>CM031234.1:152639718-153839718 GCA_018340775.1 Taxus wallichiana var. yunnanensis | reverse complement strand
CTATCCCAAGAATATGATTTTATTTTCCACAAGCTGAAATCGTTAAGTTTATTTCAAAAATAGTGAAGTAAGTACTTCATGATAAATCAACATAAGTACAAATACTTCCATAAGAATGATTAACAATTATATCTCATAAGCACTTGATATCATTCCAAAAACATGATTAAAAATTTCAAAAGAGCACAACAACTCATAACACAATCACATGTTAATGTTTTCCAACTACATTCAAAGAAGAAAGTACAAATATCAAGAAACAAATGCATTACAAAGCTAAAAGTGAGCTGCATGAGAGTGTAATAGATATTGAACCAAAGATATTTTTTCATGGGATTGGTTGGAAATTTCCCTTAGATAAAGTTTTTGAGTGAAGCAAAGGTGTGCGGGGAAGCAAATCGGCAAGCTAGGGTTCAAGTTTGATGCTAGGGCACATGGGTTTAAGTTACAGAGCTCAATTGTTTTGTAAGAACACCCTTTTATAGTTACTATATGCACCAAAGTGAGCACCTAGAGTGACTACAAGGGGAAGGAATCAAAAGGAATTGGAAATGAAGGTGTAAGATACCCTTGAAATTCAATTTTATGAGATGTAGTACCTAGAAGGTGTGTACATGGGCTGTGATTGGGAGTCACACATAAGGAAGAGTAAGGTGAGTGACTACAACCATCATAAAAAGGATAATAAGTATGAATTGGAAAAATTCTGGTGGTGAAAATACCCCTACAAAAAAAATGAAATGGTGATATATGATGATACAAGGGAGAAAATGTTGTCACAAGTGAGAGTTTTGCAGCTCTATGAGCTCCCATATTTTGGTAAGCCAAAGAAACTTTACCAGTGGCTAATGATCCATTCCATGAGGACTTATTTTATTTTTTTGGGTGTAGATGATAGTTATTACACCCATGATTGGGAGGTTGACAGGGTTAAGAATCCCAGACACTGAGGTCAATAGTGATCCTACTAATAAGGAAGGAGTAGAGGAAACTATAAAATAATTATCTTACATGAAAGGAGGGTGTGGAATGGATATTTGTAAGTTGCATTAATACCTTGTTATTTAGGCAACAATGCACCTCCTCACCAAGTTGAATAATCAAGAGCATTGGTCACAAGTGAATAAGATGTGGTTACACGTTACTAAGAAGATGACAAAGATGTCATCTACAATTTATCTAACTTCATTTCTAAGACTATTATTATAGAGATGTGTACGAAGGGGATAAGATAATTTTTTTCTGCTATCCTTTTTCCATTTTGTTTATAGAGATTGGAGTGTTGGATGATCTGAAATATAATATTTTTCAATACCATTGAAGAGAATAAGTCCCTCAGAAATTGATTTATAAAGTACATAACTAATGGATCCATGAGTGGACCCTACAAATAAAGGAAAAAAATTTGGTATGAGCACCTATGCACTTGGTTTGAATATGAGTGGAGAATACAAAAGGATATTCCTTTGGTATTGGAGAAATAGGTTGAGTTTGTTGTTTACCAACATTTCAGCATAGGGTGGTTTGGCATGAAGGATGGAAAGTGGAGCCTTAGTGAAAGTTACCATATGCCTTCACCGCTCACTTTTTTTTAGGTATCTGTCCACATATTTTCAAATATGTGCAAGTGAATATTTAATATGGAAAAAGTGGATTGTGACTATCATACACTTTGGAAGACATATGTCTACCTAGGTAAGTCTGCTTATATTGAGAACTTGATTTTAGATGATATTAATATCAAAGCTATGAGTTTGTAAATTGGGAAGTCTAGTAGTTCTAGTAAATATCTACCTTAAGCCCAAGTTAGAGAATGGAAAATAAGTTGAAAATGAATTCAAGCTTCCTGAACTTCCCAAGGAGAAACATATTGTGGGTGCATTGCAGGGTGATGAGTCTACTTTTCCCTATGTTTAAGAAGAAGAAGAAAAATAGGAATTGAAAGAATACAGTGGTGACTTAGAACATGGAAAAAGAAAGGAACCAAATATAGGAGAAATGATAATTTGAGAACTTAATACTCTAGGAAAAGAAGAAGGCGAGGAAGAAAAAGTGGCGGAAACTAGCGTTGAGGGGATAGATATAGAACAGGCACTAAGGACTACTAATATAGGAGATTATTAAGGATAAAAAGAACTCATGGTGTGGGGTTATTAAACCACCTAGGATATATCCTAGAAACTCTCCTATGAAGGAATAACTAGAGAAGAAGAGAAGGAAAAAGTACATTCCCACTAAGGATAGTGAGGGTAAGAAATAAGAAGAAAGCATGCAGAAGACTCCTGTTAACACTATGGATGCAGAGAACCCTCAAGATGAAGAATTGAAACATGATGAAAAGGACTAGAAGAATAAGAGGTGGGAAGTGGTGTTAAAAAGGATGAAGATAAGGGCAAGCCATCCAGTTTGCCTATCAATACAAATAAGCGGTGAAGGACCGTAATTCATGTGGGAGTACATATTCTGAAAGGTAAGAACTTAAATGGAGAAAAATATGAAGGAATGTATGAAACTCCTAAAACAAGTTATATTAATGATCCTACCAAGATCATTTGCGCTAGGTTCCAAAGTACTTTGGAACCCAAGGAGCTTTATGGCTGGGAGTTGATGGATCCCAAGATGGCAACCACACACACCCGTAAGTAGTTGTCATGGAGTATGCAGACTCACATGGATGAGCCTGATTTTGATGTGTGTGAAGAATCATGTGTCTCACAGTGAATAAATAAAGCGTTACATTCTCACCACGTGACAATCAAGCTAACTCATATGTCAAATGAACAAGTGAGTAATGCATTAACTAAGGTATCTATAGAGGTTGTGCGTAGAAACATTGATAAAGCAATAACTATTTGGGATTTATTAGAGGATAGAAAGGATAAAGAAATAAAAATTAAGTGCCTAATAGAAGAAAAGGAGATGGTTGTGGTGAAGGCATGCACGGTCCTTACAATGGCAAAGCATATTGGTGATGATATTTTGAAGGAAAGGACACATTTGGAAGAGAGAGTGGCAGAATGGTATCCATCTCATTATGCATTACTTATGTAAATTGTTCATATAGTGACGGATGAAGAAGGTATAATAAGGATTCTCAAACCGAAGCATGTTGTTGCAAAGGTGGAAAGAACTAGAGAACAAATCATTCATAGGATAACAAGTTATGAGTCTTTGTTATAAACCTTGAAAGATGAGATGAAAAATGTAGATATGGTATTGAATATGTGTGTAGATCCTGAGGTGACCATCAAGACAAGGAATCTAGTGGAGGAGAATGTAGTCCTTGGAGTGAAGAATGATGATACACTAGGGTGAGAGACAAGGTTGGTATTATTGGTAGAAAAGTATGATGCACTTACAACATCCCAAGACCCTCACAAAGATAGAATAAAAGAAATTGGAAAAATCATAGCGTGGTGTATGGATGTAATGGAAGGGATGGTCTCAAGTTTTTCCAATGTTCCTAGAGTATTAAAGAATGAGGGTGAGAACATGACTTTGGATGAGATGGAAGGGCTACTTATAGACATCATTGATAAGAAAAACAAATATCTCGATGATTGAAATGAGTTAGAGGTAGAGATTAAGAGTGAGTATCTCGAGTTATTGCTACCTTCAGAAGGGTAGAGTGCTTCCAGATTATTTGTGGTATTTTTTCATTATTTATGTAAAGAACATTATTTTATTCCTTAGTCTATATTATTAGAGAAATAAGGCATGATTACCCATTACCATGGGAGGAAATGAAGTAAGTTTGGGGTAATGTTGGGATGATGAATTACAACCTAAGTACTAAAGGCACATAAGGTTGGGGTGTGCAGACATGGGGCATGTAGGAACGTGTGGAAGTGTAGTAGAAAAGGGCGCACTTGGGAAATTCATAGTTCAAATACTTAGTCATTTTGCATGGATGGGATAAAATTGGATTAAGTGTAGAGCACACAAAGGCAAGAAGACTTGGAGGCTACACAAGGCTATTTTGGGATGAGTAGAGAATCAAGTGACATGCAATGTTTTGAGCTAATAATAGGATCTGAACTAGGATTTAACTATAGGATATCTATTATTAGAAGATCTTACATGATTTTGTATTTATCTTGTAGTGGCACATGGCTATTCTTAGCATGTAGCCTATTTTGAGGATGCATAGGTGGTGAAGATAAAGCCCCCACTCATGTGTGTGTGTGTGTGTGTGATTTTCATGGAGTTATAATCCATGAATTCTTATAAGGTTATGTTGCTGATTTATGAGCATGCATGATTATGATGTTACTCATTTATGTATGATTATGAATTTTTGTGTTTTGAATTTTGATTAATACAATGGATCTATGTGGTTGGATAATGATTATTGACATATCTATTTTTGGATCTTGTATGGTAAAGCTGATATTGATTCTTGTTTAGTCCATTCTTTCATATGGTTGTGATCTATAACTATTTATGATTTACTTTTGAATGGATGTTATGGATCTATTTTATTTGTGTGTTTATTATGCTAAATCCTTGACAAATCTTCCATAAAAGAGGGACTTGGTACCCTTGTGCACTTTGGGTGAGCACTTAGATCTTTATGGGTGATGTGCCAACATGCCTTTGGTTGTTTGGTAAAATAAAAGACTACGAAAGAACTTAATGAGAGTCAATAGAAACCTCGTAGTTAGCTAGAACCAAAAAAACCATTGAACCCAATTAATAGCTAAGATGTTCTTGTAAAAAAAGAGGTTTACACTAAAAATATAAATAACACAACTCCATGAGAGCTTACACAATAAGAAGTTCTAAAAACCATCAAATGACAAGCTAGAAATGAGTTGGATACAAACTACATCATAAACCAAAACCAATATCTAAAAATGTTCCTAAATCACAATAATAAAACAAACCCAGATGTGTATAGTTCAAGAACCTAAGAATAATCATTTATCCAGTTCGTAATCATTCCTTCCTTCTATACTTTCCCAATTTTCTATTTTAAACCTAAAAGGAACTTGTTTAAAAGAAGATAATAGTAGAGATCCTAAGTGAGTTGATGTATTAATAATTATCCAAATGCTATTAAGTTTTATATTTTCTTACAAAATAGACCCAATACACCAAATCAAACCCATATTCAAAGTATCAAACAAAAACCCATATTTTCCATTCAATATCTCACAAAATCAAGGTGCCTCCACCTTTTATTCAACTAGTTTTAAAACCACACAAGCATGTACCAATATTGATAAAATCATAAAAGAAAACCATTCGATATTCCATATTTTAAAGCATGTTTAATCCAAAATGTTTTCTACATAACTAATCTAACTCTATTTTTCCTTCAAACCTAATTTCAAACAAACCCACATAGTATATTACATTTTTATTTTCAGATTTTAAACCAAAACAAAAACCCAAACATATTCATATTACTTCATTTTAATGAAAGAAGAGAATAAGAGAGAGAGAACCCATTCCTTATTTTATATTTTTTTCCTTATACTTCCTTTGAAATATTCTTGGAAGTCAAATTCTCCCAAAAATCCCATAAAATTTTCTAGAAAGAGCTTTAAATACAAACTTGCCGTCAAAAATAGCTTCACAAATTACATGCACAAACCAAAAATGGATTTCCCAAAAATATATCTAACCAAACCTACATGCAGAGCTTCCCAACAATACCAAAAAAACTAAATGAATGCAACAATGTGAGAGGAGGGAGAGTGAATACATGGTTATCTTCTTGATAAGTTATCGGTTCCCAATTAAGTGTGCTAATTTCTTCCTTACTTCCTATGCCATATTGTGGCTGCCAAAAACCCAAAATATCCCTCCAAAATTACTAATAAAGTTACATGCACTTTGATGGTTCCATGACCAATGTTAAAAATTATAACATAACTAATTAACAATGTTTCATATTTTGCAATCTATGACAACCATTTAACCAATATCAAAAATATAAATGCCAAGTGGTATATGAAAAATCCTCATGCAAGTTAAACCTTTAAACAATACAACCAAGCAGTGGTAGTTCAAAACCATGTCATTTAAACCTTAAACAATGCAAAAAAATGGCGAACCTCAATAAATAAATCCTCTAAAATATGCAATATGTTTATATATGATCCCCAAATATTACTACTAAGTTTTTTTCAACTTTATTCATATACATATGTATATGTATGCATGCACACACACACACACGCGCGCGCGCACACACACACATTTCATATTTAGTATTTCATATTTCATATTCATTTTAATTAAATTAGATCATTAACAACCATTTATCTACTTATGTTATCAATGTCAATTTTCCTCTTTGTCACAATTAGATTGGTCTAGATGAGCATCAATGTAACT
The DNA here is from genome assembly GCA_018340775.1 of Taxus wallichiana var. yunnanensis. Classification (NCBI taxonomy): domain Eukaryota; kingdom Viridiplantae; phylum Streptophyta; class Pinopsida; order Cupressales; family Taxaceae; genus Taxus; species Taxus wallichiana. The sequence continues at coordinate 153,833,373 of CM031234.1, read as the reverse complement.
TGATTCACCAACATCCTCATTAGTTATCTATATCATTATCATCATTATGTATGCATTAAGTTTAGAGTGTGAAAAATCGTAGCTACTTATCATCCCTAAATTTTGATTTCAATATAATTTGGTGATAACCATATAACTTTTTCAAAGATATATGTTTTAAGATAGGATTAATTTAATACATACCAATAAAACCCATCTCTACACTCTAGAAAATAGGTTCACCACCTAGTCAAAACTTTCACCTTGTTTGACAAGGGGTAAATCATAACTCCTTAGAGTCAAAATTTTCACCTTTTCAAACAAGGGGAAAATATAGACTCCTTTGAGTTAAATTTTCACCTTGTCCAATAAGAGGAAAATATTTACTCAAAATAAATAAATAAAAAATCAGCCTACCAAATACCTCTAGAAGCCCAACTCAAAGGTTTCATACTTTGTGGCCTACCGACATCTACAAAATCACAACTCAATGGAAATAAGACTTTTTGGCCTGACAAACATATCCAAAGTACTTGACTCAAGAAAATAATAATTTTGGCTTGTAAGAATAGTAAAAAATCCTTTCTAAGTCAAAGCGAAGTTTTAGGCCTTTTTGAATTATGAAAATATTTATTCCTTCTCATGTCCATTCTCATTTTTTTTCTAAATTTGTTAGATGTCTGAGGGATAAGGTGATATAAACACGTTAAGTGCCATTTCTAAGGGGTATCTCTCCATAAAACTTGGAAATGTACGCACCCAAATTTGTATGTGCTACATTGTTAGAAAACGGTTACAAAATCCCCAATGATAATTCATGTCCTTTCAGAAGATTTACGAGTTCTTAAAACCATTTTCAGTGTATATTTATATCCTTAAAATCCTTTTTCAAATTTTCCATGGTTTCTTCTAGCTTCCCGCTTCATTTTATGCATGTTTTGGCCTTTAGTGCCAAGACCGTTGTCCAAGCAAGTTGGCACTCTTTGTTTTTCCGAATCCGTTATGTGTAATTTTAACATGTGACACTTCACTTAACTTATAGGGTGTTTTTGTGAACCAAATTTCCTAAAAATAGTTTTCATTACTTATTTTTCCTTCCCTCTTCTATTTTTAAATAGATTTAATTTGTCTAAACTACCTCTTCACCCAATGATTTGGCACTCCAAAGCTTCGTTGTGCATGAAATCACATCCCATCCAATTCCTATATATTCCATGCTTGTATTCAAGTAAAATGCTTGATAATTTTGTGTATCTTGCATAGTATTACGCCACAATCCTACTAGAAATTACATAGCCAAGCTCTATTCACTTATGTTATCTCTCTTCCACCTACATTGCAATAGGACTGCCTTTAAGGTGCCATTGCCCAAGAAATTTCTCATGTTTCTGCCTTTGAATTCCTAATTCCTTGGACTCATATGGACACACATAGAAAGAAAGGATAAACTAATGGGACAAGTCATCACATAGCTGGATTTACCTTTGTTCTGCAAATTCCAGGTTGGATTTGTTGTTTTATTTCCTTCATTGCTGCAATTTATCATTGTTACATCATATCAAATAGAGTAGAAATAAATTTCCTTTCATTTGCAAGTAATTAGTTGATTTCCAAAAGGGTTTAAATGATTAATAGTAGCTCTCGGTGATAGATATTCTTCTTCCCATCCCTGTGGATCTAAAGGAGAGAATATATGTAGGAGGTTGTCTACATATCATAGATCATTTGGAAAATTTCTTATTTTAAGTTATTTTAGTTTCAACAAACTTAGAAAAAGTGAATAACCACATCAGGTTATCTCGCTTGTAAAAGTAGTGTATAAATATTTAAATTATTTAAAATAGAAGCAAATTGTTGTTTGTGATTGTAATATTTTAGTTTTGTGATTTTTTTAGTTTAGTTTCCTTTCAAGTAGTAGTATAGATGGTTAGTTTCATCTTCATTAATTTGGACACTTCAAACTAAATCAAATTTTAGATAAAAGTTAGGAAAACAAACCATAAGGAATTTATGTTACCCATTCATAGCCTCTACATCTCCCCTTTTCCAATTAAACTATCAAGAGATCACACTACCGATCTTAGTCACTAATCCTCGTATAGTTAGCTATCCACACATTCAACATCGGCTGCTCTGGCATGACCTCGGGGGGTTGAGTGTGGTTGAATTTTACATGTAAATTTTCATCCGTAAAAATTTTTGAACTCGATGTGAAGAGCTAGTCTCTAAATGTTTCCACTTTCTCCATTCATCCTTTATTCTGTAGGTATTCTTATACCCCCGAATATGTCAGGATATGATGAATATGGTCAACCCTCCAAGGTTTCAACATCTACAACTACCAAAAATTAGAAAAAAAATCACCTTCACTTTCTACATGGGTAGATAACCATTCAACTTCTCAGGCTCAAAATCCTCTTCTTCAGGGAACCAATGTTGGTTTCTCCATACGTATCGAAGAGATTGACCAAATCACATATACACATCCTCCTGAGAAGTTAAGTTCCAACAAAATGAATTTCATTGGGGAGGTAATTTCATCTCCTTGGGTTTTGTTCCAATAACCCATTAGCATGCAGTCAGACCAACTCTCATCTCTAGATGAGGATTACTTAACACGATACGCCAAAAGAGAACAACGCTTTCTAGAATATAAACTAGGCTTTTGAAAAGTTATAAGGACATGTTGATGTCTTTCTCCAAAAAAATAACACCACCCCTCCAACAACAAAAACATTGTTAACGAGGGGTGTTAGAATAACAAACAATTCATAGCAGGATACCACACTCCTCAAAAACCTCCAAAAGTTCAATAACAAGCACCGAAATAAAACATCACCCCATCAACGAGTGACATCATCTCGACATTAGTAGACAAAGTTAAAAAGTTATATCTTTCCCAAAATACTCAAAACTCATATGTATGGAAAGTAAGAGTTTCTCACTATCCTCATAATTATGGACAAGTACCTACTACATGACTCTCTAGTTTATACGGCACTCTAAACCCTGAGATTTTTGACTAGGAATGATACCTTGGGTGTATGCCCCCTCACGCCACATATGGATATCTACAATATGAACCAGTCAGGAGTGCATTCTAAAATGTCCATACCATCTAGAAATGCAATGTTCCATGGCTTTGTGCCTTCGACTCCATATCAAAGAAGTCAACCCCCTTACATACACATGTAATCTAAATCACCACAAGGATATGTACACTTACCCAGGTCCATATAGACAACCACAAGGGATGCCATATGCCCCAAAAATGTTTATGTTATACCATTTCAGCAACCGATGCAACCTCCACCTCCCCAACAAGGATCTTCAATGGTAGAAACATGCGCAATGGAGACCTATTCTGAATATCTTAAGGAGAAACTAGACTTTTCCATCTAAGCTATCATGCTCCCAATACCCTTTCTCGATCTTCAAAATTTCAAAGGGGAGGGAAATCTTAATGCTCACATCAAAGTTTATGCAATGACCATTCGAGAGATGCTCCCGTGGGATGTAGTTTTTGTGAATATTTTCCCTAAGACACTAGAAGGTATTGCTCTTGATTGGTACTATATGATACCGAGAGGCTTCAATACACTCCTTCAAGCAACTTGTGTTAGATTTTATTAAGTATTTTGATATGAATAAACTTTTAAGGATAGGAATCAGAGAATTCCTTCATATCAAACAAGAGTAAAATGAGTCTGCTGATCACTTCATTCAAAGGTGGTGAAAGGTTCTCTATTCCTCTGCAAGTACTCCAAATATGGCTCAAACATAGCTTTGTGATTTTTTCCTCCACTCCCTCAATAGAGAGACAAAGGAAGAAGTAAAAATTTCCTGCTAAGGAGCTACAAAGAGGTGCTAGAGGGTGCTCTTCGGATTGATCAAACATCCATTAGCAATGGCCATAAGACTTATGAGACAAATGGTAGGTTAGTCATTCCTAACCAAAATAACCCTTGTTACTCCAACAACACAAATAATAATTAGGGAGAAAAGGACCTTAACAATAATCATGCAGTTATAACTAATGGTGTTACCATCATCCCAAGAAACCCAATTTGTTAATTCTCCTCATAAAATAATACAATCAACAATAATAATGGAAATAATCAAAGGAATAATAATTTCTCACCCTCAATCAACACTATGGATTTTAACTAGCCTCAACAACAACATCATTAAAAACAACATCAACAACCTCAACAACCAAGGCAAGTGCGTAGACCCAAGGTCCTAATCAGTACCTAGGCGGGTATCCAAACCAATTCCAAAACCAAGGTGGGGGTTCCCAAATTTCAACTATAATAATCAAAATTTGAATAATCATAATTTCAAAACCAAGGGTAGGGGTTTCCATAGGGTTCATGGGCATGATGCAAGAGCATGCCATGATTGTGAAAAAATTATACAGTTTTTGTCAGAGGATCAAAGGAAAGTATTTGCTAACATGTTTTTAGAAAACCCAACAATGGTAACCTAGAACACTTACATGGGGCCGGTATCCCCACATAACACACCACATAGGATCTTTAATGATCATCTCCCCATGCTCCCAAAATATGGTAGAATAGATCCAAATGGTTCAAACAAAGGCATCACAATAGGAACAAATAATCATGAAACCTCAACTTCATCAAACTCATAGGTGGCACCTCCTTTGGATGGTCGGCAATAAAAAAATTATGGGATTGGTAGAGTTGGACCAAATCCTCATATTAACGTTGTCACTAGAACTAAATATTTTTCTTCGTGGCCTATCCCAATCTACCCGAATATCTCAAATGACATTCATGATACACTAGGTAAGCCAGTATAAGCTTATGACTTTATCAATGACCTGACCAAAACCTTCTCTCACATTTCCTTCTTGGATCTGTTAAATAATTCCCCTACTCATATAGCCACTTTATTAGAAGCACTAGGTCTTGGGCATCTGATTAATGTCACCCCTCCTTCCAAAAGCAAAATAAATCACATAGACTTTGATGTTTATCATCCAAGCTAGCCTGAAAGAGATGTTGGATTCATATTTGACATTGGAAAGATGCCCACGGATGCTTAAATAACTTGTATAGGTGATCTAAATTTTTTTACAAGTTTGTATTTACTAAAATTATGTAAAACATGTGATGATTGATGATGGGGAAGAGGTTAACATAGTCCCCTCCTCTTTCCTTAAAAGTTAGGTAATGGAGAGACCAATTTCTCCTCAACACAAAACATGCTAGAGGATACAACACCTCAAAGTAACACCAATTGGAACTATAGTGTTTTTAGTCACCCTTGACCTAAGATAGTTCTAACTAATTTTATTTTATAAATCAGAAACCAACTATAATATGATCATCCACCATCCTTGGATACATCACATGAAGGTGATTCCCTCCACTTATTTTAAGAATTAAGGTTTCTACATTTAGGGAAGGTCTTTTTGGCAAAGGGTGACCCAAAACCTTTGACATACATCTAGCTAATTTTAAGAAGTGGTCAGGGGTTGATTTTGAGTTTGAGCTTCTATAAATCGTTAAACAAACCTACAAGCTTGACACTAGAAGAAAATCTTGTTCCTATAATGGAGCTAGAAACTATGATTTCATTAAAGGAATTCTTGGTGTAAAGGATGAAATCATCATCATAAAAATATTTTCATTAGGAACCACAACAAATATTTTCAATTTATTGGAGAAGGATTTACCTATTCTCCTTCCATTCGATTCTATGGGTATGGGACATACCCTAGGACTCGGTTCTCTTCCAACAGACAAATTTTCTATGGTGGAAGAAATTGAGGCAAAGGAAGAAGATACAAAGAATGATCCTACATCCATTTTTTTGAGTAAATTTTAGACTCTCCATTTTAATTGAGCTAAATTTCTTTTTGGTTTCGAGGCAGGTATGATCCTTACCTCTCCTGAGGGAAGGGTTTTCCTTTTTCCTTCAAGTTAAACTTTGAATGTAAAAATAATGGGGCTGAATACGAAGCCCTCCTTCTTGGTCTCATCATAGCTAAAAGGATGGGTGTTTGTAATATTAGAGTGTTAAGTGATTCAAAAAAAATTAAAAATCATGTATCTAAGGTATATGAGACTAGAGCTGAGCACCTACAAATCTACAAAATAAAAGTTCTAAATATAACAAGTTGGTTTGAATTCATATTGATTGAAGCAATTCCACAATAAAAAACCTTCTCGTAGAATCTATAGAAAATTATCTTCCTACTTCACTCCAAGCAGTGAGTTGGAAGATACAAACTTCATGATATTGATTTGTGTTGAACCTTTGGATTGTAAAATACCGATAACCTCGATGTTGACATACATAGAAGATGAGAATGAGTTTGTCATCTTAGACCATTTTGACATTGATAAAGAAACTCTGGGATATCTAAACACTTTTTAGAACTACATCTTTCTCATAAAAGGTTGATCTTTCCCTAATCCCACATTCTTCTTCCTATTTTAGAAATCCCATGATAGAATCTTCCTCGGGGAAGGATCTTGAAATTTATGAGGTAGGAGAAGAGGGGGATTTAGATTTACCTCCAGCCTCACATGAGTTTTAGGAAGGTAATGCATCCTTAATCGAGGGAATGATCAATATAAACATCGGGATGGAGGAGGAACTAAAAATCTTGAAGTTGGGATCCACTCTAAGTCCAGAGGAAGTGGAAATACATACATGAATCCTCAAGGATCATGAAAACTATCTTGTGTTTAGCTACAAGTAAATGATGGGAATTTCACCACAAATTACAGTTCACAACCTTGTTAATAATCAAAATGCTAAGCCAATTAAACAAAAGTAGAGGCATGTGAAGCCAAAGGTGGCCCTCATGGTAAAAGAAGAAGTGATGAAACTCCTACAAGTTGGTTCATTAAGCTATTCAACTATTCAAAATTGGTGTCTAATATCATCCATGTTCTCAAGAAGAATGGAAAAATTCACATTTGCATAGACTTTCAGATATCATAAGGCTTGTCCTAAAGATGATTTCCATTACCATCCATCATGTGTTATTAAATGTGACAACTAGTTATGAGTTTTTGTCTCTCATGGATGGGTTTTATGGATATAACCAAATTTGAATCTCCAATGAGGATCAACCAAAACTACATTCATAACTCCTTGGGAACTTATTATTATGGTGTCTTGTCGTTTGAACTTAAGAACACTAGTGCCACATACTAACTGGATATGACTTTTTTATTTCATGATCTTATCCATAAGATTATGGAATCCTACATGGATGAACTTCCGCTAAGTCCAAAAACACTACTTCGTATCTTTCTTTCGTGATTAATTGAATACGACGTTACGTTGAATCTAGAAAAATGTGTATTTTGTGTAACAGGAGGAAATATTTTAGGATACATCATATCTTCATGAGGGTTTGATGTAGACCCAGCCAAAATCAAGCTATAATGAAAATGACTCCACCATCAGACGAGTTTGGCAACATATCTTTTCTTGGAAAACTCAATCCAATCCAAAGGTTTATCACAGATCTGACCTTTACTATTCACCTAATCAACAATTTGTTGAAAAAGGATTGCTACATCAATTATACAGAAGAATGAAATGAGGCATTTGATTTAGTTAAATGGTTCTTACTATCTCCTCCCACACTCATGTTTCCTAGGTCAGATCGCCCCTTGATCCTATATTCACGAGCTACAGATGTCTCATTAGCCTACATGTTAGCTCAAGAAGATAATGATAAATTAGAACTTGTAGTCTATTTCATTATTCAAACCTTACTTGACTATGAGAAACGTTATAAACAAGAAGAAAAGGAATGCCTTGTCATAGTCTCTGTGTTAAAGTGCTTAAGACATTACATGCTAAATCAAGAAATAAGGGTTATTGTTAAATCGGATCATCTGCAGACATTTCTCACAAAAGGGTCCTTATCTAAGAAATTTGGATGCTTCATAAATCTGATGGCGAGTTTGAGTTAAGATTTTTAATCGAAATTCCATCAAAGGGAAAATCATTATGGATTGGTTGGTTGACAACCCGTTAGATGGAGGTGATCTAGTAAATCTGGACTTCCCGACGAATGTGTTTATATTTTCAAACCAAGCCTCCCATTTCTATATGCCCATGGTACATGACATCATTAATTTCATATTAAATCATACATATCCAATGTGTGACATCGCAACAAAGAATATGGTTGTGTTTTATAACCTCCAAGTAAGTTGTCTTGGAACAGGTTCTCTATCGTGAGGCTTTGATGGAATGTTGTTAAGATGTGTTGACAAAGAAGAATCTCGAGAAGATTCTTTATGAATCACATACTTTGTGGAGGTCACTTCAACGGCTATGCTATTTCTCAAAAGATACATTATATGGGTTAATTTTGGACCATGCTAGAACATCATGTGGTAGATTTTGTGCACAAATTCCATTAATCAAGATTTCTCCCATGATATCCACATACCGGCACAAGCTTTGTAACCAATTGCAACACCATGGCCATTTCCATGGGGTCTCAATTTGATAGGGAAGTTCTCTCCTCATCATTAGATGGTTATAACTTCATCATCATAACCATAGAATACATACTAAGTGGGTGAAGCCATGCCTCCTACCACCATGCCTAGATGTTTAATCACTAAGTTCATTTTGAACTAAATTATTTGTAGGTATGGGGTCCCACAAGTCATTATCTATGATAATGACACATATTTCAAAAATGAGGAAGTATGTGAATTGTGTGAAAATTTCAAGATAAATCACCATACAGCTTATCTTTATTACCCTTAGGCCAATGGACAAGCTGAGGCTATGAACTAGACATTAAAATCCATTCTCCTTAAGATAGTCAAGGAGAACAAATGAGATTGGCATTTAAATCTTTTTCTGGAATTTTGGACCTATCGGACATCAGTAAGAATGTTGAAGGGGGCAACCCCCTTTTCTTCGGTATTTGGAGTAGAAGTGGTTTTACCACTTGAGGTCAAAATACCTAGTATGTTTATTTCACTGCGAGGAATTCTGGGAGAGGAGGGCTATCGAGAGGCAAGAATCTCTCATTTATAAATCCTTGATGAATCTAGACTTAATGTTAAACATTGACATAACATTTACACTAATTGGATGCCTCAAAAATACAACAATAAATTCTACGAGCATGAAATATATGAGGGATATTTTGTTTTAAGACTATACAACCGTATAGACAACAAGACCGGTGAAGGAAGGAAATTCAGGCCCAGGTGGTTGGGTCCATATCGAGTAATAAAAGACTATAAAAATGGGGCATTTCTCCTGTGTACACTAGAGGGTGAGGATTTTAGTGAAATAAACTCTCTTCACCTAAAGAGGTATTACACATGATCCATTAGCATTTTCATATGTACATTACTGCATTTGCATTGCATTTTCATCTGCCAGTTCATTTTGTAAAATTTGTGATCAAGGGGATTATTCTTATAGAAATTCCTAAAAGTTCTAAAAACATTGGAAAAACATTCAAATCATGTATCTTCGATATTCACTGGGTCATTAATTTTTTTTGAATCATTTCATCAATCCAAACAAGATAATACAAAGCTTTGACAATAACCATACCAAGGCATGCCTACTTTGGTTCTACTTGTAGTCTTTTCTAGATTATGTGTCTTTTCCTATAGTCTATTCTAGAAGCTTCATGGTGTCGCATCTATCCCATATACATCTCTTTGGAAATAAAAACATTCTATACATTTTTCCTAGATAAATAAGTCACATGAACATCCACAAAAAAATTATTTTACATTTCTTTTCCCTACAAACCTTTGTATTGAGCCTATGTCTCTTACTAATGATGTAGGGTTGGGAAAGGAGATTGCCCTTACTTGCCTATTCCTTTTCCATGGTGATGAGTGCATAATTCCTACCAAAATAAGGTGTAGGGGGTCTCTTTTAAAAACATAAAATCTAGAAATAATTCATTCAAATGTTGTGAAATCATAAATCATAACAAAGTGAGTTAGATGGCCAAAATTCCAAAGGAGTTTAAAACCTCAAAACCATATTTTTTCAACCAGTTGGCCATCTACGGATCTAAGTCTAGATAAAATAGAAAACAACCCATATTTTAAAATATGAAGCAAACTTGAGTAGAGTGAGGTTGTAGTGTCTCAATTCAATTTTTTCAAATCCTTGTCTTTCTCTCATCATTACAATTCAGTAAATTTCATGACTTATGCCCTTTCTAGCTCTTGGTGTTGATCCCTCGCATCTTACTGGTCGTGTAGAGTTAGGATTGGGGAAAGTTCATTCACTTATCATATCACTCTTTTTCCATGTTTTTCCAAAACAATACAAAGTAAAAAAAAGTTTCTTAGAAAAACTAAAGTTAAACATTATAATGTGATTAAATTATCATATATCAACATTACAAAAACAAAAAAAAAAAAGATAAATCATCTTGTTAGCATTCATATCTATTGTTGCCAAATCACTACACCCCGAATGACCAAAATATGAACATGACATTCAATGTGATTGGGACACATGGTATCACCTCTCAAGTTGTGGGACTTAGGCTTAATGTGAACCTCCAGAGAAGGATGAATTCCTCGTCCAAAACTAAGTGTTGTACTACTCCTAGTGCGGTAAAATGGTTATCTAAACCTAGGATAACATTTTCATGGGTTTTAGGCAAGGTATTTGAAATAAATTAAACTATACTAGGGATGGTGATGCACCAAATAAAGGGTATTTTATGACTTAGGAAGGGTTAATTTTAAGATGGTATGTGCACCACAAGTCAACTTCACCTCCTGTAACTTGGAGAGGATACATGATATCAAAAACTAAGAAGTATACATTCCTTTTGTTAAACTCATATTATGTATAAAAATAGTGTTGGGCCCCTAAAATATTTGCCAAGTACAAGAAGGTGCATGAGCACACAAATCCTAATTGAAGATTGATGCACAAGGATAAAGCATGCAAGACAGAGAAAAGATTTTGGGACTTATCCATATTTGGCATTTAAGACATAACATGAGAAAAGTGTGACCCGATTACACATGTAGAATGGATAAGGTGCCATCCTAGAAGCTTGGTGCCCACAAAAGGAATATACCTTGTGATGGAAGATTCTAGAAGGCCATCATTGCAAAGAGTGGAGAGCTCGAGCCTAAAGAAGCATGCTCCCATGGAGGACCACCTTGGACACTTGGCAATGGATCTACAACTCCCACAAAGGCTTGAAGATGTTGAAAAGGCTATAAATACAAGCACCCACCAAAGGAAAAGATATAGAGAGAGGAAGAGGTGAAGCCATGCAGGAATATTGTGAGAGCTCCATAGGTTGGGCTTAGAGGATCTGTAGGAATACATTGTACTAAGGGGATGGGTTTTGAACATTTTTCTTTGTACTATGAAGGGCCCAAGTCCAGTTCTGATGCATGATATTGATCTACATTACCATATGAATATGTGATTGCCTGAGTTATTGTAATATGGTTATCAACATGCTTAATATGAATATATGTGTGGTTCCAGTTCTACTACATGGTTCTATGTTTATTTCATACAAGTGGGTGTAAACCCCTGTGCATTTCATTTTGTTATGGTTCATGTCTATGTTTTATAATGCTTTCCTTATATGAATGAATACATTGGTCTAGAAGCCATTCTGAGCTCTAAGATGAATGTATGGTTCCCTTCCAATCTGTTCACTTAAGTTTCTATTATAAATAATGCATTCTCACACAACTCACATAAAGGAGGGACTCGGCACCCATGCGTGCCTCGGGTGAGTGCCCAACCCATTGGGTGATAGGCCGTGTGCATGGGATTTCCTTGTTATTTAAGAAGGGCTTAAAAATGACTACATCTTGGTTCCATTTTGGGACCTCTTTTCAAAGTTATTGTGAGAAATGGCATACATTTTTGTCTTTGTGATGTGTAATGATAGAATGCCTAACTTTAGAAAGTGTTGAAATGTGGTTCAAGAGCACAAAGGATGATTTTCTCAAAGATTCAACATGGGCCTGAGTTTAGTATGCATGGATGGGTAGAAGAGAACCTATACAATGAGTTATATGAGACATTATTTTTTTGCTTCCTAGTAGAGCTATATGAATGGCTCTCAACATACACATCCAGATCAAGCTGGTTCTATAGATCATGCATGTGTGGACCCAAGATGACTATCAGAGGTTGGATGTAGATCTGACATGGACATGTTTATTGATCACTTTGGTGGAAGAGGGTGTTGACTAGTTATACTTTGGAATATGCCATTTTGACGTATTCTTTCCCAAAATTGTTGAGTTTGAGTTTTTGAGGGAGCCTAGAGGATCATTTTTGCATGTTATTCCTCTGGCTATGAAGATCTTAGTCATTACTTTGAGTTTAGAAGTTTTCCCCATGGCTGATAAGCTCTCTGAGCACTAGGAAAGGAAGCTAGGGTGGAGGAAGATGGAGGACATTGTGGCTGAAAAGGAAAGGGAGGAGAGATGACTCAAGTATAATGAATCTCATGAAAGGGAGATGACTAGACAACATGAGGTAGCAAGTGTGATGGATCTATGGAGGTAGACGTTGCAAGAAGGTGTTGAAGTTCACATGGAGGACATGGAGCCTGAGTAGTTTGTGCTACCCCATCTTGGCAAGTGTGTAAGAGAAGCCCCTTCAACTTCTAATGAGAGTTCATCACATGGAGAAAGAAGAGTCATCGGCGCGCATCTGAACCCACCTGGCGACTGATCCCTGGCACTTGGTTTTTCATATCAAGGGAAGAGTATTGTTAACCTAGTTGGTATCGGTGGAAGTGACCGATCTATGCCCAGGAGATATAATTTCTCATTTGGGACTTCTATGGCTGCACATACCATTCTAGTGTTTGGAGGAATTTTTGGGAAAAGTGTGGATACACAAGCCTTTGGTCTCATGTCTGGGAGTGGCGCGGGGTACACTATTGGTAGTGGGACATTATCATAGACCATTAATGCATAGTTTAGTGGAACATTGGGAACCCTTGGTGTGATGACTATAGGACCTGGTGGATCCAGTGGATCTAGTGGTTAGGAGGAATAGGACCTAGTGGATCTAGTGGATCTAGTGGGTTAGGAGGAACATGACTTGGTGGATCTAGTGATCTAGTGGGAGGAATAGGACCTGGTGACCTAGTGGATCTAGTGGAGGGAACAATGGAGGAAACACCGGAGGAAACCAAGGCTTTGGCTTGGGAGGACAAGGACCCCAGCCACCCCCAAGTATTTTTGAGATGTCTTTACACTTACCAGACTATAGGGGTATTGAAGATGTTATAGAGCATGTGCAAAAGTGTGAGTTACTATGGCACATGAAAGGGATCACTAGCTCCAGAGTGGAAGGCAAGCTAGTTTACAACTACATTATAGGGTGCGTGTATAGATGGTATAGGAAGTATGACCCCCATCAAATGGTGGTGGATTATACAATTTAAAAAAGATTTCCTCACAGAGTTTCATATTCTAGAGTTCAAGAAGAGAGCATCAATACCTTGAAGGAGATCTAGCAGGGAATGGCAGAGAGTGTGGGGAGTATGATGCATGGTTTAAAACTCTCATGTCTAAAACTGTCATATGACATCCACCCCTCACAACATGCTCAATGGTTTGTTGGAGGGTTGATCACTCCATTTAGGAGGGCATTGTCACATAAAATGTTCACTAGACCCCATGAGGCTTTAGAGGCTGCCTTACGTGTTGAAGCTATTGGGAGTGTGGATACTAGTGTTAGTCCATTTTGGAGGCCCAAATCACCACAATGGCCAAGAAATTGGAGAAGCTCTCTAAAAACTCAGCACATGAGGTCCGTAGTGGGATTTGGTGTATAGACTGTGAAGTGGAGGGTCATGCAAAGGATATTTTCCCTCGAAAGTTAGTGCATGCTATGGTAGTAGACTGTGATGAGATCTTCCATGGAGATCATGATGCAAGTAGATGCCCTCTACTCCAATGTGTAATCCACAAGAATGTTTCTTTCTACTGTAATATATGCACCTCTCTAAAACCCATGACACCAAGGACTGTAGACTGATTGATCATATCCATGATGCTATTGATCTAGGTGTACACTAGACTAGCCTTGTTGGTAGTTCTAAGGATGATGACCGACATTATGAAGGGCACATAGATGGAGGGGCATGTGGAAGAGGTTTTTGTGAGGAGTTCATGGTCGTGGTAACCGCAAACAGAGGGAGAAGTGAGTTCCCATGGGGAACATGTTATAATTGTGGATCTATAGAGCATTATAAACATGAGTGTCTTGATCTATTACAATGCTCGTGGTGTGGGAAGAAGCACAAGTATGAAGAGTGTTTAGAACTCTATGAGAATATGAACCAAAGAGCACTAAAAAGATAAGGGTGCTATGCTATGGTGAGCATCAAAAAGGCCGATTCATAATGGATGCCAAGAGTGGCGTGAGTTAGAACTAGAACCTATACTAGTGACAACGCATGTAGAGGCCATGCATGCCAGGAGATGCCAAGACCAAGGACACTAGTTTCCAGAGGAGGTGCTACATGGAAAGTACCCAGACCCTACCCATCAGAAAGAAGTATACCAGAGACTATGGACATGATTCGGAGTTTACAAGGGGAGATACAATGTCTCAAGGAGAAATTAAGGTAGGTAGGGTAGCGAAAGGATAACGAGGTTCCAAGGAGTGACCTGGATGAGGTCAAAGAAGTATGTAAAATGTTGAGGCAAGAGAATATTATTCCCTTGCTGGGAGAATGGTTGAGGGAGAAGGTACCACACACCGTGGAGCAGTGCGAGAGAGAAGTTTTGCATGCAAACCTTTCTCCACACAACTTTGACTATGACAAAGAGATTACTTTGAATGTGGTTGTTGATGGATGGCTTCTGAGAAATATCCTCATCAACATGGGAGAAGAGGTGAATGTTCTTACCTTAGATGCCTGGCATCAGATGGGAAGGCCCACATTTGCTAGCCATCTTCAAATGTGTTGTATATGGAAAACAAGACTAAGGTAATGCCCATTGGAGTCCTAAAGGATGTAATTATCACCATTTAAGGGGCCAAGTTCATTGGAGAGACTTCAAAGTCTTGGTGCTAGCCGAGGAAAACAACTTTCCAGTATTTCTTGGGCACCCATGGTGTTACAAGAATAATGTTGACATAAGGTTTAACAAAGGATATATCAGTTTTGAAAACAAGGAAGAATGGGTGGTCATCCCTTTGACGGATGGGAATTCAGATGCCCTACATAGAGCCATTGGGAGAAGAAGTCCTTGAGATAGAATATATGTGTGCTCCAATCGAGATCTTGAGGTAATTCACCCAATAGAGGGGTCATCCAGTTCGAGGACACTCAGTCCATGAGTGATACCACTAGTGTGGCATGTGACAATTGGGCACACAAGACCTATGAGTTAATTAGGTGATAATTAAAAGAACTAGTCACAAGGGTGAAAAAGGTGCACTTGCTCAAGCACCTAGGAGGAAAAAAGTTTCCTAACTACTCAAGAGGAGCATTTCCAATATTTTCCTATAGGAAATGGAAGCTCAGTGGAGAAATGAGGATGAAAGAAGAAGAATTCTTACTTATAACCTACTCTGGGAATGCAACATGTTGGTGGGCTACACATTAGGAGAACCTCCTAGAGTGGTGTGAGGTAAGAATCACTCTCTATAAGTTTTTAAGAAGCAACACACCCATGGCTATACAAGACTACCATGGGAAAGAAACCACTTCGTTTCATATCCAAGCATGCAAGGAAGCCTAGATGGGAAGCGTGGAAGCATTACCACCTTCATTATGGGTACACAAGTTATACTCCACCTTGCAAGGTTGTGCGTGCATGGTACATTCATTTAGAGATGCATCACCAAATGGTAATTGGAAAGAGTTGGTGGCTGACCTCATTCAAGCATTTGAGTATAGAAGCACCAAACCATCAGTGGATAAGGTGTTACAAAAAATCAAGCACCTTATAATGGGAGATAGTGCCATGGTTGAGGATAGGCTACTAGAATTACTAGAAAATCCTGATGTGGAGATGCGCCTCTATGAGGAAGAATCAGAGGAAGTACATTTTGAGCACACATGTATGGAAAAAGAAAAAGGAAATTGGTCTATGTCATAGATGGGGAAGAGATGGAGACGTTGGATGTTGATCATTCGAGAGGGTACACGTGAGGTCATTGACAGCACTGATGAGCAAAGCACATGCCTACCATGAGCCTTTGAAGAAAAAGAAGGTTAACATTGGGTTAGAGGCCGAACCTAAGGAGGCTATCATCGGTGACTATTGGTCGGAAAAGGAAGTTTTGAAGATCATTGATCTTGTTGTGTGAATTCCAAGATTTGTTCCCTCATGGGTACCATGAACTCAAAGGCATCCACCATTCCTTGGGAGAAATGAAGATCAAGTTAAAAGAAGGTGTGCGCCCGATTCGGAAGAGACCTTATCGAGATGAATCCAAATTTGTGCATATACAAGTTAAGGAAGAGATAGAAAAATGATAGCATTAGGTATCATTGAGGTGGTTAAAGAGTCAAAATGGATAATCCCAATGGTCATCAACATCAAGAAGGATGGGAGGATCGGATCTGTGTTGACTATAGGACCTGAATGTAGTATGTGTCATTGATCCTTTCCCTACTTTGTTTACTGAAAGAAATATTAGAGGGAGTGGTCGGGGCGTGAAGCCTACTCCTTCACGGATGGGTTCTTAGGGTACCACTAGGTATGGATTGCAAAGGAAGACCAGAGAAAGATAAAAAATTCCACTAAATGGGGAAGTTTTTCCTACATGGTCATGCCTTTTGGGTTGAAGAATGTGCTTGTTGTGTTCTCACGCATTGTAGTGCAAGCCTTCCAGGACTTCATCCACAAATTTCTTCAGGTCTATTTGGATGATTGGATTGTATATGGTCTCATCAAGGACCATTGTGATAACTTGAGACTAATGTTTGAAAGGTGTCGATAGTTGAGGATATCCCTCAACATCAAGAAGTGTGTCTTTGCTACCCCATTTGGAACCTTATTAGGGCATATCATATGCAAAGAAGGCTTACTAGTAGATCCTACCAAAGTTTGCAGTCATTGTGGGTTTGGGGAGCCTACTAGCCAAAGCACCATCATGCGTGATTCCTTGGACATATGAGATATTATAGGAAGTTCATTAAGGGGTATGCCAAAATCACCACGCCCTTAGAAGAATTATTGAAACATAAAAGTTCCTTTCATTGGGGAGAGGCGCAACAGAAGGCATTTGAAACTTTAAAGGAAAGGCTCATAATGATGCCCATATTACGTTTCCCTTCTTGGGATAAGCCTTTCCATGTGCACATGGATGCCTCAAGGACAGCAATGGGGGTAGTACTAGCACAACCTAGCGAAGGAATTTTCGATCATCCCTTGAGCTTTACAAGTAGGAAATTGACACCAGCAGAGAAGAATTACACAACTACTGAGCGTGAAGCATTTTCAATGATCTATGCGTTACATAAGTTTAGGTAGTATCTACTGGCAACACCCTTCATATTCTACACAGATCACATGGCATTAAAATACTTAGTCAACAAACCCATTTTGCAAGGGTGCATATGTCATTGGGTCCTCCTATTTCAGAATTTGAATTTATGGTGGTGGTAAAGCTAGGAAAGAACAATTTAGGGCCTTGACCACTTGTCAAGGATTGATTCGGGAGAGGACACACAAAGCATTAAGGATACCATGCCAGATGCACAACTATTTAGATTATGGCATGCCCTCAGACTTGGAAGATATCACAGTGTTCTTAAAGACATGTGTGGCACCAAAAGGGATGAGGGTTGTGGAGAGAAAAAAGTATTTGGCTATATGCGACACACCCTACATGCTTATTAGTGAAGATTTATACAAATTAGGCCATGATGAAGTTTTGCACCGATGCGTGCTAGAACATGAGCACATTGCAATTATGGAAGAAGCACATGGTGGGATCGTAGGAGGACACTATGTAGGAAATGCAACCATGCATGGAAGATTCTCTTACATAGGGATTTGGTGGGAATCCATTTACCAAGATTGTATTGAGTTTTTCAAGGCTGTGACCATTTCCAATGCCTTGGAAAAACCTAGAAAGAGGGATGAAATTCCCTTACGACCAATAGCTAGCGTGAAACCATTTGAGAAATGGGCTATCGACTTTGTAGGACCAATCTCACCAACATACGAAGGACTAGTTTGTGGTATATCATCACTTATACTGATTATTTAACATGGTGGGCAGAGGCAACACCTACAAAGGATTGCACCATAGTGACAATTGTTAGATTCTTATGGGAAAATATAATCAACATATATGGTTTCCCTTTAAGTTTAACAAGTGATAGGGGTACACACTTCCTCAATGAAATAGTTAGGATCCTGTTGGCATAATTTATGGTGGCCCATCATAAGACTACCCCATATCACCCTCAAGAAAATGGGACTACTTGAGGCATTTAACAAAATACTAAGTCATACGTTAACTAAGATCTGTGATGTTGGAAGATAGGATTGGGATGATAAGGTATCATCGTCCTATGGGCATACAAGAAAACCTATAAAAGGTTGAACAAGGCCACCATTTCAATTGGTGTTTGGCGTGGAGGCTATTTTACCAGTTGAATTCATGTTACCTTCACTACATATAGTGCATATAGGAGGTTTAGCCGATGAGCAAGCAGCTGGAAGAAAGAATTGATAAATTAATGCAGTTGGATGAAAGGTGATCACTTGCTAGGTGGAGTCAAAAGATAGAAAAAGAAGAAAAAAATCATGGCATGATCATCATATCAAGAACAAGAAGTTTGAGGTTGGGCAGTTGGTGTTATTGTATGATTCCAAGTATCTCGCCATCCTGGGAAGTTGAAAGTCCATTGGTTGGGACCTTACCTCATATCGTACATTCTTGATTCAGGTGCACTTTCCAGTTACAAGCACTTTGGATGGGACAAGATTACCAGGTCACTTCAATGGGAGTAGGTTGAAGCCCTACTATAAATAAGTCTTCTTGGTGTTTAAAATAAGGTCATGTAGCCAGTTAGTTTAGGTTTCCCTTTATGCATTTTTTCCTTTTTGTGTTTTCCCTTTCTTGTCATTTGTTTTGTTGTTTGTTTTATGCCTTGGGCGCTTGGTAACCACATTACTTTTTGAAGGTTGTACATGCATAGAGGACCACACATTTATTTTAGTGTGGGGTGGAGTGATGTGAAGTATAGGCCCATAATACAAGTTGAACTGGTAGTAGAAGTTGTGGTGAATGGCCCGGTTAAAGAACTAAAGGCATAAGGGTAATAGGCATGTAAAGAAGAGATGGACATAAATGGTTGGTGTCAAAAAGCTTGAAGAAACCACATACGAAAAAAAAGGAAGAGCATAGGAACAACATGAGGTATGCAGGGAAAAAATAGGGAAAAGGATAGAAGAAGTGTCCTTCACACTAAGAACACACATGAAGAGGCCTCGATCGGGTTGGATTTTTGCATGCTAAAAGGTTTATAAAGGGTTTACATGCAAGTTGTGGTGTGTGGGAAAAGCACTCAAGACTGGCTTAGTGGAAAAATCACATTTAAGGTCAAATTACGGTGGTAGGTAGAGAGAATTTAATGTTGGGAAAAGAGAAAAACTATAAATAAATGGTCAAGCACTTCATTATTTGCATTACGTTTATGAAGAAAAGAAATCTCTTGTGAACTAGGGCATCCAAAGCAAGATCTTTGCATCAAAGGAATTATTTGAGAGATTTGAAGTGCATAGCTAGGGTAAAATCATAAACCAATAGGAAAGGAGTACATGGGTGTGGAGAAGTTAAGTAAGCAAGCATCGTCTTGTGGAAGGGATTTTCCAGTTAGGGTTTGGCAACTAGGGCACAAAATTAGAAGGTTTTTCTAAAAATATTAAGCTTGGGGCTGGATAGAGTGGTAGAGTAGAGAAAGGAAAAGACATTTGAAGTGATAACCTAACTAGAAGAATGGCACCAAAGAAAGCAACCATCTCACCAAAGAAGCAGAAGGGCAAGGGTAAGGGGAAGCAAATGGCTACCATCACAAGCACAAATGAAGAATGGTACATGGAAATGCAGTACCCAGATGGGGTATTATTGGGAAAAGAATGGGAATCACACCTAGAAAATGACTATGTGTGTGACTATAATCACCACACCAGCACAACAAAGAAGGAGATGGCTTTGGAGTTGGTTCACCCAACCAACAAGAGAACACCAGAAGGCATGCCCATTTACAATGATGAGGTAAAGGTTAAGTTGATAAGGAAAGGTTGCTACAACTCTATGAACTTCCATACTTTAGAAAACCTTGAGCACCTCTACCAATGGCTAATGGCACACATTCATGAAGACCACTTTTATTTCATGGGGTGCAAGATGCACATAACCCCCAACTAATTTCCAAGTTCATGGGCCTTATTTGAAGGGGACAACATTGATGATGACCTAAGTGACAAGGAGGCCATCAAGGAAATAGTTTTGCATTTGACTATAAGAAAGGATCACGATACTTTGACATCATTGAGATCTAAGACCCCATGATGAGGATGGCCACGTGCTTGGTAACCAAGCTCAATGATCAGGAGAGATGGACTCAAGTAAACAAGGCATGGCTGAATGTGTGCCGGAAAATATCTGAGGGGACCATCTATAACTTTTCCGCTTTCATCATGGATGAAATCATCAACAATGCATAAGAAGGTGAGAAGATACTATTTGGCAATATTCTCCTCACAATTATTTTCTCAGAAATCAAAGTGCCCGATGGGCCAGAAAGGTTTGTTTGGGAGTACCTAGAAGAGGATCCCTTTCCTGTGAAGCGGTTCATAAAATATACTTGTGAGACCATGACAACCACTCACAAGGCACATCTAGAAAAATGGTACAAGTGCATGAGGGATGCGTTCGGGGTGGAATGGAGGATTCTAGAGTAGCTACCCATGCTTGTAAAAGGAGAAGAAGAATTCACGGTATATCAACACTTCTGCATTGGCAGATTTAGGTTGATAGATGAAACAATGAGCCCATGGTGCAAGCTTCCCTTCTCCTTCACCATGCTATATTTCCAAGCAGGGGTAAAAGGTTTAAAGAGGCCAAAAGACTAAGGTTCGACCTTAGTGAAGTAGATCAAGACCATAGAGAGCTGCGTAGAATTTGGTTTACCCCAAGAAGCGTGCATACATGGAGAGATATGTCTCCCACAAGATACAAATGATGAAACCAATGACTTTTCCAATCATTGGAAGGGCTGCAACAAGAATATACCTTCACATCAGGAAAAAAATTTGAGAAGGGTGCATATACTTAGAAAATGATGTAACCATCCCTGAGGACCCCACAAGAAGAAAGAAGCCCACGCCAAAGAAGAGGAAAGAGAAGAGGTGTAGAAAGCACCAAGTGTTCAGGCTATGCAAGCGGTAAGCATGCTAGAGAAAAGTGTTAAGCCCAATACTTACATGAGGAGAAATAAGTCCTTGGTGAAGGAAAATACTCTAGATGAAGAAGCATTTGGAGCACAAAAGAACCCTCCACCTAGGAGAATTCACCAGAGGAGGAGGAAAAGGAAGCAGAGTCTCCTATCAGGAAGAAGTAGAAGGTGACAGAAGGAAATGACTTGGAGGACACAGAGAGCTTGGAGGCCTATAGAGGTGAGAGAGATGATGATGATGAAGATGAACCAAGAGGTGAGGGCCATCCTATCTATGAGGTTCATGACTTGGAGGAGGAAGGAGAGGAAGAAGAAAATGAATACATCTTTTCCAGAAGGGAGGATACAAGGAAGAAGAAGACACTCAAGACATAGAGGGTAAGTGAGGAAGTTACAAAAGAACAAAGGACCCCAAGCCTCACCAAGGAATAGATAAATGAGGCCACGAGAGAAGGAAGTAGCCAAAATCATTGAAGACCTAGTGGAACAAGAGTTGGAATGCAGTGCGACCTAGTGATGAAGGAAACAGAGGAGGAAAGCATAGAAAAAGAATATGGCAACATGGGAGGGGATCCCAGTTTGGTTGTGAGCTTTCCTAAGGCCACGCGTGCACATGAGGAGAAAGAAGTTAGAAAACTCCATAGGGTTTAGAGGATGGGATATATTGATGATCCAAACAAGGTGTTGCATGCATGTTTTAAAGCACCATGCCAATGGAGAAACTCTTGGCTATGACATCATTTGATGAGGAAGGTGCATACCCTCAAATAAGGAAAATGCTTTCTTGGGCATTTAGTCCCACATTCCCACATCAATTCAAACTAAGCCAAGGGGAATAATGAAGGTGCCAGAATCAAAAGGTGACAACCCTTGGTGAATGCTCAATGGCTATCGATGAAACAAATTTGTAACATGTTGAACAAAGTTTCGGTGGAGGTTGAAGCTAGACTCTTCGGGAGAAATGATAGAGTAAAGTTCCTAGAAGCAGATGGAGAAGAGGGAAGAGGAGTTAGAGAAGAGAATGAAGGAGTTAAAACATGAGGAACTAGTCAGTGGTCAACTAAGGAAGAATTAAAAGAATATAAATCAAGGGTGTGTGAATTCTACAAGAAAGCAAAAATGATCATAGATGCCATTTTCTTGAAGCATCCAGATCTAACACCACATACACAAAAGTATGGATCCTCCTTGGAGTGTCTAGAGGACTTGACCCACGTCATCACAATGGAAAGATGACCCCTAGCCTTGGATTCTACAGAGGAGGCATCGATGTACAAGGAAAAGGAGGAGAAGATGAAGGTTGTGGCCATTGTGGCCTAGTTCAAAAAGAAATCCTCGCGGATGTGAAAGTCGCCTCCCAAGTCATTGAGGCTGCCTATGAAAATTGCACCGATAGAGATAGAGTGGTGAGCATTTTGGTCACCACCCATGAAGTGGAGCTCAAGGAATTCTAGGAGAAAAACAAGGGGAATAGAGCGGAGCGTGAAAAATTCTAGCCGAGGTTGAGAAAAATTTAGAGGCTATTGAGACCTTGCGGAGCTCAATTAAGAACCATGAAGGAGTTGTATCCCCAGATCACTCGTAGAATGGATGTGCTCGCTTGAGGATTTGGGAAAATAGTTGGAGGGGATCATGGAAGCAATGAATACCCAAGGAGAAGGGCTAAGCTTTGAAGAGGTGAGCACCCTAGTCGGTGACCTTTTTCACTAGGCATAGAGTGAGGTCGATACCTGGAATAAGTTGGAGGCTGACTTAACAAAGATTTCCCTCTCCTCTTGCAGAAATAATCAAATTTCCTCATTATTTATTTCTTCCCCAAAATTCTTCATTCCTTATTCTTTCCCCAAGCCATTCAAGAATGGTCATTCTTTATTATTTGAGGAAATGTTCCTGTGGATGGAGAACAGGCATAGTGTGGGGTAATGTTGGGCCCCTAAAATATTGGCCAAGTACAATAAGGTGCGTGGGCACACAAGGCCTAATTGAATATGGGCGTGCAAGGAGAAAGCATGCAAGATAGAGAAAATATTTTGGGACTTAGCCATATTTGGAGTTTCAAACATAACATGAGAAAATCATGACCCGATGCTCATGTGGAAATGGATAAGGTGCTAGCCTGGTAGCTTGGTGCCCACGGAAGGAATATACCTTGCGATGGAAGATTCTAGAAGGCCATCATTGCAAAGAGTGGATAGCTCAAGCCTGAAGAAGCATGCTCCCATGGAGGACCACCTTGGACACTTAGTAATGGATCTAAACTCTCTGAAGGCTTGAAGATGTTGAAAAAGGCTATAAATACAAGCACCCAGCCAAAGGAAAAGATATAGAGAGAGGAAGAGGTGAAGCCATGCAGGAATACTATGAGAGCTCCATAGGTTGGGCTTAGATGATCTGTAGGAATATGTTGTACTAAGGGGATGGGTTTTTAACATTTTTCTTTGTACTATGAAGGGCCCAAGTCTAGTTCTATGCATGATATTGATCTACATTACCATATGAATCATGACTAACTAAGTTATTGTAATATGGTTATCAACGTTCTTAATATGAATATATGTGTGGTTCCAGCTCTACTACATGGTTCTATGTTTATTTCATACAAGTGGGTGTAAACCCCTATGCATTTCATTTCACTTATGGTTCATGTCTATGTTCTATAATGCTTTCCTTATATGAATGAATACATTGGTCTAGAAGTCGTTCTAAGCTCTAAGATGAATGTATGGTTCCCTTCCAATCTGTTCACTTAAGTTTCTATCATAAATAATGCATTCTCACACAACTCACATAAAGGAGGAACTCGGAGCCCTTGTGTGCATCGGGTGAGTGCCCAATGCCCTCTAGGTGATAGGTCCAGACACGCATGGGGTTTCCTTATTATTTGAGAAGGACTTAAAAATGACTATAGATATATCAAATTTGATTGAAACACAATCAATCACCATGATAATATAAAATAGGCACATGTCAAACATCCATTTCATTCATAAAATTCAATAATAATATGGCTTGTATAATAAAAGGAAATATAACCTTTTTCACAACTGATATTCAAACAATTATATCACTTTCTAACAAAATGAAATAAGATATTCTGAGATAAGGCAAGCCAACCACTTATACTAAGGAACTATGCATTCACAAAGCATAAACACATCAACCATTAACACAATAACTTAGCTTTCCATGGAAAAATATCACTCTGAATGTAATTGAAAGGTTTTTGAATATTCAAAGCACTCTTCCAAGCTTGAAGAGTAACTTCTCCAAAAAAATTGATCTCTCTAAAGACTTAATGTACTTATCTATTTATAAGTTCCTTAGGCTGAGCCATTATAGTTGGGCCTTAACTAACAATTTACTAAAAATAGAAATGTCATTAAACTCAAGGGAACATGCTCCCATAAAAATAGCAAAGTTTGTTGCAAGAATTTGACCCAATCAACCTTGCAACTTTGATCAATCCATATAGCTTGGATCAGTCCTCTCATGGCCACCTAGCTTTGGATGAGGATTTGCAACATATTCTCATGTTTCATTTTCCCTTGGTCCTTCTCCCAAGAAGCCATCTGATGCTTGTATTCGATGAAATGCTTGATAATCCCATGAATCTCTCCATCCTCTGACCCACATGTGTAATGATTCACTACATCCACTGTTGTCTCGATTTCCCTTGTGATTTTGGCTGGAATTCTTCTAAGTTTACCCATAACCTTCTTTAGTCTTCTTGTGAAATTCTGGCATGACACCAACCTATCAATAGAGTCACTGCTGAAATTAGGGTAACATCATCATCTCATTTCACCAAATCTTTGAAATTTTCCAAGATTTGATCCTTAAGAGCATCAATGTTTTTATTGAAGAAATTACAATTAATAATATCAAACTCTTCTGATATGTCATTCAAAGCATCCATGATTTCTACTCATTTATCATCCAACTTCTTTATTAAATATTGCAACACTTGAGACCAGAATTCCATTTCCTTTTGATATTCAAACAATTTTGAAGCATCATCAATTACATCCTCCTAAAGGAGTAGATCTAAATCTTCTTCTCTCGATTTCACTCCATGTATCCAAATTCAAGTTTAGGTTATTATTGTCCTCGAAAAGGCTTCATCCATCTTACAAATAGTGTTTCTTCCAATCTATAAATCATTGTATATTTCAATAGCCTCTTTAATTAAAGGATTGGCCTCTTGAAGTATATGCTCCATCCATCCATTTACCGATCTTCCTTTGACCTATCTTCTCAATCTCATGATAAGGAATATCATCAAGAGTAGAAGAAACTATCAGAGCCATAGTAGTTGAAACCTCGGTAGATGGAGTTGGTTGTGTTACCTTCCTTAATAATGCAGTGAGTTGCTCAAATTTTTCTTTGAGCTCATCCTTAGAAGCCTTGTCCTTTTCATATTTTTCCAACATATTTCCAAGAGCAGCCTGCACATCATGTTTAGCTCCTTCATGTGTTTCTTTTCCCAGTGAAAATCTAGAAATTCAATAATCCACTGTTGTAATAGTTTCCTTGGTTTTCCCTTCAATGGGAGTAGTAACTTCTACAACCCTTTCTCCAAATTGATTCACTGATAGGATGGAAATAATTTTAGGCCTCTTGGCCTATATTTTTGGTGTGGGTTCCAACACACTTAGGTCTATGACATCCCCCAGAGGCACCTTCTTCTTCTATTTTGAGTCTGATGAAACAACCATTCTGGAATGGTGATGCTTGATGGGAGTGGAACAACCAATTCAGTACCTGAAGCACTAGTCAAAACAAGAGCACCAGTAACATTAGTTGGCATTTGAATGGAGGTGGAAATAATGGATGGGGTGGATGTGAGAATGGCCATAGAGTGGATACAATGGGATTAGAAGATGAGACAAAAAGAAATGGAAGTGTTAGAGGTAGTGAAGAAGAGATGGGCAACCCAATCATTTCCCCTACTTGAGAGAACTAGGAAGAGATGAGAATACTTGGGCCATAGAAGGGGATGGGAAAGAAGAAATGATTATAGAGGTGGAAGGAAATGATGGAGGAAGTGATGATGAAAGAGGAGATGGAAGATCCTGTGAGACACTTGGAGAATCAACAACTTCAACTATTTTTGAGGTTGGTATTACTAGAGACATAACCTTGGAAGGGGGAGTCTTTGAGAGAGAGGAGCTACCAACAAAAAATGAGATCTTCTTTGGAACTATCTAGCCCCTTTGGATGGACTTCTTCCCTTTTGTAGGTGTTAGAAGACTCATGGTTGGTTGGGATCCTATATTTGTAGGTTGATCTAACCCTCTAGGTGAAATTCCCAAGGTGGCCAACCAATTATAAGTTCTCTATAGAATGGGCCCCACCCTCTCCTTGGTATTGCAACATTCTTCTACATACCAATCAATCCATGGAAATGGTTGATTGGAAACATTATTATCTTTATATGCTTTGCATCCAAGACTTCATCATCATCTTGCATTTCTTTTGGAATATCGGCTATACCAAACTAGAACCTCATCTAGAGTTAACCTCTCATAATCTCTTTGTCGATGATGAGTTCATCTCAACAATGAATCCAAATGTCTTCCAACTAGGGCACGTGGGAACTAGACAAACATGTTTCACCAAATTTACCCTAGTAGTCAAAACTGGTCCAAGGATGGAAGGTCTACAAAGTTACTTCTAACATATCTCTTCATCTACATTCTTTACCTTATAGATATTTGGAAAAGTGTATCTACTATCAAAATAGGGAATTGAACTCCCACCTTGTGTCATTTATTCTGAATCTTATGATAGTCCAACAACTTGCCAAACCAATTCTAGCAAGACCCACTTATCAGTGGGACATCTTGGCAAGCTTGTTGGGAGCACCTACGAAACTAGAATTTGAATATATGTAAATGTAGGGAAATATAGGTAGATATCCCCCACTCACGTACTTCCTTGAAGGCTTCATCGGAAATCCTTTGATTGTATAACTCTTTATCAAAGTAGTAAAGAATGATGGAAAATAAAACATCATTAATCCTTTGGAAGTGCCTGCTTCCTTCATCTAATGTAAGATGAGGATAAAAATCATAGATTTGGGAAGTACTTTGAATACCCTTAGTATTAAGTCTAGTAAAATCCCCCATAACAGCTACAACATAGACTAAAAGGATGTCATGTAGAAACTCTTGGAAGATGATACCTTGCTTAACTAAAAACAAATGGAGCTACTGATATGCTCCCCCATCTAATAAATTCTTTATTTTTCTTGATGGTAGCTATATACAGAACATCCATTCCTAAAATTCCTTTATAGAGGGAAGGCCTAAAATTCTACTTAGTAACACAATAATGTCATTGACTTCCTGGATGAAGTCTAACCGATACATAGTCTTGGGTAATTTAGTAACATTCTTGGCCAGATAGATTTTTAACATGACCTTTGTGCATACTTCTATTTCTTTGTCCCAATGCTCTACTACCAAATTCGTGAAATTGTTGCATAATCTTCAACATCCAGAAGTTTGAACAAGTCCTCAAAGAAATCTAGGTCCAAGTGGATTACAACCTTTCCATCAGCATCCTTAATTGTCTTGGAGTCTTCATCAAGTGAGCTATTGTAGCTAAGACAAAATTAGGGCAATGCATGGATGTGGGAAATCCAACAGCCAAAACAAGTCCACTGTCATATATGGCTTGCATCTAGGATTTCTTGTTTAGGGCTTTCACCCTTGCCCAAAAGTCTGGAAAATCAATCTATCTAAGATTAGTGTCTCCTATATTCCCCAAGTCTGAAGACATACAAGAATGGGGAGCCACTCCAAAGAATGTATAATTCATCTTTTCCTTTCCTTTGGATGCAAAAGTAGACATCAAGTTTTGAATTTTGGAATTTGATATCCTTTCGAATTCCAAAATGCTGAAGTGGAAACTTATGAAACCGAAAATTAGGGTTCAAAATGGAGACTTCCAAAAACCTAAAAAGCAAAGTTCTAAAATCAAAAAACCTTAGCTCTAACAATTTGAAAGTCCTGAAATATAAAAATTTTGAAACCCAAAAATCTTCAAACTCAAACTCGAATAAAAAATTTATGAAAGAAGAAATTCCAGGATCCTAAAGTGGAAAGTTCTCAAACTCAAAACATCAGTTCCAAAACAAGAAAAAGGCATGATTTCCAAAAAATGGGAACCTCCAAATAGTCAAACCTGAAATCCAAAAATCCTCCAACTCCAAAAATAAAATCCTCGAACTTCGAAAAGAAAAATTTCTAAAAATACCAACCTCTAAACTTTGAAAAGAAAATCCTCCAAACTTCAAAAAGAAAACCTTCCGAAAACACCAACCTCCAAACTTCAAAAAAATGATAAGTGTTGAGAGGGAAAATTTGAATACTCGGGAGGATCTTGAGGATTGTGATGAAATTTGCACTAAATGCCTAAAGAAAATCATTAAAGGAAACATGGTGGGAAATGATATTTTCATCTTCCAAGATATACAAAAGAGGAACAAAAAAAAAATGAACAAGGAGAAAAAAAACACAAAGATCTTAAACCAAAAAGAAAATAACCTAAATAAAATACCTTGAAAATGACATCAAAAGTACAAGATACAATAAAAAACCAGATCATTAGAGAAAAATGTTAGGTGAAAATGATAGGTAAAATCACAAGTTTAAATAGAAAAACCTGACATTAATGCCTGGATTTTAACGTATGAAAGTAGGTAAGAATTAAATGCACAAAGAACTCCAAAAGTCTAAAACCTAAAAGTCTCAAAATTCTAAAATTTTGGAATTTCAGAGTTTCAAAATTTGAGATCAAGAGGTGAAAATCATGGAATCATGATGGAAAAACTTTGAAACCTAAAAAAAGCCTAAAAGTCTAAAATTGTGGACTTTCGGACTTTGAAATTATGAAAAGAAAAAACTAAAAATGGTTGGGAACGTTCTCAACCCAAAACCCCAAAGTTTGAAATTTTAGACTTTCAAATTTTGGACTTCGAACTCCAAATGAGATTTTACCCAAATGCGACATAGGATCCTGAAACATGAAAGCCCAAAAGTCCAAAATTTTAGACTTTCAAGGTTTCGACTTTGTAAATTCCAAGTGATATTATCACCAATTACCAAAGGAAATCTCCAAATTCTGAAAGCCCGAAAGTTTGAAATTTCAGACTTTTGGGTTTTCAGATTTCAGAACTTTGAAAACACAATTTCAATTATTTACCATAAAATTTCCAAAAGGAAGAAGTCCTCGAAACCCAAAAGTCTGAAATTTTCATATTTTCAAAATTTAGAGAATCTCTAGAAACTACTAAATACTTCCAAGTGAAGGATTTTCAAAAAAATTATGTTGATCGATTTTAACATTTTGTTTCTCAAGGTAGATTTTAAAAGTTAACATTTTTGGCGACCTCTAGGAATGCTTTCCTATTAATATTTTGATCATTAGCCTTATACAAACCATTGGGAAAAGAGTCTTGGAAGAAAAAACTACATTCAGGGTGCACAAAAAACAAAAAGAAAAGAAGAACAAAACAAACAATGTGTGAAGCACTTGGAGGAAAAGACAAAAAACACTATACAGGGTGAAACAATCTCAAAAGCAAGCTTTGAGATGTATCCCATTCACATGTGAATGGGAAATTCTTCTCCATTGAGTCTAGATAGATGAAATGAATTCACCTCTTTGTAACTTGTGATGATATATGGTCCACTCCAAAGAGCATCAAACTTGGCATGCCTTCCTAGTTTGGCTCTGTCTTCATCCCATTTGAGAACCAAATCTCCCTCCTGAAAATGCCTATCAGAAGATTTCTTGTCAAAGGATTTCTTGACCTAAGCTTGATGTTGTCCTAAAGTTTTCATAGCCATGTTGCAGAACTTCTTCCAGCTCCATGAGTTCAGCAAACCTTCACTGTCAGGAGTCATTTTCCATAACTTCAAGTTGATGAGCCAACTCCAAGGAAGGTAATTCTAAGGAGAGTGGAATATTTTCCTCCCTTCCATATACAAGAACAAAAGGTGAACTCCCAATTTCTCTTTTAGGTGTAATTCAATCTTCCCATAAGGCATTCTTAAGTTGTGTATGCCAGGTCCTTTTGTTAGCCTCCATCGTGCATTTGATGATCCTTATGAGATTATTATTACTAGACTCGGCCAACCCATTCCCCTGTGGATAGTAATTGGATGAAGTCTTGAGGTAGACCTCATTCTTAACCACCCATTCACTCAACTTCAAACTGAGAAAATCCATTGCATTGTCAAAGATAACAGTAAATGGAACACCAAACTCTTGTCATTATATTTTCCAGAAAATCAAGGACTTCCTTTTCGTTGCTTTCTTTCAAGGCCACTGCCTCTTTCCATCGAGTGAAGTAATTTTTTTGGTAAGTAAGAACCCATTTATGTCCATCACTGATGGAGGATTGATCATCCCGATGAAATCTAACCCCCATTGAATGAAGGTTGATCAACTTGAATGGGATGTAGGGAAGAGCTCTTAGCTTTATTTTCCTTGTAAAAAGGGCACATTCTTTACATTTCCTCACCCAGAGATGAGAATCTTTGAACAAATCTGGCCAATAATAACCAGCTCACATAATTTTGGTGGTAGTCATGTATGCAGAGTAATGCCCCCAAATAGGCCATTATGGAATTCCTCTAATATCTTATTCACCTTTCTTTGGTTTGATGCATTATAGAAGAACACCATTCAAGTCCTTTCGGAAAAGAACATTATCCACTAGACATGTATGGAATAGACTAGAGATGGAAAGTACATCTTTGGAATTTATCCATATTTGAAGGATATGCCCCTGAGGAGGAAATTTTACATTTTTTAACCAGTCGACTGATCATTACCTTCATCAGTATTCAAAAGCATAAAATCTTCATCACTTTTGAATTCTATGTCTCATAAGAGTTTTTGACACAAACCCTTTCCCTAACAAGTTTAGTGACTTTGATGTGCACATCATACTCCATCACCTTTGTAATCCATCCAACACATTTCTTGTTCATCTCTTTATTCAACAAAAATTCTTTGACACCAAGATGGGAGACCATTAGGTGAATTTTGTTGTTGGACAACATGTGCTTAAATTTCTTTAGGGCTCAAATAACTCTAAAATACACTATTTCTCAACAAATGAATATTTAAGCTCATATTCTTTAAGGGATTGACTAAAGAAGGCAATTGGTTGCTCCATTAGATCATCATTTTGTTGGGTAAGAATCCCTGAAATACTTTCCTACCTACAAAATCATAAAGAATAAAATAATTATCAAACCTAGGGTTTACCAACATGGGAGCTTGAGAAATGGCCATTTTGATAGCCTCAATCTCTCTTTTCCTTATTTTTTCCATGAGAATGGAATATTATTCTTCAACGCATGGCTGTCAGTGGTTTAGCCAATGTTACAAATTGGGGAATGAATCTTCGTATGAAATTTATGGTTCCCAGGAAACTCTGGAGGCCTTTCTTGTGACTTGGAAGAGATAGAGACATAATTGAATAAATCCTGGCTGGATCGATAGATAGTCCTTCCACTGAAACAACATGTCCCAACAATTTTCCTTCCTGCACTACAAAAATGCACTTCTTAGGGTTGAGTGAAACCCCAAATTCTCTACATCTTTGAAAAACCTTCCTTAGATGTGTGATGATCTTCGAACATGCTTAGAATATACAGTTATATCATCAAGGTAAACCAAGATGATATCATTGATTAATCCTTTAAATTCCATGTCCATGGCTCTTTGGAAAGTAGCCCCTACATTGGACAATCCAAATGGCATTTTTTTGTAAGCATACATGCCCCACTTAGTAGTGAAATCCATTTTGAATTGGTCAAATTCTTGGACTAGAATCTGATTATATCCCAAATATCCATCGAGCAAGGAAAACCTTTGAGCCCTTGCCACTGTTTGAAGGATTTTCTCCATTGATGGAAGAGGGTAGTGGTCTTTTAACAAGGCATGATTTAAATCCCTGAAATCCATGCACAACCGGATCTCTCCATTCTTCTTCCTTATAGGCACTAGATTGGCTACCCATGAGGAATGTTTGATAGGGAAAATTATGCAGGATTTGATGAGTTTGGTTAGCTCCTTTCTCATCAGTGGCTCAATCTTGGGATTAATTGGCCTTTTTTCTGGCAAACTGGCTTAGAATTTGGATCTAGTTTGATGGTATGTTATGCTAGACCTGGATCAAAACCACGCATGTCCTTGTAAACCCATTAAAAAATGTCATGATATTCTTGACACAGTCTGATGAAATCTTTCTTCTCTCCGAGCAGTACATACCTTCCCAATCTTTAAAATTTTTTTGCCACCTCAACCTTTTCAAAATCCTCTTCTTCAACTACCATGTTTGTGTTTTTTGTTTGGCTTGATCATCTAAATTGAAGATAGATTCAAGAGTAACTAATCCTTTTGGTATCTTGTTTCCCTTCAGTTGTATAATTTGATCACCATATGAATTTTTAGTTTATCTTGGTGTTTGGTAAAAATTCTACCTCTTCTTGTAGGAAAAATAAATCTATTTTTCACTATCAAATACATGTCAACTACTCAAATTATCCAGAACTATGCAAGATGGACCACCATCTTGACTATTTTCTTCTCTTCTTTCATGATGTCCATAGGTATGTCATACTGTGAACCAATTGTAGTGAGCCTATCAACATCCTAATTTTTTTTTAGGGAACTACATGAATTCCAAAAGCTTCAAAATCTTCTATCAAATCCCAAACTCAATTTTTGTATGATCTTAAGAGATCATTTTTGATGCGTTGTGGGTTGTTACTTGATGCACAACCAATTCACTATCTCCAAAGATAGTCAGAGCCTTGATTCCTTTCTTCTGAGCTAGTTGAATCCCTTGTATGAGAGCCTCATATTTGGCCACATTATTAGTGCAACTAAATTACAATCGAAAAGATGAGAAGTATTTGTTTCCTTCTAGAGAAATCAACATAACTCTTGTACTTGGACCCATTTTTAATCCTCAAACCATCAAAGAACAATTTCCATAGTCCCTCATAATTTTTTGTTATTTTAACCAATTGAGGTACGATTGTTCCTTCTTCATGGATGCAGTATGTACCCAATCCAGTTTCTTCCAACAATAGTCATCCAGATTCTTCATCCACCAATAAATCAATGTAGGGATCATATTGAAGATTTGTACTTACCTCATCAAGTAATGTATTGGGAACCTCTTCTACAAGAGTGGTTGGTTCATGATCAACATCTTCATCCTCTGGATCACAAATAACATAATTCCCATTTATGGGATTAGCAGTGTATGGCTCCACATGATTATGGAAAATCAGTTATGCTCTTATAGTCACCTTCATTCCATAATGAGTTCTAAGAATCATATGTGACCAATATGATGACAAGTAACCACCCATCTTGGCAGTGAAATCTCGTGATAGGAAAATGGCAAAGAGAGGAGGAAGATCAATAACAGGATGTCTTGTGTAAATGACAAGCTAGGACATGCATGGATGGTAAGATGGAGCCCTTAATGACTCCAATGTCTTAATAGTTGTGCCATCTAACTAAACAAATCCTTTTACAACTAGCACATATTGTATGCCTAACACATCTGTGATCTGTTTAGGCATAACAAAACTATTGGCTCCATAATCGATCATGCAATTATGAACCAAATGATTGCCAATGATCAAGGAAACATAAAATGGTGGTGGCTTGCTAGCCTTAGGAGTTTCTTTCTTCTCTGGTTGACACAAACTTTTTGATTTTTTTTTTATGTCCCGATGATCCATCAGTTGTACAAAAATATTCAAATCCTCTTGTAGATAAATTCCATTGAGAAGGAATTGAGAGTGCGTCCCACATTGTGATGCTCAGGTTGGTTTTCTTCATTTTTTCAATAATGCTGAATGGAATTTCCCCAAATTTTCTAATACCTTTTTGGGCATTAGAGTCTTCTTTTGGAAAATTCTTATTTAGCATTGTGATTCTGAAGAACCTTCTCACCTCTCAGCTTGGCTAATAGATGTTTTTGATGGTTTCTTCCCCACATATTTATCAATTTTTGCTTCTTTTTAGGGTTGTGAAGTGGATGTTTGATCAGATTTGGGAGCTTGATATTCCATTGCTCTCTTTTAGAATGAGTGTTGGATGCTACTAATGAAGATTTTTCATTCAACCTACAAAACTCTTCAGCTTTCCAGTTAAGCAAAGTGACTTCTTCAAGGGCCTGCAGTTGATCTGTTGCTTCTTGTAGATGAATTATTTGTTAACTCTAAAGGGGAAGATATGCTTTGAACCATAAGGGCCTGACTAAGAACTCCATGGGGACAAATATTTTGATTATGGGGTTGAGAACAAGGATAACACCATTCATAGTCTTGGACTAGATTATTCTAGACATGTACTATGGCTCTAGATGAGCTAATGAATAAGAGGGTTCCAAAAGTTCAAAGGCCTAACATTTGTAGCTTGACCTACAACTTGATTTTGAGGCTAGTTGTTTCCTTGGAAAGGAGGATGGTTAGCCTAATACTGCTAGTTTTGTGGTGGTATGGATGATTATATTGAAACTGTTTCCTTTTGAGTGTGATAAGCTCATTTCCAAAATTTTATAACAGTGACTTGAATTTAAATAGATCATTCGAAGAGGTAGGGGTAGACTGAGCTGGTTGATTAGAGGCTTTCTGCTTGGAATAGGAGTGATGATAGGATTGATTTTTCAAGATCTGGAGAAAATGACATTAGAGGTCATGGAGCTATCTTTCCAGCCTGAATCAAGGAATTTTCCACTCTTATGGAAATGTCGTAAGCATTAGGTAATGTAGTCCCTCCCATGGATTGGATCATAACTGCTACATTGTTATTCAAGGCTCACAAATAGTATAAGAATGCATTATTTGAAGAAGGTTTTATGAGTGTTGGAATCCTATTATTCCTCCTTGGAATCATAAATTGAAATCACTCATGTATTCTTGAGGAGCCCTCTTCATGGTAGTGAGTTGTTCCAAAAGTGATAGGTGATCACTCTTGTCTTCAAACTTTTTTACAAAGTTTTTCTCCCAATTCGTCCCAAGTAGTTATAGTGCCAACACTTAACCCTCAAAAACATTGAGTGATTTTCCCTTAAAATAAGTGGCCAAAATTCTAACCACAACGTTATCATAAGTGATGTTATGTACATCAAAAATTTTGGGTACATCAAGAATATGTTCTATTAGAGTAACGTGAGTTTCCCCTATATAAAAGGGTAAAATTTTGAGTGCCGTAATAGGTATAGGGTCACATTGAGCCAAAAAAGAGGACGGTTTGCATTGAAAGGGGAAAAAACTTGGTTTCATGCCATAATAACAAGTGGTTGGTTGTTCCTTGGTAGAGGAAACCTTCCGTACGGAGGAGTTGAATGACCCCTACAAGGTAAAGATACAATGGGTGATAATAAAATGCCTCTTGTCCTTCTCTTTAGAGGAGACAAGGAAAGTTCAATATGCTGAAAAATTCCTTGCTTTGAAGAAGCTCTTGTCTGAATTCTTCACATAAGTAATTACACTAAGAATTGAAATCTAGAGAAATGGAGTCGCCAGGTACTTTGAATATTGCAAGTGCAAAGAGAAGTACCAACACTATCCCCAGTGGGCATGATAAAAACTATTGTCTCCAAATCACTACCCTCCGAATGACCGAGAATATCAATAAATATGTTCGGTGTGATTGGGACACATGGGATCACCTCTCAAGCTCTGGGAACTTGGCCTCAGGTGAACCTCTAGAGAAGGCTAACTTCCTCTTCCTAAACTAAGTGTTGTACTACTCCTAGTGTGATAAAATGGTTATCTAAACCTAGGCTAACATTTTCATGGGTTTTAGGGAAGAGATTTGCAAGAATTTAAACTATACTAGGGATGGTGATGCACCAAATAAAGGGTATTGTCGAATCAGGAAGGGTTAATTTGAAGAGGGTGTGTGCACCACAAGTCAACTTCACCTACTGCAACTTGGAGAGGATACAAGATATCACAAACTAAGAAGCATACATTCCTTTTGTTAAACTCGATTATGCATAACAGATAGATCAAATTCAATTAGAAACACAATCAATCACCATGATAATATAAAATAGGCACATGTCAAACATCCATTTCATTCATAAAAGTCAATAATATGGCTTGTATAATAGAAGGAATATAACCTTTTTCACAACTGATATTCAAACAATTATATCACTTTCTAACAAAATGAAATAAAATATTCTGAGATAAAGAAATCCAACCAATTATACTAAGGAACTATGCATTCACAAAGCATAAATGCATCAACCATTAACACAATAACTCATCTTTCATGGAAAAATATCATTCTGAATGTAATTGAAAGGTTTCTAAATATTCAAAGCACTCTTCCAAGATTGAAGAGTAACTTCTCCAAAAATTCATCTCTCTAAAGACTTAATGTACTTCTCTATTTATAAGTTCCTTAGGTTGAGCCATTACAACTGGGCCTTAACTAACAATTTACTAAAAATAGAAATGTCATTAAACTCAAGGGAACATGCTCCCATAAAAATAACAAAGTTTGTTGTAAGAATTTGACCCAGTCAACCCTATAACTTTGACCAATCCAGATCTTGGATCAGTCCTCTCATGGCATGTAGCTTTGGATGGGCTCTACAACATATTCTCCTACTTCATTTTCCCTTGGTCCTTCTCCCAAGCAGCCATCTGATGCTTGTATTTGATGAAACACTTGATAATACCCTGAATCTCTCCATCCTCGAACCCACATGCATAATGAATCACTACATCCACTATCTCGATTTCCTTGTGATTTTGGCTGGAATTCTTCTAAGTTTACCCACAACCTTCATTAGCCTTCTTGTGAAATTATAGCATGACAATAACCTATCAATAGAGTCACTGCTGAAATTATGGGTAACCTCATCATCAATATTCACCAAATCTTTGAAATTTTCCAAGATTTGATCCTCCAAAAGAACATCAATGTTTTTGTTGAATAAATTACAATTAATAATATCAAACTCTTCTTGATATATATCATTAAGATCATCCATGATTTCTTCTCGTTTATCATCTAACTTCTTTATTAAATCTTGCAACAATTGAGATCGGAATTCCATTGCCTTTTATATTCAAAAATTTTGAAGCATAATCAATTACATCCTCTTGAAGGAGTAGATCTTAATCTTCTTCTTTGATTTCACTCCATGTAGCCAAATTCAAATTTAGGTTGTTATTTTCCTTAGAGAAGGCTTCATCCATATTACAAATAGTGGATCTCCCAATCTATAAATGATTGTGTATTTCAATAGTCTCTTTATTTAAAGGATTAGCCTCTTTAAGTATATGCTCCATCCATCCATTTACCGATCTTCCCTTCTGACCTATTTTTTAATCTTTGATGATAAATATCATCGAGAGTAGAAGAAATTATCGAGCCATAGTAGTTGAAACCTCGGTAGATGGAGTTGGTTATGTTACCTTCCTTAATAATGCAAATGATTTGCTAAAATGTTACTTTGAGATCATCCTTGGAATCCTTGTCCTTGTCATATTTTCCCAACATATTTTCAAGAGTATCATGTACATCATGTTTAGCTCCTTTGTGTGTTTCTTTTCCTAATGAAAATAAAGATTTTGATAATCCTTTGTTGTTATAGTTTCCTTCATTTTCCCTTCAACGGGAGTAGTAACTTCTATGACCCTTTCTCTAGATTGATTCACTGACAAGATGGAAACAATTTTAGGCCTCTTGGCTTGTCTTTTTCCAACACACTTAGGTCTATGACATCCACCAGAGGCACCTTCTTCTTCTATTTTAGAGTCTGATGAAACAACCATTTTGGAATGGTTGATGCTAGTGGGAGTGGAACAACCGATTCATTGCCTCAAGCACTAGTCAAAAAAGAGCACCAATAACATTAGTTCACAATAATGGATGGGGTGGATGTGAGAACAGCCATAGGAGTGGATACAATGGGATTAGAAGATGAGATGGAAAGAAATGGAAGTGTTAGAGGTAGTGAAGAAGAGATGGGTGACCCAATCATTTCCCCTACTGAGAGAACTAGAAGAGATGAGAATAATTGGGCCATAGAAGGGGATGGGAAAGAAGAAATGATTGTATAGGTGGAAGGAAATGATGGAGGAAGTGATGATGAAAGAGGAGATGGAAGATCCTGTGAGACACTTGGAGAATCAACAAATTCAACTATTTTTGAGATTGGTATTGCTAGAGACACAACCTTTGAAGGGGGAGTCTTTGAGAGAGAGGATCTACTAACAACAACAAATAATATCTTCTTTAGAAATATCTAGCTACTTTGGATTGACTTCTTCCCTTTTTAGGTGTTGGAAGACTCACAGGTTGGTTAGGATCCTATATTTGTAGGTTGATCTAACCTTCTAGGTGAAATTCCCAAGGTGGCCAACCAATTGTAGGTTCTCTATAGAATGGGCCCTACCCTCTCCCTTGTATTGTAACATTCTTCTACATACCAATAAATCCATGGAAATGGTTTATTAACAACATTATTATCTTTATATGCTGCATCCAAGACTTCATCATCATCTTGCATTTATTTTGGAATATCGGCTATACCAAATTACCGAACCTCATCCAAAGTTAATCTCTCATAATATCTTTTTCTGATGATGAGTTCATCTCAAAAATGAATCCAAATGTCTTCCAACCGGGTACGTGAGAACTATGCATGCCTATGTCACCAAATTTACCTTAGTATTCAAAACTGGTCTAAGGATGGAAGGTCCACAAAGTTACTTCTAACATCTCTACATCTACGTTCTTTGCCTTATAGATATTTTAGCAAGTGTATATCCTGATTGAAATAGGGAATTGATCTTCCACCTTGTTCCATTTATTTTGAATCTTATGATAGTCTAGAAATTTTTGAACCAATTCTATCAAGACCCACTTGTTAGTGGGACATCTTAGAAGCTTACTGGGAGCACCTATAAAACTAGAAATCCGAATGTATCTAAATGCATAGAACTATAGCTAGATATCCCCCACTCGCATAATTACTTGAAAGCTTCATTGGAAATCCTTCAATTTTATAACTCTTTATCAAAGCGGTAAAGAATGATGGAAAAGAAAGCATCATTAATCCTTCAGAAGTGCCTACTTCCTTCATCCAATATAAGACGAGGATAAAAATCATAGATTTTGAAAGTACTTCAATACCCTTAGTATTCAATCGAGTAAAATCCCCCATAGAATTTGCATCATAGACTAGAAAGGATGTCATGTAGAAACTTTTAGAAGATGATACCTTGCTTAATTGAAAAAAATGGAGCTACTGATATGCTCCCCCCATTTAATAAATTCTTTTCTTTTCTTGATGGTAGCTATATACAGGAACATCCATTCCTAAAATTACTTTACAAAGGGAAGACCTAAAATTCTTCTTAGTAACACAATAATGTCATTGACTTCCTAGATGAAGTTTGACCGATACATAGTCTTGGGAAATTTAGTAACATTCTTGGCCAAATATATTTTTAACATGACCTTTGTGCATACTTCTATTTCTTTGTCCCAATTCTCTACTACCAATTTCGGTGAAATTGTTACATAATATTTGACATCTGGAAGTTTGAACAAGTCCTCAAATAAATCTAGGTCCAAGCAGATTACAACCTTGCCATCAACATCCTTAACTATCCTAGAGTCTTCATCGAAGTGAGTTGTTGTAGCTAAGAAAAACTTAGGGAAATGCATGGACACGGGAAATCTAGCAAAAACAAGTCCACTATCATATATGGCTTGCATCCAAGATTTCTTGTTTGGGGATTTCACCCTTTCCTAGAAGTCTAGAAAATCAATTTATCTCGAGATTAGTGTCTCTTATATTCCCCAAGTCTAAAGACAGACAAGAATGGGGAGCCACTCCAAGGAATGTGTACTTCATCTTTTCCTTTCCTTTAGATGTAGAAGTAGACATCAAGTTCTAAATTTTGGAATCTGATGGCCTTCCAAATTCCAAATGCCGAAGTGGAAAAAAATTTTGAACCCCAAAATAAGGGTTTTGAAACAGAGACTTCTAAAACTCAAAAAAAAAGTTCCAAAATCTGAAAAACCTTAACTGTCATTGTTTGAAAGTCCGAAATATAAAAATTGTAAAACTTTGAATAGAAAATTTCTGAAATAATAAGTTTTGGGATCCTAAAGTGGAAAGTTACAAAAATCTAAAACAATAGGTTTTGAAACAAGAAAAAGTTGCAATTTCCAAAAAATAGGAACCTCTAAACTCAAAAGAAAATACTCCAAACTTCAAAAGAAAACATTCGAAAACACCAACCTCCAAAATCTAGAAAGAAAATCCTCCAAACATAAAAAAAAGAAAACCTTCAGAAAAAACCAACCTCCGAACTCCAAAAAAATGAGAAGTGTTGAGAGGAAAATTTGAATACTCACGAGGATCTTGAGGACTATGATGAAATCTACACTGAATGCCTATAGAAAATTGGATTGTTAAAGGAAAAATGATGGGCAATGAGATTTTCATCTCCCAAGGTATACATAAGAGGAAAAAAAAAAATGAACAAGGAGAAAACAAACCACAAAGATATTAAACCAAAAGGAAAATAACCTAAATAAAATACCTCAAAAATGATGTTGAAAAGTACAAGATATAGTAAAATTCCAGATCATCAAAGAAAAATTTCAGGTGAAAATGACATGTAAAATCACGAATTTAAATAGAAAAACCTAAAATTAATGCTTGGATTTTGACATGTATGGAAGTAGGTAAGAATTAAATTCACAAAGAACTTTCTCCACAGGATATCCCGGTATGAAG
This sequence comes from Taxus wallichiana var. yunnanensis, assembly GCA_018340775.1. Classification (NCBI taxonomy): domain Eukaryota; kingdom Viridiplantae; phylum Streptophyta; class Pinopsida; order Cupressales; family Taxaceae; genus Taxus; species Taxus wallichiana. The sequence continues at coordinate 153,792,136 of CM031234.1, read as the reverse complement.
TGTTAGGAGAAGCTTGAGCTAATTACTTTTTTAATGCGAGCAAGTGTTCGCCATCTTCTGGAATATTGGATCTGATGAAGTGGCTTGAGAAGGAGTTAAAGCTTTAGGCTTGGACAACTCTCATTTTAACTCACCAAATATAAGTAGGTTATCTTCTATCCGAATGGCTGCAGCTTGAGTGAGAACCAGGGTGGTGATTTGTTCTTGTAAGAGTAAGAAACTTACTCTTGAGCTCATGGCGTTCACAAAGAAACACTTCTAATTTTCTGGTGTGGGCAGCATGGCAGGCGGCACATGGTTAATTAGTGAATTAAAATGAGTGATAAAATCATGCATGGTTTCATTGACTTCCTTCTTCAAGTGAGTGATCTTTGATAGTAACGCAAATGCGTCTTCTGAAGGCTTATACCTATCTTCAAATGTAGTTTGTAATGTGGCCCAACTGGTGATAGATCCGGCTAGAAAATGTTGGAACCACTCTATTGCGGGTCCTTGCAAGGTCTCTAGAAAGAGGCATACTAACACATCTTCATGGGTCACATCCAGGATGCTTTGCATGACATAATGAATGTAGATATATGTTAATTTGTGCTTTGGTTTCCACTCCCATCAAATCTGGGAAATTCTTGCAATTTCCATGTGGGAGTGCATGAACAGATGTGGCAACGCAAGACGGCTCATATCATTTCCCCATGGTACCACCATTTGAAAAGCCGGAAAGAGGACGTGAGCCAAAAGCGCAGATTCACTTGAGCAACAAAGTGCTATAAAGGGATGTGGAGGTTCCTTGCGAAAAATGGTTCTTTCATGGAGGTGAGACACTTCGCTAATCGATCACCGAACTCGGTGATGGGAAGCATGTTGGTTTAATACTAAAGTTGTGCCTTTGAATTAAATCAAAATAGGATCAAATTCTCCATGAGCTCTCCCGCAACGAGTAAATGGCTCACCTTCCAGCAGTATCTTCTCGGATCTGCAATGTTTTAGAGCAGATTTAAAAATTCTTTTTGGTTGTACTTGTTGATTTTCTGATTTTTTTGATGTAAATCAGCAGCATGTACTTTTCTAAATATTTAATTTTATCCCTATTTTGAAAACCAATCATGGTTTAATGATGAAGATAAACGAGGATAGAATGATGGTTAACTTAGTAAGCTGATTTTCAGATCTTAGAGTTGACTTTTTGTAGGGGTTTTGAAATTATTTGTAAAACTGTCAAAATCTCAGATCTATGGAAATATACAGGTTTTTGTAAAAATTCAGTGAACTAAAGATCTCTAACTATCCCGATCTATGGATCTCTGAAGAAAATTTTTAGTTTGGATTAATTTTGCAAAAAAATAGATTTTAAGCAAAAGTTAAGATTTGCAAACAGGTAGTGATTTTTATAATTTTATCTATTTTCTTAGTTACCTTAACAACCTTAAAAGTTGTTAGTGTCTTTTAATTGACACAACACTCACATAGTTTTGGTTCTTTCCCCAGTAGAGTCGCCAAAAACTGTTGGTCCAAAAATCATCGGGAGGGAAAATCTATGGATAGATTTGAGCCAATAGTGTGCGGGCATAGCCCTCTTTAAGACAACAAAGCGAAACTGGTTTATTGCTATTCTACCAGTAGGAATCTACGTAAGTCCTATAGTATTCTACCTTTAGGGGTTTGGGATCTCATCCCAGTAGGGGTATTTCCAACTATGAACAAAAAGGAATGAAGAGAGGAATGGAGATAGGATAGATCTGAAGGGAGAAAAGAAATGAATTCCAAAGCAGAAAGGTCAGAGGGTTTATGTTTTGGGCTGGTAGTAAACAGAGCCAAACCTACTTTCATAAACGAACAAAGCAATACTGATGAGAAAATGACAAAAAAGTAGAGACATATCTAACAAAAGCAATACAGATCTAACTTAAGAAAGATCTAATGCACATAACACATCCATTGAGCACAAAGTCTTAATTTCTGTATTAATATTTTTTGTTACAAAAAGTACAAAGCCTTTTCCTTCTCACTTCTATTTTTCATCTAAAAATGTTCACCCCTCCTAAATACAACAAGTATCCAAGTATATATAGAAGGAGAAGGAGAAAGAAGGAAAAAAGGAACCAACAACTATTTACAAAATATTTATAAAATATCTAAAATTCAACTGTTGACTTTGGGGCAATTTGGTGGATGACAACATCCCATGGTGCAACATGGATGATGTCATCTTTTGCACCAACATACTTTTAAATACTTTACAAAAATGGGATAAATCCTAGGAGGAAGGAGCCTATTCGTCATCGTCCCTCGGTTGGAAAGGAGTATCCTGCTTCTGCTTAGGAGAGGAAATGTGAAATTGAGCACGATACTCCATGAACTTGCTAATCATCATTTGAAGTTGATCCTGAGTGACCCTTGGTGTGATCACCGATGACCTCATAAGTCTCCCGTTCATCTCTGAGTCTCTCTGGGAGTTTGAAGTATTCATTACCTACCTCCATGAGGTATCCAAAAAATCGTGGTAGGCCAGAAGGTTGTTGATAGATTCTATATCAAAAGTGGCTTCTAACCCTAAACCTTGTGACGTGATCTCCTTGAAGATCTAAATAGTTTCATCTACCTTCCTCAAGGTGAATGATGGAATGAGTAAGCCTGGAGACATCCTTAGGATGATCTTCTCCATTTGATGCATTGCATCTAAGGCTTCCTCCTTGATTTTATCTATTTTCTCCAAGACAAATTCCATCTAGTCAACCCGATAGTCCAAAGCAGCAAGGACTTTGTTGGGTGCTCTTGGGTGATCGAAGACGCCAAATTTTACTAATTCATTGACTGGGTAGTTGAGCATCTTCTGGAATGTCTCATGTTGTAACCTGGCATGGTCTAACTCTTCAGAGATAGGTCCTACAATTACCTGGAGTTCCTTATTAGCCTGATCAATATTCTAATACAGCTCTATGAACTTTACAATCACTTCCTCACTATCCTTGAGGATTTGGTCTCTCTATGTAGATACTACCATACCTTGCTTGCCAATCTTGGCATACTCATTTATATTTTCCTAACTAAGGGCTTCATAAGTTTCAGTGGTAGCTATAGGAGGTGCACTACCCATTTTCTGCAGGGCTTAGAGAAGATGTTTGTTTTGTTCTTTCAGTATCCTCTTCTCTTCCTTTGCTTCCTGAATATTTTTGCAAAGGGCATCCACTATAGATAAGGCCTCTCCTTGCAGCTTTCTAAGGATGTTCCCATTGTGACCTGTGTCACTATATAATCTGTAGGAGACAAATCTTTTTATCCTTTGTGGGATCAAGGTATGCGATCTCCATAACCCTTTCACCTGAAGCACTTTGAGAGAAGCGGGTTATTGGCTTTTGCTTCTTAGCTCCTTTAGTTGGAATCATAGAGAAGTCCATAGGTGTAATGGGGACTTTCCTCTTGTGTTGACTCAGGTGTTTGGAGATCCATTTTGGACTTAGGGGAGTGGGACCAGAGGGAGAAGAGGGAATGGAGGTGGAAGAAGGAGCAGCTACAGTGGACATGGGAAAATGTGTCGAGACACTTGGTAGCGGCATTGAAAAAGAAGCCAACCCTCCAACGCTCATAGGGGTAGGAGTCACTGTAGGAGAGGAAATTGTGGGGGTGGAATGGATATGAGAGATGAGAGAAGAAATTCTAGGGGACAGATCCGTGAGGGAAGAGAAGATGGAGGAAGTGGAAGGGGGAACAGAGAAAACAGGGGAGAAGACACAACCAAAGGAGAGGTTTCTTGAGTGATGTGAGGAGGGGAAGGAGGAGTGGGAGATGGGATAGTGGGAACTTCAGTAGTTATAGTAGTGGTAACATCCTAAGTGGATGTGCCCATTGGGACACTTACCGCTTCTTCTTCTTCAGGAGACCAGCTTACTACCCGCTCCCGGGTAGTGGAAGGAGGACTCTCGGGAGCTTCCTCCTGAGCAAAGGCTTGATTCTCCCTCTTTGTATTTCCCTTTTCCCTTTGACAAGTGCTTTAGCTTAGCAGGTGCGTCACCCAAAGGAGACGTGGTGAAGTCTACCCCAAGGTAGATGATGTCGTTCTTCCTGCACCAATGCTCTGTGCACTGCAGAGTTCCTTTAACCCTTTCCTCAATAGTCTGAGGTGACTTTGTTCTATCAATCTCGAAAAATGGCCAATTTTCCCCATCTCGTATCTAGATAGACCTGATCAACTTCTTGATCAGTCACTTGGAAACATTTCAAGACAATGGCCACACCATATTGGATGATCTCTGTTAGAGCCAGGTCAGAGTGATCCTTTCTTCTAAGCTCGACCTCATGATATAGATCGATGTAGATATCCTCAATCTGTGGGACGTGAATCGATCAAGATTTTCCCTTGGAAGGTAATTGCGAGGATCAAAGGTTGGCCTTGCCAGGAAATTATGTTTCAAGTTGAGCAACTCCAGCTCTACAAACATTTCCTAGGATTTTCTATGAGAAGTGCAGGTGTACCTACCCACTATGAGGGGGAATGGAGTTCCACCCTTATTTCTTTTCAGACACTTCTCGTGGTATGTGATAAGCTATCTAGATAGCTCTAATAGGATCAACTTGGGTCCCACATACCTCGGTAACTTGGTGGGCTCCCCCAAGAAGTTGGCAGCTCTGAGATAAGTGAAAGTGGGGAATTGCATAAATAATGCCCCCACTTCTCTATGGTAGTAACCATGCTCTTGGTCATCCGACCATGAGTCATATTAGGCCTCAAGAGGCAGATGACGCCGTAGAAGAAGGCATCATTGATCTTGCTGAATTGTGCAATGTTGTTTTCTAGTCTCAACTCTGGATAATATTCATATATTCTCACTTGGGGCCATACCCCGCATCGGTTCAGTGTTGGGTAGTCTCTTTCAGAGGCAGCAACATATACCACATAGGAGTTCATGTAGAACCTCCTAGTTGTTGAGAGTTGTTGAAGTTTCTTTGAGAAGGTGCTAATGATAATCTTTGCCCATTCAAAATGCTGATCAAGAACATTTTTGCTTATTGTTTCCAAGTATCTGAGCATCCATTTGTGAAAGTAATGGGCATCAGGAAGCCCAAAGACCCTACTCAGGAAGGTGATGGTGTCACTCAACTCTTCTGAGAAGTCACTGCGATGAATAACTTGTGGCCACCTAGTTATCACCTTCTTGTTTTTCAGATATACTTCATTCATAAGTTGTGTGCATTTGTCTTCATTTTCATTCCATGCTTTTATGTATTCTTCTTGGATTATTGCCACAAAATGTCGGTGGTGGGGGATACCCAACATGATTTTTAAGTGCCAAGATGTGAGGTTGATTATTACCTCGCCCTTCTCATTTTTGACACATCTAGTGTCCTTATTGTAATAACGGCCCACCACCATCATGAACTCATTGTTTACTGCGCTCAGGAGAATTCCTACAGTGAAATGTAAACCACTTCTAACCAATTTGTCCATATATGGATTTCATGTGACCTTCTTAGTTTTGGCCCAAAAGTCCTCCATATCAATATGATCAAGTTCTGAATCCCTGATGTCCAGGTCACACTCTGTAAGGGATTCAGGCATCCTGACCCTTTGGTATTTGTACTTCATTTCTTCTTCTGTGAGTTTGGCCTTACCCTTAGACATGGTTGGCTTCTTACTTGATGAAGACGTACAAATCTGAGTTCAAATTTGCTAATTTGCAAGAATAACCAGGGAAGTCCATTACGTAAGAGCCATGTTAGCTGTTAAATCGTCCATCAAAGCTTTATAGAATGAAAAGTTATTAATTTACAAGCTTCTGGGCGCAAGGTGCAATTCTATTGTAGGTTGTAGGGTCAGAAAAGAAAGGCACACTTCTAGAGAGTGTTGCATGGAAGAAAACAATGCAAAAGGGGCGTAGGGCGCAGAAATACTACACACAACATTCAGATGTTGGTGTCATAGGATGTGCACTTGTGCCATATGAAGGGTTTTAATCTGGGCGTAGATTCATTTGGTGTAGCAAGGGTTCAGGATGTGCCATTGGCATAGATATGGTATATGTTGCAAAACATTATGATGTGCCAAAGGGCGCAGGTTCAAAGGGTGCATCATTGAGTTAAGGTGTGCCAAGGTTTGAGCTTTTGGCGTGGCGCGGGAAGGGTCTGCATGACATTCAAATGTAGGTGTAGGCGTGGTTGCACTTGCGCCTGTGTTAGGTTTTAGGAATTTTTATAAGGCGTGGGAAAGGGTGATGTCACATGCGGGATAGTGCGCCCCTTTGGCGCGACTGTGTTTTGTGTAATAGCGATGGCGTTTGCGCCAAAGAAAAACCATGGGTTTCTTAACTTTTAGAAACTTCCCTCTTTTGGCAGGCTTTTGTGGCTTTTAACTCTTCCAACACAGATTTTTCAGTGAGGGGAACAGAGGAAAGAGGGTCAGGGATTCATTTTTGAGACAAGGCCTTCTAGGTTAGCAGATCTGGAAGGAGGGTAAAACCGTTTTAAAAGTGGGTCGATTTGTAAAACGGGCAGGGGTTGTATTACTTCTTAGGTTCATTTTCTTTGTTTTTAATAATAACAACCTCCAAAAACAACACAAAAACCCCACAACAACAACACAAGAAGAGCAAGGGCCACTTACTAGGAATATATAAGATGGAGGAAATGATGCGGGGTCCACGAATGTGACGGAAAGTGACACACTGGCTTGACAGGAGTGCTGACAAATGTAGAAGAATAACCTTTTTCACATTTTTTAGTCGTGAAAATGATAGGTCGATGCGCCTATTTATAGCAAAAGGTGTAATAAATGCACCACCAAATTTTTACAAGGTGCACCTAGGTAGATGCCAACATGAAAATATTTGTGCCCTAGGCACGATTTGGCGTTGTCAACATTACTTTTTCAGCGCTTTGGCGCACCATTTTGGGGTGCAAAATTTTGAATGTCAACAAGATGGCGCATGCACCTTGGCACAGGCTTGAAAGGTGCATCATGGGAAGGCACAACATTTTGGAATGTCGACACTCCAAAGGATGCGCCAAAGGAAAGGAGGGGGCACAATTTCATTTGATGTTGCATGAATAAAAACTGTGCCCAACCAAAAAAGGACCAAATGACTAAGTTTGAAAAACTAGATTTTTCAGAAAGGGATTTTATGCCATTCCAAACGCTAAGGGACCTCAACGGGGAACCAAAACAAAAATTTGGTATGGTTACTCAGTAAATTGCTCTTGTAAATTTTATAGGATAACAAGTTTTGAACTTCAGAGATCAGGAGGTGAAAATCATGGAATGGTGATGGAAAAACTCCAAAACCTAAAATCCTAAAAGTCTAAAATTTCTAACTTACAGACTTTGGAATTGTGAAAGTGAAAAATCCAAAAATGGTTGGGAAGGTTCTGAAACCCAAAATCCTAAAATTCTGAAATTTTGGACTTTTAGAGTTTCAGACTTTGGAACTCCAAATGATATTTTACCCAAAATGTGACATAGGATCCCGAAACCCGAAAGTCTAAAAGTACAAAATTTTAGACTTTCGGGTTTTAGACTTTGGAATTCCAAGTGAGATTATCACAAAATACCAAAGGAAATATACAAATTTCAAAAGCCCGAAAGTCCAAAATTTCAGACTTTCAAGTTTTCAGAGTTCGAAACTTTGAAATCATAATTTCAATTATTTTCCATAAAAATTCTGAAAGGGAGAAATCCTTAAAACCTGAAATCCTGAAATTTTTGGATTTTTGGAATTCGGAGAATCTCCAGAAACTATTAAATACTTCCGAGTGAATGATTTTCAAAAAAAAAAAAATTGATCATTTTTAACATATGTTTCTCAAGGTAGATTTTAAAATTTAACAATATCCACTGCATATATTTTGAAAAGCATTTAAAAAGGGAGATTCTAAACATCTAGAGTACACATGTGAAGTGAGCCAAGATGAAGACAACTCGTATACAATGAATTACCAAACCAAAAATAAGAGTCCGTATATATCATAATAAGTCAAGTTTGTGTACAATGTCATCACACACTAGGTGCACTCAAAATTCTCGTAATGAGCCTCAAATATACAAAAAAATCATATAAATCTTGACAAAATCAAAACCAAGCAATAAAAGGCCCATGACCTATGAATCCCTATGGTATCCTACAGATGGTGCATGAACACATACATGAATCCTATTGTGGCTACGATGATGAGAACAAACTAAATGGTGGGAGTGCTCATGGTGGCGGCCACTGGGCCGTGGTTTCACCGTGATAAAGCAACTCCACCTCATACCTAGCCACCTAAGTAAAAAGAGAGAGTCATCACCTCCGTTGTCCTCCAAATGGGTGAAAACACATCAATTTGTCTACCGGATGCTAGTAGTGGCTAGCATGAAACCTCAATCATCTTGGCTCGGATCTTCCCCGAGCGGATCATCGTGGTGTCCATGTAAACCCGTCAAATAAGCTCTCTCCATTCCCATGTAGTCATTGAAAGTAGAAACAAATAATAAATGATGAGTTAGGAAATTACAAAAGAAAAACAAAAAAAGAAATAGCAACTAATGTTTCTGACTAACAAATTCAAGAGGAGAGTAACAACATAATCAAATCTCCAAGAATCTAAGTAGGGTTAGTGGCTATTATTGGTGATTCTTTGGTGGTGTGAGGCCTTCCTAAAGCTAGAGGAAAGATGTTGTCATATCATAGAATCATCATATCTCTCTTTGTCTCAAGGAAGTAGTCCATCCAAGACCAAGGTCTCTCTCTTCGTGCTTGCCTCCTCCAGCTCCACTCTCAATATATCCTGAGTGTCATGCCACTCATGGTCACTCTCCTCCTCCATGTGATTTTTCCTGCTAGCTTCATAACCTAACCCCTCATCACATGTCTCCTCTCCATCTGACTCCTCCATGGTATCATCTCATGTGTACTCCTCAGAGTTAGATTTTACGTCAAAGGGCTCATCCTCCTCTCCACTATGAGTGGGAGTGGCCTCAATCTAGATTAGGGGTGCTTGATGGACACCAAATGTCTATCGGCATGAACCACCTACCTAAATATAGTAGGAACATAGGGAGTAACCACTATCTAGCTAGGATCTCCTCTAGGGCCCTTCTAGGCCTCCTGAATGGTATTATACATAGGTGCCACGGGAGGAAGCATGTCAATGTAGGGAAGGCCAAACTGGTGAGGAACCTAACCAAATGGGTGGATCTCTACCCTCCCTATCCTATTAACCAATTGACCAGTAGTGGAGAAAGCTACCATAGTGGTCCCCTCCTGTCCCCACAACCCTGCCATGTCATAGTATGCAGTAGCCACCATGTCAGTTGTATTCAAAGAAGCCACCGAGATGATGTGGCACTCTGAGAACTATCATCCCTATCCACCTAGTGGCCCTGACGGCCCCCAGATCCTATACTGAAACTCCCCTCCCATAGGGGACTATCTTCTCATACACCCAACTCATGACTAGCATGGGGTGGCTCAATGAATGCCCCTGTAGCTTAATGACCATGTAAAAGTCTTGGTAAGTAGTCCCCAAGATCTATGATCCCCATGCATAGATGTGGCCATGTCCCTCAATCTATGCAATGATGGGAGCCCAATAATAAAGAAGAGTGTCACCTCCCTTGTCCCCGATCAACTGTGAGGCCAAGATACCCATGATAGCTCTGTGAATGATAGGAATGGGAGTAGTAGCAATAGATTAGACCTTCATTCCCTTCTTTGAGCCAAAAGATACCACGACTTCCCCCATGTAGGAGGCCCACTAAGTCATCATGGATCTAGATCATGATATCTCTAGATTCAATCATCTACCCAAATGATCGGAACCCCAAGAAAATGATACACATCCTCTAGGGTGATAGTCCACTCACCCCTAGAACCTGGTAACCAAAAATTTTCCCGTGATGCATCCCAAGTAGGAAAATAAGTCACACAATATGTGACTTATAGGAGTAACATGAGGCACCTGTGTAATCCTCCATATCCCTACTCTCTAGAGGGTATCCACCTCATCCCGAGTCATCTAGTCCAACATTGTTGCTATCCAATCACACTCCCTCTCACAAATCCAATAGATGTATTCCTCCTTCTTCTGCATCTACCAAAACATAGAAAAAGAGAAAGTTAGTAACGTATTTCAATAAGTTAAGCATAAGTTTTGGTCATTCTGTTCAAAACCTCTGCATAGTGTAGGGTGGCTATTTTAGGACCATTCCCTTGGTAGGGCAACGATCTTGGACCAATTTTCCAAATGGGTTTGTAACCCTAGAAAATTCCCAAAAATGAAAAAAAAGACCATTTAAAATGAATTAAAAGACTTCCTTATGGGTGCCCCCCCTAGAGACTCATTTAAAACAAGAAATTTCAAAAATGACCACTCCTAGGTAAACTTTTCATTTTTTTTACATTTAGGTTTAAAAACACAAAAGTGAGAAAAACCAACCTTAGACCGCGTGGGTTGATCTCCCACTCACGGAGAGGCATGATCATGATCTTGCAACGAATGTTTTGACTATTCTCTTGATGAAAATAGTCATCGTGGGCCCAGAGCTCAAAAATCACCAAGTCAATATGCGTAAATGAATTTGAAAATGAGTTTATATATATATATATATATATATATATATATATATATATATGTTGTTATAACTTCATTTTGAGTGCATATGTTCACAAGGTTGGAGTGTTGGCGTAGGTATATTTCTATATCCCCGTACAAATGGTAAGTCCTCTTGTTGTTTTAATTTAGTGTTTATTTTTCGATATTTTATCTATCTGCACTTGAGTCTTCTCTTCATTTTGTTGGTGGTGGGAGTTTGGAAGGAAATATTTTGACACATGGGCATGTCAGGTATAGCTTCTAACTCCCCATTTCGGGAATGCCATACTCGGAATCTACATTTTACGCATTTTCATGACTAAGCCAATTCTCTCGAGGGGGCAATATGTACGCACCCAAAATTACATGTGCTACATTTTTGGAAAATGGTAGCAAAAGTCCCTAGTGATGATTCATGTCCTTTTAGAAGATGTTTGAGTTCCTAAAACCATTCACAGTGTATATTTGTAGCCTAGACATCCTTTTTCAGCTTTTCCATGCTTTCTTCTAGCTTCTTGCTTCATTCTCTACATGTTCTAGCCTTTAGTGCTAGGACCACCACCTTGCCTGGGTGGCGGTTCTAAAACTACTATCCGCACAAGGCGGTGGTCCCGCGCACTTTTTCTAGAATTTGTCATGTGTAATTTTAACATGTGACGATTCACTTAAATTAACTTTTAGGGTGTGTTTGTGAACCAAATTTCTTGATAATAGTTTTGATTGCTTACTTTTCCTTCCCTCTTCTATTTTTAAATGGATTTAATTAGTTTGAACTACCTCTTCACCCAATGATTTTACACTCCAAGGCTGCCTTATGCATGAAGGCAAATCCCAACCAATTCCTATATATTCCATGCTTTTATTTATGAAAAATTCTGAGAATTTTGTATATCTTGCATAATATTGCTGCCACAATCTTGCTGGAAATTACATAGCCAAGCTCTATTCACTTATGTTATCTCTCTTCCACCTGCATTACAACCAGTTGTCTTCAAGCTGCCATTTCTCAAGCACTTTCTCCCGCTTCTACCTTTACATTCCCAATTCCTTATACTCATATGGACACATAGATAAAGAAAGGATAAATTGAGGGGACAAGTCATCACACAGCTGGATTTACCTCTTTTCTATGAATTCCAAGTTAGATTTGTTGTTTTATTTCCTTCATTGCTACGATTTATCGTTGTTACATCATATCAAATAGATTAGAAATCAATTTCCTTTCATTTGCAAGTAATTAGTTGATTTTCAAGAGGGTTTAAATCATTAATAACAACTCCCGGTGATAGATATTCTTCTTCCCATCCCTATGGATCTGAAGGAGAGAATATCTATAGGAGGTTTTCTACATATCATAGTTCATTTGGAAACTTTATTGTTTTAAGTTAGTTTAGTTTCAACACACTCAACACAGTGAATAACCACACTGGGTTATCTCGCTTGTTTAGTTTTAGTGTAGAAATATTTTAATTATTTAGAATAGAAGAAAATTGTTTTTTTGTGATTGTACTATTTTAGTTTTGTGATTTGTTTAAATGAGTTTCCTTTCAGCAGTAGCATAGATTGTTAGTTTCATCTTGGTTAATTTGGACACTTCAAACTAGATCAACACTTAGATCCAAGTTAGGAAAACAAACCATAGGGAATTTATGCTACCCGTTCATAGCCTCTAAATATCCCCTTTGCCAATTCAGCTATGAGGAAATTACACTACTAGATCTTAGTCCTTGATCCTCCTATAGTTAGCTATCCACACATTCAACATTAATTTCTCTAGCATGACCTTAGGGGGTTGAGTGTGGTTGAAGGTTCCATGTCAATTTTCATCCGTACAGAGACTAATGTAGAAAAACATACAGACATTGACCTTGGACACATTAAACTACAATATTTATGGTCCCTAGTAAAGGTTGATTACAAGTAATATTGGTTGTATGTAATACATGATAGTGGAAAGTATCTTGTAGATACTTTCCACATATTCACCCATTTCCCACAATTTTTACTTGAGTTATCAATACATTACGATAAGGAGACTAGATTAGTGAAGAATATTGATGGGAATTTCTTGAGTGTAGACACAAACTACATTGAATATATGTTGACGATATTATATTTTGAAACCTATGCCAACATCACTCTAGAATATACTTAATTCTTCTAGAATGAAAGGTTTACCTTATGTAAAAATGCTATCAATAAGCATTGGATGGAGAAGACTAAGGGTTTTCATTGAGAGTACCAAATAAAGTACCCATGTTTGAAATCAAGTAAGAAATAAATGACATCATCACTTTTCTTGATAGGGTAGTAGGAAATTATACTACAAGATACTTTCATGAATGGATGTTTCAATACATCCACATTATTTTGAAGAACAAACAACATATCAACTAGGATGAATTGATTAGTGACTCAATTAAAAAATATTTTATCAAGGTATAGAACATAAATAGGATATATATTACCAAATACAAATAACTTCTATATGGCCTCTTACCTCATATATGACACAACCAAATCTAAATTTCTCACAAGGTTTACTTACAGAGTGGGTAAAATTTTACCCACAACTAACCTTGGAAGCCAACATTTGAAATTTTCATCATGTCAATGACACTTTCTTCTACCATGTCATGAACATGATGGATCTAGTTCTAAGATCCTATCATTTCTCATTTGAAGCATCCACCAACATATCCAAATGGGAATGATTTCTCATATAGTTCCCTACCTTCTCATACATAAGTTTAGATGGATTCACAGTGTGCCTTGTATGTTTCCCAAGTTTTTAAGCAAAAAATTAACATTATTAAATCTTTTGGTGTAATTTATGGGGTGTAAAAAATAACTTTTTAGTAAGCACAAGGTAGGAGTGCATTTTATGATCACTATATAAAAGTATTCATTTTCTTCATTTGTTGGGAGAAGATTGATGCCAAAATCACCAAATTAAATATATGTTCTTTTTTTCTAGACCATATTTTAATATTTTTGGAAAGTTAATCATTCCTTGGGGTCCTCTCATTTTCACATCCCTTACTATGAGGAATTTTAGTTTGATTTGAATGATGAAGAGGAATTTTGAAAAAAGACTGGTCCCATATGTCACTTGACTAGATCAAATATTTTTGCATGGTTGATGTCCCTCTAGGCTTAACTGATGATGGGAATGGAATTGAACCTATATATGAACATATTGGAAAAATATTTTTTTGCAAGGAAAAATTATTCGTGAAATATTTTTTGCAAGGGAAAATTAGTGGTTTTTCACCAACGCTCAGGGAATAGTTCCTTCCACTTAGGAATGGGGAGAATCTCATTTATTAAATGTGTGTAAAGTAAAATTTGTGGTGACCATTAGGATAGGGATCACAAATTAATACTCCACTAAGCCTATGGAAAATTTCTTGTGTAGAATACAAGAGATTAATTTTCTTGGGGAGAGGTGAAGTGGAGATAATAATATAGGGATAGAGGGTTAAGGAAGTGAATAGACACTTCCAAACTTCACTAACATTAACCAAAGTAGGTCCACATCATATAGGAATAAAATAACCATGTAAACAATAGTAATATTAACAAATCAAAGACACAAAGTTCAATTAATTTATTCCTCAAAGATATAAATATATTTCTTGGTTATTCAATATTACAATGCTTGAAAAGTTGAAAGTAAGAAATAAAAGAACATAGACAAGAAAATAGAAGAAATAAATTCTTGCTTGTAGTAGGAGAAAAATATATATCAACCCCTTGGAATGGAGAATCCATCCCAATATATAGCTTTACAATATGTCTCTTCATCTCATCCCCGCATACCTTTTTGCATTCCTATAAATTATGAAATTTCATATTCCATGGACATGAAGATCAACTAAAGAAGCCTCCTAGCAAACCCTTTAGATTCTTGGTCGAATAAAGTTAGAAATGGTGGATCTGTTTTGAAAAACCAAAAGTTCTTCCTCCAAGTGGTTAAAGAGGCTTCTAGAAGTGTTCTTGAAATACCATATTCTCTTCTCAAATGCACTATGGATAACTTAAACCAAGCTTTGGTGGGGAAGCTGGTGGGTGGGAGACCCAATATTGACGCTGTTAGAAGATGGGCCAAACTAAAGTGGATTCCAAAAGGCATCTGGAGGTAAGTGCTCTTACTAATGGTTTTTTCTCTTCAAATTTATCATCCAAGAAGATATGTATAAGGTCTTAGAAGAAGGACCTTGGTTCTGGGAAAATATGGGTGGTATCTTAGGAAATGGGAACCAAATTTTAACCCGGAAAAGGAAAACTTGAACCAGTTTCCTATTTGGATTCACCTTCCCAACCTCCCTTTGGAATTTTGGCATGAAGATATTGTAAAAGGTATAGTAAACTCTCTAGGATCTTTGGTTATAATAGATAATGCCAACAAGGAATATGACAAGACTTATTTGTGCTAGATTTTGTATCTATACAATAGCAGATAAGGAGATCCCTAATAGTATTAAGCTAAAATCTAGACTAGGGATATGGGAGAAAATATTGAAATGGAAATTACTCCAGAAAATGCTCCAAATGTAATGGATGGGGTCATTCAACCAAAATTGTAAGTTCAAGGTATCCAAAATGTATATTGTTGTGTTAGGGGGAATGAAGGAAAAGGGGAAAAAGGAAAAGGTATAATGCAAAGTGCAGATGATCATAGGAAAGCCTTCTCCAAAAAAATTTAGAAGGATTTACTCCCTTGAGAAATTCAAGAAAAGAAGGGGACTGAAATTTCTCCAATAAAATATGCTCAGAAAAGGATGAGGAAGGTTTTACCCTGGTGGTCAATAGAAGAAAATCCAAAAATCAGGCCTGGTCAGATTCAAAGGTAAAGGAAAAAATGAAGGAACTTGCAAAGGAATCCACAAAAGGAAGAAAGATGGAACTATCTCCTTAAAAGGGAATGAAAGTAAACTCAATGAACAAGTAAGTACAGAGAAAATTTCAAAGATGGACTTGATGTCGGTTGATAATGTGTTGGAGGAAACAAAGGAACAGAGTAAAGTCAAGGATTTCCAGATGTCAAAGGAAAGTTTGGACTCCTTTGTGGGAGAGGGATGATAGTTGGAAATGAGATTAACCTTTCCACAACTGAAATAATGAAGTTTCAACTCTCCCCTAATAAGGAGATGGAAGGAAAGAAAGAGATGTTAACGCTAGAAATAAAAGGATTACCAAGGAAACAACTCCTTCAGGTAAAAGAAAAGCTGATCCGAATGCTAGAAAGGGTGAATCCTCTATAATATCCCCTCCTAAACTTCAGGAGAGTGAGAATCCTATAAATGTGGAGATTATCAACAGTAAACAAGGTAGACCAAGAAAATTTGAATCCAGGAAAAAAACTACTCAGAAGGATATAGACTCGGGAAATAGTTGTGTTTAGACCAGAAGGTTTTAAAAAAAAAAACCCAATCTTAGGAAATGAATTACATCTCATGGAATGGTAGAGGGATCAATAGCCCTATGAAATGGAGGATTCTTAAAGATATGATTGAAGGACATAAAATTGATGTTTTAGTTGTGCAAGAAACTAAAATGAAAGAAGACATTTTCTTAAACTCTTGCAAGTCTTTTTGGATAAATTCCAAAGATTTTTGCTATTAGTTCAAAGGGGCCTCAGGAGGATTAGTTGTGGTCTAGAATCCATCCCATTATGAAGGAAATTTTCTAGTGAAAAGAGATCATCATATGGTTGTGATGATAAGAAATCTTGAAAATAGAAAAATATGGGTCTTATCTAACATATATGCTCCTACCCTCCATAAAGAAAGGAAAAATCTTTGGCATCATCTTCTCTCATTTAATTACTCTATCAAGGGATCAAACTGGATAATTATGGGGATTTTAATACCCCTTTGTCTCTCAGAGAAAAAAAAGGAGGATCCAAGGAGTTCACTATTGGCATGGAGGATTTTAATGAATTTATTACTACCTCTCAACTTCATGATATTGACCTTAAAGGTAGTAGTTTTACATGGTCTAATAGAAGAGCAGGTGCACAACATATTCAAGTAAGATTGGATAGATCTTGGTCTCGGAAGAGTGGTTAGCCCAGGACATCTCTCTTTTCTCTCTTCCTCGGATTGGGTCTGATCATAACCCAATTCTCCTACAAATTAAGAACCTTGTAAAGAAGAAGAACCCCTTCCATTTTGAGAAGATGTGGCTTCATAGTGAGGAACTGAAAGATCTCATAAGTGATTGGTGGAAACTAAAGGTTAAGGGATCTATGATGTATAGATTAACCAAAAACTTCAGAATGTCAAAAATCACCTCAAAGATTGGAATAAGAAGAGTTTTGGTAATATTTTTCAAAAGAAAATGGAAACCAAAACTAAATTACAAAATCTCCAAAGATAGATTGAAAGTAGGGATTATGAAATGGATATAGAAGACTATGAAAAGGAAATATCTCTACTAGCAGAATACCATAACATTATGGGAAAAGAGGAAATATTCTGGAGATAGAAATCTCATATTACTTGGCTCAAGGAAGGGGACAAAAATACTAGGTTCTTCCATTTGTCTACTCTAAAACATAGAAGTTTTAATAGAATTAGCAGAATCAGAAAAGAAGATGGAATTCTTGTGGAAGAGAAAGAAGAAATAAATAAAGAGGCTATCTCTTTCTTTCAAAAGTTGCTAACTAATCAAGGTGCCCCAAATTTGGCCAAAGAGTAAGATTTTTAAACTGCATTCCTTCCTTAGTCTCTGATGAAGATAATATGATGCTTTCTTTGATCCCATCTATGGAGGAAGTGGAATTCATGGTGAAACATCTTAACCCAGATAAGGTGCCTAGTCTGGATGGTTTTCAAGCCTTTTTCTTTCAGCACTTCTGGGACATAATAAAAAAGATGTTTATAATGTTGTGAAAGAATTTTTGTCTAAAAATATGCTAAAGGACATAAATTGTACTTTTCTAACTCTGGTCCCAAATGTGGTAATTCCATGGAATTTAAAGACTTTAGACCTATAATTCTTTGCAACACCACCTATAAAATTTGTACAAAAATTTTGGCCCTTCATTTGCAATTGATTCTCCCTTCTATCATATCTGACCAAGAAAGGGGTTTGTCATAGGTCACCAAATTCAAGATGGGATCATCACAATAAAAGAGACTATTCATTCAGCTAAACTTAGTAAGAAGGAATTTTTTTTTAAAATTGGATATGGCTAAAGCTTATGACAGGTCTCGTGGAGAGTTTCTTACAAAATCCTTGACAGGTTTGGCTTCAATATTTCCTTTGGAGCTTGGTTAAAGGCCTCGTATTTCAAATGCCTAGTTTTCCATTCTCATTAATGGGAATCCTTTTGGTTTCTTCCCTAGCTCTCAAGGTTTGAGGCAAGGGGACCCCTTTCCCTTTTCTTTTCATTATTATGGCTGAATCTCTAAGCAGAAGACTTAATGTTGAGACTGAGAGTGGCTACATCAAAGGATTTCTCCAGTGAAGGAGATGGATAATGTGACTCACCAAGCATTTTTGGATGACACATTCCTTGTGGGAGAAGTGTCTATTCCTGAAGCTAAGAAGTTTAAATGTCTTTTAGATGACTACATGGAAGTCTCGGGCCAGATGGTGAACTTTAGAAAAATCTCTCTTTTCTTCCTCAATACCTTGGATAGCCGTTGTAAGAAGATTTCTGAAATTCTAGATTGTGCCTATAAATCCTTCCCTAATTTTTATCTAGGAATCCCACTTGGGGACAAGAGACCCTCTAGTTCAGAGTGGAACTTCCTAATTGAAAGGTTTGATAAGAAACTTGCAGGGTGGAAAGCTAATTTTTTATCTCAGGATGGAAAAATTACCCTTCTTATTAGCTCTCTCCAGAGTCTCCCGGTGTATGTCATGTCTCTTTACCAACTTCTTGGGATCATAGGGGAAAAACTGGAAAAGATCCAAAAAAATTTCTTATGGAGTGACACTAAAGTAAGGAAATAATCCCACTTTGGTGGCATGGAATAGAGTATGTAAACCTAAAAGATAGGGGGACTTGGTCTTAGAGATTGACAAAAATGAATAAATCCCTCTTAGCTAAAATTGGTTGGAGGTTAACAAAAGAAAATGGTGTGTGGACCAAAATTCTAAGGAAAAAATATTGGATGGATGTAAATGAAAAAGATGGATATTCAAACAGGCATCTTTCAATGGATCAAGCATATGGAAAGCTATAAATTGGGCTAAGGAAATTGTTGCTAGGGGAAACAGATGGAAAATAGGGAAAGGAAATGAGATATGCTTTTGGAATGATAAATGGGCTAGGAATTTTACCCTAAAAGAAAAATTTCCCCAAATTGCAAGTTTTCTTGAAGAGAAATATGGGAAAAAATTATCAATTATATGGAAGATGAAGACAACTTTCAGACATGGAAAATTATAGAACTAGATAGTCAAGAAGTCAAAGAACACATGGTTTCTCTCAATGATTTTCTAAAAATTATGTGTCTTCTAACAACAAGGATCTAGATAGAATTGTGTGGGACAAAGAACAAAATGGTAATTTCTCAGTCAAATCTTCCTACTCTATTCTTTGAGGGGGAAACTAGAGAAGAAGATTTAATTGTAGGCAAAATATGGAACAAGAACATAACTCCTAAAGTAAATGTTTTCAGCTGGTTGTCAGTGATAAATAAGATTCTAATAGTGGATAACCTGACTAAAAGAGGATTCCAAATGGTCAATAGATGTGTTCTTTGTGAAGAGAATATGGAAATGGTGAATCATCTGTTCTTGGAATGTCCTCTTGCTCATCAGATGTTATCTTCTATTCTGGAATGTTTCTCGGTTAATTGGGTTAACCCTAAAGAAATCCAAGAGGCCTGAATCAATGGAAATGTCCCTTCATCAGTCAAGGGCTAAAAATCTTTGGATAATGAGCTGGGTCACCTATGGTGGGAAATATGGAAAGAAAGAAATAGGAGGATTTTCAAAAATAAGAAAATTCCTAATAGGTTGATCATAAAAATTACCTTCAGATGTTAGAAATAATTTTTCTATCCTTAGGAAAAAAGAAGTTGAAATCCTAGACTGTGAACAACATATCATAAAGAATTGGAATTTAATTTGTGACCCTCAACCAAAGAAGATCAACCCTAGAGAAGGGATTAAGTGGACTCCTCCTAGGGTTGGTGTTATTAAACTCAACTTTGATGGAGCTGCTAAAGGGAATCCTAGGAAAGCAGGAGGAGGAGGTGTTTTTTTCGTGATGCTGAAGGTAGGTTTCTTCTTGCCTATTTCTTTAATCTGGGTCTCCAATCAAACAATGTTGTAGAGGTTGTTGCTATGTTCTAGGGAGTGAAGTTAGCAGAAGAGAAAGGCTTCAAACACCTAGTAGTGGAAGGGGACTCTTTGTATATTATTTCTTGTTTGAAGGGAAATTCTTCAGGCCTCCATTTCTATAGTTGACTTCATCAATAAAACCAAGCTTAAATTTCCCGCCTTCGATGTTATATCCTTTCAACATGTGTTTCGTGAAGGAAACAAACTTGCTGATATTTTGGCTAACATGGGGGTGGATGTAAAGGAACTAAAGGTGGTCGAGGATCTTAACAAGATGGAAGCTAACTTCACAAAAATTTGAATAGGGAAAGGATCCCTATTAGCACACCTTTTAATGAGGATGTAATAAATCCTCTTGTATGATGCATCATGATTTCATGAATCCTAGACTCATGCAAACATTCATTTCATATAATGGTAAGGGAAGGTCGATCTTCTTGTTTTTGGAATCTTATCAACAAGACTGGTAAAGGTAGCCATTCTCAGGATAGAAAGAAGAATAACATTAGTAGAATGGGAGGGGATTTAGTGTGTATTGAACCCAACATGGTACCGGATGATGTCAAAAGAGGCCAAGGTTTTTCTTGAAAAGGTGGGATTGTTACATTTCTTCAACATCTTCGATGGGCATGATGAAAATTTGAGTGAAGTGGTGGTGAAAACCTGGAAGGAAGGTCACGTTTGGGTTGGAAATTTCTCTTTCACCATTTCTCCCAAGCTTATTGCTAAATTTTTTGAATGTCTCTAGAAGGAAGAAGCATATACAAACCCAAGTCGACTACAGTCAAGAGATCGATTGCTTCATGCAAGGTAAGGGTGTGCCCATCTCTCTCCATAATGGTTATGCTAGAGGTAATTTTCCCCATCCTTATGAGGAAATTTCTCAGTTAATTATGGCCTACATTACCCTTGAAGGGTGTTACAAAGTGATCTATGGGTACCACTTTCCTATGTTGAACCATGTTAGAAATAACATGCCCTATAATTTCCCATATTTTTTGTTCATCTCCTTGACCAAATCTATAGCCCAGGTCAAGAAAGGTATTTTCTCCTTGCCATTGCATCAAGGTCTCATAAAATCTATGCTCAGGTTGGGAACTCCCCTTATCGGTAAAAATGAAAAATTTGGGGCTTCTACGAACCTAAAGAATGTTTCTTTAGAAAGGAATTCCAAAATCCTGGATGCCATGGAAGTAACTTGTAGTGGGGACCTTCCTGGTAGGTCTGTGGAAAAAAGAACTAGATCCCACCAGATAAAGAAGGAGTCAAGAAGAAGTGCAGGGAGGAGAAGGCTCTGGTTTCGGCTGAGAAGGTGGAAGTTATCTTGGATTCAGGGAGAATCGGAAGGAAACTTTGATCACTCTTCTCCCAAGTGAAAATCAAGATGAAGAAGCCTTGGAAGGGGAAAGTAGTGAGGAGATGGCTAGTGGGAAATTTCCTGAAGCATCTTGATGGAAAGAGATCAAAGAACTTGGAGGAGGCTATTGAAATCCTGCATGCTCTCAAAACAACCCAAAAGAAACTATTTAATGCTCAAGATTCTGCAGTCAAGTCCAATGTTTTTATGAGGGAATTTGAGAATTACAGGTTAGACACTGACATTAATAGACATAAGATCAACATGGTGTCTATTGACTTGAGGGAATTGAATGAAAAAGTGGAGAATTTGTCTTCTATTGTTCTTAGTGAACAATTAAAAAATGCTAATGAAAGAAGTTTGGCTATGGAAAATGAAATGTTGAAGATGAAGGAAATAATTCTATAGATAAGAGATGTTCACATTCTCAATGTTAAAAGTACCATCCACCATCTTAAACTCCTAGTGGAGATGATCCATTCAATGGAATTAGCTAAGGAGAAAGAAAAAGAAGGAAATGGTCCTAAAGTGCAGATAGCTGAGCCAAACTACAAGTTCTAGAAATCTACTATAGCTAGCTTAGTCAAAGAATGGAATGGATGCATGAGTATTGTGGGGGAAATGATAAAAGAAGGATGAAGTGGTTAGTTCTGGTTTATGTTTTTCTTCTTGGTTTTTAATATGTTGTTAGTTCATAGTTTTATGTTGTTAGATACTTGGACTCTTGTTGTTAGTTACTCTACTTTGGGATATCTATGTATGTTCTTTTTTGATGGTTTGTAGTGAAGATTAATGGTTATGTATGGGATTTAATGGTTAATCCCTTGGCCTCTATGTAAATAAAAATAAACAAGTTCTGAGATAACATCATTTATCACATCACACCCATCACTCATTCTCGCATGACCACACATGAGAAAAATTATTAAAGATAGACATGAATACATTATTTATGAATAAAGAATGATAATCAAGACAAATAATCTTAGATACCAGTGGGAACACACTATACCAATGAGCATTTTCCTTATCAATCTCTTCCTTTGTCATCTTTACCTTAGAAAAAGTAGAAAGGGAAATTTTAAATAGAGAAATAAGCTCATGTAATAATATTTTTCCTTTTTCTATAATATTCTCCACCCATTTTTCATTGGAACTTCATTGAATTGTGTACCCTTGAGCTATCTTGATCATTTGAGGATCAAAACTACTTATAGTAGAGATATCCTCTACCATAGGTAGGGGTGTTGTATTGGGTTCTATAAATTATTGTACAAAGGCGATGAGGGTTCTCACATGTTCTTCCAATTTCTCCATTGTCTATATATTTTATTCATTTCTTACAAGAAATCGGTTTGAAGACTCTTTGAGTGTTGCACATATCCCTCATAATTTTCTTATCCCAAGGAAATTTTAGTTAGCTCATAATCATCTCGTGTCATTTCTCCCATGGGTTTAACAAATTTTAGATAGGTAACTCCACATTCTAAGATCCATAACCCTTAATGAAAACAATATAATTTGTATGTTATTTCTTGGTACACTTGGTTTTATGTACATTAGATGGCCTCAAATTTAGGTGTCATGTCTTTTTGAACCATTCTTGATTATCCTCCAAGAAACTCATGTACTCATGGGAAGGTCTCAACTAGTGTGGACACAAAGTCGCATAGCGGAACTCTCGGGAATTTGTAAGGTACTAAAGCTTTCTCAAGATGAGGTGACTCATTTGATGAGGGGGAAACAATTGGATTATGAGGATGATTAGGATATTATGATGTATCAATTTTTCCTTGATTTAAGTGGATCCACAGGATGTTCTTTGAAATTTTCCTTCTTATGAATCCTCCTAGAGGAGAAACTTTAGTGAACTTATCTTCCACAAGCCTCCTCTTGGAAGATTCCCCCGAATGAGAAGAGATCATGTCCCTTTTAGGTTCCTTGAGATAGGAAGTGATAGACACTTGCCTTGATATATAAAGTAGATCACCATATTCAATGAACAAGGCCCTATTCTTCTTGAACCAATATTTTTACCATTGAATTATTATCATGGTTCTTTCCTTGATGTCGCCAGATTCTCAAATGTTCCTTTAGGTGGATAGAAGAGGAGAATATTACACTACTTAATATTCAATATAAAATAGGTCCAATCCATCATCCTTCCTTCCTAAAAACTACTAAAAATTGAATTCCCTCATCTGATCCACTTTCACTCTCATGTAGTCTCATTTCCGACCTTATAGTCATAAGTAAAATTGACCAAATATTCCTCAATTTGTGGAATATGATGAAAACCTGGCATGATGAAATTCTTAGGGTTCTTCCTAATGTAAAATTTATAACGAGACATAAAGGAATAAAAATTGAAAGTTGCAAAAGGAAGTTTTGATGTTCATTGCATCTCGTGATACTCTTGCATGAGTAGATTCCCATAGAAATAGGAAAATATGCATCTTTCTTTTTGCACTCTTGCACCTAGTGTGAACATGGGATACTTTCCTACATAACTCAATTATGATGATCTTATCACCTGGGTACCTCGGTATCATATGGGATACAAGATCATATCCTCCAAATTGAGATAGATGAAGGTAGGAAACTAAATGAACTTAGTTCCATACTTATCGCTTAACTCATTTTTTTGAGATGATATTTTTGTATAGGATTTCCTTCAAGTAGCCTTATGGCATGCGTGATGAATGCATCATTCAGCTTATAGAAGTGTGAGTTGATTTCTTGATATGTGAGTTGTGTTTTTTTTTCACATGTAGGTAATTTTTTTGGCACATTAGGTGTAGTGGAGAGACCTTAGAAAGGACTTGTGTATGTGAGGCCATACACTAGATAGGAATTCATGTTGAACTTTTTGGAGGTAGGAAACTAAAATAGCTATCAATGAATGTTATTGATTATGATCTTCCCCCAATCAATCATTTGATCCTTCTAGTGACCACCAAAATGAACTAAGCCATCCAAACTTACAAATCCTTTGTGGTTTTTGTACCATAACTCTATTCAAGTAGGAAAATTGTATCCGAGTATTCTTCATGAAATTCACTCGAGAGCAAGTTTTAGGGATCCAAGAAAGCTTTCTTCCCGTTTAAGCCACGAACCAATTGTCAAGCCCCCTGCAAGTATGCATCTATTCTTTCCTATTCCGGTGAGAAAAAATACTAAGTGATGATTACCATGTTATTATAGGTAGAAATTTTCAATAATTGAGAAATACCTTTTAGTGTGAGGACTATAATAATGGAATTTTCATCTGCTTGGATTGTTTTGGAATCAGCGTCATAGTGTTGCGCACAAGCTAGGACTAGCTCGGTGATTTGAAAAGACATAGGATGACTACCTAATTTGAATAGACCACTTGAAAATTATTCCATGGGTTTATAAGACTCACATAACATCATTATTTTTAGATCATCTAGGTCTCATGTGTGTGTTATATGACTATCACCCACATTGGCATATTTAGTGTTTAATGTGGAAATTGGCTCTAGACCCAAATATTTGACCTTCATGATGTTGGGGAATATTGAAACATGTGGAGTATGAATGGATATTAATGATTAAATCCTAATCCAAAAACTTTATATTTTTATCGAGCCCTATCCTAGATGGTTATTTTTACTAAGTTTCCAGATTTGTCACTTTTTAGTGTTTTTGACTTGCAAGAAGTGATGATGACTAATTTTTGTAATTTTTGAAACTTACTATTTTTAGAATGAGAGCACCTATAGAAAACTTACATTTTTAGAATTTGGACCTCTGGGTGTTATAATGGAATAAAACTAATCTAAAAGTTTTGGTTTGTTCTCGGATCCTTTGCTCTAAAAACTCCATAGATCTAAAAATGAAATTGCAATGGATGAAATTTTATTCTATATATAGAAATTTTTTTGGAAAACTAGTGGGGATTATCTTATACTCATTTCAAAGGCATTTTTGATAATATGTTTCTATTAAAATCTTGTGTAGATTGGATGAGGGGTTTTAAAGATATAAGCAACTTTCCATTTTTAGGTATGAAGGTATCTGGAAAATTTTCACCAACATAATAGTATGGAGATGAGTTTGCGGGGAATTTCAATTTAAAATTCATCAAAATGGCTAAGTGTTTTATTTAACCATTTCTCTCTCTTAATCACTTTAACTCATGTTTAACCCAAACAGGCTTAACTAGGGTCAACAACGGTTGGATGTGGAGTTACACCCTAGAAAATTTGGGGGCCATATGCAAAAAGGAGATAGCATGGGAACCAAAGTTTATTTTCACTAGATCATGACAAGTGGCAGCATGTGGTTTCATGTGAGGAAGATAGAAGGGCTGAAACAAGCTCTCTAGGGCTGAAACCGGGTTTTGCATGTGGCCAAAAGCTATCTCTATGGAGGGGGCACATTTTTGTGTCTCAATTTTCCCGTTAGATTCTAGGACAAGGGACATGGGATAGATTATGGTGAAAATTGTGGCATGGGTCAAGCCATCATGAGGAGGGGGCAAGGATGATCAAAAATCTTGTTTGTAGCTTACCTAACATCCCAAGTTATCACTTAAGTGGAAAAAATCAATCGTGCATAGGGGGAGAGAAATTTAATGTCCTTGATATAACCTTACAAGTGTGTACATGGGAAAATTGACACGTAACCTTCAAAAATTCACCAATTTTCCTTGCATCATGAAGAGGGGGCCTGATTTTGAGTTACACTTGTTCCTAACATGCCAAGTTACAACTCTTAAGTGACAAATGTGAAAATTCAATAGGTGAGTACACTTTGGTTTCCCCACCATCCCATTGCACCAAGGAATAAGAGAAAAGGGGCCATTGAGGGTGAAAAGTTAGCTCAAGCTTGAAAATTATGTTGATATCTTCATGCCTACATGTAATTAGAACACGCGAGTATTTTTATTCCCGTGAGTAATACATGGAGTTAAGAGATCAAACATTATATTGTTTTTACTCTAAAAATATTTTGATACCATCAAACAATTTCTAAGATCAATTTTTACTTGCAATTTTAATTTTAGGCCCAAAAATATTTTGGATCAAAGGCGTCATTATCATAAAGGTGACTCGATTACCATGAAACAATGTGAAGACTTGGACCAAAAAAATATTTATACCATGTGGAGGATTATTATATCTTTCCATTTCCTTTTATATCCTCCAATTCCTTTCGAACCTCCCAAAATCTTCAAGACAAGTCCACTTTCTCCTTTGAAGTTGTCATTCCCTTCACCCATAATGACCTTATTTTTCTTAAATGACTCCCAAAACCATATGGCCCCACAAAATTATTTGAAACTACCTTAGATCTCTTTGATGCTCCTATAGAAAAATTCCAAAGGGGTTGACCCCTTGTAATCATCTTCCGTAGGGTTTTCCTTTTTAAAAAGGCTAAAAATAGCCCTTTTTATGCCCCTGGGAACAACTACTCCACCTTGGATCTCAACAACTTCATAAATCACCCTAGGTATAATTCCCTACACATGAAATACATTTGAAAATAATGTTATCATGTTCTTCTCAGTGATAATGATAGTGATACATGTGATAGGCTATCCAAAATAAGGATTTATAATGACAGGGAGAGGTGGTTTTTAAGTGGGGGTTTGATTTTCATGACCAAAAGTTCAACAACCCACAATTTATCTGTAACTCCTTCAGGAATACCCCCATATAATGAAGCATGACCATAGGTACCACCAATACTTGGTGAGCCCATGTCCCTATTGCAACACATAAAAAATTACAACCAACATGACAAAACAATAAGCAAAATTGTCACAAGTGGCATCAAATTCAATCACTTTGGGCTAAGAGAGAAAATATATTAAAACTTCAAGAAATCATTATAACTTAAATTAAACTTTCAATCAAAGAAAAATAAATGGCTAATTATCCATAATTAGTGAAAAAGTTATCATGTTAGTGAAACAATAAAA
The DNA here is from genome assembly GCA_018340775.1 of Taxus wallichiana var. yunnanensis. Classification (NCBI taxonomy): domain Eukaryota; kingdom Viridiplantae; phylum Streptophyta; class Pinopsida; order Cupressales; family Taxaceae; genus Taxus; species Taxus wallichiana. The sequence continues at coordinate 153,764,963 of CM031234.1, read as the reverse complement.
TAAAATGCCCAAAATTGCAAGCAATAACTCAACCAAAAGCAAAACGGAAGATTTGTTGGTTCCAGAAAAGGAAAAGAAATGAAAACTAAAAATTATGAGTAAAACATGTATAGAGAAATATCACATCACAATCACTATTTTGCCTTATCCGGCCACTAAAGGGGTACTCATCGAGTTGTTGGCACTTGGATATTGAGCCTCAACTCATAAAATATATAACAAAAGTAACATCATAAGTACCTCGAATCTCATCCGCATTAAGTGTACATCTTGACATCCTCATAAGGGCATTGGACCCTATCCAAAATCGAGTGCAACTCAGAATATAAGGAATAACTGATAAAACAATATAACTATCATAATATCTGTCTGAATCATCCCTCTATATTCCCACAAGGCTCAACATAATCATAACTACACGTAGGTAATCTATACAACAACCATAAAGGGAGAGAGATAAGGGTAGAATTCATGATCTACTAAGCCTAAGGTGTTCATGAAACACAATATACATGGTTCCCATTGGGAAAGTTCCATGCATACCAAACAAACAAGTGGGTTTTCAGTCTATGTAAGACTCCACTTCCTATCTTGTACTCATCTCGAGTAATTGGTCAACGGTACACCAATACATAGGTACACATAGATCATTTATACAAAAACCATAGAGGAGACAGGAGAAGGTATGGGTTTCCATCTATTGTGCCTAAGGTGCTCTTGAAACACAATATACATGGCACTCGTTGGACAAGTGACACGCATAACAAATGAACAGAAGTTAGTTTTTAATCTATGTAAGACTCCACTTCCTATCTCATACTTGGCTTGAGTGACTCATTATCAATACTCATTTCCTCACTCCACACATACACTTTTTATCAATTTCTTCCCTTAGGGTCGGTTAGTGTAAGGTTCATAACATAACACATAACTACATTACTAACACAATGGTGATTCACACACATCAACCATAACATATTACACATGGTATATTAAAAATTTATAACACAATATTACTCCCACAACATATAACACATCACATTTCCACATAATGCACCCAAAGTGAAAGTACAAAGTACAATAGGGGTCATATAATCACCATATGCCCCTAATTCATGGCATGAATCCATCACATAACACATGAAATACATGTATGATGAACATAGTGACTAACATCACAACATACAAACAATTGCAATACAACATCATGACACAACACATTACATCACAACATGGTGGCAACATCATGACATGATCCAATTCACTATGAAACAATTTTGTCATACAACACATTAGCACACATACATATCACGTATAAAAAACACTCCAACACTTCACAGTCCACAATAACATTATTTTCACACAACAAGGTGGTACATCACACGTGAAATTATCATTGAATTCATGAAAGAGAGAGTGAATACTCTCATCACAAGCACATAAACATCATAACAAAACCACTCTAAGTGGCATGCACAATAGGTGCACTCATAAGATCACAAGTACAACATTGGTCACATCACAACATTACTCTTCCCATCTCCTCCACCACCATGCATAATCATCACAACTCCAATCTGTCCCAGAGGTTCGAGAGCATGAACCTCCACTCTGATACCAAATGTAATGCCCACAAATTTGACACAAAATTCAACAACACTAAAACCAAAATAAAAAAATTTCTTACATTTTTTATGCACAACACCACATAATATCACTTAGGATAGCACACAACACATGAAACATTTTCACAACCATGAACCCACATAGACAATGTGAAAACACATGATGCACATCAAAGCCACTTTTCCCCAAATGAAAAGGTACATATAATAATCCAACAAAAATATAAATTTACAATTAGAAACCTTACATGACACATCATTTTCATGGTTATATATTTATTGCAGTTCTATTTTCTTCATTTAACTCTAATTATTTATATAACACTTAACACGTATACCTTCCTTCCCCTAAAACTAGGTTGCATTTTTCTTTATTGCATTTAACGTTTTACCTATGATGGTTTCATTTAAAATATAACTTTTAATAATTACACTTAAGTTTGATTCATTCTCCATTATAATAATTTCCATATCTCAATGGTTAGTTCTATGCATTTTAAACACGTACAAATACCCTGATGTTGGATCTTATGCCAAGGGTTTGTTCCCAAAATAAGTTTACTTGAAGTTTAGTTTTACCTTCATTACACAAGCAGAACTAACATGAAGTTGGGAAAGTATTCTTAATATTTAAAGGAGATTAGGGTCCAATTTCCCTTTCCATATAATCTTCCATCCATTAGGCATGTCTAATTATTTTTATGAAGTTGTTATCATTCAATGCTTGGTTTGAGTCTTTGTTAATATTTACACATCATAATTTTTGTTTTCCATATGAATTCATGTTCTCACGAAAGTTTAATCTCACTAGGAGAAATCTACCCCTCCTTTTAACAACATAGAACAAAGTCTAATTATGTTATGAGGAGAAATATGACCATCCCTTTTGCCTTAATTGACACCTCACTTACTCATGATCTTACTACACTTAAGTTATTTCTTTGATATTTTGTTAGAATTATTTTTAAAATATCATTTTATACCAAAATTTCTCAACAATTAAGGTCTCAAGACTCCAGGGGGGGTGATTTCATGTCAAACATTTCATTTCACTAGTATTAACCACACAACATTAAACACCTATTACATGAGATAACTCCAACTCACTTACACTTCCAAAGGCCTTCTAAGACACTAAAATTAATATTGGGTAACGTTATTTCAAGGTTTTATATACCATTAATCTCAAGAAGATACAAAAATTATTTTAATCCTTTTCTCTTCATACTCTACACCTTACTAAGGTCAAAACTAGAGTAATCAAACACCCTTATTGCCCACAATCTTCGTGTAACTCAAGGTAACTTTGATAATTCTTGCGACGCTAACACTCTTGATTGAGAGGGGTTTAAGGGGTTCAAACTCAATATTCTCATGTGTAGGTAACTAAAAACATAGGATCCACTCAAGTCATTTGCATTAATCTTAAAATTATTTCACTTAGTTTGGGACATATGTATGCTCATGAGACTACTAGTTTTTGTCCTTTGGAATTGTCTCTAAGAACATGATTACATGGTTTCGCATCATACATTCATTACACAATAGGAATAGTGGGAGAGCAAGAGGGAATAGTCCATTGTTTAAAAGATTAAGATTCACATTAAAATTTACACATCATGGATTCTATTTCTCAAAACAAAATGGTTTAAACACATTACAAAAAAGATCTAAATTTCACTTTTCTCCTAGCACGTCATCTCTTTGTTACCTTTTCATAAACTAAGCATAAATTAAAACTTTATTACGTTCCAAAATTAACACTTAGTATTATATTATAGAACTAAAACAATAATTGAAATTGGGTATGGAATTCATTTATAACCCCAACTCCTCAAGATGAATTTCAAATGGTAGTTGACAATTTTCACAACCTAAAGCCCTTCATTCTACACATATTCTGATCCGAGAGGGTTTTAGATTATATTTAAATTTTGTTTCCCATGGATTACTATCTTTAGAGAACACATTATACTTTCTACACACACAAATACCAATCCTAGGAGGAAGCCACATACTCTAGAAAATTTTTAACCATTATCGTTCCTAACTATCGGGTTCATGATAACGTTGTTAATCATATAGGCTATGATGATAATATCAAACTTGGGATCTCATTTCCTTAAGCTATAAGGTTCCATCGAGTATAATGATTTAGGTTCACCCTAAGGTTTTAGTTTTCTACGTTATGAAGGATCACGCGAGAAGGGTATTCATACAAGGGTTTTATACTAAGGTTGATTGTTTTATTTATATTTCCTTTCTACATTTTCAAGGTAAATAACACAACACACCAAATATTTAATCATTAATTTCACATTAAAAATGCACTATAAGATGTCAAATTCAATTTCAATTAACATAATTATCCAACCTTTTTACAATTCATAATTTTGAATCAAAATAACACCCATGATTAAATACACATTTCCCAAACACCCAAAACAATGACAACTCATACTCATTACAAAATTCAACAACAAAATTTTTTATATATAATAGTATTTTTGATATCCTATACAATTACATTTTCCAATTAGCATGTTACAAAGAGTCACTAGTACACTTTGTTTTCTCCATGCCTCAGTACTTATAACCACTACATGGTCAACACAAATGTTGGCATGACATCCAACTAAATCTAACATAATTAATGTTTTTATTTTTCCATTTACATAATCGTATAATTCACATGCAACCAAAGAGGGTAAGATATATATATATAATCATTTCATTGCACTTCATTTCTTAACTAAGGGAGGAGAGAGAAAGATATAGGGAAGAGGGAGGAGAGAGAGACATTATTTTTCCAAAAATCACACTTTGCAAAAACAAGTTAGAAAATAGAGTTTCACACAGTTATTTATAAGTGTCAATAAGTTTTCTTGTCGGTTTGTTGACTTGACTAGGGTCCTACGACCTTCTTTTACATTTTCCTACTAGTTATGAAAACGTCCAATTTTAGCTCGAGAGGATAAGAAAACACGATAAAAATGGATTTTGATCGGTAAATGCACAACGCGTAAATTCCTACGCATTCTCCTATATACCGAGAATTCATAGGAGATGATGGAACTTTTACAATTGGCGACTAATTTTCTAGGGCCACCAATCATAATTGACTTGATTTTGACCTAGTCAAATAGCAATGAAGACCTACAAAAATCATGTAGAAAAATAACTAACGATATGTTTTTATCTGAAATAAGGGTTGCAAGAAATTATCTGGTAAAAATACTAGAGGTTTTCAAGGCGGATAAACATTTCTTTGGTTAGGGTCCAAACAGTAAGCCAAAATGAAACCCTACTTTTCACTTGTAGCATCTTCTTAAAACTTCAAAATGGGGTGACAGGACTCCTAGAGGGGTGGAAAAAATATTTAAAAAATAGTCAATCGAGTTCAATTTAAGGCTTTATGTGAATCCCCACATAACAAGGAACATAGAAGAAATTTGACATCTATTTTTTAGGGTTCAAAAGTTTATTTTATGAGTATCTAAAAATCATGATTTACTAACTTTTACTAAGGGACATTAGCTAGGTTTAAAGGTAAACTCAAACTCAACTAGTCAACTAGAGGGGTTACAACTATCTAGTTTGGTTACATAGTTTCCAAAACATCTCAGAAAGAGGGTTAAATACTATGGTTGGCAAACCAAGGGTAGTTCAGATTTGTGTATGTCATGAGGTGAAGTTTTATTGTTTTGCACTTCAAGTTCATTTAAAAATAACCAATGGTATAATAATCTATGGATTTATATTTTTATTTCATTACAAATGAAAACCAAAAATATGAAAAATTATGAAAGATGAAGGTAAGGGAGACCATGTTTGAGGAAAAAATAAATCGGCCAAAGTTGTGGAGCTCAATTACTCGTTAGCTTAATTAATACATCCTACATGCATACGATTACTAACCATCCCTGCCTTGTGTAACCATTTTGGGGCTTTATATTTCTTCTTGTCCTCTGTTTTACACACACATTGAATAATAATTATTTGCTCTCCTTCTATCATTGGTATCGAGCTCGTTTCTCTCGTCGGTGTGCGTGGAAGGTCATTGGTATTTGTTTTTGGCTTGGTAGACCCGTTTGAAGTGTAGCATTTCCATTACACGCAGAAAGAAAGTGTGCGAGATCAAAGTAGATTGATCTAAAGGAGGATCTAGTAGAAGTGACCTGTCTTATGCTGCAGAGAAGAAAAAGAAAACAACCTTTTTATAGGACGTGTTAGATTGGTGTTTTTTTTTTCTCCTTGGATGGAGTGACCTGTTTGGCATCTTAACCTTTGTGGAAATGAAAAAATGACCTATTTAGCATCTTGATCAAATACTGTAGCGCAACAAATGGACCTATTCCCTATCTAGAGGAGAGGACATGTTGAAATCTGGTCTAAAATAGGGCAGCATCAAAAGCCTACAGTCAACTCCAATAAAGCCTGCAAATTACAAAACCGTGTGGAAAATAAAACGAGGCCAACTCGCATATGTCACAAATTTCAGATGCAAAAAGCACCACGATCAATGCACCAAATTTTTGGGCATTGAACTATAATGAAGACACCACTGGACTATTCTTTTCTTTGGTCAACAAGCTCTGCAACACTAGGAATCTTCTCTTTGACGAGATTGTGCGCCGAGGACAATTAGAGTATTTTTGGTTCGATGTTAAATGTCATGCATGGTGGATTCATGTAGAACTTGAACATGGCTATGATGTAGATGATGAATGCGAAGTAGAATGCCCACAGGAGTGTCTATGTCTCACTGCACAAGCTTATAGAGCCCATCTTTGTGATAGGTTCCTTCAGTAAGCATTTGTAACCATTTTTGAACAATCAATAAATAAATAAAATACAATTTTGAGTTTTTGAAAATGTCTGCACCTCGCATTTTGTTGTCGGATGCCCAGTTGCTAAAAGGGCCAAATTTCACCACATGGAAAACCAAGATGCAGATGATTCTTTAGTTTGAAGATCTTTGGGGATCATTTTTGGCACAGACGCCCCTCCCACAGACATTAATCTATTGGCTAAGTATGAAAAGGCCAATGCAAAAGCACTAATTCTTATCACTCTAAGCCTTTCTAATGAGGTTCAACCTCACATTCGGAAGCAACCACTTCCTCTATGGCATGGGCCACGTTGTGTACCATTTATGAAGCCAAGAATTTGACGAAGATGTTGCATCTTCAAAAAAAGCTTCACATGATGAGTATACATGATGGAAAATTAGTCGAAGCCTTCTTGTGGCATGTGGCTGAGTTACGCGCAAAATGTTCTGCTCTCTCGGTGAACCGGTGGATGACAAGTTGCTAGTCCCACTCACCTTGCGAGCTCTTCCTTCCTAGTTTCAGACACTGATCACCATGTTGACCATCACTCAATAGGAGGTGAGTTTTGTCAAACTGGTGAATTATCTCCAGCAGGAAGAAGCCATTTAGAATGTTCAAGAAGCCTTTGAAGAAAAGTCTCTCATCTCAAGGCAAAATCATAGCAACAAGCCTTGGAAAGGGCAATCATCCCCCCAAAATTAGAAGCAACATCCACATCAACCTTCTCAATAGCCACCACAGCGGCCATTCCAGAAGTAGCAAAACAACAAGGTAGATTGATGGTGCCACATTTGCTCCATGAATACGCACATGACTGCGAACTGTTATTACAAAAGTTGCAAGCATGACAAATCTGGTGAAGAGATCACTTCTGGCCAAGGATATTCCAAGAAATCCCAATGGTGTGCTCGTAATCAAAGGTAGAAGGGTCATATTGCTGCTCAACAAGATGCCTCCTCCGATGAAGAGGTTCTAGACACAACTCATCTGGACATTGTCCTAGTCTCGTAGACTTTGCATCTATTAGAAAGTGTCTGTTTATCTATTCAAAGTGCTAAAGAAACACATGACTGGGAATAAGAATTTATTCCATACCCTGAGTGACCGGCCCACTAGAGATCAGATCACCATCGTAGATAATCAGGAGTATATTGCGGCGGGGATTGGTGATGTCATCATTCCTCTTGGGACACAAAGATGTACACTCACAAAGGTGCTATATGTTCCAAGTTTGACCTCAAATCTCTTTTCTGTGATTCAGCTTCTTAATCATCAAATGTAGGTTGAATTATTTGTTGAGAAAGGGGTCAAGTCCTACATCATTTCCCAGGGAGACTCAGTTATTGCTCGAGCATTTATGAAGGGCCATCTATTTACACTAGATGCGGTCACTTCATCTAACATTGCTCTCTCTGCTTCAACAATGGAGTCCACTGCACTATGGAACTTTTGATATGGTCATCTTTTCTTGGGCTTTGCATTAGCTCAGTGCCAAGGAAATGGTAAGAGGGCTTCCTCCACTCTCCCATTCCTTACCTGTTTGCTTGGGATGTCTTGCAAGAAAACAACATAGAGGTCTATTCAAATAAAGCTCTTATCATTCTATGGAGCATCTTCAGGTTGTACACACCGATCTATGCGGACCCCTACCAACTAGCTTCCAAGGTTTTGAATACTTCTAGCTCATCATTGATGATTACTCATAGAAAATGTGGGTATATTTTCTCTAGAAGAAGAGTGAGGCATTTGCCAATTTCCAAACCTTTTACCAGCAAGCCACCAGGCAATCAGGAAGCCTCTCCTTCTCCTCTGCTCAGATCGAGGGGGGGAATTTGTATCGAACAAGTTCTTAGCATACCTAAAGAAGCATGGAATTCAACAACATCTGACTATACTATACCCTACACGCCCCAATAGAATGGGATTTTGAGAGACACAATAGGACTGTCATGGAGATGGCTCATTGTATGCTCTCCACCGCCAAGTTAGAGGATCATTTTTGGGCAGAAGTAGTCCAGAAAGTAGTGTATCTACTCAACTGGGCACCCACGAATATCTTGCAGAATAGGACTCCAGAAGAGGTATGGACTGGTCATACCTTCTATCTATCATTTGAGATTTTTTGGTTGTACTACATATATGCATGTTCCAGATGAGAAAAGGAAGAAGATCGATCCAAAGACACTGCCATGTCTTTTCTTGGGTTATAGTACTACCTCAAAGGCATATCATCTCATGGATCCTGAGACAAAGAAAATCTACGAGAGTCAAGATGTGGTGTGTGATGAGTCATCCTTTGACTCCCTACCACACAATGGAGATCCAGTACCGACCTCGTCACATAGATTTCTCACACATCCAAATGATGGGCAAGATGATTCTTCTCAGAGAGAAGAAGAATTGAGTGGAGACTTATTCATTTATCTAGGAGCACTAGAAAACACAACTTCACATCAACAACAACAGCACCAACATCTGAAATGGGTCTAGAATACTATTAGGGATGCACACCTGAACTCACTTCCAGGCACTTCTACGGGAGTCAGAACATGAAGTCAAGCTAGAAATGAGGTAAATTTTGTAGTTATGAGTTCAGTTGTAGATAGCACCGAACCTAACACTGTTCATGAGGCATTAGACCAACCATAGTAGAAATAGGATATGGATGCTAAATATGATTCCCTACTTTATAATCAGATGTGGGAACTTGTCGATCTACCTCCAGGTAAGAAATCCATTGGCTGCAAATGGATTTTTAAAACAAAATATAAGGTAGATGGTTCAATCGACAAACACAAAGCATGACTTGTCGCAAAGTGTTATGCTCAACAAGAAGGAATTGACTATGATGAGACCTTTTCACCCAATACGAAGATCAAAACCATCAGATTTTTCTGTGCACTGACAACAAAAAATGGATGGAAACTTCAACAGATGGATGTCAAGAGTTATTTTCTGAACAGTGATCTCAAATAAGAAGTATACATGGCCCAACCTGAAGGGTTTGTAGACAAGCATTAACCACACAAGGTATGTCATCTGATAAAGTCACTTTATGGACTCAAACAAGCACCTAGGGCATGGTATATAAAAATTGATGATCACCTATTACAGCATGGATTCACTCGTAGCCCCTCAGATACAAATTTGTATATCAAGAAGGTAGGAACAAAGATTGTTATTCTGGTTTTGTACGTAGATGATCTTGTGATCATAGGAAGTTCTGAAAATCTTGTGGATGATGTAAAGAATGATCTAAAGAAATCCTTCGACATGACCGATTTGGGGCTACTTCACTACTATCTTGGCTTAGAGATATGGTAGAAGAAGAATCATATCTTCGTCTCGCGAGATGAAATATGAAAAGAAACTCCTGGAGAAGTATGGAATGTCAGATTGTAAACCAATGTCCACACCTATGGAAAAAGGTTTGCAATTATCTAGATTCCAGGATTCACCGCAGGTAGATGGCACTCACTACAAGTAGCTTTTGGGGAATCTCATTTACTTGACTTATACCAGGCCAAATCTTTACTTTGCAGTGAGCTATCTCACCAGATTTATGCAAGAGCCAAAGAAATGTCATTGGATAGCAACAAAGCATGTGTTGAGATATGTTTGAGGTATAGTTGACTTTAGTCTGGAGTATCAAAAGAGCACTTAGTTCTTCTTATAGGGATATACAGACTCAGACTATGTAGAATCTGTTCATGATAGGAAATCCACTTCAGGATATGTTTTTCATCTCATATCTGGACCTATCTCATGGATTAACAAGAAGCAAACTATTGTTTCTCTCTCATCCACTGAGGTTGAATATCGTGCCGCATGAGGAGCTATGTGTGAAGTGATTTGGTTACATTGTATTCTTGCAGATATAGGGATTCCTGAAGAGAAACCTCCCATCATTCACTGCGACAATCAAGGTGTGTTGAAGCTTGTGAAGAATCATGTTTTTCATGAATGAACAAAGCATATTGAGGTTGAATGTCACTACATTCGTGAATAGGTCTTGAACCACCAAATTCAGCTCCAATACTGCCCTACTAATTTTCAGGTTGCAGATATTCTCACCAAGCCTCTTGGCAAGGTGAAGTTTGATTTTTTTAGGGGGTACATATGTAGGAACAATGTATTAAGGGGGGGAATGTTAGCTTAATTAATACATCCTACACGCATATGGTTACTAACTGTCCCTACCTTGTGTAACCATTCAAGGGGCTTTATATTTCTTCTTGTCCTCTATTTTACACACACATTTAATAATAATTATTTTCTCTCCTTTTGTAAAATTCTACATCTCCACGAAGCATTTCATCAAATGGTTTACATGCACCACAATTTCACCATTTTACATTTGCTTGAAAGCTTATATACACGTTCAACAAAGAAATTTGATAATCCCCAACAATGATTGTAGTCTGTGATACCAAGTTTGGTTGAGGCACACCCCCTTTAAAATGACCATTCCACAACCTTTGTCTATGCACCCAGATTTTAGATCTACTTGAAATTTTCTAAATATTTTTCAAAGAACCCATTTGTATATACCTTTCATACATTGATCTATCAAATCCACTATCTTGCAAGAAATATATCATCATTTCTCACACCTCACATAGAGGTCATCTATTTTCCTTGAGGGACCCCTTTATAAAAAATAAAAATATCCCATGAATCGCATTCCATGAGAAGAAGTCTTGCTCAATAATTTGAAGCTCCTAAAATTTCCCTTTAACCTTCTACAATAGTAAATCTTATTATCATGATTTAGTTGTATATTTTCTATTTTTTCATCATGTGCATTGTTTAAAAGTACTTTATATGACCTACCCTTGTGAATGTAGTTGTGATTTTAGGTACAAAAATAGATGATACCACCTAACCACATAAAACTACCTATATCACCATAATAAGATAAGACCTAAGTCCATATGTCTAGGAATTTCTAATGAATTTCCACTTCTAGTCAAAAAGTCAAACACAACTCAGTTTAAAATTAATCTCTTGCATTGAGGGTGGACCATCTCCCAGCTCCACTTTGGTATAGGAAGGAGTGAAAGAGACAAATCTGGAAGAGACATAAGTGGGATAGCAGGAAAGGTCACTTTAAAAGTCTTATTCAATACGACAACTACTCGAATCAAAAGATAAAGAACATGAAACAAGGTGGTAGCCATTGTCTACTCTGAGAATGGTGTTGCAAAGGTTACAGATACATGTATCACAGGGGTTAACACAAAAGAAGAAAAATCAATACAGCTATACGTTACACCTAAATGAAGTGCCCCTAATCCTTAATATTATTCTTATACATAGAATAAAAAATGGCAGCAAGAAATTATTTTCTTTCCTCTAAAAGACATTGAACCCACATTAGATATAGATACAGATCTAGATCAACCAGGTTTGTATATAGTAAAATGATGAGATATTGGAGTTACAAATTTATCTCCGTGTAAGGCTTATTTATCCCATGTTGGGATTGATTTTAGGGAGGATATTAGCGAGAGATTCAGTTAGCATAGTTTTCCCATGAAATTTTGATTATTTAATTATGAGAGTATAGATACCTACTTTACCATAGGTAGTAAAGAAGATCTCGACTTTACACTCGCTACAACTATCCAATTACTTCTAAACTTGAAATGTAAACTTATTTTCTCATGTGGTTAACGCCTCTAGATCTTGAGTAATGTGCTTGTATTTTTATGCAAGGAAAATGACATATTTTAAGGATGCATACAATGTGCGATGGGGAATGAAATGTGTGCAAGGATGGAATGATCAAATTGGGTAAAGTCAACATACAATGAAGAATTCATTGTTTGTGTGGAGGGTTCCCATGCTCTAAATAACACCTATCATTAACTGACACAATCCACCGCCCCATCACTTCTCCACCAACACCCTCATTACTCAACTTCCACCTCATCCTTTCTACTACACTTTTATAAACATATATAATTTAATTTGTTATATAGGATATATATATATATTACTATGTTTCATTTTTAAAATATTGATCTTCATTTATTTTATTTTATTATTTGAATAATTTTAGTTAAATTTAATTATTATTATTATGCTTGGATCTACTAATACACGTTGATCGTTTACCCATAGTCACAAATCCAAGTCAAGGGCTACTATGGAAATACAGGGGATCCATCTATAGATGTTGAATTATGATAACCGACTTAAACAAAGGTTACAATTTGTTCGGTGTGACTATTCCATTTCCTAGTGGACTTGTTTTGGGGTAGCTTAACTTGTAAATGTAAGTACACTCTCAAAACACCAAATTGGGATATTGATTAGGGTAAATCACTGCGTGAAGGGACCCATAGTATCATCAAATAGGTGAAATAGGGGTGGGTCAATACATCAAACTCATACAATCATCCATTTTTATTTAACCTTAGCTTCAAATCACTGAAACGGTCTCTCTAAATAATGAATAAGAGATAGGATGCATGTGCATAACAATAAATGAATGGGATAATAATATGATCATGTAGTCTCACCATGTTTTCATAGAAGTGATGAAGGCTCACAAGGAGATTTTTATGGAAGTGGAAATCTCAAGGAAAAACCATGACATATTTATTAGACTGAAATGAACCTACTCATCCAATACTTTCCCAAATTTGAGGCTTTCTCAAGAATTGATATAAATAATATGGTCCAAGAACATGTTATTAATGAGGAACAATGTGCATATAAAGCTGATCTTCTAGGAGCTATGAAATTTAGGATTTGAATCCTTGAGGAGTGTATAAATAAGTTAAAATAATCAAAGAATAAAGGAATTGATGTCATGCACCATCTAAAGGAGATGATTGAAAAATCCCTTGTACTTTCAACAATGATAAAGGAAATCCTAATATCACTAAGGAGATCATGGGGAAATTCAAGGAGGTGGTCTAAAAGGAATACATGTGTGGAATATCCTTCAATTACAATTCTATTAGGAGGTACATCTAGTACCATAATTACCTTGACAATCGACCAAGAAGATGAAATCATTTTTCAAGCTCCCAAAGTGGATGATCAGTTTTGAAGCAAAGTGCCACATATAGGATATGTACACCAGTGGGATAGATGAGGAGAAATTTAAAGAGGTGTTTGATAAATTTAATGTCTATCATGGTCATATTCGGCTATCTAAGGAAAATACCAGCAATGTATAAGATGATCTATAGGATAGGAGAGACCTAATTTTTAAATAATATGGATTTCATGTCAAACATTTTAATTTTGTAAAAATGTGCATTCTATTCCTTTGAGTTGCTATCCCATTTTGTGAATTTGTAGTTTTTCAAGATGTAAATTCATTTTATAAGTTTTCTAATTTTTGAGGTGCAAATCTATTTTGTAGAACTATAGTTTTGACTTAGTCAAATATCATTGGAAAAATTGTCTCATTCAAATATGATCCCTAGGATGATTTGTATTTTGATACTAGTAAAGACATGTCATGTAAGAATATTACATAATTAATAAATCAAGACTTTTCCCCGAGGCATGTAGATGGGAAATAGGAAGATTTCTCTCTATATATAAGGATCATATGTTGCATTAAGTATTTTTTTTTTGTATGTAAATGACATTTATTAAAGTTGTTGAAAGTTTTGTATTCTAGACCTTATATTAAGCAAGATAAAAAAGAGAGAAATTTATTCAAACTTTTTGTTGTGCATCCTTCTTTCTTATTTTATTGTTATTTTCTCTTATGTGCATGTGACAATATATTATTTTGATTCAGTATTTTTATTTGGCTAATTGATCATTAATAACACTATTAAATTTTACTCATGTGATTAAAATAAGGATATGTGTTTTCCTATTAGAAACCACGATTCTTTCTTCTCCTCTACTTACACTTCTACGTTCAATATCCTTTTATTCTTCCCCTCTTTCATTTAATTTCTTTCAAGAGTACCAACCTTGAGATTAAATTAAAAAAACCCCAAGATAAATTATTGTACATAATTTTATTTTGTGCATTTTAGCTTATCTATAAAAGTGCCTCCCCATTACAATACAGGAGAGACTTTGTCTCATTTATACTCTTACTAAAACCAATTGTTTTTACCACACTACAAAATCATTTAGCAACAATATATTATTTTAACTTTAATTTCTTTTATTATTTGTTATATTTTCTTTATATATAGTTATAATTATATATATTGTATTGTTATATATTATATTGAGGATTCTTAATATAAAACAACGTGAATATATTAAAAACTCAATAAAATATCATTATATTATTTGTATATGAAAATTAAAATAAACACAAGTTATAGATAATAAAAAAATATTTACATTGCGATTAATTTTGTATATAGTAATGTATAATATATTACTTTTGGAAATGAAAAAAGGGACTGATTTCCATTGAAATTAAAAAATAAATAAATATATCCGTAGGCGTTAATCCTTATCCTCCTCATCTATGTGATATTATTCATCATCCTTGTCCTCATTTTTTCCCATTAATATTTTCCCTCTTCATCCTCTTCCAACTCTCATTTACAAATTTATAATGATAAAAGTTAAAAATTATTTTAATATTAAATTTGTATAATTCACATCTAATTAAACAAGATGTGTTATCAAAACAAATCTATTCTCATTGGCCTAGATGATGAATTCATTTGATTCCCATCCCATTTATTTTAATGTCACTTGCACATATTTTGTTGTAAGTGTATTACAATGAGTTTCGTGTAAAATAGTGAAATGAAAAATATGAATATTAATATTTGATAGAAGAAAAATTACACACACACAAAATACTTTATTAACTCCACTAAATTGTGTTTCCCTATTCAAATGGGTCGATGTCCTCCTTTTCTCACTCATTCTTCATAACCTAATAGTTAGTTACTTTTCCTCAAAGTGTTAATTATAATATTTTTCAAATATTTATTTACAAAAAATAACTTTTAGATATCATGAATTGAGTTAACTTGCCTAAACCTTACTATTCTCATCTTAGAGCCATTTGTCATAGAGGTCATTCCAAGCTTCATCTCTGTCAATGTTTTCTTGATATTTTAGTTGCATAGTATATATATATATATATATATATATATATATATATATATATATATATATATATATATATATATATATATACATACATACATACATACATATATATGTGTGTGTGTGTCTATATATATACATACATATATATGTATATATATATATATATATATATATATATTAAAAGAGTATGATTTTTTTAATAATGTGTTATTTACGCAATAAAATTAACCTAATACGCCTATTAATTATCTTAAACCCATGTGATATATATATTTTTAATTAATTTTATAATGTGCACTCCCAAATTACACTAAGTTGATTCAATTAGCCTCTTACATTTTAATTATGGTATTTCATTCCACTCTCTATTATAATGTGATTAGAATAGGTTGTGCACTTGATCAACAATTATTTTCTTAAAATACCTAAACAAAAAATTAAATAAGATTAAAATATCATATTTTATGCAATCATTATAAATGAACAAAAACAAATTGACATTCACATAAACTAGTAAAAAGATAATTTCTTTAAAAAAATCTAATTAATAAACTTAAATAAAAAACATATTAAAAATACATACCCCAAACATCCTGTAATATATTTCCAAAGTGTTATTTATATATAGGGTTATTTGTAAGGCCCCTCTCACTCTATGTCAATACCTATTGTGGTTAAGGAGAGAGGGTTTCACATCATCTAAAACTATTGTGGCTAGTGCATCCTCATCCTCATCATACCTCCTTAGTGAATTGGGGAGTATGTTGTTGAGGCTAGATAGAAATATTTTATTATCTATGTTTTATTGGTTTATCTAGAGTAGAGTAAAAGGGTATTGATGGTATGCAATAAAATTATAAGTTGTCATAATTGAATTAATTAAATCAATTTAATAACAAAACAAAATAATTATACCTCTCGGATGGTGATTCCCTCATTTTCATTGAAGTGTGTGTAATCCTATCGCCCTTTCCTATTCTTAGTCTATAAATGTAGTAAACCTATCATAATGAAGTTTTATTATTTTTAAATGATAATAAATATCTAAATTTTGTAAATTTAATCAATCAAATGAAATAAACTTGTATTGAAATAACTATGAGTTCATACCTTCATGGTTAGTCCTTAGATGTGTAGGGATGACCACTACTACAAAGATGATCTCGGTAACTAGTAAACCAATCATTATCAGTTTATATGATTAAAATTTGTAAATATGAACAAATTTTATTTAATTACAAAATAAAAATGTAAACCAAAACCTTCGTGTTGGGTGCATGGATTTCGATGTTTGTGAAGATGTGGAATTCCTTCATGGTGAGTCGTCCAACTCCTCCTCCATGTTGCATTATGTTGAAACATGAATGATAGAGTTCCACACTTAATCATGTCAATGAAATAACCCATAACTCCACATCATCTATAATAATTAAAAATGTAAAAAACCAATATAAGAGAGGTGATATCGAAATTATACAACACTTCTAATACAATTATAAGTTATTCGAAACCGTAAAATTATATAACACTTTTGATACATGTTAATTTTTTTACACAAGTTTATTTAAAGAAATAATGTGGACCTCTCGATGCACCTATTTATTTATTTAAAACCCTCTACTTTAGACCAAGCTATAAATTTTGTAATAAACATTTCACTATTACTATTCTCTCCTATAGTATTGTTACAAATATATTGTGACATTATTAATAAATTATAATATTATTAATAATGAGTTAATACAACTCATATTAATAATATAGTTAATAGTTGTGTGTGAGTGAAGTTGTTGAATAAAAAACTCATGTAGCTATTTTGGTGTGTGAGATAATAAAGGGATGTGAGAGATATCCTAGGGATAAGTTTGAGAGATTCATGGAGATTGATATGAGGGATTGAAGATGAAGTTTGACTCCACCTTTGTAGGAGATCAAACATTATAAAATGTAACCTCTATCATTGTAATTGATATCCCGAGATGAATTCAATTTGCATATTATAATATTTGGTGTTTATTTTTTATTGTGCATTTTTTATCAGTGGTATCAGAGCAGGCCATTCTTTAGGAGCCAAGAATGGAAATTAAATTGTGAGTTTAGCAGAGAGTCTTTAAAATAGACCATATTTTCTGTATGATTGGAGAAATATGTGCAATCCATAGAAAAAAATGTGTATGCATCTAGTAGGATTCTCATCTGAAGGCATTGGAAACTTTTCTAGTTGTGCATAGCTCATCCTGTAGAGATCTGGTTTGCAAGTTATTTCTTATTGATCCATTTGCTTTCATGTGTGTATATGCCCTTCGTTGAATTAGACTATGGAAAGAACTTAAAATAAATCATGTATTGTATTATTTGCATTCTCGAAGATCCACATATCTATGCATCATTTTTTCATTCCCAACTAACTACGAATAAAGGAGGGGGATCTTCTTGCACACGTCTCTATCATTCCAAGGAGAATAGATAATGTGATTAAGCAAGTCTATTTTTTTAAATTTGTAGAAAAGAATAGTCATAACATTGTTTCTACGATCTAGGTTTTTCTATAATTTAATGGGTTGAAATAAGGATATGCGCAGAAATGACAGCCAAATTTTCAGCCTAACCCAGATCCTATTTTTTGAGAAACGCGGAAAACAAAACATCAGTTTGAATGGTGGAAGGAGACGGTCAATGTTGAAGACTTTACAGTTTTGATATGCGATTTGTCTATAGATCTTTTGTGGAACCAGATAATCATATTTTTCTTGTTGTAGATCACAGCACATGCACAATTGAAGCTCACAACGACATGCAGTCAAGTATTACGTAGCTGATCATGGAATTCAACATGTCTGGGTACACAATCAGTTTTTATTTTAATTTTGTATGTCTGGTCAAGTCATTGTATACATCCACCATTGCATGCATCCATCATTGTTTTTTAAGTCCTCTCTTGTTTTAGATTCCGCATAATAAGCCTAGTGTTATTCTAATATAGATGGTCGCATATCTAAATGGAGTCTTTATTCATTCTCAAAATTAATATTAAAAATCATTAGTTGGTCATTAGAGTCATCCTCTAAAAGTATATTAAAAAAATCATTTGTCAAGAGTATGTATGTCCAATCTATATGTCATTTAAAAAAAAAAAGAGAGAGTCTAGGGAGGTATTTTTATAGGTGATCTTAGGATTAGTAATATTATCTTGTTTAAGAGTCACTTAGTCAAGTTTCAAAATATTTGGTTATGTTGTCAATCTAAAAGTTGTGTCATTGTAAAAGTCCAAAAAATAAAAAATAAAATTTTCCTTACAAACGCATTTTCAATGGAATCCGACGTTCAGGTAAGGTATGTAATTATTGATCATCACGATCATATTCGATTGAGTTAGCATCATCTATATTAGAAGACGGATGTGACGAGAGGCTAGAGGTCAATTAGCAACCTCTCATCAATCACTGTGAACAATAGGGCCACACAAAGTTATGGTGAAAGTGTGTGTGTGTGTGTGTGTGTGTGTGTGTGTGTGTGTGTGTGTGTGTGTATTTGTGTTTCATATTTGTGTATGATTTCAAAGTTTTCTTCTTGTTTGAATAAGTGAAATGTTCACATTGGGGGAACTGGACATGGTCTCAATGTTCAATTTTTCCTCTATTCGATGTGAGCAGTGATTCCTACATGATTCCCTAAAGGAAATACATAGTGGACAGACGAAAGCACAAAGGAAAAGAAACAACATGATATTTGGGTTGTTGGTTGTCCTGTAAAACCATCCTTTGTTTTAGGTTGTTGGTTGTCCTGTAAAACCATCCTTTGTTTTAGGTTTTTGGTTGTCCTATAAAACCATCCTTGTTGAGGTTGTTGGTTGTCCTACAAAACCATCCAGATCATGAGCACGCATGGGCGGCAAGCTGCAAAAGGAAGTGTGATTATTTTTTCTACCTTGTCAACATTAGGGGAGTGTATATTGGGAATTAATAATGTTAACAATAGGGGAGTGAATGTTACAAATATATTGTGACATTATTAATAAATTGTAATATTATTAATAATGAGTTAATACAACTCATATTAATAATATAGTTAATAGTTGTGTGTGAGTGAAGTTGTTGAATAAACAACTCACGTAGCTATTTTGGTGTGTGAGATAATAAAGGGATGTGAGAGATATCCTAGGGATAAGTTTGAGAGATTCATGGAGAGTGATATGAGGGATTGAAGATGAAGTTTGACTCCACCTTTGTAGGAGATCAAACATTATAAAATGTAACCTCTATCATTGTAATTGATATCCCGGATGAATTTAATTTGCATATTATAATATTCGAGTTTTTATTTTTATCATGCATTTTTAATCAATTATAGGTACAAATTTTGATATAAATACTACATGACTATCATTTGGAGGGTTGAGGAATTACATACGTAATATCAATGTCAAATTTTATCCTCTTTGCGTTTATAATATAGTTGTTAATTTTAATTGAATAAGGATTTTTAGTTTTAAGTCGAATGATATATGGGCACAAGCTTATAAGCGATAGAAGAAGACATAATTATATTCAATGTCACAAAAATCCACGCAGGTTTCTTGGTCGAGTTAGTGAGCAAGAGATTTCAGGTGCCTCCTCTCATGCCATCCAATCACTTTGTGCTCTAATACCAATGATAGCGAGAAGACAAAATTATATTCAATGTTTCAATGTGTGTAAAACAACAAAAGAGAAGTGCCATATAAAGGTTTGCGGAGGAAGGAAGAGAGGAACAGTTAAATAAATGTTCACAAACAAATGAAACTAACAATGTATTAAACTAACTAATGCTAACATTCCCCCCCTTATTACATTGTTCGTACAAACATACATTTCCTGATATTGGATGTCCCCCCCTTAATGAGAACACTGCAAAGAGGGTCTTCACACAAGCATGTGCCTACATGGTCTTGATACACATGGTTTTTCTAAGGTTGACCATAAACCTAGAGGGACAGGAGCACTTTCCAACTATTCACCTTGGTGGTTTTACAGGATTACCATGAACCAAGAGGATGATACCTCGGTGGTTTTATAGGTTTACCACAAACCAAGAGGATTTTACCTCAATAGTTTTACAGGTTTACCATGAACCTAGTGCGAGATGCATTGATTTCAGTGCTTTTCTGTTCCCCATGATGCTTTTCAATTTAGGAGGTCCCAAATAGGAAACTATGCAACATCTGCACTTTATTGAACAACCAAACAACATAGGAAAACAACAAACAATACTGACAAATATTCCACATTCACTTCTAAGAATCATAGCAATCATGTTCTTAGTTGTAGCCACTGATGTCGATTGTCATTTAGCCAATCTTCAATAGCAAAGGAAACAAATCACTACCACTGGATGTTTCCCTTGACTAATTCATTTTCACCCATAATGTGAAATGTGAATACTAAGAAAGAGACTACATCAAGAAACATGTTATTGACTGGATCTCACCACTTAGACCTTGTTGCACATGGTTCATGTTGCAAGTGAACGTATTCACAAGCAAACCATCTTATTTTTGAAGCATGGCACTCAGAGGATCAATTCAAAATGAAGAACCATTGGCAAACAACTATGCTCCAGAGTAATCCATTTTCAACATCCGATCACAAAACAATAGAACATGGAACAAAACAGAAACTGAAATAAACACAAACCAAAAATTGAGGAATAGGTCCTCAATACCTTATTCTACCACAATCTCTCGTCAAGACCTCATCACTTACAGCTTGCAAGAGGTCACTGGATTTCCTCCAGCCTCCATTGTCCTCCATCCTCCTTCATTGCTGCTTACAGTACTAGAGATGATGTGAAGCCAATCTCATCAACAACTTCCTCACTCTCGTCAGAATCTTGTGGATCTTCTATATGAGCAATATTAGCTCCATTGTGTTTTACATTTCCTTGTAGAACATATCTTTCTTGGCTATGATAGTTCCACATTATATGACCTTTCTTCTGACAATAGTGGCATTCAATCTCTTGTTTAGGCCCTTGTTTATTTTTATTTGATCGCCTAACAGTATTTCCAGTCTCTAATTCTGGAAAAACTTTAAACCTATGCTTACATTTGGCGCATTCATATTCTCTCTCTCCTTCAAGCATTTTTATTGCACCAGATGGATAACCGTTCCTTTTATTGTGATTAGTTTTCCAATATCCTTCACTCTCACGCATCCAATGGATGGTTGGGTTTCTGGGCAATCCATAGCAGAGCCATTCACATCAAGATGAACATGAACATTCTCCTTGATGGCCATATCCTCATTGTGTTTGTGTGCTTCAAGAACCACACCCTGGGCTAAATGAGACACGTCATCAAATAAGGGCAAGAGCTTGATGGGTTGAGTGTAAAGGGATTTGGCCAGAGGAGGGTTTGCTTCCAGAAGCTCTGCAAAGTCAATTTTCAGAGGATAATGAAGCGTGTCATCGTCTGCGAGGAGAATGACTTCCAAATCTTCGAGGCGGTGATGAATTAGGAACTATTGAAAAAGCGTCGATGTATTCCCCCTCGATAAATGTGATGTTGTCTTCTTCTTCTCGGCTTCTCCTCATGGCTCACCAACCGTTGGCTGCTGGTAGTGCTTTGGTGCTTCACATCCTCCCACGCTTCTGCCCACATGGATCATAGAAACTCCACGCAGGTTTCTTGGCCAAGTTAGTGAACAAGAGATTTCAGGGGCCTCCACTCATGTCATCCAATTGCTTTGTGCTCTGATACCAATGATAGTAGAAGATAGAATTATATTCAATGTGTGTAAAACAACAAAAGAGCATAGCCATATAAAGGTTGTGGGAGGAAGGAAGAGAGGAACAGTTAAATAACTGCTCACAAACAAATGAAACTAACAATGTATTAAACTAACTAATGCTAACAATAACCCATAAATTGGATGCTTATCATACATCAATTGAGTGGTAGCTAACTTGGTTATGTCTAATGAGCAATAAGATAAATAGAAAGATATTTGAAAGGAAATATATTATCTAATTGGATTGTGTAATTCCCTCCCAATGTCGATCCGATTTTCATACATTTATTATTTTAGATATATTCATATGACTAGGTGGTTATTACAACATTGCTATAACATTTATTTCTACTTTGATTTTTTTGAGTATTGTTATGACATTTTTGGGAGTAAAACATTAATTATTATTTGATTAGATTTAGCATTGGATGATGATGATGATTTGTATTTCAATTTTGGTTGCTACATATACTACTTTTACTTCATTTGAGTTTATTTGGTTATGTGAAATGGATAATGCATTCGGTGTTTATTTTCTATTTGTGCGCATATGCTCTCTAGAATGAGTAAGGGTATTATCGGGAGAGGTGGAAAGATGTAGCAATGGGTATAAATAGAGAGAAAGTCTGTGTTTTTCAAGTACATGAAATAGTGTGTAAACCATAAGTCATAGATACTTTGTTTAAAAAAATTAGCGAATTTATTATTATTGCCTCATACGAGGAAACTAAATCATTTAATCAAATTGCAACAATATAGGATTGTGCACTCTTGTTTGCAGGAGAAGCGCAATGATGCTTTTCAACACTTTTGACATGGCACATTATCATTTTATAAAAAAACATGCTTATCATCATGTTTATGTCATTTTGGTTTTGCATGTTTTTGTTTTGGGTAATTGTGCGTGAAACAATAATTGGACTAAAATTATATTGTTGAGGAAAAATTAATGATTATGTTGTTTATTTTGTGTATTATTTTTTCCATAACTTTATCATTATGTATTTATCCCCGACATGAATTATTAGAAAAAACTTCTTAAATAGATGTGGTCTCATGGACTGTAATGATTGGAAGATATGTAGGCAATGATCTTGTACATATTATCTCAAAATATTGGATGTAGTGAATCACTAGAGAACATGCCCTAAGATGGTAATTTTGAAAAACGTTGTAGTAGTAGGTGTTTTGGAAAATATGTATGGAATTTTTTGGGACATGCACTGATATTTGAATTTTTTGACTAAATACTTACAATATTTTTGCTCTCTTAGATTGTCGTGATTTCGGGATAATCACATATTGATATTCGAGACAAAGATTTAAGGATTTTCTTAAAAATACCTCGATAGAGTGTCATCTCACGTACAAAATGGTTTATATTTGAAATGGATTTGAAAACCTTTATGAAAATTCAATTGGAGGTTGAAATATATTCTTATATAAAACATCTATGTAGAAGCATGTGTTATGGGGTGAGGTTAAAACGTTATGGAGACGTATTAAGGATAAAGGAACTAAAAGATACTTGGATGTACATAGATTAAACACCATAAATTATTTACAAAATTGTTCTAGGTGTTACAAAAATTACCACAAGGATTATTATTTTATGGTAAGTAATTTACCTAGGGTTCTATATTTACCATATGGTTTTTTTCTTTAGATTTCAATTTATATAATTACCAAAAAAAAATTGTATCATTTAAATGAAAAATAAACATACCTTTGTCCTCAGTCTTCTATGTAAAGGTAACACATATTATTCCTCTTCCTTTTCCCCTTCTATTGTTGGGTCTATAGAGTAGATTGGATGTTTTTATTTCCCACCTCTTCTATCTAGCTATGCCATTTTTCTATTTTCTTCTATTTTTTTATATCAAATCTTCTCAATTTCTTATCCTCTCACTTTGTTGTTTTGCCTCCAATCTCATTCATTTTGCCTCAATTCAGTCTCCAAATAAATGCAAAAGGAACTAGGTTTGGATTTTTAGTCGACCAAGTTTTTATTAAGGTTGAAACATGGGGAAATGTGACACAATTTTTTCCACCCCGTGTTTTTATAAAAACATGTGAATCTATAATATTAAATCTTAATAATTTAATATAGTATATTATATATATTATTATAATCTACATTAACATAGTATTATATTTTTATATTATATTTGACGTAATATAACAATTGAGACCTCATTTATATGGGCATAACTTTAAAAATTAACCTTTTTATATTTTTATACTCGATGGTTACCCATATGTGATGGGAAGATAAACCTAGTGTCTTAAGGTTATAGGATTTAATCCAAGAAGGGAAATTTCAACAAATGTCTCCTTTATATTATTATAAAACAATATATTGTTTTGTAACAATTTTTTTATATCGAAAATGCATAAATGAAGTTATTATTATGGTTAAACATGAGGAAATTGATGTAGTAAACCTAGGTTTGAGAGATGAACTTTTCTACACTTACAAAAATTATATGTGAATGGGTAAGAAAAAGATAAGGTATTTTGAAAAATACATATAAACAAGTATATTACTACATTGGTGATATTTTGACCTTACAATTATATAGATAATGATTGGTATTTAAGAAGATGTCATACAATTATTTGACTAGTGGCAAGTAGGATTTTAATAACACTAGTGGGAAAGCCAAGACTGGTGTGTTAAACTAGAAGAAGATATAGGGAAGGGATATGGGCTATTGTGTAATTGATGATAAGACTAGGTGTAAGTTGAAAATGATGGGAGGGGAAAATTTTCACCTTGAACCTTCATCCTACCATGAACTAAAGAATAATGTCATGATATGGTAAATTTTGAAATGAGGAGGGCTTACCATATTTGTGGAGAAATTGAATGAGAGTAACCCTAGCTTCTTAATGGAATTTGAAAATTTTTGTAGGAAGAGGTCATTTACTATTATGGGGATTTACCTTGAGGTTTTTGAGGAAATTATTAGCAAGGTAGCTATCATGAAAATATAGGGGTTAAAAATATTTAAGATAGAGTACGAGAAGAAAGAGTAGGCATATAAATTCTTTAAACTCTCTGAGTGCATAGACAAGATGGATGATGGTATGCTATGTACTTCTCTTTCAATTCCTTGCAAGGAGTATTTATTTATATAATAAAATATGAAACTATGCAGGGAAATTTTAGAATGATACACATGCACCATTTTTCCCTATTGAATTAATTCAAATATGGGAAAACCATGAGTACACATGCACCATTTTTTCCTACTAAATCACTTTAGATATGTGAAAAACATGAGTATTCCATTTTCCTCTTTTATGTCTTTAAAATATATGTTGAAGTATTTCTAACTAAAGAAGATTGAATCATTGATTCACCAAAGGTTGATTCTTTTTATCTTCAAACACGGTAATCCTTTTATCACTTGAACCTAGGATAGAAGTAAGGGAAGGGAGTAAGGTAGAGGACATGTATTACATTCCCCCTTCTAGCGAGGGGGTATGATAAATTAGAAGAATATATTGTAGTGGGTGATATGAAGGGAAGGGAATATCATGTTTCATTATGGAGGAGATAAGGATGAGGGTAAGAATTGGAGTGAAGAGATGGAAATGGTATTTGATGATATTTTTATGGGGTTTGAGTCATCGTGGGGTAAGGGGAAGGAATAATTAGATTATTTCTTCCATGCCACCTTTGATGTTGAGAGTGACCTCCATAAGAGGATTAACATCATGGAAAATCTTATGATATATAGATGAGGTTTTGTATATTCTTTGTATTTGAGATCAAAAACAACAATGAAGGGATTAAAAATATACATGTTGAGGTCAAAAGTATGAAGCTTCCAATATCATTTAGAGTAAAGGGTAGAGATATTGGAGCACATGTAGGAAGATAATGTCAGCTCAAATGCTTCTAAGGGGAGGATTCCTAAAGTAAAAATGAAGAAGAAGACACTAGCACCAAGATGACTAAGGTCAAATATGGTATGGTGAGAAAAATAGGAGAAACCAAAGCTCGGGGAAGGGCCCAACACATAAACCGAGGCTATTTCAAGAATAAAAAAGGAAAGATGAACTTTGGTAAGGATGAACGAGAATATTATGTGAGGGGTTTGATTTCTCTAATTTTTGTGAAATGGTGGGATCTCTTTGGAAGTTTGGCTAACTTTTGTTGACTTTTTAGCTAACTAATGCTTTTTTAGTTTTCTTATATATAAATTTAAAAATATTTTTTTGTTGGTATGGATCAATATGCTTTGATATTGTTGGGTGTTGGTTGGTAATGATTTTCACCTTTTATCCTTCTTTTACAAGGTTTTTGAGCCTTTCAAAACCCTCTATATTTACCTATTTAAAAAAATAAAAAATAGCTATCTATTCTCGGAAGGTAAACCTAGGAGGTTGATAACTAAGAAAAGTGAACCATTTACCTTAATTATGATATTTATGGAATTTGGTACCTACTTTTAATTATGACCATGTACATGATGTGATTTAAATATTTCGTGTGAAACAAATATAACTCCCACATCTTATAAATTGTTAGGAAAGTAATTTTTACATCATATTTGAGGTGTTAGTAATTATGTAAATGTTAGCGAGTTAGTTATATTATTGTTGTTTAATAACTCGTATGATTTAAGTTGTGTATTGTTACGTAAAAATCACAACTAAATACAAGTTTTCTATTATATTGTACGTGAGTGTAGTTGTTGAACTAACTCACAAATATATGAGAATAGGATATATTCTAGGATTGAGTGGTTTTAGGAGATTGCTTAATAATAGGAATTCCTCTCCTATATATATATATATATATATATATATATATATATATATATATATATATATATATATAATAAATAAGATATATATAAGATTGTGTGAGTAATAATTGTGTTATTTTCATGATCTACTGAATTGAGCTCCGATGAATGAGATGGATATTTATTCTTAATTTAACAATATGAATATGAGAATAATTTTGGACATAAAAAGAAAGATCGTAGTAGCTTGGAGATCATTTTTAAAAACTAAGTTTATAATTCTTGTAATCATAACTCTCATAACTGGTATGGGATAATTATGAGGGTTATTATTACTTGAATTCTACTCCCAATTTGGGATGATGTGAATGTGGGAAAACCTAATTTAATACATTAAATTTGTTTTTATCACTTATTTTATGTTGGCCTTAAAAATATTTTACGGGTTAATTGATTTGAAGATAGAGGGTAAGTTTTATACACCAGATTGGTATTTATTTAACCTCAATCTAAAAAATAAATACGTACATATCACTTTGTATACATTTAATTATTTTTATTTTTGTTGACACAAAAATATATTTACATTTACAAATGAACTTATTTGAGGATAATAGGGTAAGATTCATACACCAAATTTTATCTTATTTAACCTTGATCAAAAAACAAATTACATGTATCTTCCCTTCATATATACCAAATTAGTGATAAGCCAAATTGGGGTTGACTTTGAAAATAGTTTACATTTACAAGTTAATTTAGGTGAGTTCAGTTCTATAAATGGTAAAATATTATCTATCTCAATAATGCATAAGAAAGGCTGCAATAAATTGTGTTTTGGTATGGACTTACATTTGTAATTTAACTATTTTAGTTGAATCATTTTACAAATAAAATCAAAACTAATTTTAAAAATGTAATGGGATGTTGATATCCCAAGGAAAAATATAGAGTTAATGAATTAACATAACAAGAAGTATGCTTCAATCTTTCAACTATTCATTTTCATTTTTTTATTTCTACCAACTCATCATTGGCTACATGAATTGGAATTATACTCAAAAATAATTTTACCTTCTTCTTCCTTCTATATATCTAGCTATGGGAATATTCCATTCATTGTCCAAATATCTACCTATTGGGATATTGATTTTATCATCATCTTCATTATCTACAACTTTTTGAAGTTCATCACCATCACTTTCATCAACATCATCTTCTTCAAAATAATCTTAACCTTAATCATCAATATGATATGCTATGCCCTTATATATATATATATATATATATATATATATATATATATATATATATATATATATATATATATATATATATTACATTGGATGTATATAGATGACTTGTGTCTATCATGACTTCTTATCATGATGTATCTCTAACTCATATGCGTTATATTATCATTCTTGGGTCAACCTTTTTGATGTCCATAGCATAGGAATAGTATATATAGAGGTTAGAAGGTAGTAGTTTAGCATCATATTGAACATTTGAGTCTTATTGTATGGTTTTGAGGTTTCCCCCTCAAAGTGGATAAGCTATTATACTTACATATTGTGATCATTTATCTACAATATTGTGTCCTTTAGTGTTCTCTTATTGTTGATATTATTATTTGACTAAGTAATTTCCTTACAAGTGGTATTAAAGATTGATCTTGGCGAACTATGTCAAAACCTAATTTCAATAATAAGCTATATGTCCAATTTGGTAGGGAATTTTTATAGAAAAAATATGGGAAGATATAATTGAAGAATTATAGATCCAAAAATAAACAGTTGAGGATTATAGATTATAATGTGTATACATTTACTAAGTGTTCACATATGAATATAACAACTTTAACACTCATGAATGAAAGTAAATATCATTAGCTGAAAGTAAATGAGAAAAGAGACACTATATTTAAGTGGAGAAATCCAAAAGAAAAAATATGCTGAAAAAGCATTGTCTTATATTAAGAATTTATCATACTTTCACCCCGCACTTCCACT
This sequence comes from Taxus wallichiana var. yunnanensis, assembly GCA_018340775.1. NCBI lineage: Eukaryota > Viridiplantae > Streptophyta > Pinopsida > Cupressales > Taxaceae > Taxus > Taxus wallichiana. The sequence goes on along the minus strand of CM031234.1, from coordinate 153,735,904 downwards.
TCACTCCTCGGTCTCACAGTAAACAATACCAGACTTTTGTCTCGATATATAACAACTCACATAAGTAGATAAAGTTTAGATAAATCAGTCTATATTATTATTATCAAAATTAAGATCACCAAATAGTCGAATCCTATGAGGGATCATCCTATTTATATAGGATGGGTGAGTAGTTATACCACTTCACTTTTTCAAAGTTGTGAAATATTGACTAAGATTATTAAAATAATCTTTAAGACAAGGGGTTATCTAAGTGGCAGTCCACCAAATAGTATCCCCACTTAACATTAACACCCCAACACTCCCCCTTAATTTTAAGTAGGAAAAAAATAAACACACCAAATTAGATTTACAGATCCTTGAATCAACAACAGTGATTCATGATAGCATGCAAAAAAGGGAAAGCAACAGATCTTCCCATACATAAATTCTTAAGGCAAGTGCTTTACATATGAATACTTACATAAAATTATGGATCCTTTTATAAACTAAGGCATATCCACAACTAAATATTCGTTGGGATTTACAAGTAACTTCACATAGAGTGACATATTTACTTATTATAAAATGGAGGAAGTATTGGAATTTTACAAAAAAATACCTTATGCATTTTCTCATGATACTTACAGTTCATATACAATGTTACAACCATATGTACCAATCCCTAAGAATCAATTTGTTACATACAAAGTGGTTGGTCATAGTCCACTCTTAAAAGTTAACCCGTGTCATTTATAATAAGTTGTTAAGAGGTTGTATTGTCATGCACACTCCCCCTCAATGGAAACTCTGATAGGCCCAAAAAGGAACAAAACATGCAGTAATTCCAAACACACAATGGCTTGGGGAAGGTATCTATAACATAATATTTAATGTTGAATTGGATTCCTTATCAAGAGCATTTTTTCCTTCACATAGAGCAGGAATCCTTCCTTTAGCTCCTATGGGTATCACTACCAACAACCTCTTTCGCCACATGGCTCTTTTTTTCTCCAAGTGATGGTGCCTACATCAAAACTTATACACAAATCCATATGCATATCCAATCACAACATTAGCATGGTTATAGTAATGATAGACAACATAATAGGCATAACAACTAACATAATAATATGCTTAACAACTAACCATGTTACATTACAAATATGTTGAAAAATTCCAACATATTATACTACTAAAATATTTATTAGATGCAATTAGTATTGGACATCTCTAATATAAACAAAAAGGTGTCCCCAAGTGTCATTTTATATGCATATAATAATATTTTAGTAATCAAATAAAATGTTTTATCAACAAACATATATATCTTATTCCAAGCCTTTTATACAAAGATAAGACTTGATAGATAACTGAGCTGATCAGATAATCAAATCATTCAAGAGTGATCACAGTATTCATAGAATAAAATGACCATGTAAGAAAAATTTAAGCTTAGACATGTCATATATGATCATATTTTTATGCCAAAAACATGATTTAACAGTCAAAAACATTTTCTTACTTCTCTTGATTCTAAGAATTATATTCTTGTTACTACTAAGAGATCATGACTATTTTGACAAAAGAATCATTATCAAAAAAAAAATAGTTAGAGAAACCATGCTTGTGAAAGAACCTGACACATGAATCTTAGTCAAAGTCAAGGATTGAAATATTTCCCCCTAAATGTATAAATCTATTATACCAAAATGTAATTGAAAAAACAAACTTGCAAAACAATTTCAATTTTTAGGATACTCAGAGGAGGGAAGAGAGGAAGATTTACAAAAATGTTCTCAAGAACATGCACATATTCTTTATAACCTCTAGGTATAGCTTTCATGATGTATGAATTCACTTTATGCATTTTAAAATATGATGTCAACTTCTATTATTCCTCTATGATAATCCTTTCTTTTTTTGACAAGAAACTTGTTCATGGTTAAACATGGTGCTTACTATGTAGGTAGATTTCACAAGTTTCATGTTCTAACTTTATCTTTGGTAGACTAACAACAAGATTTAGTCTAGAAATATCATACAAAATTTTGAAATTTACATGACCAAGTATTTCATGCCAAAGCTGAATATCATTCCTAGAAGAGGAAGAAAAGAAAGACTCAGACATAAAACCATCAAAGATATACAAGCCATTTTTCTGAATGCCAGAAGCAATAACATTTTTAAACTTATCTTTCACATACCACTTATCTTATAGAATTGTTTTTACAATTTTCTTTAGTTATCTGAGATCAAGAAAAAATGTTCTTTTTAATTGAGGAACATACAAGACATTCCTAATTATACCATTTGATAACTTAACATTGCCACAAACTTGGACCAAATGATTGAGTTATCTCCTAGATAGACATTCTCTTCACATTTAACTACATCTGAGAGGATACCAGGAGTATAAGTCATGTGCCTAGAGGCATCACCGCATCAAGAATCCATTCATTGTCATTTGAAGTTGAAAGGGTAGCATACAAAGCAATGATAGGCTGCTCAACCCCATTTGCTTGAGTTAGCTTCTTCGATTTTTCTTATTTATTAGAGTTTTTGTTCTTAGAATTCTTAGCTGATTTTTATTTTTTCACCCTACAATCAGACTCTTTATGCCCAAATTTTCCACACTTATTACACGTTACATTAAATTTGAATTTAAAGTTCATATTGTTCTAAGCGAGAATTAGTCTTAGGATTTGATTTAAATCTACATATGTTATTAGACTTCTGGTTGTGATTGTTATTATTTTATTATGAGTAGGCTTATGATTCTATGAGAATAGAGCTTGATCAGATATTCTCTTATGAATCCAAGTTCTCCATGACTCTCTTTGCTTTAATCAACAAAGAAAAAGTGTCCCGATTAGGCGAGTCATTCTCATTCGATACTTGGAATTAAGAATTGTTAAGTAATTTCTGAATTTCTCATAAATATTTATTTGAATTATGAAGTATAAAAGCTTGTCTTGAAATAATTCATAGTTACAACCATCTAATTGAGTTTTAATGTTCTTAATTTTAGCTAAGTAATTGACAATTTTCTTATCCCCCTTCATGAGTGTTGTAAACAGCTCTAACACCAGTGTAATTATCTTAGACAACCTATTGCCTTTATGCATGGTTTCTGTCATGACCCATTTCTTGCGACCCAAAACACAACAACAATCGGGTAGGATTTGGAACAATTTTTTTTTTTATATATATATATATATATATTCCCAAACAAAAACATTAAATTTACTTATTATAGAAGGATTATTCTTTGCTTCAGAAGCATATGTATTATTTATGCATGAGCTAATACTAATTAAGGTGGCTAAAGAGAATTTTTATAAGATCATAATCCAAGTCAAAAAAAAATGCAAGCTTCAAAATAATGTTTAAAATCTCCATGTAATTAATAATCATTTCCCACCAAACGTGGAAGGAGGAAAAAATTTTAGGAAACCAACAATAAGCTAAATTCTCAAATCAAAACTACACTTACTTATAACCCTAAATTTATACCCCACGTGAGAGTAGAAAGGAAAGTAAATAAATAAATAATTAATCTCATTAACAAACAAGGGGAGGACTTGGAAAAAGAGATGCCCTAAGATCTAATCTTCTCTCACCGTAGATTCTTTGAGAAGCCCTAATTTCTATTTCTTTATTTTATTTATCTTTATTTCTCTACTCTTATTCTCGTATTTCCCTCTTTTCTTTTCTTTTGTTTATAGGTTATACCAGAGATCTCATGGAGGGGGAGAGAAGATTAAAGAATATGGAATTATTTTCACTATTTCCTCCATCGATTTGCAGATTCAGATTTTTTTCCTTTTAATTTATTTATCTATCATTATTTTCTCTTATATATATATATATATATATATATAATTTGTTTCTCTCACTTATATATATAAAACTACATACAACTCTGAATGTTTTTCTTTGTATGCCTACAAATAGATCCAGTATATCCATGCATATATAAAATAAAAAAAATAGTGTGGCTGATATATATATTTTGTTTTATTTAGTGTGTGTTTCAGATAGGGGAAGTAGCCGCCATGGAAGGCACAGGGGAGAAAGCAGGCTGAGCTGGGCGGAGGAGGGGTGGCAGCAGGCGGGGAGCGAGGTATATATGGGGTGTGCATGTGGGGAGGGAGAGCGGCCGGGGTCATGGCGAGGAGGTGGTGTGTGGGGATAGCGGTGCCCAAGGAGAGAATGTAGGGGTGGGGTGGTTCGATCCCCCACATTTTTGTTTTTTTTTTAATGCACAAAGCGTGGGGGTTCGGCCTTCCCCTCCCACCACAAATTTGTTTTGTATATTTTTTTATATACAATAACAATACTCTATATATTTTTTTGTTAGTTTATTTAATACCAATACATAGTATATATAATATATACTTATTTATTTATTTTAATACTTAACCTACTTCAAAATATATAGCATTCTTTGTATATATCAATATACATTCATATATCATATTAATTGATATAATTAAATGATTCAAATAATAAATTCCAGGATACAACATTTAGTATGAATAACAACCTTAATAGAAATACATTATAAAAAAAAAGGACTTGTATGGTTGATATATAAAGAAGTATGAGTATTGTGAAATATACACAAATATGAGAGGAAAATACAATTTCAAAATTTCGTAATTAATGGACTATATCTTATATTTTTATTTTTTTTATTTATATATATATATCAAATCCATGATACTTTTTTTTATAAGGGGTGTTCAATTTCAAAAGGATAACATTTCCTTCTACTAATAAATACTAACTTCACATAACAACCAAAATTTCATTTCCAAAGCAAGACATATATTTCTGATTTTCAGATTTGCACACTAACAAGATTCCCAATAATCTTGATATTTTCTTTTAAAAGGACATGCTTTTAAAAAATAGCTTTTCATTCCAATAAGGGTTACCAAAACTTCACTTTCAAGGGTCTTAAATTCAATGTATAACATGCTTTCACAACACACATAACTACTCCTTAAATGAGTTACAAGTCTCTTACAAGATGTTTTAAAGAGATTGCTAAATCAACAATGACTCTCATTTATAAGCAAGAAAATTACAAACTAAGAGTTTTACAAGAGGTGCAAGTTTCCACAAAGCCTTGGCCAAAAAATACAAGGAGGTAATGTCCCCAAAGAGAGAGAAGAAGCCAACTAGAACTCCAAACAACACCAACTATCAACCTTGAGCTCCAATCTTGATGCCTTTGAGAAAACCAACAAGGAGAAAGAGCTTGTTTGCCTTCCAACCAAAGGCATCATTATATGCCTCTCCCAAGCCCACGGGAAAGAGGAAACTAAACACAAATTGCACAAGTAAGAGGATGAAGCAACCAATAACACTTTCACATGAAAAAAAAAAAAAAAAAGAAACATAAATCAAGACTCAAAATTTTACAAGGAGGAGAACCCATGTTCTTCCTCAAAGGTGGGGAAGAGAGGAGAAAGTTCTCCAAAAATTTTATTCCAAAAAATTCTTGCACAAAGCAACAAACTCCATACCCTCCTTATTGCTCCTAATTTCAATCCAAAACCTTCCTTATTCCTCCTCCCTTTCTCCAAGTCCTTCTTGGAAGGATTTTAAAACCCCAAAGGGGTTTCCTTACCAAGAATGGGGAAGGAGATTCAATCCAAATGAATAAACTTCCCCACCTCAACCATTGATGGGAAAAACTAAGACCCTACAAGGCTTTTCCATCAAGCCTTGAGGATTGAGAGGGAAAATTCCCTCTCTCTTCCCCCACACTCCAAAACTCCATCATGCCATATGATGGAGGGAGTAAAACAAACAACAACAACAAATAACAAAGCCATGCAACCCATCTAACAACTAAGATAAATGCAACACAAGCAAAATACATAAGAGCCTACCTCAAGGAAAGCTCTCCAAAAATATCTCCAACTTCAAATTTCTCCACACCTTGACTCAAGCCAATCTCCAAGCTCCAAAATCCACAAGCATCCCAAGCAAGAAGTTTCAAAAAAAGTCCCTCTCTTTTCCCATGAATGGGAATTTGAAGAGGAGCAAGAAATAATCCTCACAAATGAGGGGGTGACATGTGTCACCCCTCTCCCTCATCAAGGTCAAAGATGCCAAAACAAAAGAGAGAAAGGGTAAAATTGTCTTTTTGCCCTCTTCTCCCAAATTCCCTTAAATGTTAGCAAGACAAAACTAGTGAAACTTTTGATAAACACTCAAATCCACATCCCTTACATGGATGTGACTAAACAAGAGGTAAAAAGGGAGGGAAAACTCCCTCTAGTCTTGAAAATAAGCCCCCTACCCATTAGGTAGGGTCCAAGGGCTCATTTTTATGTTGGGGAACTCCCAAGCTAAAAAGGGGTCCCCAAAAATGCCCAAAATACCCTAATTTCGGGTTTTACATTTTTGCACAAGGGTAGAGGGTGTGGGGACCACCCAAGGGTCTCACATGTGACCCTAAACCCTTGTGATTAAGTGACTCATTAACAAAATCAAAATTTAAATGAAAGTGGGATTATTAACTCCCAAAACAAGTTTACAACTCACTAGTAACCCTAAACAAAATTAATAATTCAAAGCACAATACATTACATAAATTGGGGTCACTCATAGTGCCCAAAATAATAATCTCCTATACTAAGGCTTCACACAATGAACATGGCTAGGACTCAGCCCGTGGGCTGCTTGTGCAAGATTGAGTAGCTGGCCTGAATCCCACGTTCTCCTGTAAACCTGTCACCTGCACACTCATTGCACACATTAACCACACCTGTCCGATACAATATAATTCAATGACATAGTAAGATATCAATGCATTCTAAACTAACCTAACATCCTACTGAAATCAAGATGCGACAACGTGCACAATTATACTCAATATTCCAAAAGTTAGACAAGATGATACGTGACATATAACCATAGAATTCCACATGCAACAACTATCCATTATTATAATTATGTTCCAAACACAACATCATATCCATTAGTATCCATGACATTATAAGAAAATGCGACAATATAGAAATTAAGCTAAATTGGCGTTATACGCCTAAATGTCCACACAAGTCTAATAAGATCAAATTTCTAAATATAATTACTAAGATATAACCAATCACTGTGAAAACATGTCTATGAGTAAAGAAACAACAAGCTACTGAGCTATAAAAAGTGTGGGCACTACATCCCCCTCTACTAAAATTAGACTTCCTCCTGAAGTCACTGAAAGAGATAGGGATATCTAGCCCTCAAGGGTGTCACATCCTCCTAGGTAGTTATTGTCTCGTCATATCGGTCCCACTTTGTACTCTAACCTGGTCCAAGTCTCGACCCCAAAGGGCCACCTCCGGTGCTCCAATATGCATACGGGATCCAATCTCCACTATCCTCCATCCTCTACCTATAATTTTGACCAATCCAAAACATGAGAAGCATCAGGTACATATCTACGTAGTACAGAAACATGAAACACATCATGGGCCCGTGCAAGGCATGGTGGCAAAGCTAGGTGATAGGCAACTGGACCGATGACCTCTAAAATATCAAAAGGCCCCACAAAATGAGGTGATAGCTTAGAACCCTTTCCATAATGGATTGGAATCTTATGCGGATGAACTCTCAAGAAGACTTTGTCACCCATTAAGAAGTGACGATCAATCCTCTTGGTGTCTGCATACGCCTTTTGGCATGCTCGTGCCTACTCAAGATGTTGTCTAATCAGAACATCCTGCTACTCTAAATCCTGAAGATAGGCTGGTCCTAGAATAACTCTGTAATCTAGTCTATCCCAACTCAAAGGTGTCCTGCAAGGTCGTCCATACAAAGCCTAGTAAGGAGCCATACCAATGGAACTATGATAAGTGTTGTTGTAAGAAAACTCAACTAAATGTAAATAATATTCCCATTTCTTCTACTAATCCATCACATACATTCTCAACATGTCCTCTAACACCTGATTAACCCTCTCATTATGTCCATCTATCTCTGGATGATAAGCTGAACTGAAATTGATCTGAGTACCTAGAGCGGCCTGAAAAGAAGTCCAGAAAAATAAAGTGTAGATGGTATCCCTGTCATTTATGATGGTCTTCGGAATCCCATGTAACCTAACAATGTCCTCCATAAACACTTTAGTAATGGCTTGTGCATTATAGGTGACCTTGGTCAACTTATCCACGATAACCATAATGGCATCATGATGATAAGAAGACATAGGAAGTCCGACTATGAAATCCATGGAAATCACATCCCATTTCCACTTAGGAATATCATGAGGGTAAAATTCCTATGGGATGTGAATGCTCTACCTTAACCCTCTGACACTCAAGGCATCATGCAAAAAAATCTTCTATGTCCTATCAAAGACCTGGCCAATAATACAACTCCCTTAGATCGGCATGCATTTTCTTCACTCCTGGATGTGCCACATATGGGGCTCGATGAGCCTCTATGAGGATGAAGCTACACATATCTTCCGACTTAGGCACGTAGATGTGCCTGTGGAACCAAATAAAACCATCTACCTCTAAAACACACCCAGAATATCTGCCCTCTAAAGTACCCTGAGACTTCAACATCTATTTAGCTCCCTCATAAAATCTGTCCTCTGGAAGGTGCTCAAGAATCCTGCCTCTCAAATCTAACTAAAGTTTCAATGAAGCAAGCACATGTCGTCACCTACTAAGTGCATCTCCAACAACATTTTCATTCCTTTAATATACGAACCTCCATGTCATACTCACATAGGAACTCCATCCAACGTCGTTGATGAGCGTTGAGGTTCGTCTGTGAGAAAGATATGCTGCAAGCTACGATGGTCTTTCCTTAAAATGAAAGGTCTACCCAAAAGGAAATGTCTCCAACGAACAAGGGCATGAACCACTATTGTAAGCTCCAAGTCATGAGTAGAATAATTAAGCTCTTAGTCCTTGAGCTTACGAGACTCAAAAGCAATAACTCGACGCTCCTGCATAAGAACTGCTCCCAAACCCTCTAGTGATGCATCAAGAAAAAAAAATCCTCTGTCGGTGCTCTGAACTACCAAGATGGGCATCGTGGTTAACCTTTCCTTAAGCAACTGAAAGGCCTGCTCACACTTCTCTGACCAATCAAACTTCTTCCCTTTCCTCTGAAGAGAAGTAATAGGGTGAGCAATCCTAGAAAAGTCATGTACAAACCTGCGGTAATACCCTGCTAAACCCATGAAACTCCTCACCTCAGTAACTGATGTGGGTGCTGGCCAGTCCAAGATAGCCTGTATCTTAGAGGGATCTATGGAGATACCCTCACCTGATATGATATGACCCAAGTACTGAATCTCTATCTGAAAGAAGCTGCACTTTTCCAAGTTTCCATACAACTTCTGCTCTCTCAAAACCTGAAGTACCTATCTCAAATGCTCCTCGTGTTCCTCCTCGAATGAGAATAAATCAATATGTCATCAAGGAACACTAAGACAAAGAAATCCAGAAATGTTCTAAATACTCCATTTATGAGGCTCGTGAAGATAGTTGGGGCATTGGTCAAACCAAATGGAACCACTATGAACTCATAATGCCCATAACATGTGCGAAAAGTTGTCTTATGAATGTCTGCATCTGAAATGCGCAACTGATGATACCCTGACTTGAGATAAATTTTGGAGAATACTCTCACTCCCCGCATCTGATCAAACAAGTCATCAATCCTAGGGAGTGGATAACGGTTCTTTATTGTGACTTTATTGAGCTTCTGAAGTCTACACAAAGTCTAAGAGAACCATCCTTCTTCTTCACAAATATGACTGGTGCTCCCCAAGGAGATACACTAGGGTGAATGAGACCCTTATCCAACAACTCCTCTAACTAAATCTTGAGCTCATGAAGCTCTGGAGTCATGTCATCCGATAAGGTGCCCTAGAAACTAGTGCTGATCTAGGTACTAAATCAATGGTGAAATCCACCTCTCTACGAGGTGGTAACCCTGGAAGCTCACCTGGAAACACATCTACATACTCCCTCAAAACTACATGATCATCTAAGGGTGAATGCTCTGAGTGCTCTCAAATCGGTCACTGATGGTGATAGCAAACAATTGACAACCCTTACGCATGCTCCGCTTGAGTTGCTTAGCCGATATCATGTGTAAGGAGATAGGCCTCTACATCCCTGATATCACAACTACACTCCCAAGATCATCCTGACACTCAATGACCTTATTTCTACAATCCACCTTAGCTCGATGAGTCTTGAGCCAATCCATACCCAAAACTACCTGATAGGAACCTAGAGGGATAACTCGGAGGTCAAGAGTAGTGGAGAAGGCTCCTAAATCAAGTACACAACTCTCCACATATGAGTCCACAAAGTGAGTTTGGCCCCAGAGGCCAACTCAACCTACCAACTATCTGGTTTCCTAGCCACCACTAGCCCACACTGGTCCACTATAGAAGGTGATATAAAGGAATCTGAAGCACCTGAATCAAAAAGTACTGAGACAAAAATACCCCTGATAGTACTTGTCATCTCAATGATTGTGGCCTGATGCTCGGCCTGGTGGTTATCAACCACTGCATATACATGATGAGCACGTCCTACATCACCCACCATCTACTCGGATCTAGAAGCTCTCTATGCATCCATGGTATTGGGTTTGTGTGGGCACATGCGCACATAGTGATCAAGAGATCCACAAATAAAACATCCTATTATACCCCTCTGAGATGGGGTCCCTCCTGTACTCTGGTGTACTGATCCTACCGGTCCAACCCTAGCAGAATTATTGTGTGTGAGATGGCTGTGCCTGCTGAGTGCCCTACCTCCTATCCCTAGCTCCACCAAAACCTCCTCTAGAAACACCTCTCTGAAATCCCTGTGTCTGTCTAGCCCCCCCCTACCGCGGTGGCCCTACTCCGTGTCTACCGCTATGGGTGCGATGGAGCACTCGTGGATGCTAGTGGAGGCCAAAATCCTCCTCTAGGGGGTGGTGCAGTACCTCGTGACCTCTGACTCTGAAAGTCATGTATCCTCTCCTGAAACTTGCTCTTGTTCTATCACGGTGCTCCTGTGCCTTGGTCATGCTCTCCTCAGCTAAGTAGGCCTTCTCAATGGCCTTCTCAAGTGTGGGAGGAGATAACATCCTAACTACTCCTACTATATCTGCATTAAGGCCCTGAATAAACTTATTAACCTGTAATTTCTCATCTTGCAGGTAGTCCACATACTGTAGAAGATCCAGGAACCTGCTCTCATAATATGCTACTGTGCCAGATCCCTATCGTAAGTCATGAAACTCATCTATCCTCTTTTGCATGAAGTGTTCTGACATATAACGAGCCCTAAAACACTCCTCGAACATCTCCCAAGTCACTATCTCTCAAGTCAGATGGAGCTTCCGCTCCTCATTCCTCCACCAAATGCATGTGTCGTCTCGGAGGAGGTGTATGGTGAACCTTGCCTTGACGTTGCTCTCGTAAGAGTGTAAGCCAAAGAAACTATCCAAGCTAAGGAGCCATGACTTAGCCCCAAAGCCATCTATAGAGCCGGTGTAGGTGGGTGGCGGCTACAAATGAAGAAGATCCTTGATCACACTACCTATATCTCGATCCTGGCGATGTAGTCCAACAGGCGAAGGGGGTCGCCTATCCTCGAATGGTCCCTCGAGACTGTGTGAGCGGCTACGACGGAATGAGGCTACCCTCTCATGATGAACGGAAGGGCTACGTGACCTCTCCCACCTCGGTGTGTCATGCTCTAGCGGATCTGAATGCATGTCCTCACCTAATGGCTCATCGTCTCCCAATGGTGCCTCCACTCTCGTCTCCTGCGGTGGTGGTAGATGTTGCTCCACAAATGCCTATTAGCTGGTGCAAGGCCTCTAATATATCGAGGCCCCAAATTCGAGTGCCTAAGCTCCCGCGTAGGTGCACTACGCCCCAAACCTCTAGCTAATTGTCCTCACTTGGGGGCCATCCTGCGCACGGGGTGAGCGAGAAATTTATTAATTTAAAATTTAATGGTTGTGGATTATTTATTTTAACTGTTTATTTTTATTCATTTAGTTAATTTTGTGTTGTTAAAATTACCATTAACTATTTTAATTAATTACCCAGTGGTCCATGTGCGAACCTCAAGCTCGATACCAAATGTCATGACCCATTTCTTACAACCCAAAACACAAAAACAATCGGTAGGATTTGGAACAATTTTTTTTTTATATATATATATAATATATATATTTGCCCAAACAAAAACATTAAATTTAGTTATTATAGAAGGATTATTATTTTCTTGAGAAGCATATGTATTATTTATGCATGAGCTAATACTAATTAAGGTGGCTAAAGAGAATCTTTATAAGATCATAATCCAGGTAAAAAAAATACAAGCTTCAAAATAATGTTTAAAATCTCCATGTAATTAATAATCATTTCCCACCAAATGTGGAAGGAGGAAATTTTAGGAAACCAACAATAAGCTAAATTCTCAAATCAAAACTACACTTACTTATAACCCTAAATTTATACCCCACGTGAGAGTAGAAAGGCAAGTAAATAAATAATTAATTAATCTCATTAACAAACAAGGGGAGGACTTGGAAAAAGAGATGCCCTAAGATCTAATCTTCTTTCACTATAGATTCTTTGAGAAGCCCCAATTTCTCTTTCTTTATTTTATTTATCTTTATTTCTCTACTCTCATTCTCATATTTCCCTCTTTTCTTTTCTTTTGTTTGCAGGTTATACCAGGAGATCTCATGGAGGGGAGAGAAGATTAAAGAATATGGAATTATTTTCACTATTTCCTCCATCGGATTTGCAGATTCAGATTTTTTTTTTTTAATTTATTTATCTATCATTATTTTCTCTTATATATATTATTTGTTTCTCTCTCTTATATATAAAACTGCATACAACTAAAATGTTTTTCTTTGTATGCCTACAAATAGATCCAGTATATCCATGCATATATATAATAAAAAAAAATAGTGCGGCTGATATATATTTTTTGTTTTATTTAGTGTGTGTTTCAAACAGAGGGGGAAGTAGCCTTCCATGGATGGCACGGGAGGGGGGGCAGGGAGGGGCTGAGCCCAGGCGGAGGAGGGGCGACAACAGGGGAGCAAGTACGAGACGGGGTGTGTGTGGGGGAGGGAGAGCGGTCGGGGTTGTGGCGAGGAGGTGGTGTGTGGGGGCAGTGGCACCCAAGGAGAGAATGTGAATGCGGGGGTGGGGGGTTTGACCCCCACACGCATTTTTTTTTTTGTTTGAATGCACAGTGTGGGGGTTCGGTCTTTCCCCCAAAAAAATTTGTTTTATATACATTTTTTTATAACAATAATATATATATATATTTTTTTTAATTTTGTTTTATTTTTAGTTTATTTAATACCAATACAGTAGTATATATATATATATTTATTATTTATTTATTTATTTTAATTTAATACTTAACCTACTTCAAAATATAATAGATTCATCGTATATATCAATATACATTCATATATCATATTAATTGATATAATTAAATGATTCAAATAATAAATTCTAGAATACAACATTTAGTATGAATAACAACCTTAATAGAAAGACATTATAAAAAAATGACTTGTATGGTTGATATATAAAGAAGTATGAGTATTGTGAAATATACACAAATACGAGAGGAAAAATACAATTTCCAAAATTTCGTAATTAATGGACTATATCTTATATTTTTTTTTTTATATATATATATATATCAAATCCATGATACCTTTTTTTTATAAGGGGTGTTCAATTTCAAAAGGATAACGATTCCTTATACTAATAAATGCTAACTTCACATAACAACAAAAATTTCATTTCCAAGGCAAGACATATATTTCCAATTTTCAGATTTGCACACTAACGAGATTCCCAAAATCTAATCTTGATTTTTTTTTTTTAAAGGGACACGCTTTAAAAAAAACAGCTTTTCATTCCAATAAGGGTTACCAAAACTTCAATTTCAAGGGTCTTAAATTCAATGTATAACATGCTTTCACAACACACATAACTACCCCTTAAATGAGTTACAAGTCTCTTACAAGATGTTTTAAAGAGATTGCTAAATCAACAATGAATCTCATTTATAAGCAAAAATTACAAACTAAGAGTTTTACAAGAGGTGCAAGTTTCCACAAAGCCTTGGCCAAAAAAATACAAGGAGGTAATGTCCCCAAAGAGAGAGAAGAAGCCAACTAGAACTCCAAACAACACCAACTATCAACCTTGAGCTCCAATCTTGATGCCTTCAAGAAAACCAACAAGGAGAAAGAGCTTGTTTGCCTCCCAACCATAGGCATCATTACATGCCTCTCCCAAGGTTGGGATGCATGCTAGCCTCCCCCAAGCCCATGGGAAAGAGGCAACTAACCACAACTTGCACAAGTAAGAGGGTGAAGCAACCAAGAACACTTTCACATGGAAACAACAAAAAAAAAAGAAACATAAATCAAGACTCAAAGTTTTACAAGGAGGAGAACCCATGTTCTTCCTCAAAGGTGGGGAAGAGAGGAGAAAGTTCTCCAAAAAATTTATTCCAAAAATTTCTTGCACAAAGAAAAAAACTCCATACCCTCCTTATTGCTCCTAATTTCAATCCAAAATCCTCCTTATTCCTCCTCCCTTTCTCCAAGTCCTTCTTGGAAGGATTTTCAAACCCCAAAGGGGTTTCCTTACCAAGAATGGGGAAGGAGATTCAATCCAAATGAATCAAATTCCCCACCTCAACCATTGATTGGAAACACTAAGACCCTACAAGGCTTGTCCATCAAGCCTTGAGGATTGAGAGGAAAAATCCCTCTCTTCCCCCACACTCCAAAACTCCATCATGCCATATGATGGAGGGAGTAAAACAAACAACAAACAACCAAATAACAAAACCATGCAACCCATCTAACAACTAAGATAAATGCAACACAAGCAAAAGACATAAGAGCCTACCTCAAGGAAAGCTCTCCAAAAATATCTCCAACTTCAACTTTCTCCACACCTTGACTCAAGCCAATATCCAAGCTCCAAAATCCAAAAGCATCCCAAGCAAGAAGTTTCAAAAAAAGTCCCTCTCTTTTCCCATGAATGGGAATTTGAAGAGGAGCAAGCAAGAATCCTCACCAATGAGGGGGTGACATGTGTCACCCCTCTCCTCATCAAGGTCAAAGATGCCAAAACAAAAGAGAGAAAGGGTAAAATTGTCTTTTTGCCCTCTTCTCCCAAATTCCCTTAAATGTTAGCAAGACAAAACTAGTGAAACTTTTGATAAACACTCAAATCCACATCCCTTACATAGATGTGACTAAAAAAGAGTTAAAAATGGAGGGAAAACTCCCTCTAGTCTTGAAAATAAGCCCCCCTACCCATTAGGTAGGGTCCAAGGGCTCATTTTTATGTTGGGAACTCCCAAGCTAAAAAGGGGTCCCCAAAAATGCCCAAAATACCCTAATTTCGGGTTTTGCATTTTTGGCACAAGGGTAGAGGGTGTGGGGACCACCCAAGGGTCTCACATGTGACCCTAAACCCTTGTGATTAAGTAATTGTACGTACCCAAAATTGTAAGGTACTGTACTGCGGAACAACGTAATAAGTGCCCCAATGATGATACAGGTCTCTTCGCAAGGTGTTCGGGATCCAGAAAAGCTCTCTCGAATATGTGTTAACATCCCGCATACCCCGCTTAGCCCCTGCATGCTTTGTTTTCCCCTTTTCCCTCTTTTTCTTGCCCCTTTTCTCTTTAATGTGAAACCGCCGCCACGATTGGGCGCGCGATCCTGTAACCACCGCCCCGAACAAGGCGGCGGTCCTATAACCGCCACCCTGAACAGGCGGCGGTCCTGTAACCGCCGCCCTGAGCAGGGTGGCGGTCCTTTACGTGTTTTCCAGAATGTTCTTTTGACGTGACTCACGTGAAATATCAACGTTTCACCAGCTTTCCTTGCCGACTTAAGCTTGCATTTATGTTTTTGGTCCCCTGGAATAGTGTTTTTCCTTTGTTTATTGTTTAGGAGTTCAGTTTGGTTTTGATCTTTGGGTGATTGAATTCCTATAAATGCATGGCTTGTGCTCAAACAAATGGTCTACCCCTGATTTCACTTTCATGCTCTCTTTTTCATAGCTTAGTCTGTTATTCTATTTAGAAGCCATAGTTTTAATTCTTTGCATGCTTAGTTAGCATTGTCCAGCTGTTGGTAAGCCACATATCTAGCTTGTGCAAACAGTGTTGCTGTTCTATCTAATCCATTAGAAGTAGAATAGCTTAGGAAGCCATTAAAGTTACAGGTTTTTCTCCTCAAACAGGATAGTTTCAGGTTCTGGATGCATTATGTTGCATGATTCGCAATAGATCCCGCTAGGAACTGCATAAGCCAAGCTCTGTACTCTTGCGCTATCCCTCTCCTATTCGCGTTCTATTCAGTCTGTATTCTAAAGGTTGTCCCTTGTTCCAACACCTACTCCTGTTGATGCAAGCATTACACACTTTTCTGGATCTACGTGAGCACAAAGAACGAAGAGATCATACTGAGGGGACAAGATCACACACACACCATCGATTCGCCACTGTTCTGTGGAATCCAGGTTCTAGCTTTCAAAGTTCTAGTTAGAATCATATCAAATAGAGTAGTTAATCACTTTATTTCAGTAAATTCTATTCTCGATATTGCCAGGGAAGCTGTGGGGATTGATAGTTTCTGAGAAACTATGATTCACTCCTCACTTCTGAGGTAGGATCGAGAATCTTGCAAATAGATTAGTTATTTCATTGTTTAGAATAGATATACAAATTGCACAGACAAATAGCTACACTCGGCTATTTTGTTTGTTTTAAATTATTAGTTTAGTTGTCAATTCTAAATATTTTAAATAGTTGCCTTCTTAAATTCTTATAAATCATCAAAAAATACAAAAAGAAGTCATATATGCTATAAATACATTTCGTATACTTAGAGTTCACTTTATTACAGTTTGTTTATATTATTGCGTTTGTATGACAATTACGGGACCTAGGGAGCCCAGAGAATACATTTTCGAGCCAATCATGCCTCAGCCCAATCTCATAACAGCAATAACTGATATTGACCAGAATCTTAGAATCCAAGTCTTCCAAACAACAGCAGACTTCCAGCAGATCAGATCTCAGTTAGGAGGATTAAACATAGAAGACGACCAAGCACATACGTTTTGGTCAAATCAGCCAAACTACAGACTACCCTAGAAAAACATCTACATGACTGTAGAAGGGTTTGAAAGAGAACAAAAATTTGGGTGTGACCCTTTAGTTCCACAACCAGACGCAGGAGACACCCTCACAGACATAGATACCGGCCTAAGAATCCAGGTTGCAAGAATGCTTGTGAGGTATTCTGAGAAGATCGCACAACTGTTGATTCTAAACATAGAAACCAAGAAAGCATATGATTATTGGATACTAGGGATTAGGACTTGAATCTACACATGACCATAGCTGGTCCACAACAACCACGAACCTATGGTTGTGACCCACAGATCCCACAGCCCAAAGAATCCATAAGAGAATTAGATATAGATACTAGCCTATACACACTAGTATTTCATCTCTACTCCACTTCACCCTATTATCATTGAACAATTGTCCTTACTAGATATAGCGGCTAACAAAGCTAGAGAATTCTGGACTAGGCCAGAGAATCATCCATAGAGTCAATTGTTTCCACCATCCACCATATGACCTTATCTGGAGACATACACGAAACTATCCCAGGTCATTTCCCACGTATTCCACAACCCATAGATCGAATCATGCCAGAGCTCGATATTGATTAGAGCCTTCGAGCAGTCATCCTTGCCGATCGATCTATCACACTAGTCCAGGTTAGAAGGGTTGTCTTTGCCTTAGATTCAAAAATTTCACTAGTGCGTGTCGAAGACATCAGATTGCCTAACTAGTCTGTCTATATACCACGCATATTCCATCCCCACCAGCTGTCTCGGCACAACCTCGGGAGGTCGGGTACGCGGAAGAGTTACCTGTAGATTCCCATGCTCGCTTGTCACTTTTTTAGCGTACAAAATTGGTGAACCCAACGTGAAACTAACAACTGTTTCACCTTCTCTTTGAGAAGTTTCATCTCATCTCAATCACCTTCGCTCCTTCCCATTATTCTCATGGGTATTCATATACCCCCCGAATATGTCGGGATTCGATGAATATGGCAGACCCCTCTTGGGTCTCGAGGCATACTACGCCCAACAGAATAGGCAATCATCACCCTCACTCTCAGTATGGGGTGACAATTATTCAACTAATCAGTTGTCAACACAAACCCCAAGAATCAGATATAATTCGTCTTTTCAAACGGGGAGTTAGATCAACCCCCTTGACATAGCAAAACAGAGCCTTCGTGCTCAAACAATATGACATTTACCGGAGAATCTGTTCGTCTCTCTCGAGATGCTACATAGACCACAAATTAGTAGACAATCAGACTCATACCTAATCTTAGATGATGAACGGTCAATACGTTATCCTAGGAGTGAACAACATTCTCGGGGTATGTACCCACCTATAGGAGGTTTACAAATACAACCCGAGGTCTCTTTTCAAGAAAATACCTCTATGCCACTGCATATAGGAAATACTCTTAGAGAAACTTGGCAAGATAGCGATCAGTTCATGATAGGATATCACATGCCTATACAACACTAGGGTATACAACAAACGCCGCTCAGGCAAAGCACCGTGACTTCACCAAATGAAGTCATTTCAACGTTAGTAGAAAAAGTGAGAGGGTTAGAACTTGCTCAAGCAAGTCAAAATTCTCCGTTCATTCAAGCAGGAAGTTCCAACCCTCCATACCACCCTGGCCAAGTAGATCTCCTCACAGGAGTAGGCACATTAGGCATGCCGCCTCACTATCCACAACAAACGCCAACAAGGCCCATCATCTCTAACACTATTCCTCCCGGTCTAGTATCAAACAATCCATTACTAGACAATGTCCCGTCATACTTAAACATGTACTCCAAATCACCACAAGGAGATATGTTCTCCTCTCCCAGCCTTTTTTCTCAAATGCAGAGACTTCCCTATGCCCCTGCTAACGCATACGTTGCGCCATATCAACAACGCATCCCACCACCACTCCCTCAGCAACCACCATCAATGGTTGAAACATATGCGATAGGGACTTACTCATAATATTTAAAAGAGCCCTTAGATTTCACCATACGAAGTGTCATGCTTCCAAGACCCCTTCCCGATTTACCCAAGTTCAAAGGCAAGGGAGATCCCAACACGCATATCAAGGCTTACGCTACAGCCATACGAGAATTACTCCCTTGGGATGGGGTTGTTGCTAAAATATTCCCCAAAACCTTGGAAGGCATCACTCTCGACTGGTATTATAGAATACCTGAGGCCTCCATCCATTCATTTAAACAGCTCGTATCAGAATTCATTAAGGCATTCGACATGAATAAACTATTGAGAACAGGAATCAGGGAATTCTTGCACATCAAACAAGAACACAACGAATCTGTCGCCCATTTCATCCAAAGGTGGCGCACAGTTCTTTATTCTTCAGCAAGTGCTCCAAACATGGATCAAATGGAACTATGTGATTTATTCCTTCATTCTCTCAGCAGAGAGGTGAAAGAAGAAGTCCAGAAGTTCCCATTAAGAACTTACGATGAAGTACTTGAGAGCGCTCTTCGAATAGACCAAGCAGCGATAGATAGTGGTCGTAAGACATATGGAGCAAACGGGAGGTTAATCATCTCCAGCCAGAACACTACAAATTATCCCGCTACCACAAATGTCAACCAAGGACCTAAAATCCTTAACAAGAATTGGGGTGTAACAACAGATGGAGTAACCGACCAGCCCAAGAAGGTAAATATTGTCAATACTCCATCACAAACAAACAACCAATGAAACAATAACTTTACCCCGATAATCAATACAGTGGATTTTAACCATCCACAACAACAACGGCGAAATCCCATACAAGGGCCAAGTCAAAACTCATTTGGTTATCAAAACCAAAGCCAGAAACAACAAATGCAAAATTTTAATCCTAATATGCGACAGTTTGATCAGAATTTTAGGCCACAATATACACCAAACAAACAAAATAGGAATTACAATCCCAATTATTATTGTGGTTTCCACAAAATTTGGGGTCATGATACTAGAACTTTCCGTGACTACAATAAATTCATGCAACGTTTACTAGAAGAACAAAGACAGTTCTTCATAGATTTATTTTTGGCAGATCCCGTCTCATCACCACCAAATACGCTTGCAGGGGTAGTTTCCCCTCAGAATGCTCCTCTCAAGATCTTTAACGATCCACTCCCAAATCATGATAGCAATAGGCTGAATCCAACTGGAACAAACAAAAGTGCAATGACAGGAAACAATGATCATGAAGCCTCGACTTCATTAAATCCATCACCAAGCGCCACACGCTTAGAAGTCAACCGAGACCCAAGATAGTCAGTTTGGTAGAATTAGACGCTGAACTACCTATCGAAGCTATAACAAGAACACGAGAATATTTCTCTCAACCGAGCCCAAGTCATCTGCCAGAAACAGATAAGAGTCAGCAAATAGTAGAAAAACCTGTGGGTGCTTACGATTTAATTAATGATCTAACAAAGACCTTCTCGCACATCTCATTTTTAGATTTACTAAAGAACTCTCCTCCTCACAGAGCTGCTCTTTTAGAAGCATTAGGTCTAGGTCATCTAATTAACATCACTCCACCTCCTGAAACACAAGTAAATCACGTAGATTTTGATATCCACCCTCCGGGGCAGCCGGACAAGGATGTCAAATTCATATTCGAAATAAGTAAAATGCCCACAGATGCTGAGATCGCACGCCGAGGTGATCCAGCCTTACACTTACAAGTATGGGTTTATAATAACTATGTAAAACGGGCAATGGTTGACGATGGGGCTGCAGTTAACATAGTCCCTTTCTCTTTCCTCCAAAAACTAGGATATGGGGAAACAAACTGTTCCACCACTCGAAATACATTGAGAGGCTATGATAGCCTTAAAGCCACTTCGATAGGAACTATAATATTGCCAGTCACCTTAGGACCCAAAACAATCCTAACTGAGTTTTATATTATAGATCGGGAAACTAATTATAATATGATACTCGGCCGACCATGGATACACCGAATGAAGGCAATCCCTTCTACGTTATTTCAAGAAGTAAGATTCTTGCATCTAGGAAAGGTATTTGTAGCCAAAGGCGATCCAAAACCTTTCGACTTGCACCTAGCTGATTTAAAGAAAAGACCGGGTGTACACTCAGAATTTGAACTTCCAACAAACCAACTTAATAAACCTACTGACCCAAAACCAGAGGAGAAGTTGGTACCTACAACAGATCTTGAAGCTATCAGCATAGCCAAAACAAACCCAACCCCTAACGATAAAGCTAAAGAAACGGTATCGTTAGGGACTACTACAAAAATCGTTGAGTTAATAGAACAAGATTCACCAATGTTCTTACCATTTGATTCAGTAGGTATAGGATATTCCCTAGGTGTTGGTTCCCTTCCAGCAGAGGACCTCTGTATGGTAGAAGTAGAGTGCACAAACGCAGCAGATGCCCCAACATCTATACTCCCGACTAAGTATTGGACTCTCCATTTCGATGGAGCTAAATGCCATTATGGAGCGGGGCAGGTATAATTCTTACTTCACCCGAGGAGAAAGTCCTCCCATTTGCCTTTAAGTTAAACTTTGAATGCACAAACAACGGCACTGAGTACGAAGCCCTCCTCCTTGGCCTCACCTTAGCCAAAAGAATTGGTATTGATGACATCAGAGTCTTAGGAGACTCACAATTAGTGGCAAACCAAGTTTCTGAAGTATATGAAACTAAAGCCGAACACTTGCAGCTTTACAAAGAAGCCGTATTAAATTTAAGCAAGGCATTTAACTTCATATCCATTGAAGCAATCCCACGAGAGAAAAATCTTCTCACCGATTCAATAGCAACTTCAGCATCACGTTTTACTCCAAGTAATGAGTTAGAAGACACCCAGTTCACGGTGTCCATTCGTGATGAACCATTAATAAAAATAACGACAAATCCCCTTTCAAGCGAAAGTAAATCTACCATCTTAGACCGTATTGATAGTGATGTGGCTACCTTGGATTACTTAAATGCCTATGCGGCATTACATCTCTCCTATCATATGCTAGATTTGTCCTTAATTCCACATTCGTCTTCCTATTTCAGGAATCCCATGATGGATCTCCCCTCACAAATGGAACCTAGCATATACACAGTAGAAAATGGGGAGGATTTGGATTTACCTCCAGCACCACCTCCGAGTTCGAAGAAGGTAACACCTCTCTGATCGAAGAGACAATTGATGTCAACATCGGGACAGAAGATGAACCGAGAATGTTGAAACTAGGTTCCTCGTTAACCCTAGAAGAAGTAGAAATACATACTCAGATCCTCAAAGAACATCAGAAGGCATTTGCATTTAGTTATAAGGAGATGACAGAGTCGCACCCCACATTGCGATTGCACAACCTCATCACTAAGTAAGAAGCAAAGCTAATTAAACAAAATCAAGACCCATGAAGCCCAAAGTAGCTCTCATGGTAAAAGAGGAGGTAATAAAACTCCTTCGTAGGATTCATCGAGCCGATCGACTACTCCCAATGGGTATCTAATATCATCCCCATTCTCAAGAAGAATGGGAAGATACGCATCTTCATAGATTTTCTAGATATCAACAAAGCATGTCCTAAGGACGACTTCCCGTTACCATCCATCGATGTTATTGTTGATGCAACAATGGTTTTGAACTTTTGTCTCATGGATGGATTCTTGGGATACAATCAAATCAGAATATCCGAGCAAGATCAAGCAAAAACCACGTTTATAACTCCTTGGGAACCTATTGCTACACCGTTATGCCATTCGATCTCAAGAACGCCAAAGATTACTACGTACTAGCGGGCCATGACATACATATTTCACGATCTAATTCATAAAATCGTGGAATCTTATGTAGATGACTTATTGGCTAAAGCCAAGAAGCGTCGTGACCATCCTGAAGTACTCCACGTCATTCTTTCACGTCTAATAGAATACGGAGTCACACTAAACCCAGAGAAATGTGTCTTTGGTGTAACGGGAGGGAAGCTCCTAGGTTATATCATATCGTCACGAGGGATAGATGTTGACCCAACCAAAATTCGGGCTGTCCTCGAAATGGTTCCACCTTTAAATGAATCTGGAATCAGATCATTTCTCAAAAAACTGGGTGCAATCTGAAGATTTATCCCGGACTTAAGCTTTTCCGTTCATCCAATCAACAATTTACTCAAGAAAGACTATAGCATTGATTGGACCGAAGACTGCAATGAAGCTTTTAATGCAGTTAAGTGTTTCTTGCTGTCACCACCTACACTAATGCCACCTAAGCTAGACCGCCCGTTGATTCTATATTCACGAGCTACTAATGTCTCGTTGGCCTGTATGTTGGCCCAAGAAGACGATAACAAGAGAGAACGCGTGATTTATTTCATCAGCCGAACGCTGCTCGACTATGAAACACACTATACACAGGCAGAACGAGAATGCCTTGCCATAGTCTTTGCTACTAAACGCCTAAGACATTATATGCTGAATCAAGAAATGAGGGTCATGGTAAAAACAGACCACTTACGAACTTTCCTCACACAAGGGTCCTTGTCTAAAAAGGCTGGATGTTTTATAACCTTAATGGGAGAATTCAAATTAACATTTGTAAATCAGAAGTCAGTTAAGGGACAAGTCATCGCGGATTGGTTAGCTGACAACCCATTAGATGGAGGTGATCTAGTAGATTTAAATTTTCCAGATGAGTGCGTATACTACATCGAAACCTGACCCGCTATCTCTGAGTGTCCCTGGTACGCTGATATCATTAACTATATCATGGACCATACATATCCAGAAGGAGCTACACCACAACAAAGAAGACGGTTACGCATTATCGTAGCTAAATACGTCATTATAGAGCAAGTTCTCTATCGAAAGGCATTCAATGGAATGCTCCTAAGGTGTGTCGACATGGAGGAATCCAAGAAGATTCTCCATGAATCACACAGCGGAATATGTGGAGGTCATTTCGGTGGCCACGCCACTGCTCGAAAAATACATCGAATGGGCTATTTCTGGCCCACTCTAGAACATGACGCAATAGAGTTTGTACGCAGGTGTCGTAAGTGCCAAGAATTCTCCCATGAGATCCACATGCCGGCACAAGTCCTGCAACCAATCGCTACTCCATGGCCCTTTTCTACATGGGGCCTAGACTTAATAGGGAAATTCTCTCCCTCATCCACAGATGGCCATAATTTTATAATCACGGCCACTGAATATTTCACCAAATGGGTAGAGGCTATGCCTCTTACCACTGTACCTGGTTCTGTAATCACCAAGTTCATTTTGAACCAAATCATTTACAGGTACGGTATCCCGCAAATCATTATCTCCGATAATGGAACTTCTTTTAAGAATGAAGAGGTTCGTGAGCTATGCAATAAATTTAAAATAAGCCATCATACGGCTTCCTTGTATTATCCCCAAGCCAACGGGTAGGCTGAAGTGACAAACAAGACACTGAAAGCCATTCTCCTTAAAACGGTGGACCTTTTAACCTAATATTTTCAAAAATAACCCCCCCATTACAACAAATTTAGCATTTCAAATTTAAAGGGGGAAAAACACAAAATTGAAGAAAACCAACCTGTGATCTAGCAGGTGGTGTTCCGCGCGTGGAGGCATGATCACGATCTCGCTACGGATGTTTTGACTATACTCACACAAGAAACCATCGCCGTGGGTCCCAGAGCTCAAAAACAACCAATTCAACTCATGCAAATGAATAGGAAAATGGGCCCACTTTCATATATATAGCACCCTGATTCATTTTAAAAGACTTTTTCGCAGGTTTGGAGCGCTGATGGAGGTAAGTCCCTATCCCCACATGAATGGTACGTTCTCATTCCCTATTATTTTAGCGTTTATTTTCCAAATTATTGTATCTATCTGCACTTGAGTTCTCCTTTCGTTTTGCAGATAGCGGGAATTTTGGATGGCGTAATTTCAACACACGGACGTGTAAGGTATAACTTCTAACTTCCCATTTCGGGACTGCCATACTCGGACCCACTGTTTTATGCCTCTTCATGGCTAAAACGCTTCTCCAAGGGGGCAATATGTACGTACCCAAAATTGTAAGGTATCATTGCGGAACAACGTAATAAGTGCCCCAATGATGATACAGGTCTCTTCGCAAGGTGTTCGGGGTCCGAAAAGCTCTCCGAATATGCGTTAACATCCCGCATACCCCGCTTAGCCCCCATGTGCTTTGTTTTCCCCTTTTCCCCTCTTTTCTTGCCCCTTTTCTCTTTAGTAACGAAACCGCCGCCCGATTGGGTGGCGGTCTGAACCGCCGCCACGAACAGGTGGCAGCCTCAGAACCGCCGCCCCCGAGCAGGCGGCGGTCCTTTACGCATTTTCCAGAACATTCTTTTGATGTGACTCACATGAAATATCAACGTTTCACCAGCTTTCCTTGCCGACTTAAGCTTGCATTTATGTTTTTGGTCCCCTGGAATAGTGTTTTTCCTTTGTTTATTGTTTAGGAGTTCAGTTTGGTTTTGATCTTTGGGTGATTGAATTCCTATAAATGCATGGCTTGTGCTCAAACAAATGGTCTACCCCTGATTTCACTTTCATGCTCTCTTTTTCATAGCTTAGTCTGTTATTCTGTTTAGAAGCCATAGTTTTAATTCTTTGCATGCTTAGTTAGCATTGTCCAGCTATTGGTAAGCCACATATCCAGCTTGTGCAAATAGTGTTGTTGTTCTATCTAATCCATTAGAAGTAGAATAGCTTAGGAAGCCATTAAAGTTGTAGGTTTTTCTCCTCAAACAGGATAGTTTCAGGTTCTGGACGCATTATGTTGCATGATTCGCAATAGATCCCGCTAGGAACTGCATAAGCCAAGCTCTGTACTCTTGCGCTATCCCTCTCCTATTCGCGTTCTATTCAGTCTGTATTCTAAAGGTTGTCCCTTGTTCCAACACCTAATCCTATTGATGCAAGCATTACACGCTTTTCTGGATCTACGTGAGCACAAAGAACAAAGAGATCATACTGAGGGGACAAGATCACACACACACCATCGGATTCGCCACTGTTCTGTAGAATCCAGGTTCTAGCTTTCAAAGTTCTAGTTAGAATCATATCAAATAGAGTAGTTAATCGCTTTATTTCAGTAAATTCTATTCTCGATATTGCCAGGGAAGCTGTGGGGATTGATAGTTTCTAAGAAACTATGATTCACTCCTCACTTCTGAGGTAGGATTGAGAATCTTGCAAATAGATTAGTTATTTCATTGATAGAATAGATATACAAATTACACAGACAAATAGCTACAATCGACTATTTTGTTTCTTTTAAATTATTAGTTTAGTTGTCAATTCTAAATATTTTAAATAGCTTCCTTCTTAAATTCTTGTAAATCATCAAAAAATACAAAAATAAGTCATATATGCTATAAATACATTTCGTATACTTAGAGTTCACTTTATTACAGTTTGTTTATATTATTGCGTTTGTATGACAATTACGGGACCTAGGGAGCCCAGAGAATATGTTTTCGAGCCAATCGTGCCTCAACCCAATCTCATAACAGCAATAACTGATATTGACCAGAATCTTAGAATCCAAGTCTTCCAAACAACAGCAGACTTCCAGCAGATCAGATCTCAGTTAAGAGGATTAAACATAGAAGACGACCAAGCACATACGTTTTGGTCAAATCAGCCAAACTACAGATTACCCTAGAAAAACATCTACATGACTGTAGAAGGGTTTGAAAGAGAACAAACATTCGGGTGTGACCCTTTAGTTCCACAACCAGACGCAGGAGACACCCTCACAGACATAGATACCGGCCTAAGAATCCAGGTTGCAAGAACGCCTGTGAGGTATTCTGAGAAGATCACACAACTGTTGATTCTAAACATAGAAACTGAGAAAGCATATGATTATTGGATACTAGGGATCAGGACTTGACTCCACGCATGACCATAGCTGGTCCACAACAACCACGAACCTATGGTTGTGACCCACAGATCCCGCAGCCCAACGAATCCATAAGAGAATTAGATATAGATACTGGCCTACGCACACTAGTATTTCAGTCTACTCCACTTCCACCTATTATCATCGAACAATTGTCCTTACTAGATATACCAACGAAGCTAGAGAATTCTGGACTAGGCCAGAGAATCGTCCATAGAGTCAATTGTTTCCACCATCCACCATATGACCTTATCTGGAGACATACACGAAACTATCCCAGGTCATTTCCCACGTATTCCACAACCCATAGATCGAATCACGCCAGAGCTCGATATTGATTGGAGCCTTCGAGCAGTCATCCTTGCCGATCGATCTATCACACCAGTCCAGGTTAGAAGGGCCTTCTTTGCCTTAGATTCACAAATTCCACTAGTGCGTGTCGAAGACATCAGACTGCCTAACTAGTCTGTCTATATACCACACATATTCCATCCCCACCGGCTATCTCGGCACGACCTCGGGAGGTCGGGTACGTGGAAGAGTTACCTGTAGATTCCCATGCTTGCTTGTCACTTTTTCAGCGTACAATGACTCATTAAAAAAATCAAAAATTTAAATGAAAGTGGGATTATTAACTCTCAAAACCAGTTTACAACTCCTCTAGTAACCCTAAACAAAATTAATAATTCAAAGAAAAATACATTACATAAATTGGGGTCACTCATAGTGCCCAAAATAATAATCTCCTATACTAAGGCTTTACACAATGAACATGGCTAGAACTCAGCCCGTGGGCTACTTTTGCAAGATTGAGTAGCTGGCCTGAATCCCACGTTCTCCTATAAACCTATCACCTGCACACTCATTACACACATTAACTGCACCTGTCTGATACAATATAATTCAATGACTTAGTAAGATATCAATGCGTTCTAAACTAACCTAACATCCTATCAAATCAAGATGCGACAACGTGCACAATTATACTCAATATTCCAAAAGTTAGACAAGATGACACGTGACATATAACCATAGAATTCCACATGCAACAACTATCCATCATTATAATTATGTTCCAAACACATCATCATATCCATTAGTATCCATGACATTATAAGAAAATGCGATAATATAGAAATTAAGCTAAATTGGTGCTATACGCTTGAATGTCCACACAAGTCTTATAAGATCAAATTTCTAAATATAATGTCCAATATATAACCAATCACTATCAAAACATTTCTATGAGCAAAGAAACAACAAGCTACTCGAGCTATAAAAAGTTTGGGCACTACGCTTCTTATTGCTTCCATGTATCTCGCAAAGCGAGTCCATATGGCCTAAATGCATAAATAATTCATATCTAATGCTTTTCAATAGAATGAATAGAGCTTCCCGAGATTTCTAAGAGAATGAGCTAAGGTTTTCAAGGGTAGCTTGTCTCCATGGGATGTTTTTCTATACCATTCATAAGATCCCATAGATTTCTAGCCATGAAAAAATATTTTAAATGCAATCTCGAAATGCTATAATTTGTTCCATTTAAGATCTGAGACTTACCTAAAAAAAACTCGACAGAGCTAGCCATTTTAATGCTCAGACGACAATGGAGACAAATATAGCTAAAAATGAAACAAGGAAGCCAAACAAAGACAAAAACTAACCACATATCTTCTAATTTTCTATATGAATGCAAATAGCTCTAAATTAATAAAAAATACTATCTTTGATCGAGATTAAGATTGATTTAATAGAGTTTAGTCAGATTCGAGCTATAGGATCTCAATGATTTATTTAGAAACTCGACGGGGTGAGCTTATAAATGAGATACTTAACAAATAAAAACAAGAGAGGCACGTGTCGATTTAAAATAGATCGTCAAGTGGATGTGAAATCTTTAAAAAATAAATTCAATGCCTTTTCGTGTCTGCAACAATAAGCAAAATAAACAAAGGTAAAAAAATTTTGACAAGAGTGACAACAGTGAAAAACAAATACAAGTGCTACTTTTCAATTAGCTAACATTTGGTAATGCAACTAATAATTTAAAAGATAATTAATAAAAAGGGTTGTATAAACATGTATTAAATTAATTGGATTGCTTTTTCGCACTCTGACACAATGTGCAATCAAATTCTTAGTCAAACAAAAACCACTTGTTAAAAAACTTGATGGCTAAAAATTTGACACTTGGTGGCTTTCCACCAAACCTTAAAAATTTGCCTCAGGTGGACTTAAGGTCCCCAAAATGAACCAAACTTAAAATAAAGTTCAGGTCCAAAATAGGTACAAGATAGGTGTCACAATTTAAGAGGCTAAGTCAAAGAAAAAATTGACACCCCGCACTTACGAAGGTGATACCATTGCAAGGTTAATATACATGTCAAAAATAATTGGTTCACTCTTCGCAAGTCTAACAAAGACAAAGCCAAAAAGATACATGGAGCCTTTTAAATGGCTCGCACTTCACAAATGATAGAGGTTGAAAAATGTGAAAAAATAGATGTACGTGTCCAAATGCTATTGGTTCGCACTTTGCAGTCTGAACCAAAGTGACTAAAAATGAAAACATGTGGAGCCTTCTAAATGACTCGCTTTTCACAAGACTAACTAACACATACAAATGCAAAAAAAGGTGGAAAATTCTTATTGGATAACTACTGGCACAAATGAATGACTAAAAAAGTGAAATATGGAGTAATTCTATTGGCTCACCCTTCGCATATGACACAAGCAAGCAAAATAAGACTAACAATATGAAATACATAGCTACTTGGAGCTATCTTATTAGATCATATTTCACAAATGACAGAGGATAGCTAAGCCAAGTCTAACAACATGGAGACACACGTAAAGCCCTTATTGGATCGCATTTAGCAATTAACAATCGACAAAAAATATGACTAACAAATCGAAGCAAGATGGAGCCCTCTGATTGGCTTGGGATTCACAAAGACATAAATATTTATTTAGAAGACTAACAATGTGAAGCTAGCTGGGGAAAAATGATTGGCTCTTCACAAATCAAAATAACTTTACAGAAAAAAAATTCAAATAATACTGATAGAGTGAAGCTAGATGGCACAAAATGATTGGCCCAAGATTCACAAAGACAAAAGTTTTCAAAAATTAAATATCTAATCGTAAAGATGTCGATTGAAGCCACTTGGCACTCTAAGAGTGGGTACAACTTTGCAAACATGAAAAAAGGACAACAAAGCTATTTGGAAAAATTTATCAATCCAAGCTTTGGAAAACCCATGGGATATTAATATAAAATGATGAAGCAAAGCCAGATGGTGTAAAATGATTGGATCAAAGCTTCACAAAAGTAGAGCTAGAAAAAAAAATTCATAAAGACAGGTGGATTTAAATGCATGAACAAACTAGATCTAAGGAAATCCTTTTGGATCCACAAACAAAAATTACCCTAACGGTTCTAAACGATGCAAAAATAAAAAAAAATCTTGCAGATGACAGATTTAAACCATACATGACTAAAAAAGATGCAGAAGAAAATATATAAGCATACAAAAGATCAAACATGATCTAAACAACCATTTAGCCAATATTTCACCTATATTTCAAAAAATATTTAGGCAGGAATTGGAAATTTAAACATGATTTTCTTGAAGATGTTAGCTAAATTTTTAGGGTTTCACAGATCAAACGATCTTCAAGCTTCTTCACTCTTGTAAGCCAGAAAACATCCAGATCTAGCTCTACACACACATAATCACCATCTTTGATACCATGTTAGAATAAATGTGGGAAGATATAATTGAAGAATTATAGATCCACAAATAAACAATTGAGGATTATAGATTATAATGTGTAGACATTTACTAAATGTTCACATATGCATATAACAATTAATAGATCATGAATGAAAGAAAATATCAATAGCTGAAAGTAAATGAGACAAGAGACACCAGATTTAAGTGGAGAAACCCAAAGGAAAAAACTCCACTGAAAAAGCATTGTCTTATATTAAGAATTTATCATAATTTTACCCAAACACTTCCACTTCACTCCTTGGTCTCATAGTAACAATAACAAACTTCTATCTCACTATATAACAACTCACATAAGTATTTATAGCTTAGATCAATTGGTTTATATTCTTATTAGCAAAAGTAAGATCACCAAGTGCTCGAATCTTGTGAGGGATCATCCTATTTATAAAGGATGGGTGAGCAGTTATACTCCTTCACCTTTTTAAAATATGTGAAAGGCTGACTAATATTATTAAACTAATCTTTAAGACAAGGGTTTTCTAAGTGGCAAATTCCGCCAAATGGTATCCACACTTAACATTAACACCCCAAAAAATTTCTAATTTTTTTGGGTTGTGAAATAAATCAAGTAAGCTCCTCTCAAAAATTTTATATATTTTAACTTGTTTTGTAAAAGTTACATCAATTTTAGGGTTTTTTAATCAATTGTGTCTATTGACTATAAATTGTGGAATTTTTCCAAGTTATTTACATTTACGTAAATAGGATAAAAAATTAGTTTGAGTTCATTGTTTGAGTTTGTTTATATTGGCCAAGTCTTATCGAAATCCCAAACCCTAAATTTTAACCTTAATCCCTAAATTCTACCATTTTGGGGCATCATGATGGGGCCTTCCACAAGAGGAAAAAATAATACCACTACTTGTAAAACCCCAGACAAGGATGAGATAATAGTTGATGACTTAGAGTTAGAAAGGGTAACTACGTAATCCTCAAGGCTAGGGGTATACTTTGGACAGACCATAAGGTAAGCTAACTTGAGTTTGAGTTGCAAAACCTTGAGTTTAAAATGACCAATAAAGAATATGTATAAAATATTGGAAAATGATTGAGGATTTCATTCACCAATTTAGTTAAAATCTAATGGGTCATCATATTCTTCCTAATCACCTCACTCAATCATACTCATATCAACCAAGGTGGATATTTAAGTCAAAGCAATATATAAACTAGTCATGGTGGATCTTCAAGCATGCCAAATCTAAATACAAACACTCTACATACCCGTAACATGATTCTCAAAGTGTAAATCAATAAGTTTGATGGAAATGATCCACTTAATTGGATTAACCAAATGAATAAATTCTTTGATCTACATCATATTTCATTGGGATAAAAGGTTACCATGACATCCTTGTATCTTGAACCTGAACAATTAGTTTAGTATCGATGGTTATGTGCTCAAAGGTAAAAGAGTGATCTCAAAGTGTCACATGGAAATTCTTCACTAAAGAGTTGTAATTGCAATATAGTTCTAGTGTGTTAGATAATTATTTTAGCCAATTAACAAAATTAAGACAAATAGGATTAGTCAAGGATTACATTTATCAATTCCAAAACCTTTCCTTGCGTGGAAAATATTACATCAAGATAATATGAATGAGTTATTTCTTAGGGGTCTTAAGGAATGCATTGAGAATGAGGTGAGTATATTTAATCCTCATACGGTTTAAGATTCTATTATCATGAAATGTAGGTCAAAGGGAAAATTTATTTCTAGTAGGAGACAAATTATCACTAATATCAAATATTGTAGTGCCTTTCATCATCATTCCCTCAACCATTTATAATAACACCTCAAAAAATTAAAGAAAAGTGAGCCAAAGGGTAATGTTTTAATTATGACAAAAATATGGACCAGGACATAAGTGTGTTGAAAATAAGTTATTCTACATTGAGGGGATTAATGAAGAATATAAAAGGTAGAGATAGAGGAGGAATTAGGATATCCCCACTAATGATATCATGTCATATAATTTCAAGTATTAGAAATCCATAAACTCTCAAAGTGGTTAGATTCTTAAAAAAATAGAGGGTAACAGTGTTGATTGACTCGGGAGTACTCATAAATTCATCAATCATAAGTTGGTCATACGCTTCAACTATTTTATTTATCAAACTCCATAATGTCAAGTAATGATCGTTGATGGGGGAACTTTTAGTTGTTTAGGAAAATTCCATAACATTGATCTCACCATGGGATATTACTTGCCAACTATCCATATGTATTCCATTACCATGGGAGGAGAAAACATTGTGTTGTGAGTTTAGTGGATTACCACCTTGGGAACTATTGAAATTAATTTCCAAGATTTATTCATGTGATTTCATTCATAAGGGAGGAATTTTAAACTAACATGATTAAGAGCAAAGTCTAGTTGGTGAGTTATCACTAGATGTGAAAATTGCTTAGAAAAGGTGTAAAGGGATTTGTGGAACAATTGTTTTCATTGGAATCACACTAGTCAAATACATTTAAACCCTTAGATATCCAAGTTTTTATAGATGAGATATCAGTTATGTTTGGAGATATGTCAAAGGGTTTACCTCAAAATAGAGACATGACCATGTTATCCAGCTAGTACCAAGGAGTCAACCACCCAACATCAGACCTTATAGGTGATTAAGATAAAATGTAAAAGCTAATCCTAATATAATGTTATAGTAGTAGTAAATGAATGCAATAATGAAATACAGAAAGATATAAAAAAAAACTAGGCAATAAATAATGAAACCCTAATGTGCAAAGAAGGGTAAGATGCCTTAGCTAATTCATAATATTGCCAAAGTTGTACCAGATCGGAAAATTTTAAAATCCGAAGCACCGACCATCACACTGGAACACAAAAAAATTCATGTCTAGACAGATAAAGCTTGACTAAGGTGTTAGGAGAGGGATAGGGGCACCCAAAGGTGCCCAGTACTTCTTTTGGGTGCAGGTTTGAAAAAATATTAGAAACTCAAGTTCTCAAGGTCACAAGATGGTCATTTATGCTCATATTTTATCACTACATATTCACACAAAGATTGTCGAGATCACAATAAGCCTGCAATGAAGAATAAACCTTCAAAACCTTCAAATAGATATCAAATCCCAAGAAATAAAGATGCAGAATGAGGGGTCAAAATATCCTTAGCCACCACAATGGTGGACTTAGAAATAAGTTCTCAAGACTACATCTTAGACCCAATTTAATTCTATGTGTGCGCGTGTAATTGTGTCCTAGGTTGTCTCTTGTTCTAATCGAACTTAGATAGTGAGTAAGTAGTTAGATGTAAAGAAATGTAGTAAATGTATGCATGGAATAAAATAAAATTCCCTCTTATGAAGTGTGTGTAGATGAACCAACCTTTTTGTCCCTTGTGATGGAGCTATATGGATGCAATGGAACTCTTAGATGCCTTGACAAATGCAACCTTAGGTGGAGATAGTAGATGCTTAGTGCTTGGTCCCTTATTATGATCACACAACTTTATATTTATATGATTCCATTGCTTGGACTTTGTAATTAACCCCAAAAATACCTACCACCAAAAACATAAGATGCTCAAATGGCTAGAAAGGACCCAAAAATTGTGAGTGAAGTACAAAAGGAATGAGGGCACTGGCCCTAGCATCCTAGTTTGGACGCTAGTGTCTAGGATGAAAAATGCTGAAGACTGAGTAAGTAAGTGTGTAAGTCTAAGAGTAACAAAAAATTACAAAAAAAGGTGGCCAAAGACATGGGTTAATTTGTATCGTTCTTACTTAGGAATCATATGATTGGTAGTATGTAATCAAGATTAGATAATTACCAAGAGTGCATGATTTTGTGTCTATGTTTTCCCCCACTTTTTGTTGGTGAGTGGAAATCTCAGTAACATAAAGTAGATATATATACATACCTAATATCTATGTAGATTAATGTAGAATACATGCTAAGGTACTAGACAAAGTGTGGAGTGATAAAAAT
Source organism: Taxus wallichiana var. yunnanensis (assembly GCA_018340775.1). Taxonomy (NCBI): domain Eukaryota; kingdom Viridiplantae; phylum Streptophyta; class Pinopsida; order Cupressales; family Taxaceae; genus Taxus; species Taxus wallichiana. The sequence goes on along the minus strand of CM031234.1, from coordinate 153,701,064 downwards.
GTGAAGCGTGGATGATAAGGAGGAAAAGTGAAAAACGTGTTGATGAAAATGAATGTAGGGCTGAAACACATGTGTAGATGTCATGGTGTACATGTTGTCAATGTCAATGTGTGTTATGTTGTTTTTATTGGTGTTGTGGTGATGTTGACTACTACTTCCCATACAGATGCACCTGCAAAAGATAACCTGATAAATAGTCAAATACACATGTATATGATCAAAATATGAAAAAAGTGTGTAAGGAAAGTATGTAAAATAAAAAAGGAACATGTGCACTTGATCCATGATGAGGAAATATTGTAGAAAGGATCTTATAGATGATGTCGATGCATGAGTTTTTGAGGTGATCTCACACCATTATAACGGAAGAAGTGTAGGGAGAACTATCTGATGTCGTCTAACAACCTTAAACTACTTCCCACTCTCTTAAACACCACTCCAGATGGTGTGTATGTGTTAAGGACTCTCTCGACCTATAAAATCCATTGTGTAAATGCCCAATGCTAAATGATTATCTTCCATGTCAAAATACTCTATGACATGTCAAAGATCTATGTAATTGTCCCCTAGTTAATGGTGTTCCAGGAAAGAACGCTATATTTCCCCTTGGTTTCAAAATCTAGTAAAGTTCGTTGTACTAAGGATCTAAGTTTGATTATAGCCCTGTCTAAAACTAAAAACTGTGTTATACCGGTACCATGTTATGTGTAACTCTCTATGGGGTGACTAATTCACGCATATGATGTCATCCCTCATTTGGGGTGCATGTGACACATTGAAGGAGTAATCAGCCCAAAATAGGGTCAACCATTGTGATAAAATTATGCCTGCAAGGGGAATGGAATGTGCTTGGTAGTAACAAGGTACGCACAAGCAAGTGGCAAGGAAAACAAGTGTTAGTACAATAAAAGAAAAACACTCAAGTATAAGACAAAATTTAAGCTACATAAACAAATTGTAAGCATGTAAGAAGACATTTTAGACAATAAAAAGTGGGTTGCAAACATAGTCCATCACTCATGATGTTGCAATACAATGAAGGCCATAATGGTTATAAATAGAAAAGTGTGCATAGAAAAGGAAAAGCCCACAAACAATGACAAGCAATGTAACAATGACATATAACCATGGAAATAGATTGTCTTGCATAAAAATGTTACACATGAAGCACCCATTAACACGTTAGAAAGATAAAAAATATGTCAAAGCGTGTATAATCTGATAAAGTAGTGTGTTATGAAACAAAATGAAACAATAACACCTGTAATGTATGAAAGTGGATTCCCAGAGCCGCTATGGGACTAGTAATAGATATTGCACCAAGATTCCATGTTGCATGTAATGGAGATGTGAAATATGCAATCACAACTATAAAGAAAAAGTGAGCGTGCATGTGTGTATGATAATGACATACAAGATATATATCTATCATGTGTAATAAGATGAACATATAAAATCATAAGTAAGAAAGAATAAATACAACCAAGATATGCAGAATGATATGGATGAGGTAGAATGGAATTTAGAGTGAATGATAGAAGTGTACCCCGAGTGGATGGAAATGTATGCAGTGAGGTTCATTTGTTTATGGCCCATCAATAGTCAAGAATGAACCTAAAAGTGTGCATCATCGTAAAATGGTTTGAAAAGTGTGTATAAGAAATATGGTGATTGTAAGTTGTCTTATGATGTGTGAGATTGAATGTGAAAAATTAAAATTAATGAGGTGGTAAACTATGTGATGATTTAGCCAAAATATTATATCACTAAACGTGTAAGGAAGATTTCCAAAAAGTGTGATGATGTAACATAAAGTGTATATCACATAATGTATGAGTAAGATGGTAGAAAATGTGATGATGTAACAAAAAGTGGCTATCAAAAAATGTGTGAAGAGAGAAATGGCAAAAATTTTGCATAGTATGATAAAAATATTGGTTGAATAAATGTGTGATTGTGATGAGGTCCATTTGATATGCATACCCTCAACAATCGAGTGTAGATTGAGGGAATAAAGTGCACCATCGGGTAGTGATTGCAAAGCACGTAAAATTCATTGTAAGAAATATGTAGTGTGAATTTGTATGGTGAGTAAGATAAAAAATGTGTGATAGATGATGTAATAAGATAATGTCAAATGTGTAGAAAATGTGTTGTGTGAGATGTGTAATGTGTATTGTGACTAAAAATGCTAGATCTATGTGTGGTGAATGTGTCTAGTGTAAAACGTTTGATATGGTCAAGTGTATGATATTGCTTGGTGTATATAGTGTGAAGTGTGTGAGGTTCATGTGTGTAGTATGCCCTCAACACTCAAGTGTGAACCATATCACAAGAGTGTGTCATTGAGAAATGGCAATAGGCATGTGTTATATGTGTAAGTATAGATTTGAAGTGCGTAAGACATTTTTTTATGTTAGGGGGAATGAGCGTGGTGCCCCTAAGTGTGTGAAGAAAGAGAGTGATAAAGTGTCGTGGTCTAAAAGATCGTCATTATTCGGATCAAATCCAATTGGGGTTGCATTGGATACTTGATAGGAAATACTATGAGGTGGATCATATAAAGATCCATTATGATGTAAGGTGTACACAATCATTACATATTCTTCATCAATGAAAGGTGTTGGTGGACAATCATGAGCTTACCAACGGGTGATATTTTGAGAATGAATAGTATTTTTGAAGGGCATGGGGAAAGTGATAAACATGTGAGTGGAATATAACATGCCCCAATATATTCAAGCAAATATTTCATGAGTTTCAATGGATAAGTGTAAGGAGTACGTGTAATAAATACTTTGCTAAATTGAATACAAGACCATAGGTGGTCGTAAGGTGAAAATAACCATGATAAAGATGAGGTGAATGAGGTGGTGCTAAGATATTGCTACATTTCAATACAAGCTTAGATAAGACGTTATGTGTGAAAATAATATCGGAACAAGTGTGGTCCACTGGAATATGATTCCAATATGACTTGTTTATTAAGAGTGTGCATGTGAAAGGAGGCGGTGTATATGTATACTTCTTAGTAGAGGGCGAAACGACATCTAAATTATGGACATATCCCTGGTAAAGTACCATAGCATTAGTAGAGGGAGGGGTCTTGAATTTGTATTCCCTAGGGCCATCGGCCACAAAAGTGTCATTAAAATAAGATTCATCAACATCAATAAGAGTGAAATTGAGTTTAACTAATCCTTCTTCAAGAGGTCAACATGATCAACTTTGTCATTAGAGTCCTCGTAATTGTTGATGTTTTCATTGTCATGTTGTGTTGTTGTATCAAGTACATTGGTAGGTGGTGTACTATATGTAAGAGGAGCGTAAGTAGTTGTATTATTATTTTGTATAGGAGTAGGCACTATGAGTGAAATGATAGCATTAATATGAGTAGAAATAACTGGATTGTCTGGAGAGGTAAAAGATGAGTGTAAAGCACTAGACTGAACAATGTCATATGTATCGATACTACTGTATGGAATAAGTTGCGTAGGAGGAATAGGCATGATAGTGATAGGGTCCATGCAGTAGAATTTGAAGTGTTCAAGATCTACGAAATAGCATGTTCATAGCCATCATGCAAAAATTTGATGCATTAGTATATAGTAGATGGGACTACTTGCATTACATGAATCCAAGGTCTACCTAGTAATAGGTTGAACTAAAATGAAGCATCTATAACAAAGAATTCGGTAAGGATAGTCTTAGGCCCAACTTGAATATGTAATGAAATAGTTCCTAGGCATGTGTGAGTAGTTGAATCATATCCCCGAATGAGAGTGGAGTTCTTAGAAATTAGATTATTGTTAATGCTCATTTGTTTTAGAGGGGAGTGAGCAGATAGATTGATGGCCAATCCATTATCGATAAGAATAGTTTTAATGTAAGTGGAGTTGATGACAATGGTCATAAGTAATGACGCACAATGATTTTCATGAGAAAATCATGATATGTCCTCATTAGTGAATGATATAGCGTGTGGCAAATTTTTGAGAGATTAAATGAGGTGTGTGAAATCTACCACGGAATTATCACTTTCTATATGGATAGCATGAAGGGAATCCTTAAATGTTTGACAACATTCTGTCACATTGCATAATAATTCATAGAGAGAGAGAGATTTTGGGGATGATATCATACCCTTTAAATAGTTTGAGGAGCCGCAGAAGTAATTAGTGATGGAATAGAAATGATGTATTTGTAGGAGGGAGAGTACCTTGAGTAGTTACTACATTGATAGAAGAATCATCCATAGGCATAACAAAGTGAGGAGGGTGTTGAGTACAAACTCACATGAAATCAACAGACTAATAACTATACCAAAACCCTAGTGGGAACGAAAGAGGGATAAGATGATTGAGTCATGACTTGATAAGGTGAAGACATACTTAGAAGTAATGTGTTGAATCAGTCGGGTTCACCAAAATGATTAAGAAAAATTTAAGCCTAATCTGATGTTATAGTAACAATAAATGAATGCAATAATGAAATACAAAAATATACCAAAGCAAATTGAGCAATAAATAATGAAACCCTAATGTGCAAAGAAGGGTAATGTGCCTTAACTAATTCACAATGTTTTTTAATTTTTGTAGAACTAAAAACTAGAAAAATTTAAAGCACTGATCGTCACACAAGAGCACAAAAATGCATATCTGGATAGATAAGGTAGACTGGGGTACCTAGAGAGGATAGGGGTGCCCATGGGCACCCGAGTACTAATTTTGGGAACTCAGTCTACAAAAATTCTTAGATACATGAGTTCTTAGGGCCATAGGATGCTCGTTGATTCTCACATTTTATCACTACGGATTTGAACAAAGATCACAGAGATCGCAATAAACCTGTGATGAAGAATAGACCTGCAAAACCCTCAAATAAACATAAAATACCAAAAAAATAAAGATGCATGATGAGGGGTTGACTCGTCCTCATCCACCACAATGCTAGACTTATAACTAAGCACAACACTACATCTCATACCCAATGTATTTCTGTGTGTGTTTTTGTGTGACATTTTGCCGTAGGTCACTCTTGTGCTAGTCATACTTGGATAGCGAGCAAGTAGCTAGATGTAAAGAAATGTAATAAATGTGTGCATGGAATAAAATGAACTTCCTCCTATCAAGTGTATGCAAATGAACCTTCCATTTTTTACCTTGTGATGGAGCTAGATAGATGTAATAGAGCTCTTAGATGTGTTGATGGATGCAACATTAGGTGGAGATAGTAGATGCTTAGTGCTTGATCTCTTATTATGATCACATAGCTTTATATTTATATGATTCCCTTGCTTTAACTTCATAATTAACCCTAAAAATTCTGACTACCAAAAATATAAGATTTTCTAATAGATAGAAATGACCCAAAAATGTAAGTGAAGTATAAAGGGGACAGGAGCGCCTAGATTGGACAAGGGCGCCTAACACCGGCTTCTTGGTCTAGGTGCTAGTGTCCAGGATGAAAAATGCCAAAGACCGAAAAGAAATACTTGAGAAATTAAGGGTGTAAGACTGAAAGTAACAATAGAAATCAATTAAAGGTGCCCAAACACATGTGCCAATTAGTACCATTCTTACTTATGAATAGTAATATGTAATGCAAACTAGATAATTACCCAAAATGCATGATTTTGTGTCTACAATAGGTACCCTATATGCAAAAGAATGAGATTGAGAAGATAATACAAGAGATTTTAGAAGTAATAATTATTCTTCATAGTCGAGTGCTTACTCTTCTCATGTAGTGATGGTACGGAAAAAGATGACAATTGGCACATGTTTCCATATTACAAGGAACTCAATAAGTATACAGTCAAATATAAGTTTCTTATTCCTGTAATTGATGATTTTATAGATGATTTACATGTTGTTGTTTGTTAGAACATAATGATTAAGTGGGTTGGCCACCCCTTAATTAATATTGGTCCATTACTATTATATAGGTTAAATATTCAATAATATGAAATACTTTTCTATTATTAAATATTCATACCTAGGTAATATACATTAGGTAAGTTTTTAATAATGTGAATCATTTATGTTTTTATTTATTAAATATACTAACATAAGTATATGTGTCAACCATTTTAGGTTGAAAATGTGGATCGAGAGACATACCCAATCACCTTATATAAAAAGGACTTTATGTCCTTATTTGATATATTTGGGAAATATATCAAAGGTGTGCAAATCAAGTGATTTTTTTTACCCTTGGTAATTAGGGTTTCAAAGGAAGGGGTGATCTTACTGGATGTAAAATAAGTTCTTTGAAGTAAAATATTATTTTCAAAGTGGATTTTACCCTAGTGGGGTTTTCCACTATAAATATTGTGTCACCTGTGTTAGTTATTTCCTAAGAATATTTATTTATTTACTTATGTGATGATGTAATATTTATTTAAATATTTATGATAACATTACATAATGTATTAATGTTTAGCATTAATGTTGAATTAATCGGTAAATCATTGAATCCTAAAATTCTAACATGGTACCAGAGCATGGTTTGAATTAAATAGTTTAGATCTAAAAATAGTGTATTTATTCTATTTAATTACTACAGGTTTTTTCAAACAACCTGAAAGGGTATTTAAAATAATCGGGCCCCTTCTTTCCATTTTTTTGCAACCTAAAAGTTTTTTTTTTTAAGAATCAAGGTGAATTCACAAGTGGAAAATTTGGAAACTTCTTACCTCCCGTGAAAACTTATGTACAGGTAAGGGTAAAATATTTGAATATTTTTTTCTCTATAGTTTTAATATGTGTAGGTTGAATTTTGTCAATGGTAAATGAAGGAGGAGACAAAGCTCCATCAAAATAGGATTTGAATTTTTTCCATTGGAAGCATGAAAAATGTTGTCTCCTCTGTAAATTCTAAGGTTAATGTAGAATTTAAATTCCCTTTCCTGGTAAATGTTTTAAATATTTTTTCATGAGGGCCCCTGTAATAAGGGTTATATGTGTTTATTTTAATATATATATACTATAGTTATAAGGTTTATAAAGTATATGTTTATATATATATATATATATATATATATATATATATACATTATAAATTATAATAGGTTATTATAATGTATTAAAATATAACCTCTCTAATACTGTACAAAAGAAGAAATTCTGAAATTTCACATTCTGGAAATACACAGCAATTTTTAATGCATTAAATTTGACAGTCAAATGACCGTCATGGAAGACCAAAAATAAGGCAGAATGATAGTCATTTAGATGTCAAATTTAAGTTAGTAAGATTCAGAAATTTTCATCACAGTTAAAATTGATAAAATAAATGACTCACAAGACCAAAAATAAGGCAAAATGATAGTCATTTAGATGTCAAATTTAAGTTGGTCGGATCTTTGTCTACATTAACATTTTTCAGAAATTTGAAGTTTTTATGCATTCTTAGGGGTTTATTTTGTTGGGAATCCCGATCATGTGGAATAATGCTATGATTTAATAACAAACTAAATCATGTAAATACGTAACTAGACAATTCCCAAAATCTACAAAAGAGGGAAGTATAAACTAGAATAATCAAAATCAAAACAAAATAAACACACATAACACAACATGTATAGTGGTTCACCCAATGTGTGCTACGTCCACCAAAGATCGATATCTCAATATATACTAATACAAGAGTACAATGCATCTCTCTAAGAGTATCTCCTCCTCTAGATATCTAATTGGATCTACATGAGTGCACTACAACCGTGCCTCTAAACTACAACCAGATCTCACATAACTAGAAGTACCGAATCTCTAAATTGCAACTAATCTCTCATGTGAATCTATAAATAATACCTCTCAAATGGGTCTACCAATGTGTAACCATAACTATGAACCAAGAAGTAAGCCTCTCCTCCATCACTGCATTAACCTATGTAAACAAGAAGATAACCTCCTCTACAATATCTGGATACTATCACGTGCCCACAAGATATCCAATGAGCTACAATAATATATCTCAATGGATCATCAATATAATATGATCTCATGGATATACAATACAAGATCTCACAAAACATGTGGATCTACAAGAATAAACTCTATGTGCTTTGTATACTATGCAAGTCATTACATTGAGACAATAACTATATAAAGGAAATACAGTAGAAGACATTACCCTCTTCTCACCATTCAGATGTACCTGTAATTTCCTTTTGTCCAGCTTCTCTCCATGGAAGCTATGTCTTCATGTAACCTTTTTCTTCTTCTTCTTCTTCTTCATCCTCTCAACCAAGGATTCCACATGCAATAATAATCAATTACATGCAATTCTTATCTTCTAACCCTAACTTTCTAGCTTATATAAGCTTATACAAACTTAGGGAATCTTAACTATACATTTACAACCTTTATATCACCTTTAAATCAAAGGTTAGATCTAATCCCGCATTTAAAATAAAAACATAAGCACACAGTAACCGGCGTTGGTTGCGTGACTGATGTCGGTTCCTCTCAGTGACCAATGCCGCCCTCCCTAACTAACATCGATTACTGTGTAAACCTATAAGTTTGTAAAACATGTTATTTGTGAAGCAATTTAGCTCCACAACTCAACAATCTCCCACTTGGAGATAAATTTTTGAACCTATACCTGTACATTACTATCCTCTACATACCGTGAAGACCAACTATTCTTTACTTCAACAATTCTCTCAAAAATAGGAAGATTAAACCATCTTCTAAAACCAAGAAGATAACAAACCCTTGACTTACCATATACCTACATGAAGCTACTATTGATCCGTGATACATGAGCTATCCATACATCAAGCTCCCACTAAATCATAACACCAAGCCTCTCATGCAACCAAGCCACCATGACTAACACACCTGCAAGATCTCCCATTCAAAATAAAATATTGATCTTCAATCATAACTATAGCCATACCTATAAAACCAATCATGTTCTCCAACCATCTATCCATGTCTCCATGTAACCACCAATGCAATTGACCAAAGACAATTCAAACTAGAATATGCATAAGAAAAACAAGATCTTAGGTAAAGACAACCCAAATGAGTTCTACATGCAACTAGTGGGTGATCAATCCACAACACCTGCATAAATCAAAGAATCCAAACACTACATTTTGCAAATCCAACCCTGCATAAAAACTTGCATGTCCAAGACAACCATCTATAGAAAACATATCTATCATGGAGTAACATAGTAATAAGAGGAAATAAAAACATCTCCTACTCATGCTCAAGGGAATCTAAACCATGCTCATAGGCATCCATGTGCAAAACAAATATCTTCATCATCATAGACTAACATAACATAATTTATCCACATGTATAAACTCACCATATACATCCATCCATATTACTAGGCTTTCTAGAAGCTCCAAGTCTCTCATCGACTAACTTGAAGGCCACAAATCAAACCTATGCTTATCAATGTCAAAAATAACAAAAATGCAAACTAGGTTACTAATAACTAGTGAAAATACAAAAAAATGTCATCAACATACTTGCACAACCATCTAAGATGAAAGAAAACAAGGGAACATTAATAAACTGTAAATACACACTGTTATCCCACCAACCTATAACAAACATTATTTCCTTCTTTCCCCTTAAAAATCCAAAACATTTCTCTTTCTTCTTAACCCAGATAAAAAAATATCAACCGACATCCCATAAGGACATCCAGGCACTACAAAATAAAACTAGAAGTGACATCATCATGCACTAAACATAAAATACCTGTAAAATCATGACTTTCCTCCAAAACAACTTGTGCCTCATGTCACCCCTGAATAGTAGCATTATCCTCTCACTCTGCACATGCATATGTGTCCAACCTACAATGCCAACAACCATGGCTTGCTCCCACTCAACATGAACTCCCCTACACTACCTCTAATCACCAAGATCAAAAGCTCCAATATATATCAATGAGAAATAAAATAGATGAAATAAAATATAAAATTGATTCCTTCTTATCAAAAATACTTGTATATTACAGAATTTTGGACTTCTTGTGAAGTAGGTTGAACCACCTTCTTTTCATCCATATGTACTCAACATATCTTGTTACCTGCAACTATGTCTAAACATGAATTTTCATTGAGGATATCATCCTTAGACTAGATACCCTTGTCCTCAAGATTCCAACACATCCCAAAAATAAAATTCAAACTCACCAAATATCCATGGTGCATATTTTACTTGTGCACACAATCCAAACATAATACCAGTTGCTTCAAACAAAATAAATAAAACATGAACCATATAGAGATACCTGAATTTGACCCAAGTCTCACTAGACTCACCGAGAAAACTATGTCCTCTTTTCTCGAGTTAAACATTGAAGTGATCTACTCTGTTTCTTATTTGTACACTTTGTGCAAGAAACTTGATCCTCCAAACTGGACCCTAAACCTTCCATGTCCTCTTCTACTGCAAAAAACTAGTACAAATTTACCATCATAGAGACTGATCTCGGTCTACCGAGTAGTACTAGTTCCCCTGTGACCGATGTCAGTTCCTTGACCAAAGTGTCGGTACTACTAGAACTACCACAATGCCAAAATTTGCATAGTACACCAAACTAGGTGCCTAATCTGACCAAAGCTGATAGTTGTGTTGAGCCAGTCATTTCAAGAAGCACCCAAATATTGTACAAAAACTTTATAGTAATAATACATGCAATAAAATTGTACCAAGATGAAATATATCATCTTATTAGCTCCAAGACACTGACTACATCTTCAATTGAAGTACTTTCCTCTCTGATGGAAGCCCTGTCTTCATTATGTGCTATTATATTCTTCCTCTCTAATGAAGCTCGTGCATCTAACTACACCAAGGATGCATAATTGATCCTCTATCTCTTGCTCGTATCTGCAATCCCAAACATGCATGTGCAATGAAACATACAAGCACTGCAATGCCAAGATAACAAAACCATGCCTCTGTAATCTGGATCTAAAATCTGACCAACATGTCTGTGCCTTAAAAAACTAGGGACACCTTACTAATCAAGACACATTCACCGCATCTTCTCAAAATTCTTCAAATATTTGATTTTTTATTTAAACAAGTCACCGACAATAACCGACCACCATGTCACCCTACCAATACTTGGGTAAGCAATAGTACCGACCGACTTTGGTATAGCATACCAACACCGGTCACTTTATCATTTCTAGCAACATTTCATTTCTAACTCCCACTTGAGGTTAAAAATCTCCCTACAATTTACATTAGGAAAAACAAAACTCTTCTCTCATATAGTCACATCAATAATACCATTAACAAAACCCTAAAGCATACCATTTATCCGAAAACTAAATCCATTGCTCCGATACTAGTTGTTGGGAATCCCATCAGGAATAGTTCTATGATTTAATAACAAACTAAATCATACAAATACATAACTAGACAATTCCCCAAAATATACATTAGTGGAAGTATAAACTAGAAAATCCAAATCAAAATAAAATAAACACACATAACACAACATGTATTGTGGTTCACCTAATGTGGGATACGTCCACCAAAGATAGAGATTTCAATATATAATAATACAATATTACAAACCAACTCCTATGCACAAGAGTATAATGCATCTCTCTAAGAGTATCTCCTCCTCCATATCTCTAAATGGATCTACATGAGTGCACTACAATTGTGCCTCAAAACCACCACTAGATCTCACATAACTAGGAACTACCGCATCTATAAACTAAAACCAAGATCTCCTAAGAATATGAAAACAATACCTCTCGAATGAGTTTACCAATGTGCTACCATAACTGTGCACCAAGAAGTAAGTCTCTCCTTTATCATTGCATCAACCTGTGTAAACAAGAAGATAACTTCCTTTACAATATCTTGATACTATCACGTACCCACAAGATATCCAATGAAATATAATACTAGATCTCTATGGATCATTAATACAACATGATCTCATGGATCTACAATACAAGATATCACAAAAACATGTGGATCTATAAGAAGAAACTATATGTTCTTTGCATACTATGCAAGCCATTACATTGAGACAATAACTATACAAAGGAAATACAATAGAAGACATTACCCTCTTCTCACCATTCGAGATGTACCTACAATTTCCTTATGTCTAGATTATGTCCATGGAAGCTATGTCTTCATGTAACCTTCTTCTCGTTATTATTCTTCTTCTTCATCCTCTCAACCAAGGATTCAAAATGCAATAATAATCAATTACATGCAATTCTTATCTTCTAACCCTAAATTTTTATCTTATATAATCTTATACAAACTTAGGTAATATTAACTATACATTTATAACCTTTATGTCACCTTTAACTAAAAGGTTTTATATAATCTCGGATTTAAAATAAAAACATAAATGCACAAGTAACTCGGTGTTAGTTCCTTTACTAATGTCGGTTCCTCTCACCGATACTAATTCCCGACCGATGTTGGTTCCCTAACCAATGTTAGTTTCCTCACCAAGTCTAGTTCTTTGACCAATTTTGGTTCTTTCCATGTGACTGATTTCGGTTCCCTAACCGATGTCGCTTAGTTTGTAGAACCTCGCAAGTTTGTAAAACATGTAGTGTGTGAAGCAATTTATCTCCACAACTCAACATATTCTTCTACTTTTTTATGGTCGGAACTTTTTTAATATAAGTCCTGGGTAATGCAGAGAATTTTTTTATCATGGGTTATTATTTTGATCATGGGAGGTTAATTAGTATGTATTTTAATGACATAATTAGTTATGATCAAATAGTTCCTTTAGATCTATAAAATTTAGATATGATTATATTAAAATTGTATTTTTTTCGATAAGTATGTAACTAACACTATGGTGCATTGTATATTATATGGGGTGTGTTTTACATGTTCAAGAGAATAATGGCATCCATTTTGTTTTTCACAATAAATCCCAGATCCTAAATGGAGCGAACTACAACATTTGGAAGATCAGGGTTAAGTTAGAATTTATGGTGAGGAAACTCTTGATGATTGTTTCAAGAATTGATCGTGTGCCCACCAAGAGTGAAGAAACTATAGATAATATGAATTCATTCTCATAATGTACACAAAAGTCCCATTCCATGATTCTCAGGCAATTTTAATGATGAATATCTTCTACACATTAGTAATATCAAACATCCAAAAGAGGTGTGGACACAATTAGAATTCATGCATGAAGGTAGGCATTTATCTAATATTATTAATCTTGTTGTAGAATTTCTTACAACTCTTATGAAAGGAGACAAAAAGGTAGTTAATTTCTTAGCCAATATTTAAAATATTAAAGCACAATTAGATGGATGCAATTGTGACTTAGTTTCTAAAACACTAATCTACTTTATTATTCAGTTTAAAATTCATGAAAATTTCAGGAATTTATTTCTATCCTAAATTCTAAATATCAAAATGAAGATGAATTTCTAGATTTAAATACTTTGAGTGTTCTTCTGATACAAGAAGAGAAAGTGATGACGAACTTCAAATCTAAGGATATTGCTTCTCGTGCACTTCTCGCTTTCAGAATTTGAAGTTCAAGTTTCACAAGTCCTTCCCTAATCATAAGCCTATAACTAAATCTTCATTTGATAATAAGAAAAAAATTTCTTCCGAACAATTGTGTGTAAGTTTTAATGGTAAATGTGGTAAATTTGGATATAAAAAGGAATATTGTAAATCTAAAAACCTATCCATAAACACCAGAAATAGATTGTCTCTTCTAAATATAATATAAGGAAAAATGATAGTTCTAATGATTCTCCTAAGACTGTTGCATTATATCTTATTTTATACTCTTCCTCTAATTCTAAATGGATTCTAGATTCAGGTGCTTCAAATCATATGACTGGTATTTCCAATTCTCTATTTGATGTTATGAAAATCAATGAATGTGTATATCTTGGTGATAACTCATCCTTAGAAGCAATAGAAAAAGGAAAAGTAAAATTTGCAAATGGTGTTTTGAATAATGTTTTATTTGTTCCTAAGCTTAAAAATAATATTTTATCATGTTCGCAACTAATTCATGATGGTTTATCTATTCAAATTTTGAAGGATACTTGGTACATCAAGGATAGTGATGATAATATAATTGATAAAGGAATTCAAATAAATGGTGTGTATATTTGTGATGATTTCTCTTCTGTATCATTTTTTGTATCTCAAATTTTGAATAATTCAAAACTATGGCATGAAAGGTTATGACATATTAATTATTGAAGCTTATATCAAATGTCTAGATATAATATAGTAAAAGGTTTTTCTATTTTTTTCTTCTTCTCATGATGCACATGAATGGTGTTTATGCTCGAAATAAAGTGCTAAACCCTTTCACTCACATCGTGGGAGAGTTCTTCTTCTCCTCTAGAACTTATTCATAGTGATGTTAGAGGACCTCTTGAAGTAGCTTCATTAAATGGTTCTTCATATGTTATGAATTTTATTGATGATGTCACCAAGATGATTTGATTATATTTTCTTTGAATTAAATCTGATATATTTGGAAAATTTAAGGAATTTAAAGCATCCGTCGAAAAATCATCAAATTACAAAATTAAGAGACTTAGAACAAATAATGGGGGTGAATATGTTAGAAATACATTTGAAAATTTTTATATTGATTGTGGTAATAAAAGGGAATTAACTTCTCCTCATTCTCCCCAATCTAATGGTGTTGCAGAAAGAAAAAATAGGACTAGTTTAGATATGGATCGCATTATGCTTAATTCTACTAGTCTTCCCAAATTTTTGTGGGCATAAGCAATGAACACAACATTCTACATCCTAAATAGGTTCTCTACTAATAGAGAAGTGGTCCAATCAAAAACCTGATGTCTCTCATTTAAAAGTGTCCTAGGTAGTCTTTTTTCTTTATATATTCCTAAAAAGAAAAGAAAGAAACTTGATATGACTTAATTTTCTTTGATTTTCATTGGATATGGTATTAACATTGTAGGTCTAAGGATTTACGACCCTGAAAAATGAAAGTAACTGAAAATCACAATGTTGTTGTGTTGGAAAAATGTTTTTGTTCATCTACTAATGGTAATGATATTCCTATCAATACTTCTAATGATGGTTCTAATTTTGATAGTGAAAATTTGGTAAATGGTCATGATGATGTTTCTTGTGTTAATGTTATGGATGTTTCTAAATCTCCTATCTCCCTAGCTAAGAAACCAAAATGGGCTCAATCTGTGTTAGAAATTTCAAATCCTATTGACCTTAGGAAAATGACCAGAAGCCATCATATGTACCATGCATTAATGACCTTGTATGAACCTGAGCCACAAAGTTTTGAAGAGGCTTCTTAGGATGAGAAGTGGATCAATGCAATGCAGGCTGAATATAATGCCCTAATTCAAAATCAAACCTGGGAGTTGGTTCCACCTCTAGAGAAAAGAAGTATTATAGGGTCTAGATGGTTATAAAAAGTAAAATATAATGTTGATGGTAGTATTGAAAAACATAAAGTTAGGCTTGTTGCTAAAATTTTCACTCCAAAACCTGGTATTGATTATGTTGAGACTTTTACCCATGTAGCTAAGATGAGTATTGTTAGGGCCTTGTTAGCTATTTCTTTTTAGTTTGGGAGGAAATACACTAAATGGTTGTGAAAAATGATTTTTTCAATGGTGATTTAAAATAACTCTACATGTTTCATCCTAAAGGATTTGAAGAAAATGGTAAAGAAAACTATGTTTGTAAGTTGAATAAATACTTGTATGGTTTAAAGCAAGCTCCTAGAGATTGGTATGTGAAAATTAATTCCTTCTTTAAACAGTTAGGTTTTTTTAATTGTTCTTCTGACAATGATCTATTTATCAAGCAAGAAGCCTCTCACATTATTATTGTATGTATATATGTTGATGATTTTCTTATGACTGGTGATAGTCCTGCTTTAATTCATAAAATTAAACAAAAATTGAAACAATACTTGGAAATGACTCATTTAGGTATCTTACATCATTTTATTGGCATGTATGTATTTCAAAATAAGCATTATATTGTTGTTTCTCAAGCACAATATGTAACCAATGTACCAAAAATCTTAACATGATTGATTGTAAACCACTTTCTACTCCTATGGAAGTTAGACTAAAACTTAATCCTAAACCTACATGTGAAAAAGTTGATCCTATTTTATATAGGTAGTTAGTCGGTAGTTTGATTTATCTAACTATAAATAGAACACATATTTCCTATGAAGTATGAATTAATTTAAGGTTTATCCATAAACCTTATAGAGATCATTGGAATATTACAAAAATAATTCTTAAATATATTAAGGTAACAATCAATTATGGGTTTCATTACACTAATAATGAAAATGCTAACTTGTATGGATTTTGTGATTCTGGTCATGTTGGTGATGTATTGGATAGAAAATATACTTTTAGTTATGTGTTTAAATTTGGTGTAGGTGCCATTACTTGGTGCAACAAAAAAACATACAACTATTTCTATCTCATTAACTAAAGCTTTGAGTATAAAAGTGCAATGGAAGTCAGTAAAAGAGGCTTCATGGTCAAGAGGTTGTTAGACGAGATAAAGATGGAGGATCTAGGTAGTGTTACTTTGTTCTATAACAACCATAACACCATATATCTTGCAAATAATCTAATATAACATCGAGGTTGAAGCACATTGAGATATATATACACTTTGCATCTGTGATAAGGTGATAAGTGGTGAGATAGATCTCAAGTTTGTGCCAATCAAGAGTAGGTGTTGAAATCTTCACAAAGCCCCGAATGCTGAAAAGTTTTGTCACTTTCATGAAAATATTGGATTGTCAGAGTTTCCATTGAGGGGGAGTGTGCATGACAATGTCACCACCTAATGGAACTTGGTATTTGTAAAATAAAAATGCAAATGTAAAATACCTTCGGAAAATGTAAAAATACCTTTGGGCATGTGTATACCTCCTCAAATTATTTTTTAGAAATAAGTGTATAAATAACTTAAAGGTGGTATTCAGTGAACTATTTAGTGCTATTGAGTTTACTAGAAAACATCCAAAGGCAAAAGCATATTGTAAAGGAGGTCCTTGGTTATAAAAGGCTCCTATATGCTTGGGTTTTGTAACCTTTTATGAGAACTTGTGAGAACATGTAAAACTCACAAATCATACTTAGCCATTGATCATGAGATGATCTTTTTTATTTCAAATCCTTTTTTACCAAAAGGAAACTTGAGTATGATGAAGGTGTTATAGTTACTTCAACCTATATGCTAGCCTAAAATCTTTATGGTTTAAGGATTATAAATCATGTAGTGTACTACGGGTAGGTAATCTATTGGCATATGTTATCCCACTTAACATTAATGGGGATGTTAGAACATAATGATTAAGTGGGTTGGCCACCCCTTAATTAATATGGGTCCATCACTATTATATAGGTTAAATATTTAATAATATGAAATATTTTTCTATTATTAAATATTCATACCTAGGTAATATATATTAGGTAAGTATTTAATAATGTGAATCATTTATGTTTCTATTTATTAATTACACTTACCTAGGTATATGTGTCAACCATTTTAGGTTGAAAATGTGGATCGAGACATACCTGATCACCTTATATAAAAAGGACTTTATGTCCTCATTTAATATATTCAAGAAATATATCAAAGGTGTGCAAATCAAGTGATTTGATTTTACCCTTGTAATTAGAGTTTCAAATGAGGATGTGTTCTTGCTAGATGTAAAATAAGATCTTTGAAGTAAAAGTTTATTTTCAAAGTAGTTTTTACCTTATTGGGGTTTTCCACTATAAATAAATTGTGTCACCTATGTTATCTATTTCTTGTAAGTATTTATTTATTTACTTATGTGATGATGTAATGTTTATTTAAATATTTATGGTAACATTATATAATGTATTAATGTTTAGAATTAATGTTTAATTAATCAGAAATTGTTGAATCCTTGAATTCTAACATTTTTTACTTTACAAAAATTGATCTTCATTCATTTTATCATCATATTAGAATCAGGGATGAAGATATTCATAAAATAACCTTCAAGACACATGAAGGCCATTATGAGTTCCTGGTAATGCCATTTGTACTAAAAATGCACCCTCTACATTTCAAAGCTTCACAAATTCTATCTTTTAAGCCATCTTTGAAGAATTTTGTTTTAGTGTTCTTTGATGCTATATTAATCTATAGTTAAACATGGGAGGAACACTTGCATCATGTAAATAAGGTGTTGGAAAATGTTGACCAACATTAAATTTATGCAAATCCTTATAAGTTTTATTTTATAGTCAAGGGGATTGAATATTTGGGTCATATTGTATCTTATGAAGGTGTTAAAGTGGATCCTAATAAGATAAAAGTCATGCTTGAATGGAAGATTCCCAAAACTCTAAAAAATCTCCGAGGGATTTTTTAGGCTTACAAGTTATTATCGTAGATTTGTAAGGAATTCTGGTAGCATAAAAACACCACTTATAGATTTATTGAACAAGGACTCTTTTTAATGGAATGAGGAAGCTAATACAGAATTTGAGAAGTTAAAGGAGGCCATGTTCACCACTACGATTCTAGCCACCCCATATTTCTCCAAAACATTCATTGTTGAATGTAATACTTTAGGGTATGGTATGGGGTAGTACTCATGCAATAAGGTATACTAATTTCCTCTTAGAGCTACCATTTCAAAGGTAAGAATATATCAAAACCATTTTATGAGAAGGAAATGCTACCCATACTTCATACGGTGAAATAATGGAGATCATATCTAATGGGTAGACATTTAAAAGTAAAGATACATCATGATAGTTTGAAATACTTCTTAGAGCAATGTTTATCATCTGAAGAATAGAAAAAATGGCTCTCAAAAATGTTGGGGTGTGATTTTGAGATAATGTACAAGAAATGGAAAGAGAATGTAGTTGTTTATGCTTTATCTCGGAAGGATGAATCAGCCGAGGAATTTTTATGTGCCATATCTGTACTACATGAGGATTGGATAAAGGATGCAAGGTTTGAATGGAAAAATTACCTAGGTACATAAAATCTCATTCAGAATATACAATAGGATCTAAGTATGTGAGATAAATTTGTATGTAAAGGAGATGTTTTGTGGTATAAAGATAGATTACACTTATGTAAGAATTCAACCCTTAAAAATAGGGTTCTATCAGATCTCCATGATTTTCTAGTAGGTGGGCATTCTAGATTCCTTAAGACTTATCATCGAATCAAAAATGATTTCTTATGGGAAGGGATAAAAGGGGATGTCCAAAATATTTTGGTAGAATGCATGGTTTTTCAACAAAATAAAGGTGAAACAATTAAGTCTCCAGGTATTTTACAACCTTTATCTATTCCTATCTAGATGTGGGAAGAGGTGTCCATGGACTTCATCACAGGGATTTCCAAAATTAGAAGGTAAAAATGTAATCATGGTGGTGGTGGAAAGACTCGCCAAATATGCCCATTTTTGTGCCTTATCACATCTATTTATTGCAAGTACAATAACAAAAACCTTCATGGATACAATTCAAAAGATACATGGGATACCAAAGATTATAGTAAGTGATTGAGACCCTAATTTTACTAGTAATTTTTGGAATGACTTGTTCTCATGTTTAGGCACACAACTAACTCATAGTTCATCTTATCATCCTTATTATAATGGGAAAACAGAGGAGGTAAACAAGTGCTTAGAGGGATATATTCATTTTTTTACCTCATATAATCAAGTGAGTTGGGTCCAATGGTTACCACTGGCGAATGGGTGTATAACACCTCCTTTCATACTTCATCTAAAATGTATCCTTTCTTATAATTTTATGGGTACCAACCACCATCCATCACCTCATCTTTGAGAGTCCAACAAAGGGTTTGAGTAGTTGAAGAACATATTCAACACCAACAAGAGGTTCTTTCTATTCTAAGTGAGAACATGGCCATGGTACAAATCTACATGAAGTAGTAGGCGGACCAACATCACATTGAAATACACTTTGAAGTTAGTGATTGGGTTTTTTTGCATTTATAGCCATATAAGAAAATGTCCTTGAAACAAAAAAAGGATAACAAGATTTCACCTAAGTATTATGGCCCTTATCAACTATTACGAAGATTGGTAGTGTAGCATACAAACTAAAACTTCCTCCTGGCCACTCGAATATATCCAATCTTCCATGTATATTTCTTGAAGAATTTAATTGGAAAGACAATATCAACCCAAATAGTGTTACTTGAGATTTATGGGGAGGAGGAAGAATCATCATGGAACTATAATGCATCCTTCGACACGCACTAAGTGATTAAGGACAAGGTAATCAATGAGTATTTGATCAAGTGGAAAAATCTAGAAAATGAAGATGTAACTTGGGAGGATGCACATTTCCTACAGCAACATCCATAGCTTCTCAACATTGGGGAAAATGTTTCTTTGAAGGGAAGGGAATATTATGCCCTTAATTATATATATTACATTAGATGTATATATCCGACTTGTGGCTGTCATAAATTCTTATCATGATGTATCTCTTTTGTATGTGTTACATTATCATTAGTGGGTCAGCCTTGGTGATGGCCATAGCATAGGAATAATATATATATATAGCTTATTAGGTGGTAGTTCAGCATCATATTTATTATTTGATTCTTATTTCATGGTTTGGGAGTTTCCCCCTTGAAGTGGCTAAGCTATTCTACTCGTATATTGTGATCATTTATCTGCAATATTGTTTCCTTTGGTGTTCTCTTGTTGTTGATATTATTATTTATCCAATTAATTTCCTTACATGATAAATATGATTATATTCTTCATTATCGATAGGATCATTTTTGTCACTAGATTCATGTTCATCATCTCTATTAGCAACATGACTTGTTCCCTATGATGTTTGTTTATAAATTGTTTTCGTCACCAACATGTCTCATCCTTAGCTCATAATGTCATACAAACTTTCAATTACCCTCTCTCTATATATAAGGATACAAGAAGACCTAGATAAACATATTTCAAAAAAATCATGATAAATAATACCTATAAATATAAATTGTGTGCATATAAATGAAAAATATGTACATACGAAGAATTATAAAAGTTAATACCTAATCAAAATGTTTAGGAAGAACATATAGATCTTTCCCTGTTAATAATTCTATAGAAAATTCAACTAAGTAGACCCCACTTTCATTGTCCACTCTGAAAAATATGTTATCAATAGAAGGGTACCAAGTACACCTAAATATAAAAATTCAAAACTTATATAATCAATTTTTATTATTTCTTATATCTTTCCAACATAATCCAATTTTCCTTGGACCAAATTCTTATCATTGGCACTAACTTGGTTATCCTACTCAAAAGTAAAAACAACTCCACAATAATTGACCCTTCTCTTGTCAATATTTTCCACACAAATATTTTCCATCCAACCATGTTTTAAAATTTTTACTCACCTTCATATATCAAATCATTTTAAATATTATTAATAGAATTACAATAACAATATAAAACACTTATTCAAGAAAATGTGTTTTAACAACTAACCAATTCTACACATCCGCACACTATGTCTAAATCTTCTTGTGTCATTACCCTTTGATTTATGGCACGAAAATTATCTAAATATGTAATTATCCATTCAAGTGGGAATAGGTTGGTATGGAAATGGTAATTTTAGATCAAATGGGAGTATTTTTTATTAAAAACGTAGAGATTGGGGGTGAATCAGTCTTATAAAACATTACTTCATTTACCATAACATACATTCATCATTCAAATCAACCATTCAACATATATGATTAATTGGGAGGTTATTAAGTGTCTAACATCCATTCAGAAGTGCATGAAATAAGAAATAGAACAAATGAATCCCATATGTAAGTGGGAAACCCTCAAGGGGAAGAAATCCACTAGAAATTTTAAATATATTACTCAATTCAAAATACTTACATTAATATTACTCATCACATAAGGTTTTTTAGTGAAGCACCCACTTTACAAGGAGTACCCATCCCTATTTAGTATGGCACCCACTATACAAGGAGGCTACCACCCCCTAAGAGGAATAAGCACCCACATAACCACTTGATAAATAATATCACTTAAGTATTGTTGCTCCTACAATGAATTGTGACAACAAATTTAGCTCCATATACATCAAAACCTCTCAAACAATCATTTCTTATTTTTCGCTCAAATATGATCCTTCATTGGATGATTAGGTCTAGTTACCTTTATTACCTACACCTTAACTATTCTAAACTCGTCTTGCATCTCCTTAGCTATGTTCCCGACCCCTCTAACCTCTTCTTTCACCTCCTATAGCTCGCTCACATCCTTACACATATAACTAACTCAAATGAGCTAATATAACTTGCTTTATATATATGATTCATCATAACATCAACCACAAGTCACCCACGACCATTAATTTTGGTCATAAAAAACTTAAAACACATCCAAAACATCATATAAACATACATGAAAGGAACATATATGTCGGAAAGGGGCACATTATCAAGAACAACCTCGGGGCTTCTCAAATAGGCCAAAAACAAGGTTGTATCCAAATAATAGAACTTGAATTCCTCAAGCACATAGAAGATACACTATGACTACAAAATATCCACTCATAAAATACTCTACACACCATAAAAATCACATGAATCTCTAAAACATCCATCATCACCATGAATTACACTAAGAAGAATGTTATCTCAACTAGGTCTCATACGCACAAAAATTAGTCCTAAAATTGAATGTTTTCACATAGAAAAACACATCATCAAGTATTATACAACATACCATTGGAAATATCTCAGTTTCTACTATCTAAAACAACTCACTTCAACCTCCAAAATAGGGCTTCGGGATCTCTACCACTTCAATCTCTCAAACAGTCAAAGCGCCAAAATGGACTCAAAAACCACTTTGAGAGAAACATGATCCATAACCTCAATCTTCACTTCCAGTCTCAACCAAAACTTGAAACACATTAAATGTAACCTGATACACTTTCTCAATCATTGAAATTCATATTTCATATAGAGGAATACACACAAGCACACCTGATCCAACTAGCCTTATTGACAAGCCTAATAGGGCTAATTAGGCCATTAGGGTTTCAACATGAAACCACTTCTTTAAACCATTCCAAGATCTCACACAACTCATATCATACTTTTACCAACTATTCATGATCATCAAATGTTGTTACAACATCCAAAATATCAAGACATACTTTAAATCTCCATGAATAGGTTTTAGCCCAAGAAACATGCCTTAAAATTTTCATGGTCATTAGCAAACCTCTCAATATTCTGAAGCAATTCACTTCTTTTTATGAAACTTCCATCTCGGTCGTGGAACTAAAAATCTCCACAAAACAAGGATTTTTCTCTTCCTTGTTGAAACACCGAAAACATGAAACCACCACCAATAGGAGCTGTAAAGAGTCCTCTAAAAACATGATTCATCAAATTTTCATTCCAAATCCATTTGGATCACATATACTTCATATTTCTCCTATCACTCTAGGTCTAGGGTTTAACTAGGGTTTTAGATATGTGTAATTTGTTAAAAATTGTTCATATATGTTTGACATTCATTTTACCTCATTCTTCTTGATTTATATTATTAAATCCATTTACTAACATTCCTGTAAGCCTTAGAGTTCCATGTGAAACTCACACATGTGGGTGATCAAATGAAGTTCACCATTGAGCTGGTTTTTCCTTGTCAAGAGCTCCCTTGACTAAAAATCAATTTTCTTACTTTTTTTTTGCACTCTTAACCTAAAATTATACCCAGAGTACCATAAAACCTCCTCCATTCTTTCTAACTCTCATCCATGCTCAAGTTAATCTGAAAATCTCCAACCACCATGACCTACCTTTCCTTTCCATCCTTGTCTTCATAGTTCTTCTTCAAAATGACCTTATACATGTACTTAACACCTGATATATGACCTAATAATCCTTCAACACATGTTATGTCATGTCAATACACCTTATATAGACTCATATAATACTTCCTACTTCATAATTCATGATATTGTACGATAATTCTTGGACTAGGTCTACGATTAGGCCTATAATGACCTAATTCACCATATGACTCATTAAGACTAACCTTGTATTCAACTTGAAGACACATTAAAACCTCTAACGCATCTCATGGAACATGTATGATGACATAACAACAAACTCTAGAGCACTCATAGCACACCAACCGCTTGAACCATGCCAACAGATCATAACAACTTGACCAATTTAGAACACTACTAATCAACCTTCAAATTAAATTATGGAAGAAACATCATCGAGACACCTAAACCACCTTAAAACCCTTTAACATCAATGTGAAACTTTCACATCAATTACAACCATAAACACAATTTCTAAAAAAATGGATGTTTTTGTCTCTAATCAATCCTTCGATCTCATGGCTAGTCTTTTCTTCTTCATATTTTTGAATCCACACAACCATATCTAAAGTATTTAATAACATGAAATTATCAATGGAATATTTTTCAATAGGCCCTAAATTTGTATATGTCTATAAGTAATTAATATTTACACACATGTTGATCATGCATCATATATGTTTGATGTGAATTTCAATGTATACCAAGTTTCATAAATTGTCTTATTTCAAGAAGGTTCTCCTCTATTTTTTCATTTCCATGTTCAGTATCCCAAATACACATAATTTGTTTTAATTCCTCCCTAATATATTATGAGATGTAGAAATATATTTCTTTAATAATTTATCCTTCCTCCATTGAGCCCTATGGACATGATAACTATTTTACAAGTATATTTATGGTATTTGTTTACCTCTCTGGAAAAAGCATTCATCATGTGCTAATTACACTTTTGTTTGAATATCATCAACCAAATGCACCAAGATGATTTTTAGAGTCCATGAAAGAGGTATGCATTTACTTTTCCAATTTTCAAACAATATTTATAATGTTTTATTTATCCTATTGTAACCTTGATTTTAATATCTTGTTTGAAGATGGCCACCTATTATAAAAACAATGGTAGTCATGTAATTCAATATAATAATTGTTTTATACAAAATATTGAAATGTAGTTGAAAAAAAAATCATATTACCTCGAAAAAATGAAATTTGATATATTACATTTAGTAGGTCATGTGGAAGATTAAAATATTAACCTCTTAATGTCAAGGGAAATATATGTTGCATAAGTAAAAAAATAAATTTATATAGGAATCCAAAATTATGCTGCATAATTTAAGATTAAAAATACATGAATTACCTTCAAAATGTTATGCCAATAATGTGTTTTAAAACCTACGATATGCCTATAAATGTTAATGCATGATTCATGGAGGATCCATAGTCATTTAATCTAAAAAGATCTAACTATATTTGACTTAGCAAATTGACTTTCTCTTTACATAATATCCATGGAGCCCCTTCTTCCTTTCTAAGATGCTTCTTTCTCCCACTAATTTTCATATCGAATCTAAAATTTGGAGTGTTTTTCTCTTTCTAGAGATGTGATTCCATATAGAAATCACTACATTCTTAAATATATGCATTGGATCCAAAATATTCCCAAATAATAAATGTAATTATAGAATAGGGAGGAATGCTAACAAAACTACTGATCTAAAAATAATCAATTACAAATATGTGAGGTGCTACTGATACTTATATGTATTGAATAGCATATTATAAAATAAAATTTGTTTACACATGTTGAACAACAAAACTAAAAACTATGTGCTACCAAACAAACTAATGGAAATACTATTCTCAATACAAATACAAAAAAATGGTTTAAAATAGTATAAAAATTAACCACATAACAACTATTTACTACTTAGTAACTAACCACTTACATATGGAAAAAGGTATAATTCAAAACATTATTACACTTTAAAATTAACTTTTATGATGATTTTTACCTAAAATTTCCCCCTTATTCGTGTAATTTCTCAAGAGAAGAGGAGAGGAAATCTCTAAACATCTCAATTTTTTCATGTACAAGTGACTTTGTGAAGATATATGCTCGTTGTTCAGATGCTGGAAAAACCTGAAGCTGAATATTTTGTTTCAAAACATGTTATGGATAAAATATATTTGTACCTTTATGTGTTTTTTCCTCTCATGAAACACTTGATTAAAAAAAAAATTAGAACACCTTCATTGTCAACATACAAGGTGGTATATTTCTCCTATGGTAGTCCAAGTCCCTCAAGTATACAATGTAGCCATATCACTTCACAGACATCTCCACATGCAACATGATATTTAACTTCTATGGAAGATCAAGAGAAAAAAATCTTGCTTTCCCATGATATTAGACTAGATCCCAAAAAGAATACAAATCCATAAGTGGATTTCCTATTATCAATATTACTTACATGATTTGAGTCTAAATATCTTGTCAATAAGAAACGGTCATTCTTCCTGTATTCTAGGCTAATATCCATAGTACCCTTGAGATATCTCAAGATCTGCCTTGCTACTTTCCAATGACAAATTATGGGTTCCTGCATGAACCATGAAATATAGTTGACCACAAAGATGATATTTGTCCTAGTATCTAGGTAAATGAGACTCCCAATAAAAATTTAATAGAGATTTACATTTACAAATGGAGATGGATTTATATGAGAAATTGAAGTCTAGTTTCCATAGGTTTGGAAATTAGTGTGAAGTCCAACATCTTGAATTTATTGAGTGTGGTATTGGCATATTTCAACTGATAAATGAAGATATTATTCTACTTATACCATACTTCCAAACCAATACAGTAGTGTATCAACCCGATTTCTTTCATGTCGAACAATAAATTAAGATATTTCTTTGTTGCATCGATCATTTTCACTATGTTACCAGTGATGACTAGATCTTCGACATATACAACAAAAATTATAATCTCCCCTCCTTGCTTCTTGAGGTGGATATTGGGATCATATGGATTCATCTTGAATCCATGTTGAATGATATGTTCATCAATCTTGATGTACCATTTCTAAGGATCCTATTTAATATCATACAATAATTTGGTGATTCTTCATACCTTTTCTTATTTTCTTATTATGAGAAAACTATCTAGCTAAGTCCATAGAGAAAGGAACTTTTCACATCTATTTGGTGAAATTTATATCCAAATTGTGTATCCATAACAAATATTATTCTTGTCATTTTAATATTATCTGTGGAGATAATGTCTCCTTATAGTTTATGCCTTCCTTTTGAGCATATCCATTTATTACTAGTCTCGCCTTATGATTGTTAATGGTCCCATCCATTTTGTAATTTGTTTTGAAAATCCATTTTCATCTAATGGGATTCTTCCTTTGTATAATATCAACAAGTTTTCATGTGTTATTCTTCATCAATAAGTGATAATCAGATTTCATGGCATCTTTCTAAGCTTCAGATTGTAGGGCTTCATGAATTGTGGATGGCTTAATATATTCAACAAATCTACTCGTTAAGGAAAAATTTACCTCTTCATGAGCTTTGATATGAATCCATGGTATAATATTGGATGTTTTTGTAGGACTGTCTAATTTTTCATCTTGAATCATGTTATTATGTCATTTAGGCATACGTTGTTCCCATCGTTTGTGGTCTTGAAAAATCATCACCATCATCACTTTCATTATCAATAGGAACATCATCTTATGTTTTCACAACATGGGTGCTTTGAAAATTTATTGATATTTTGTAGGAAGCGTCATCTTATTTCTTCTCAAAAAACTCTACATCCCTACTGGTCTATACTTTCCTAGTCTTTAGATCCATCGGTCTATACCAAAAAGCTTATTCATTGTATCCAATGAAGATGTATTTTCTACTTTCATATCCAACTTCTTTCCCTTTTTCTTGGGAATGTGCATGTTTATTTTTCACCCAACTACTCTAGAGTGTGAATTAATGGTTTCCATTCTGACCATGCCTTATGTGGTGTTACTCCATTAAGAGAAACTGTGGACACTCATTAAATATATACAATGTAGTCTTTTTGCTTCGGCCCGAGAATGTATTTACCGATCTTGAATCATCGATCATACAATGCACCATCTCCATGATAGTATGATTCCTTCTCTCAACAAAACCATTTTTTTGTGTATGTGGAGGAGGAATCCACATGAGCTTCTAGAAAGGATTTGAATTCATTACTAGTGAATTCATGCCCTTAATATGAGCAAAGAGATTTGATTTTATGATCATTCTTATTTCCAACAAAAACTTTGAACCTTTTATAGTTCTAAAAGCTTAATCTTTAGTATGAAGACAATAAATCCACTTTTTTATATAACAATCATCAACACAAAGCATTAAATATTCAAAACTTTAATGGATAGGCTGCATTGGACCAAAAATATTTGTGTACACCAGATCAAGCTTACCTAGAGCTCAATATGTAATCTTCTGGAATAAGGCCCTATGTGGTTTTGCTATGAGGAAATTGTGACACTTGTATTTATTCTTCTTTAGACATGGAAAAAATATCACCATGTTATATCAGTGTATTTTTTCAAGATATAAAAAATGAAGTGACCAAGTATCCGATGCTATATATGTGGAGGAAGTTTCTTTAGCCATAAGTTCATGATAGTATCTCTAGATAAAATCAAGATCAAATATCCATCCCTCATTGGAATATCTTGCAATAATTTTATATCTTCTAGATTTATCTTGAATCAAAAAAAAATTTATACTAGATACATAATCAAATTCAATCTTTAGATTATTATCTAGAAGTTGACAAATTGGTATCAAATTCTTCACCAAACTAGGGACATACAATACATCGATAACCAATAATTGTATGTACCAAGATGTAAATAGATGATCCTAATACCTTGAACATTGTAGGATGATTCATCACCCAATGAGACGTGAGTTTTAGAGGGTGTCTCTCACATTGTAGAGGACCATTCTCTATTTCTTGTCATGTTTTGAGTATCACATGAATCAATGTACCGAGATAGAACTAGTAGACATGGTTTCTTCACTGGAGTGGGAAGTGTACAAGAAGTTCTCATCATCTTGGTGGTCCTATTATTTATAATCATTACCATATTGATATTTTTAATTGTCAGGTCTTGAATTTATAGACTAACCCTTATTGTATGTTGTGTACTAGTAATCTTTTAAATCATGTCCTCTCTTTGCAAATAGAACATTTTTATTCTTATTTTCCTCTTGTTTATTTTTATTTTGGGACTTATTAGAAGAATGAGATTTTTCTTCCCTTTCTAATGAGAATAAACTTCTTTCTCTTATTCTTTATCTTTGTTATATAGTGAATCTTCTTTCTACAACAAGCTCACCATCTTTTCAAAACCGATCATCTCGATCGAAAAATTGATTTTCATCACAAAGATACATTATGAGGGAGGAAGTGTTCTCAAAAATGAAAAAAAGAGTGCCATCTAATATATCCTCTTCCATGGATAGAAGTGAATCCCTCAATGTTATGACTCTTCTAAAAAAATCCTTAACTTTCTCATTGGGATTGAACTTCAATGTATGTAGATAACTATGTAAATGTAGTATAGTATTATTGTTTTTGGACTCGTGTATTGTGCTCATTTTATATCATGCTTATTTCTTCATTCTAGCATCTCAAATTTTTGGTCGCACATCATCAAACACTCCAAACTAGATGATCAATTTATCCTTTTTATTGGCCTGTCAAATTGACGTTGCTTATGTTGCATCATCTAGTGATCTAGTTATGGAACCATTTAAAATAGGCCACAATTTTTAAACTCAATTTGAGTTCAAAATTTGATCTTCCACATGGCATATTTATCACAATGGAGTAGTTTCAAGTTAGGAAAAATAATTTTGGAGCATTGTTGGCCATTTCGTGTGATTAAAATTTTCTTAAGACAATGGCTCGTTAAGCACAATAAAAATTTACAAGACACTAAAAATAAAATTATCCCCTTGTGTAGGAAAAATTGATTTATAAGAAAAATGTTTGGACCCCAATGACCTCCAAAGCACTATACAGCTCAAAATGTAAAATTTCTACAAAAATAACAAATAATGCTTTTAAGGCACTTTCCTCTACAAAAGTTGCACAACAACACTTTTTAAGCCAAATGGAAAAAATAATTTCACTGAAATGGGATTTTTATCACTAAATTAGATATTTATGAATAAGGGACTTAGTAGGGTTGAAAATATAGTGGGTTGTTGATTTTGGGGTTTTTACCAAAAAATCCACTAAAAATTATATGTTGAGGGGAGGAATGAGTTAAACCCTAGACCTTTGTTTTACAATTGTTTAATGAACTCCTTATTTAGTAGTATAACACTCTAGGAACCTTAATTTATATTATGAAGCACTTGATATTAAAATAATTATTTATAATAAAGTGAATGAAAAAATGACCTACCTTTGATTTCCATATGGATGAATTATTGAGGGAGAGTTTAGGATTGAGATTCTATTTAGACTCACCACTTCTCCTAATTATTTTTTCTTTGTTGATCATGTTTGTTGATTTCTAGGCATTGTTTATTTTGTATTACTTTTGATATGCATGGATAAGATCCATGTTAACTCATCTCAGTGTCATTCGAGAGGAATGGATTTCTAATGTATTGGCTCAGCTTTGCGTAGGGAATCTTGGTCAACTCACCGTAGGAACTTGTTTCGACATCTACCTAACTCAAGTATGAGATCCCCCAACTCATCCGAAATAACTACACAGACCTTGATCTGCATCTCGTCACTATCTTGATGGGACCTCACCCTTCAAATCACTATAGAAATCTACCTTTTTGGGCTCAATCAACTTTGCAACTAGTTATTTGATCTTCCTCTTGAATGAAAATCTGATCTTGTAGAGATTTAGAGGGGAGTATTTTTGTCTCCATTATGGGAGGAAAATAATTATTTTCCTAAATTTTCTATATTATTGTTGAGTTTTTTTTTTTGGTGTAGGAGGAAATTCTGGGTGACTCCTCTTTTCCCAAAGGTCATAGTAGAATTGTTTTTTTCTACACTTTTCTTGTAATAGCTCCTGTAGAGTTATCAAGGAGTGGAGATGCAAGGGATGTGGATGAGAATTTACAGGAGGAAACATTGGCTGTCCTTTTCTTGCAATATCTTCTCCAATGCTCCTCAACACTATTGTAATCTTCCTACTCTCTTTAGCTTCCTATGATGGCTCTTGTTTCTACGCCCTTAGTCCTAATGATTATATTGGATATGTAGTGCTAATGTTCGAAACTTACATAATCTCTTTTCTTATGATATTTCATTCATTTATGCTTTCATATGTTAATTTTCCGACCTTGATTTTGGCCATAGTTTACAGATGGTGTGTGTGTGTGTGTGTGTGGTAGTATGGAGTAGTTAAGCATCATATTGAGCACTTGAGTTTTATTGTATGGCTTCAAGGTTTCCCTCTCAAATTGGATAATTTATTCTACTTTCATATTGTGATCATTCCTCTACATTTTGGTGTTCTTTAGTGTTATAATTTTGATAATATTCAAATATATCCAAGTAATCTCATTACAAGTTGTATCGAGCTATATCCCACTAGGACTACCTCAAAACCTTAATTGGGAACGATTGCTTATATCTTAGAAATGGTAGCAAAATTTTATGTAATTTTTGGTAGTTTTTAAAACCAATTAAGTAAGATCCTCTTTGATTTTCGATCTTTTTGACCTGTTTTGCAAAATTTATTGTAGTTTTTGATTTTGCATAAATTGGCTATTTTGGTTGCAATTTTGGGAATTTTTCTAAGTTTCTTATATTTTTGGAAATCTTGCTAAAATTTATTTAGGGCCTTTTCTCTATATTTCCCTCCATTTGGCCAATAAATTTATGAAACCCCAAACCCTAACTTTTTACCCTAATCCTTATACCACGAGACCTAAGCCCTACATCATGACGCATAGATAAAATCAAAGCAAAGGAAAGGGTAAAGAAAATCCATGAATGACTCCAAATAAGGAAGATATGGATTTTAAATCTTTTGGTTATGGATTATCTAAGGTAGTCACTCAACTTCAAGAAAGGATTAATAATATGGTGAGTAAGGATGAACTTAAGTGTGGAATGAAGATGGAGTTTGAATCAATGCGAGAAGGTGATAATTCTCACTCTTTCAAGCGTGAATACTAGAATGAATTCCCATTTTAGTCACATGGGTTCCTCTAGAAATGCACACACAGATCCAAATCACACCAACCAAGGAGGATTATTTTCAAAAACCAAAGGATCTTCTAACCAACAATGTGGCATTGTTTTGAAAGTGGAAATGTGTAAGTTTGATTTAAAGGATTTGTTTAATTAGATTAACTAAATGTATAATTTATTTGATCTACTTCAGATACCTTCAAGACAAAAGGTGACTATGGAATCCTTATATCTCAAACCTAACTGATACATTTGGTATCATTGGTTATGTGATCAATGGCATAAGAATTGTCTTAGTGTTACATGGAAAATTTTCACTAAAGAGATAAAATTGCACTATAGTTCTTATCGGTTAGAGAACTAATTCAGCCAAACAATAAATTTATAGCAAGGGGGATTAGTCAAGGATTATGTTCATCAATTCAAAAACATATCCTTATGTGTGGAGAATATTACGAGAAGGTATATAAATGACCTATTTCTTATGGATCTTAAGGACCGCATTGAAAAAGAGGTGTGCATGTTAATCCACTTAAGGTTTCTAATTATCCTATCATGGCACATAGGGCGAGGAAAATTTTCTTTCCAAAAGAAATTATACTTTCTCTAACATCAGAAACTATAACACCTTCACACCATCATACCCTCAACCCATTAGAGTGACACCTTAACAAGTTGAAGAAAAGAGAGAAAAAGGGTTATGTTTTAATTATGATAACAAATATGGACCAAGTGAAAAATGTGTCGAGAAGAATTTGTTTACATTAAAGGGACCAACGAGAAGAATAATATAAGGAAACATCAAGTGATGGAGTGGAAAAAATAAAGGAATACCCCAAATATCCTCAATTGAATATCTCATGTCATGTTCTATCTGGTATTAGCACTCCACAAACCCTTCAGGTGGTGGGGTACCTTAAGAAATATAAGGTGATGATACTGATTGATTTAGGTATCACACATAATTTCATCAATAATAAGTTGAAAAAAGGATAAATAATTTGATCTACCCAACACCTAAATTTCAAGTAATAATTTTCAATGGTGGCTTAGTCCAATGTTTAGGATTTTTCATAAAATATAACTTATGATGGGTGACTACAAAATGGAATCTACTATGTTCATTTTTCCCATGGGTAGAGCTTATATTGTCTTGGGTGTTCAATGACTCACAACTTTAGACACCATAGAGCTAAATTTTGTTCATGTGCATTCATTCGAAGGAAAGATAGTTTGAAATTTGAGGACTACAAGTAGAACTCCTCAAATTGTTAAATCTCACCAAATTTAAAAAAATTAAAATGGGGTTGAAGGATTCATAGCACAATCATTCTCCATGGAATTTCAACCACCAATTATTGTAGTACATATTGATCTTCATAAGGTTATTGATAAACATGCAATTGTCTTTGAGGATCCTATAGGATTAACTCCTTGAAGAGAGAATTATCATGCCATTCAGTTAATTCTAGGAATCAAGCACCACAACATCGGCCTTATAGATACCCATATGTGTAAAAGAGTGAGATTGAGATAATGGTTGAGTAAATTCTAGAAATGGGTATTATTCATCATATATAGAGTGTTTATTCTACTCAAGTCTTGATGATACATTGAAATTATGGAAGCTAGTACATAGTTCCATACTATAAAGAACTTAATAATTACACTATCAAAGATAAGTTTCCATTTCCCGGCATTGGTGATTTGTTAGATGAGTTACATGGTACAATTTATTTTACAAAACTATATTTTCATTAGGAACTCATTAAGTGCATTATGAATTTGTAGTGATGCCTTTGGTGTTACTAATTAACCATCCACATTTTATATTTTGATTAATTATGTATTTTGACCATTTAGACGTGTTATCCCGTAAAATTGACAAGGGCAATTTTACCGATAACCTTACCGAAAATTTTGTTTCGATCCTCGTTAGGATCCTTCGCTTCAAATATTGTAAAATCCCTTCCCGGAAATTCAGTTTTGAACTTAGTCTTTTTGAGCCTTTTTGGTAGGCGCATGGTTTTCCTTGCACATCAATTTTGATGCGCCTCCTTAAAAGCCTTTGGCGCATGGTTTTCCATGTTAGCACGTCTTTCGGTGCGCGAAAGGATGTTGAGTAAGTTTTGGTGCGCGAAGGGCGCACGTAATATCTTTGTCACATCAAGTTTTGGTGCGCGAAGGGCGCATAAGCTTCGTGTCGACAACTCGTTGGATGCGCCAAAGCGCGCTCATTCTCTGTTGTCATTTCCTTCCATGCGCCAAAGGCGCACGCTTTCCCAATAAGCCATTTGTTTCCATGCGCCATTTCAAAAGTTGGTGGCGCATTAATGACAAGATTTTCTATATATACCCGTGCCCGCCATGTCATTTTCATTTCATTTTGACAAGCACGTGATCGCTCTGGATTTGTCAGCTCTGCTCTGTCATTATCTCGCCCTGTGGACCCGCTTTCCGATTTTAACATATATTTAAGGTAAGAGGTTCATCCTCTTTTTCATTGCATGCTTTCGTGTTTTGGTCTGTGTTCGGTCTGCTGGTCTGTGTTTAAAAGAGTATGTTTAGGTGTTTCCCCCTGAGCTTTTCCATCGTTTTCTTCTCTCCTCTTCTTCCCTTTTTCCAGATCTGCTGGTAAAGGGAGCTTTCTTGAATGGCTTGGCTTGATTAAACCTTTTGTAAAACCTTACTTGCCCAAGTAACTATTTAGGTGGAGGAAATGAGTAAGAATGATTTGAGTGAAGAGTTTTTTTTTCAAATAGGCGCCTTTGGCGCGCTTTATTCTGTCAAGGCAGTCGCGCCCCTCGGCGCACTTACCCGCCATGCAACATGCTCAAGACCCGCGCCTAGGGCGCACCCTGCCATCCTGCTGCAGTTTAAATTCATGCGCCCTCGAAGCGCGCCCCTTTTACATGCTGCAAGTTTAAATCCCGCGCTTCCATAAAAACTTTGGCGCACCCTTTACCCCTGTTGCATCCCTCTTCTATGCGCCAAAGGCGCGCCAAGCTTCCATGCAACGCAAGAGTTATTTGCGCGTAAAAACCTCCAGCGCGGGCGCACCTTCCGTTGCAAGTACATGATGTTGTGTAGATCCTCCATGCGCCGCGCCCATATACCTTTAGGCGCCTTTTTCCATGTTGCACAATGCCCATGCGCGAAGGCGCACCAAATCTCAATGTAACATGCATTTCTGTGCGCCCTTCTATATAATGCGATCTGCTTCATCCATGCGCCATGCGCCTTTGGCGCCACTTAACCTCTGTTGCACCCTTTTCTGTGCGCCTTGACTATTCACTGTTATATACATTTTCATGCGCCTGCGTCCCGAACCTTAAAAGTTCTAACTCTTTCTTACTAGTATTCCCATGGAAGATCAAATGACTAATTCAAGCTTCTTGGATTGGGTTTCGCTCCTTCTACGTGCAGATCATCAGATAAGCCTTGAAGAACACATGTCTACGTCAAGCAAGAGACCCATCAAACCAAGAGGGAAGGCAAAGCTAACAGAAGAAGAAATGAAATACAAATATCAGAGGGTCAGGATGCCCGAATCACAGGCAGAGTGTAATATGGATGTCAGGGATTCTGAACTGGGCCACATTGACATAGAGGAATTCTGGGTAAGGACTCAGAAAGTGACAAGGAGTCCATGGATGGATAAATTGATAGGCAGCGCCCTGCACTTCGCCGGTGGGATTCCTGTCAGTGCTGTTAATAACGAGTTTATGATGGTTGTTGCACAATCCTTCAACAAAGACACAAGATGTGTCGAGAATAGCAAGGGCGAGGTAGTTATAAACCTTACTGCCCGTCGCTTTGAGTTGATGCTTGGCATCCCTCACCACCGAAACTATGTGGCTGTTAGCCAAGAGAATGCCTCAAGGCTTGGGAGGACAACGAAGACAATTGCATGCAATTGATGAATGAGGTCTACCTCAAGAATAAGAAGGTAGTGACCCGGTGGCCTCAAACTATCCACCGGAGTGATTTCTCGGAGGAACTCGGTGATCAATCACCTTCTGAGCGAGTCTTCGGTCTTTCGGATGCTCACTACTTCCATAAGTGGATGCTTTGCGATACACGACACAATGAATAAGAATCGCCCGATCGCGTTTACTGCTGGGGGAGATAATAAGCGACACAATATCCGAGCAAGCTGCACGATTCGCTCTGGCAGAGTGTTCCACATGAACTCCTACGTAGTGTATGCTGCTGCGTCTGAAAGGGATTATCCAGGGCTGCACCGAAGTGGAACTTGGCCTCAGGCCAAAATATATGAATACTATCAAGAGCTGAAGCTGGAGAACAGCATCCAACACTTCGCTAAGATCAATGATGTTTTCTTCTATCACATCATGTGCATATTGCGGCCAAATTTGACTCATGGCCGGACAACCAAAAACATAGTGGCAGTCACAGAGAAGTGGGGGGCCTTGTTCACCCAATTTCCCACATTCACCTATCTGAGGGCGGTCAACTTTTTGGGCGAACCAACCAGGTTGCCAAGGTATGCTGGACCAAAGCTGATTTTATTGGAACTATCAAGACAGCTCGTCACATACCATGAAAAGTGCCTCAAGAGAAAGAAGGGCGGAACTCCTTTCCCCCTCACAGTAGGCCGTTACACATGCTCCAGCTATCACAAGGCGAAGGAGATGTTTGCTGAGCTAGAATTGCTCAACCTAAAGCATGATTTCCCAGCAAGGCCCACATTCGACCCTAGGGGCTGTCTACCAAGGGCTAAGCTTGATCCGATTCATGTCCCTCAGATTGAGGATATCTACATTGACGTTCTCCATGAGGTAGAACTCAGAAGAAAGGATCACTCTCGCTTAGCATTAACGGAAATCATCCATTACGGAGTGGCCATTGTCCCAAAAGGCTTCCAAACCACGGAAGACGAAGTAGACAAAGTGTATAATGACACAGAAGGGGATGATTGGCCCTTCCCGGACATTGGCGAAAGCAAGGCTCCTCGGACAATCGAGGAGAGGGTCAAGGAGACTATGCGGAGAACAGAGCATTGGTGCCGCATGAATGGGTTAATCTACCTCGGTGTAGATTTTACAACTTCTCCTTTGGGTAATGCACCTCCAAGGTCAAAGAAGCAGCTAAAAGGCAAAGCTGCGGAAGGTGAGCCTAGCACCATTCAGGAGGAAGCCCCTGAAAGTCCTCTTCCTTGAGCTGAACAAGTAATAACCACGGGATTCGCGGAGAAGGAATTGTGAGAGGATAGTCCTATACGCCCATCCACCCAGGATGTCGGCATCGCTACAACTACAGAGGTCCCTTCTATCCCTTCTTCTTCTCTTCCTCCCCTTCCTCAGATGTCGGCAACCACTCCTTTGGTTGTATCCTCTCCCCCTTCTTCTACTCTCTCCCCTGCCTCTTCGTCCATCTTCTCCTCTCTCGCTGATTTGTCTTCCTCCATTTCTTCCCTCATTTCCGGGCTCCCTTCCCTTCCCATGTCTTCTGCAGCTGCGGTTTCCCTTCCTCCCGTGGGCATGTCTTCGGCTATTCTTTCAATGCCGCCGCCGCGTGTCTCCACGTTCTTCCCCTCTTCTACCGTTGCTGCCTCCCCCTCTGTCTCTGGTCCTTCTTCAATAGGACCAGCTTGGATCTCTCAGCAGCTGAGCCAACCAAAGAGGAAAGTCCCCATCGCTCCGATGGACTTTTCAGTCATTCCGGCTAAAGGAGCAAAGAAGCACAAGCCGGTTACACGCTTCTCCAAGAGCGCTGCAGGTGAGAGGGTTATGGAAATTGCCTACCCCGATCCCACCAAAGAGAAAGAAGATCTGTCTCGGCAGATTTCACGGTGACCCAAGTCACATGGGGACATCCTCAAAAGTCTCCGGGGGAAGCTCTTTCCATGATTGATGCAATCTGCAAAAGCTTCGAAACAAACAAAGGAAGAAAAGAGGCTCTTTGAAGGAGCGAGAATAAATACACTGCTTGAGCCCTACGAGAAGATGGGAAGTGCACCTCCCACAATGCCGCCGAGACTCTGAGCTGCTCGGTCGGGAGAAGATCAATGAATATTCAAAGATCGGCGAGCGGTGTATGGCCATTTCTACGCTTGGAGGAGCCAAATCCTTAAGGATAGTGAAAAGGTGATCGCGAGTATATCGGTTTATACACGAACATCGAGAAGGCGAATAAGGAACTCAAACATTAGCAAGTCCGATGTATCGGGAAAGAGCTCAAAACGCCGAGACTCCAACACGAGGCCTTCCAACAAATGTTCGAATGATCGAAGATTTGGTCAAGTTTGGAGTATTCGGTCATCGAGGACCCTCAGCAAGACCATGTCCACTCTGGACTATCGGATAGATCAGCTCGAATTTGTGTTAGAGAAGATAGACAAGGTGAAGGAAGAGGCCACGGATGCGATGCATCAAATGGAGAAGATTGTTCTATCTATGACTCGGGGTTGCTCACTCCTTCCCTCACCTTGAGATCAGCTGACGATACTATCCGAATTTTCAAGGAGTTAGCTTCTCAAGGGACAGGGCCAGAAGTCACTTTCGACATCGAATCCATCAACAACCTACTGGCCTGTAGAGACTTCATCGGGTCCCTAATCGAGGCGGGTAAAGACTATTCCAAGGTCCCAAAAGCTCATTGATGAGCGGGAAACTTGCGAAGCAATCGGTGAAAACACAGGATCCATCACAGGATCAATTTGCGCCAATGATCAGCAAGTTCTTGGAATACCGCGCTCAGTTCCACATCTCATCTCCTGATCAGCATCAAAAACAGGCGACCCCTTTTAGGCCACAGGATGATGATGATGAATAGCTTCTTCTTCTTCTTCTTCTTCTTCTTCTCCTCCTCTCTATTCTCAGACTTTCTCTTGAAATATCGAAGTGTGTTGGCACAAGCGATGACATCATCCATGTTGCATCATGGGATGATGTCATCCATCCAAGTTGTCAAAGTCAACATGACTTTTGGATATTTTGTAAATATCTTGTGAATAAGTGGTTGGCTCCATTTTGCCTTCTCTCTCCCTCACTTTCTATAAATACTAGAATACTTGTTGTATTTGTGGTGAACATTTTTCAGATAGAAATAGAAGTGAGGAGAGAAAGACTTTGAGCTTTCTTGTATGTGAGATAAAAACAATTAATACAATTATTCGGACTTTGTGCTCAATAAGCTGTGTTATACATTAAGATCTTTCTTATGTTAGATCTGCATGTGTTTATTACTGTTGATTCATATCTACTTTTCCGTCACTTGTTTATCGGTATTGCTTTGTTTATTTATGCAAGTAGGTTTGGCTCTGTTTCTTACCAAGCCCAAAGCATAGATCTTCGACCCTTCCGCTTTGGAACTCATTTCTTTTCTTCCTTCGGATCTGTTCTTTCTCTTCTCCTTCTTTTATTCCTTTCTCTTCGCACCTAGAACACTCTCTTTGGGATGAGATCCCAACCCCGAAGGCGAGAATCTGTGAGACTTGCATAGGTTCCTGCTAGTAGAAGTAGCAATAAACCGATTTAACTTCTTTGTCTCAAAGAGGGCTAAGCCACACACCGTTGGCCCGTCTCATCCATAGATCTGTCCCATGACGATTTTCGGACCAACGATTTTGGCGACTCTCATTGGGATCGGATTTTCTAACAGATTTACCAATGAAACAGATATAAATCATGCCGGATCTATCTTTGGTAGTAAAATAAAAAATCGAGAAAATCAGCGAGAGTTCTTTGCCGGTTTACAAATCTAAACCTTTTTGTTAAAAATCCTAAAAATTTGCAAAAGTACTCAAATTGAAAATTTTCTTACGAGAATCATAGATCGGGCTGTTACATATCTTTAGTTATTGAGTTTTTATCAAAATCATCATTTTCCGTAGATCGAGTTTTTAACTATTTTTACGAAATGTTCTAAACCCTCTGAAAATTAAAAACCAGATCAAAAAATCAGCTTACTATCTTCCTGCCATCTTATCCTCATTGTTATTTGTCATTTAACATGATCGGTTTACGAAGAGGATAATTTTCAAATATCGAGAAAAGTGCATCTTTGCTGGTTTTGTGAAAAAACCAGAAAATCAGCAAGTACACCCAAAAATAAAGTTTAAATCTGCGCTGTAATATTACAGATCTGAAAGGTACACTGGCGAGTGAACCTTTTACGCGCAGCAGAAGAGCCCGTGGAGAAGCTGATCCTACTTTCGATCTGCTTCAGAGGCACAATTTCAGCGTAACACCGGCACGTTTTTCAGCGCTAAGCTCAGCTAGCCGTTCATCCAGGAGTGTCTCGCCTTCACGAAGAAAAAGTCTTTTGCCAGAAGCATCCACATCCCTTTGTAGTGCTTTGCTACTCAGCGGAACTACACTTCCAGCTCGTGTTCTCTTTCCGGCTTTTCAGATGGCGGTACCATGGGGAAACGCTATGGGTCCGTTGGCTTTACCACATCCAGTTCACGCACTCCCTCACGGAAATCGAAAGAATTTTCCTAAATTCGACGGGAGCGGAAATCAAAGCACGGATTCCCACATTTCTGCTTTCATTATGTCATGCAGTATTTTGGATGTGACTCATGAAGATGTGTCGGTTCGCCTTTTTCTAGAAACTCTACAAGGGCCTGCAGCTGAATGGTTTCAGCATTTGCCGGCCGGATCTATCACTAGTTGGGCAACTTTGCGGGACGCTTTTGAAGACAGGTATAAGCCTTCAGAGATGCATTTACTTTATTGTCACGAATCACTCATCTGAAGAAGGAGGCAAATGAGACCATGCGCGATTTTGTCGCCCGGTTCAATGCGCTAATCAACCGTGTCCCTACTACCATGCTTCCAACACCGGAGAACCAGAAGTGTTTTTCGTAAAATGCCATGAGCTCAAAAGTTAGCTTCTTACTCCTTGAGAGCGAGTAGCTACTCTACCTCTCGCTCAGGCTGCTGCCATCCGTATAGAAGACAATCTGATAATATCTGGCGAGTTAAGAAAGGAATCAGTAAAGCCTAAGTCTTTGGGCCCTTCGCCTACCACTTCGTCTGATCCAGCATTCCAAAAAATGGCGAATGATTTGCTTGCACTAAAAAAGCAGCTGGCCCAGGCCTCTCCCAGTTCCTCGTATCGGGATATCCCGCGGAGGAATTTTGTTCCTAACAACGCTTCACAAAGGCCGCGCTTGCCTACAGCTGCTCCACGGTTGGCGCTTGAAGCTCCTCCGGTCAATGCTTTGGCCGAAATTGAAGAGGAAGAAGAGCAGTACTATGAAGAACCTTCGCTCCAAGGCGAAGATGATCAAGATGTCGGTGAACCGACTGGCGACTCCACAATTGGATACATGGAATTTGATGAGGACGAATCTGATGAAGAAGAGAGTACGCAAGGCTATGCAAGCGGACAATCCTACGCTGTTTTTACCCGCTCGCAAGGAAAAGAAGCAGAAGTTGCTGCCCATACGCAGAAAGAGAAGGCCGTGTCAAACGCGCCTCCAACCATTGTTAAAAGAGGTAATCCTCTTCCCGCTCAACTCCCTGTTAAATCTTTTGCAAAGAAGTCTTTTCCACCTATCTCTCCTCAAGTCAGACCCTCTCATATTCCTATCAAGATCGGTAACCCTATTCCATCATCGCGGGGTGAAGGACTCATTCCTTTACCAACGCAACCCTTAACCGCA
This sequence comes from Taxus wallichiana var. yunnanensis, assembly GCA_018340775.1. Classification (NCBI taxonomy): domain Eukaryota; kingdom Viridiplantae; phylum Streptophyta; class Pinopsida; order Cupressales; family Taxaceae; genus Taxus; species Taxus wallichiana. Next base: position 153,659,280 of record CM031234.1, on the reverse strand, counting down.
TTTGATATAATAGATCATGCAAAAAGACCAAGATCCAAATGTCAAAAGTGAGTATCTTGATCAAACCCCGAACAGCTTGTAAGATTACTAAGTATATCCAAAGTCAAGGCTTTTATATCTAATCGAGCTTCCCTAAAGGAATCCTTTCCACTCCTCCTGAATCCCACATAAATGTTGCCTCAACATCGCATCGAGCAAGATAGAGCCTTTCTATCTCTCCCTCTAATCAATGGCCATAAGTTGAGCAAGTGTATAATTGATTCCGGAGCTTGAGATAACGTCATGCCGTGAAAGTCGCCCATGCTTTGGGCCTCACTCTTACCAAGCCTTTGGCGGATGTTACTCATTGGAAACTAAGCAAGTGCCATTGATTGGTCAAATCAAAACCGCGCGATCGCGTTCGCGGCATTCCACGAAAAGAGGGTAAAAATGACCGTCCTTGTCGGCATTCCGGCGACCTATGGAATTTTGCTTTGGGAAGGAGCTTTTGCGTGAAGTTGGTGGAGAAATTCATATGGGTGGTCTAAAGCTAGAATTCCAGTCAAAGGCGTAATGCAAACTTTGGAGCCGGAATCCCAAAAGAAATACTTGGTCACTAGCTCTGAAGACCCCAAAGCCCAAATCCTTTTCGAATCATCAGGGATGGGGAACTACTTCTTATCCACCGAGGCGGATCTGAAGGGAAGTTTTCATTCGAAAAGGACCTTAATAAGGTCTGGACCTTGCAATTTGATGGCAGCTGCGCAACTAGTGGATGTGGCGCTGGGGTTGTGCTAATATCTCCTGAGGAGGAGGTCATTCCTCTCTCTTTCAAATTGCAGTTTTTCACACTAACAATCTTTGCTGAGTATGAGTCTCTCTTACTCGGTATGCAAGCCCATGAAAAAAGAGAGAATAAAAATCTAAAAGTTCAAGGTGATGCCGAGCTAGTTGTAAATCAGGTCAAAAGGATTTACAAGTAAAAATGAAAGGCTCAGGCACTACCGTAATGCAGTATGGGACAGCATTGAGGAATTTGATGCCTTTTCAATAGGAGCGATTCCAAGAGCTCAAAATGACATGGCTGATTCGTTGGCTGTTTCAGCATCTCTCATGCTCCCGCACCCGGGTTTGAAAACAAACAAATACACCATTGAAGTGGTTTTCCGCCCAAGCGTGCCAGACAACTCTCAGCATTGGCAGGTATTCAACGATGATAATCACCTCATTGCCTTTCTGGAAAAATCAGAAAATTTTGATGAGTTGTATTTTGAAGGATCCACCTCTACATGCCGTGAATCAATCAACAGTCAAAACCACGAAACAAAGGAGAACGATGGCATTTGTCGACAAGGAAATAAAATTCCAAAGGCTGGTTTCTCTGGGCGCTGTTTGTGAGCATGACCGTTTTGTGAAAAAGAAAAGGCGAGATGATCTAGCTCATCTCCGGAGACGAAACCCGTCAATATAGGTTACGAGGCACATCCACATTCGTGAACATCGGGAAATGTTGCACGCCCGGAAGAAAAAGCGGAAATTTGTCAAGTTCTTTGAAAAGATATATGGATGTATTGGCATGGTCCTATGCAGATTTAAAGTCCTTGAAGCGAGAGGGCGTTCGGCATAATATACCATTTGAAAGAAGATGCCAAAGCCTTAAAATCGGAAGCGAAAGGCATTATAATCCCAAGGTTTCGGGCACCATTCGGGCCGAAATTCGGAAGATGCTTGGCCAACGAGAATCATCTTCCCTATCCATCACAGACACTTGGGTGGCAAACATTGTGCTTGCGCACGAAGAAAAAGGGTGAAATACGCATCTGCGTAGACTTAGAAACTTGAATCAAGCTTATTTGAAAAGACAACTACCCTCTTCCCATAATGGACCAAGTTACGCAGCGATGGCGGGTCGAGATCTTGTCTATGCTTGACGGTTTTCGAGGCTATAATCAGTTGAAGTCTCGCTTTGAAGATCAATTCAAAACAGCATTCACTACTCCATGGGGTACATTTGCCTCTGACGGGATGCCTTTCGGCCTAACTAACGCTGGTGCCACTTTTCAGCGGGCCATGGATTTCGCATTTAAAGGCATGATGGGAAAAGTCATTGTAGTTTATCTAGATGACTTAACCGTGTTCTCCAAACAGACGAAGTGATCATTGTGATCACTTGGAGCAAGTATTGGCAGTGTGAGAACATGGGATTTCCTAAATCCTAAAAAGTCTGTTTTGGGGTTCTTGAAGGGAAATTGCTAGGCCATGTGGTTAGCAAAAGAAGGAGCGAAGATTGATGCCGAAAGAGTTAAGGCTATCCAAAGCCTTACTCTGCCTACAAGCAAGAAATGGTGTTCATTCTTTCTTCGGAAAGGTGAACTTTCTTAGGCGTTTTGTCCACGATTTTCTTGAGAAGACCCGCCACATCTTTGAACATGATGAAAGGGTCACCCACTTTCAGATGGAGTGAAGAGGGGAAAAGGTCGTTTGAAGAGATAAAAACTTTTGTTGCTCATGCGCGGTCTGGTATGTCAGTTTCTCCAAAGACTTCATTATGTATAGTTACGCCTCAGAACATACGTGTATGCAAATCCTAATGCAAAAAGAATTCGGAGGATATTGAATCCCCGATTGCATTCATGAGTTCTCCCCTCAAGCCCCACGAGTTGAAGATGACTCAATTAGAAAAGCACGCCTTTGCCGTTGTCAAAGCGGTGAAGAATTTCAGGTATTACATTCTGAACTCGCATACGGTGGTCTTTGGTTCCGACACTTGCGGTGAAGTCAATTCTAACTCGGCGGGAGTTAGGAAGCTTGAGAGGGAATTGGATCGCAAAGGTCCGGGAATATGACCTAGATATTAAACCCACCAAGTGGTGAGGGGCAAAGGCACATGTGTCGCTAATGGTGAGAACAAGGGTTGAAAAATCCACGATGAAAGAGAAAATTGTACGATGAAGAGCAAACCCCTCTAGAAGGGCACGATTCTCTACCTCTGGTTTTGTTTGTTTGACTAGTGACGAATGGTACTCAGACATTGCTTTCTTCCTTACCTACGGCGAATGCCCGATGCACCTAACTGTAAAGGAGAAGCGTACTTTGTAAAGCTCGGGGCAGCTAAGTATGTCATCGGGATGAAGGTTTATATAAAGCGCGGGATAGACGGTGTCTTTTCTGCGATGTGTTGACAAGCCCCGAGCAAGTAAAAGCTGCTGGAAAGTTTTCCAACTCGGCTGTGGAGGCCATTTTTCTTCTTAGTGACAGTGCACACAAAATCATTCGAGCCGGTACTCTTGGCGGACGCTCTTTCAAGATGCGGCTACAGGTGGCAAAATGTGAACCACATCGGCGATTCGTCGGCAAGCCCAAGTTGGCTGCCCTCCCCTAAGGCGGTCATTATCAATGAACCATTCGAGCAATGGGGAATTGATTTTATTAGTGCACTCATCCTCGATCGAGTCTTTGGACATAGCTATGTCCTCACGGCAATGATTACTTCACTAAATGGGTGGAGGCCATACCATCAAGCATGCCACTTACGAGGTGGTTTGCGGTTTTATCAAGAGAAAATATCATTGTCGGGTTTGGCATTCCAAATAAAATCGTTCTTGATAATGCTTCTAACTTCTCTTCAGGGAAGTTATTAGTTTTTGCTATGAATATGGGATAACTTTAGCACATGCCTCAGTTATTATCCTCGGGGAAATGGTGGGGCGAGAATCCGATAATAAGAACTTGGTGACCATCATACGGAAATTAGTAGATGAAAATCAGCGGATGTGGCACAAGTCTTTGTCACGATGCTTTGTGGGCGGACCGCATTACCCCCAGAGATCCTCGGCATGTCACCTTTTCAAGTGTTATATGGCAACGATGCCGAACTTCCCATTTCTGCGGAACTTCTGCTCTCTACGCTTGCACGAGAGCAATCGAAGATGAAACTTTTGAGTTCTCTGGAAAAGAGAATCATGTACCTTGCGGAACTTGAAGAAAAGAGAGTAAGGGTGGTCGACGGGATCACTTGAACATCGAATCAAGTGAAGAAGCTTTTCGACAAGAAGGCCAAGCGAGAGGAATTTTGAAGTGGGAGATCTCGTCCTTCTGGGACAAGCGAAGAGAGCCAAAGGGTATGCACGGAAAATTTGATTCCCTATGGAGAGGGCCCTTCAAAATCAAGCAACTCAATGGAGAGAATAGTTTCTATCTCTCATATCGGATGGAGCTGAGCTCCACTTCCTATAGCGGGCAACATCTCAAGATCTTCGGGAAGTAGAGCTTGCTCTCTTCTTTGTCTGATTTATTTTAGTTGTGTGTTTGCTTTAGTCGTGTGTTTGCTTTCGGTTTTTGTGTGTTTCCTTTTTCTCCCCCGGTCCCCCTTGTTTTTGACTCCGTACCCAATGGATAGGCACATGTGATCTGGGATTCTCTACCCCGAGTTTGCTCGGGGATAGTCCCAGAAAAGAGCATTTGTTATCAGTAAAATTGACAAGGGCAATTTTACCGATAACCACTACCGAAAATTTTGTTTGATCCTCGTTAGGGATCCTTCGCGTTCAAAATATTGTAAAATCCCTTCCGGAAATTCAGTTTTGAACTTAGTCTTTTTGAGCCTTTTTGGTTGGCGCGTGGTTTTGCCTTGCACATCAATTTTGATGCGCCTCCTTAAAAGCCTTTGGCGCATGGTTTTCCATGTTAGCACGTCTTTCGGTGCGCGAAGGATGTTGAGTAAGTTTTGGTGCGCGAAGGGCGCACGTAATATCTTTGTTACATCAAGTTTTGGTGCGCGAAGGCGCACATAACTTCGTGTCGACAACTCGTTTGATGCGCCAAAGCGCGCTCATTCTCTGTTGTCATTTCCTTCCATGCGCCAAAAGCGCACGCGCTTTCCCAATAAACGGCAATTTTGTTTCCATGCGCCATTTCAAAAGTTGGTGGCGCATTAATGACAAGTTTTCTATATATACCCGTGCCCGCCATGTCATTTTCATTTCATTTTGACAAGCACGTGATCGCTCTGGATTTGTCAGCTCTGCTCTGTCATTATCTCGCCCTGTGGACCCGCTTTCCGATTTTAACATATATTTAAGGTAAGAGGTTCATCCTCTTTTTCATTGCATGCTTTCGTGTTTTGAGTACGTTTGAGTCTGCTGATCTACGTGTTTAAAAGAGTATGTTTAGGTGTTTCCCCACAGAGCTTTTCCATCGTTTTCTTCTCTCCTCTTCTTCCCTTTTTCCGGATCTGTGGTAAAGGGAGCTTTCTTGAATGGCTTGGCTTGATTAAACCTTTTATAAAACCTTACTTGCCCAAGTAACTATTTAGGTGGAGGAAATGAGTAAGAATGATTTGAGTGAAGAGTCTTTTTTTTTTTCAAATGGCGCCTTTGGCGCGCCTTATTCAATCAAGGCAGTCGCGCCCCTCGGCGCGCTTACCACCACCATGCTGACATGCTCAAGACCCGCGCTTTAGCGCGCCCCATCCATCTGCTGCAGTTTAAATTCATGCGCCCTCGAAGCGCGCCCCTTTTACATGCTGCAGTTTAAATCCCGCGCTTCCATAAAAACTTTGGCGCACCCTTTACCCCTGTTGCATCCCTCTTCTATGCGCCAAAGGGCGCGCCCAGCTTCCATGCAACGCAAGAGTTATTTGCGCGTATAAAACCTCAGCGCGGGCGCACCTTCCGTTGCAAGTACATGATGTTGTGTAGACCCTCCATGCGCCGCGCCATATACCTTTGGCGCGCCTTTTTTCCATGTTGCACAATCTGCCCATGCGCCAAGGGGCGCACCAAATCTCAATGTAACATGCATTTCCTGTGCGCCCTTCTATATAATGCAGTCTGCTTCATCCATGCGCCATGCGCCTTTGGCGCCAACTTAACCTCTGTTGCACCCTTTTCCTGTGCGCCTTGACTATTCAGCCTGTTATATACATTTTTCATGCGCCCTGCGTCCCGAACCTTAAAAGTTCTAACTCTTTCTTCTGCTAGTATTCCCATGGAAGATCAAATGACTAATTCAAGCTTCTTGGATTGGGTTTCGCTCCTTCTACGTGCAGATCATCAGATAAGCCTTGAAGAACACATGTCTACGTCAAGCAAGAGACCCATCAAACCAAGAGGGAAGGCAAAGCTAACAGAAGAAGAAATGAAATACAAATATCAGAGGGTCAGGATGCCCGAATCACAGGCAGAGTGTAATATGGATGTCAGGGATTACAAATTGGGCCACATTGACATAGAGGAATGCAGGTAAGGACTCGAGAAAGTGACAAGAGTCCATGGATGGATAAATTGATAGGCAGCGCCCTGCACTTCGCCGGTGGGATTCCTGTCAGTGCTGTTAATAACGAGTTTATGATGGTTGTTGCACAATCCTTCAACAAAGACACAAGATGTGTCGAGAATAGCAAGGGCGAGGTAGTTATAAACCTTACTGCCGTCGCTTTGAGTTGATGCTTGGCATCCCTCACCACCGAAACTATGTGGTACATTGGCGGCAAGAATGCCTCAAGGCTTGGGAGGACAACGAAGACAATGCATGCGATTGATGAATGAGGTCTACCTCGAAGAATAAGAAGGTAGTGACCGGTGGCCTCAAACTATCCACCGGAGTGATTTCTCGGAGGAACTCGGTGAATCTGATCACCTTCTGAGCGAGTCTTCGGTCTTTGGATGCTCACTACTTCCATAAGTGGATCTTTGCGATACACAGACACAATGAATAAGAATCGCCCGATCGGCGTTTACTGCTGGGGGAGATAATAAGCGACACAATATCAGAGCAAGCTGCAACGATTCGCTTCTGGCGAGTGTTCCACATGAACTCCTACGTAGTGTATCTTTGCTGCGTCGAAAGGGATTATCCGGGGCTGCACCGAAGTGGAACTTGGCCTCGAGGCCAAAATATATGAATACTATCAAGAGTGAAGGCTGGAGAAACTGACATCGACACTTCGCTAAGATCATGATGTTTTCTTCTATCACATCATGTGCATATTGCGGCCAAATTTGACTCATGGCCGGACAACCAAAAACATAGTGGCGATCCACGAGAGAAGTGGGGGCCTTGTTCACCCATTTCCCACATTCACCTATCTAAGGCGGTCAACTTTTTGGGCGAACCAACCGGGTTGCCAGGTATCTTTGGACCAAAGCTGATTTTATTGGAACTATCAAGACAGCTCGTCACATACCATGAAAAGTGCCTCGAGAAAGAAAGAAGGGCGGAACTCCTTTCCCCCTCACGGTAGGCCGTTACACATGCTCCGGCTATCACAAGGCGAAGGAGATGTTTGCTTTGAGCTAGAATTGCTCAACCTAAAGCATGATTTCCCGTGAGGCCCACATTCGACCCTAGGGGCTGTCTCACGAGGCTAAGCTTGATCCGATTCATGTCCCTCCAGTTGAGGATATCTACATTGGCGTTCTCCATGAGGTAGAACTCGGAAGAAAGGATCACTCTCGCTTAGCATTAACGAAAATCATCCATTACGGGTGGCCATTGTCCCAAAGGCTTCCAAACCACGGAAGGCGAAGTAGACAAAGTGTATAATGACACGAAGGGGATGATTGGCCCTTCCGGACATTGGCAGAAGCAGGCTCCTCGGACAATCGAGGAGAGGGTCGGAGACTATGCGGAGAACAGAGCATTGGTGCCGCATGAATGGGTTAATCTACCTCGGTGTAGATTTTACAACTTCTCCTTTGGGTAATGCACCTCCAGGTCAAAGAAGCGGCTAAAGGCAAAGGCTGCGGAAGGTGAGCCTAGCACCATTCGGGAGGAAGCCCCTGAAAGTCCTCTTCCTTGAGCTGAACAAGTAATAACCACTGGATTCGCGGAGAAGGAATTGTGAGAGGATAGTCCTATACGCCCATCCACCCGGGATGTCGGCATCGCTACTGACTACGAGAGGTCCCTTCTATCCCTTCTTCTTCTCTTCCTCCCCTTCCTCGGATGTCGTGACCACTCCTTTGGTTGTATCCTCTCCCCCTTCTTCTACTCTCTCCCTGCCTCTTCGTCCATCTTCTCCTCTCTCGCTGATTTGTCTTCCTCCATTTCTTCCCTCATTTCCGGGCTCCCTTCCCTTCCCATGTCTTCTGCAATTGCGGTTTCCCTTCCTCCGTGGGCATGTCTTGGCTATTCTTTCATACCGCCGCCGCGTGTCTCCACGTTCTTCCCCTCTTCTACCGTTCTTTGCCTCCCCCTCTGTCTCTGGTCCTTCTTCATAGGACCAGCTTGGATCTCTCGGCCGGTGAGCCAACCAAAGAGAAAAGTCCCCATCGCTCAGATGGACTTTTCGATCATTCCGGCTAAAGGAGCAAAGAAGCACAAGCCGGTTACACGCTTCTCCAAGAGCGCTGCGGTGAGAGGGTTATGGAAATTGCCTACCCGATCCACCAAGAGAAAGAAGATCTGTCTCGGCAGATTTCACGGTGACCCAAGTCACATGGGGACATCCTCGAAAGTCTCCGGGGGAAGCTCTTTCATGATTGATGCAATCTGCAAAAGCTTCGAGAAACAAAGGAAGAAAAGAGGCTCTTTGAAGGAGCGAGAATAAATACCTTGAAGCCCTACAGAAGATGGGAAGTGCACCTCCCACAACTGCCGCCGAGACTCCTGAGCTGCTCAGTCAGGAGAAGATCAATGAATATTCAAAGATCGGCGAGCAGGGTATGGCTGTTTCTGCTTGGAGGAGCCAAATCCTTAAGGATAGTGAAAAGGTGATCGCCGAGTATATCAGTTTATACCTGAACATCGAGAAGGCGAATAAGGAACTCCAAACATTAGCAAGTCCGATGCTCGGAAGAGCTCAAAACGCCGGACTCCAACACGAGGCCTTCCACAAATGTTATTTGTTGATCGAAGATTTGGTCAAGTTTGGAGTATTCGGTCATCGAGGACCCTCAGCAAGACCATGTCCACTCTGGACTATCGGATAGATCAGCTCGAATTTGTGTTAGAAGATAGATAGAGGTGAAGGAAGAGGCCACTGGATGCGATGCATCAAATGGAGAAGATTGTTCTATCTATGACTCCCGGGGTTGCTCACTCCTTCCCTCACCTTGAGATCAGTGACGATACTATCCGAATTTTCAGGAGTTAGCTTCTCGAGGACGGGGCAGAAGTCACTTTCGAGACATCGAATCCATCAGCAACAACCTCGGCTGTAGAGACTTCATCGGGTCCCTAATCGAGGCGGGTAAAGACTATTCCAAGGTCCCAGAAAAGCTCATTGATGAGCGGGAAACTTGCGAAGCAATCGGTGAAAACACGAGGATCCATCACGGGATCAATTTGCGCCCGATGATCAGCAAGTTCTTGGAATACCGCGCTCAGTTCCACATCTCATCTCCTGATCAGCATCAAAAACAGGCGACCCCTTTTAGGCCACAGGATGATGATGATGAATAGCTTCTTCTTCTTCTTCTTCTTCTTCTTCTTCTCCTCTCTATTCTCCGACTTTCTCTTCGAAATATCTGAAGTGTGTTGGCACAAACGATGACATCATCCATGTTGCATCATGGGATGATGTCATCCATCAAGTTGTCAAAGTCAACATGACTTTTGGATATTTTGTAAATATCTTGTGAATAAGTGGTTGGCTCCATTTTGCCTTCTCTCTCCCTCACTTTCTATAAATACTAGAATACTTGTTGTATTTGTGGTGAACATTTTTCAGATAGAAATAGAAGTGAGGAGAGAAAGACTTTGAGCTTTCTTGTAACAGATAAAAACAATTAATACAATTATTCAGACTTTGTGCTCAATAACTGTGTTATACATTAAGATCTTTCTTATGTTAGATCTGCATGTGTGTTTATTACATTTGAATTCATATCTACTTTTCCGTCACTTGTTTATCGGTATTGCTTTGTTTATTTTGGCTCTGTTTACTACCAAGCCCAAAGTAGGTTTGGCTCATTTCTTTTCTTCCTTCGGATTTCTTTCTCTTCTCCTTCTTTTATTCCTTTCTCTTCGCAGCCTAGAACACCTCAATGAGATCCCAACCCCGAGATCTTGAGACTTGCTAGGTTCCTTTTTGGAACTCATTTCTTTTCTTCCTTTTTCGGACCAACAAGATTTTGTTCTTTTTTTGATGATATCTCTTCTCCATTCTTTTAATCCCTCCAATTATTTACAAGGTTTCTTAGGGCTCATAGGGTACCATTGCATATTTGTAATAAAGAACTATAGAAGTATAAAAACACCACTCACATCATTATTTAATAAAGGCTCCTTTAATTGGAATGAAAAATCTTCTAGAGAATTTGAAAAGTTTAAGGAGGTGATATACACCACCCCAGTGTTGGAAACCCCATATTTCACCAAGACCTTCATAGTTAAATACAATGATTCAAGAAATGGGATATGGGTAGTACTCATGCAATATTATCATACCATAGAATTTGAGATTTGGAAACTAAAAGGAAAGAATTTGTAGAATATTACCTATTATAAGGAAATGATGGAAATATTTCTTGTAGTTAAATAATGGAGATCATACTTGATGGGTAGAAACTTCAAGGTAAAAATTAATCATGATATTTTAAAATACTTCTTAGAGCAATGAATATATTCTCAAGAGCAATAAAATGGGTCACAAAGATGTTAGGATATGAATTTGATATTATTTATAATAAATGGAAGTACAATGTGGTCATTGATGCACTATCTAGAAGGGATCAATCCATAAGATCATTATTATGTGTCATATCTATACTAAAGGAAGATTCGGGAGATTAAACAAGCAAAGAATGGAAGAAATACGTAGAAGTCCGTGCTCTCATTTTTAATCTCTAGAAATATCCAGCCATATCCAAAAACATTAAATGGAAGGGTGATACATTGTGGTAAAAGGAAAATTTATATTTTTGTAAGAATTCTACACTTCAACAACATGTTCTTTCATAGCTTCATTCTTCTCCACTAGGTGTCGATTTTGGGTTCTTGAAAACTTATCATAGAGTTAAAAAAGATTTATTTTGGGAGGGTTTGAAAAGATACTTTCAAAAATTGTTGTAGAATGGCTGGTGTGCCAACATAATAAGGGTGAGACCATTAAGACATTGGGTCTCCTAAAACCCTTGTCTATTCCTAGTGAGAGATGGGAAGAGGCATGTATGGATATCATCACATGATTACCTAAATAAAAATTAAAAAAATTAATCATGGTTGTAGTGGATAGACTTACCAAGTATGCTAATTTTTGTCTTGTCTCATCCTTTCACTACCAAAGATAGTTTCCATCTCTTTTATGTACATGGTTCAAAAGATCCATGACACACCCAAAATTATAGTAAGTGATCGTGATTCAATATTTAAGAGAGATTTTTGGACTAATTTTTTCTATTGTTTGGGTAACAAATTGGCCTAGATTTCATCTTACCATCCCTAGTCATATGGAAAATATAGGTGGTAAATAAATATTTGGAAGGGTATCTTTGATGTTTTACTTTAGATAAACAAGAACATTGGGTGAAATGGTTACCACTTACGAGAATGGTTGCATAATACTTCATTTCATACTTGATCCAAAATATATTCATTTCTTGAACTATGCGGGTACCATCTTCTATCACTCATCTCTATCTTGAAGGTAAAACTTGTGGTGATAGCGATTAAATATCACATTCAACACCAACACAAGGTACTCTCTAGCCTTAGATAAAATTTGGCGTGGCTCACATAAAAACAATAATATTTTTCCCAATACAAATAAAAACAAATAAATGGTTTAAAACAATATAACCAATTAACCACATAACAAATATTTACTACATAGTAACTAACCACTTACCTATGGTAACAAAGGTAAAAGTAAAAACATTATTACAATGTAAAATGACCTTATACTACGAGTTTTACCTAACAATAAATTATCGCAGTATAGGATATTTCTAATATAGATAGTTTATTCAATCCCACACATATTTCAACTATGTGTCTAAGTTTAGACAGTCATACCCAATCTCTCCACTAATATAGATTAATATACACATTTCATGTTATGCATTCTTACATGATTGCTTTATACCAATCCCCAAGTGACATGATTTTAGGAGGTTCTCTAATATAAATATTTTTATCAAACTTAATTTTCTTTTTAACCTATTACTCATGATCCATTATTAAGAACCTCTGATGGCCTTTGTATACAACCATTTTGATATCTTTTGATGACCTTCCACTGATTTTATAATCGCACCTTAAACAAACATACTTTCCTTTTTATTGAGATACCAACATATAGAAATGATCAATTAAATCATTATATAATACAAATATATATGTATGTGTGTGCGGACACACACATGCATGCCTGACGGACATAAACACACACATGCATACACACACAAAAACACATGCACATGCACACACGCATACACATTCACGCACGTGCACACATGTGCGCACACACACATACACACACACACACACACGCACGCACGCACACGCACGCACGCACGCACACACACACACACACACACACACACACACACACACACACACACACACACACACACACACACACACACACACACACACACACACACACACACACACACACACACACACACGATATTTTTTCAAATTGTAATATACGATAAATACCTGAATAAATAACCATCCCAAGAAAATCATGAATAATCCAAAGATAAGATATAATAATAGGTGAATTATCTGTGACCAATGAGTTTTTAAGGCCATACATTGTAATTCCATTCCATAATTCTTGCAACTCATGAATTAAAGGTTAAAGGTAGATGTCCATATTTTTTACTTGGTGCTTACTCTAGGCACCAATAATGAAAATTTTTAAAAATCCATACAAATCATCAACCATGGTGCTGAGACTATAATTATTTCATCTTTTTGAACTAAAAGTAATACTTATTATCCATTTTTAGCAATTTTTAATGGACTTAATTATTTTTAAAGAAGTTTTAGTATTTTAAAATTAACACATAAGTTATGTCTAATGAATTAAGTTTCATAAGAAGTTATGCTCTAATTTTTTCTTAATATTTAATAAATGTTGTGAGGTAGATATGTTGTTATGAAAAACATGGCTTAATGACCATGATTGAATAAAAACCAAGGAATTATTGTTAGCTAAAACATTATAGTAGTAGTAATTTAACATTGTAATTGTTTATTTACTATTGATTTAATAAAATTAACTCTTAATCAAAGGAACTAAGATCAAATAAATATAACGGTAACAAGTAATATTTATCATGTAAAAAATAAGAAAGTGTGTACAATAGGGAGATAAAAATGACTTAACTTGTATTCAAAGATGTGGACTGATTATGGGCTAGAAACTAAGTGGAACATGTTGTGTTTGGAATATATATGCTTCGGCCTGGAAAATTGGAATATGAGACACCTTCGAATGTAACCTTCCGGATAAGGATATAACCACATAGGGGCTAGTATATAAACTAGGTGCTAGTGTCCTAGTAAATACTTTTCTTATAATATTTTTAGGGTTTGAACTTATCTTCTTCCTTTTTCTAGGGGCCTATTCCCATCTAAGTCCTAAACCTATCTTTCTAGGTACGCCCTGTTTACTACCACTTATGCACACATATGCGCCCTTTTTATGCACCCTCTAAGACTTAGGAAATTTCTCACGCCTAACATTACCCCACACTAAAAATAATGCCACCCATGGGAATATCTTTTCTCTTCTTGTCTCTCCCAACAATCCAATATTAAAGAATGAATTATGATGGAATTAAAGAATGAACAAGTATGAAAGAATAATAATTCAAACTCACTCACTTGTAAGAAGAATCTCAGGGTAATCTTTCTCTATATCATCTTATAACTCATTCCATTCACCTAGCTTTGTCTTTACCTCATCGTGTACATCACCAAGTACCGTATTCATTTCCTCTAGGGTCATATCTTCACCCTTATATTTCAGCTACCTTATCACTCTAGCTAGCCCTGAAATCATGTCATCTATGTAATCCATTCTTACAATGACTATTTTTCCCAACTCATTTGTTTTATCTTCATGGGCATCCCTAGCTTCTTTAAGCACGTCATGTTTCTTTTCTACCATAGCCAACCTTTCCTCCTTCACCAATGTTTCATCCTTCTTGATGTAAGGAAATCATTCTCCTCTTACAAGTTCATTGTTCTAAGAATCTGCATTCAGGATCCTCACAAACCTTCAAAGGTGCCCATTCTACTTTCTACATCTCTTTCTTTAATGTCTAAAGTATGGCATCATACTCCACTATCTTGCACACAATTATTTTTGTGTCCTCTCCTCTTGGCTTCAAAAGTTTCTTTTTTCTCTTTTAGCTTCACTTGCCTTCTTCTCAAGTAAGAGGTGGACACACTCTTGTAGAAAGTGCAAGGAAGAGGGCTATGTCTTATTTTTATGCTCATTAATCTTTAGATGTGCCGATATAATCTAGTCCACAATTTCAAAAAAACTGAAATCTATTTCTTTCTCTCCTTCTCCTTCTTTCACGCCTCGACCAATTTCTCAACTTGTTCCTTCAAATTTTTCTTATCATCTAACAATGGCCTAAGTGTGACAACTTTACCTAGGTTCCTTTGTGCCACTTCAGTTATCATCAGGCATTACTTTCATGTCCATCACTTAATTTTTAGCTTCACAGGTCATGTGCATAACCTATTCCCCCTTCTTCATTTTTAATTTGATGCATGCTTCCTCCTTTATATCAACCTCAGGCTCATCCATGTGAGTTTACATGCTCCAAGATAACAGCTTCCTTGTGCACATGTTCGCACCCTACGGTTCCATCAATTTCCATCCATAAATATTTGTAAGATCAAGTGTTCTTTAGAACCTAGCATAAATGATTTTGGAGGTGTCATTAACATACCCCAAATTTGGTGTCTTATACATCTCCTCACTCGTATTTCTCCCTAACCAATGCCCTCTAATAATATGCATTTTTTTCACGAACATTAACTAGGCCTTCTCCCATCGCGCCCACCTATTTACTAGTAGGCTCACCTGATGGTTCACCTATACTCTTCTCTTTCTCCTCCTCTTCACCTACGAGCCCTCTCTCTTTCTCATGTTTACTATGTGCCTCTTGTAGACACTAAAATTAGGTCACACTCCCCTTTAGTCCCTCGACAAATAAACACCCTTCATCACATTAACCTAGCCATGGCCCCCTTCACTCCACTAATATTAATTTAATTAATTTAATTAAATTAATTCATTATCCTCACCATATTTATTATTTAAATATCTTAATTAGGGATAATGTCCACATACATCTCACCTAGACACCTCATCAAGCCAACTCACCCTAAGACCTATTCTTAGTAAGTTTCCATAACTAACTAAGACTTACCCAAACCCTAAAAATCAATGCTTACATTCCCTCTAACCACATTCTCGGATGATTACAAGAAGCTTCCATTCTAATCCGCAGGTGAATGACACAAGATCCTAGAAAATCAAGGGGATCTACCTAGTTTAGTAAACTAAGGGAATCCTACCTTGGCCGATGTCGATTACCCCTAAACATCGCCGATTAAGCCGAACCCGTCATCGGTCACCTTTTAACTCCCAAAAAAACCTTATTTTTGAGGTTGGAAAACATTGGCACATTCCTGAGAGATATCACATCTTCTGAGAATGAATTTCAGTGAGAACATGCATGCAAGGAAGGAGATCAAGCATTTTCTCTTACACAGCCATCCAATACTCACCCCAGCAAGGATTTTCTCCAACCAAGCAAAAAGGAATGCACATGCAGCCCATACAGAAGCTTTCCTACAATTAGTGATCCTCTTGCAGCCTTCAACCTCTTACCAACACCTTCATTCCTCACTCGTAGGCATCCAGAACCAGGTTCCAAGTAAGTAGAACGTTGTACTCCTTTGGTTCATTGGTTTCATCATTATATTGTCATCCTTTGTTTCCTTAGCCACCCATTGACCTCAATTCATACTCACCCCTCCACATACCCATTAAAAATTTGCCAAATCCCACCCAATCCACCTAATACCTTGTTCCATATAATCAAGTCCTTTGTGTAATCACAAGTGAGACCCAAAACTCATTCTATGGAATTCCCAATTTTCCACTTCAGAATCGGCACCTGCACTCCCAACCATCGTCGTTCACCCTTAACCGGCATTGGTCTCTATATTCACCAATACAGCCTAGAATAGTGACCTATCCACCTATTCCCACATCACCCTCATTCACCTGTGATCTTCCCGACCTCTATCAAACTGCGAGATGATGCGTAACTAGTTATTTGACCTTCGGATCTTATTTTAACTTAGCCTGTTAGATTAGATCTTTCTTATTGTATTTTGGATGAGATACCCAAATCATTTTAATTACAATAGGGTTTACTTTATTATCCACATTAAATTGTTTTAAATAGTGGACTAACAATCGTCTAGGAAGTACCACACTTCCCGGATCTAGCACACGCTAGGCAATTCACTACACATATTGTTTAACTCTTTTTGGTGGTCTTGCTTTTCATTACAGGTAGTTCCTCCTAGCCAAAAGGAAGCTCTCATGATCAGTTGTGGATTCAAAAGTTATATGCGTGTAATAAGCAACCAACATTTAAATACGTATTCCTCCTACACTCGCTACCCTATCTATTTCGTCAATATTTCAAAGAAATGTTTAAGAATCAGGTGAAACATTTTGGCATGCTCGGTGGGACCCATGAAGGGTTCCTTGCATTTTATTCATTCCTAGGAAATGTTGTGTGTTTGTTTCCTTTCTGAAAAGCATACACATTAATTTTCTTCCTTGGTAACCCTCTTTTTCTTTCTATTTTCTCTAAAAGAAACCTTTCTTTTGGTGTACTTAAAAAGAATCATTTCTTCTTGTTTTCTGCATTTTAGTGAAAAAGCATCCATCTTCCTATTCATCCATTTACGTCATCAAACTTCATATTTCGATTTGGGCTTGAAATAAGTGCATTACATTTTGATTTATCGCATAAGCTCACATTAATTGAGGGCAACCCATACATTGGAATTCATTCCTAGGCCGATGGTTGAAAAATGAATCAGTAGAAAGCACATCTCTCTCTCTCTCTCTCTCTCTCTCTCTCTCTCTCTCTCTCTCTCTCTCTCTCTCTCTCTCTCTCTCTCTCTCGAGTCCACATTACATAAATTCAAAACAAACACATATTCTTAAACAACATATTTCTTGGGAATGTCTCACAACGATCGCACTGATTTGAGGATTGGCAGGTACTCCCCAGCTCACTTCTCTATTGAGTCATACTTCAGAGCAAAGCCCACCCCCACCATAACAAACCTGAAACCTCACCTTGTAGATCTCCTTTTTTGTAGGAAGCCATCCTCACCAAAAAACTCTATTTTACAGTTCATGTGTTAGTCCTTAAATAGCTTAAGCTAAACAAACATAATAGAAAAGGCACTCTTAGGATCGCATTTTTCTTAGTGTTTCTGCTTGGCTTGCATTTTGAGGTGAGAGGTCACGTTCTTCATTTATTTTTTTTTTCCTCACATGCTCCTCATCATACTTGGTGTATTCCAGCTTCATCTGAGTGTTTCTGGACCATATTCTCATCATTCTCAAAATTTTGGGTTTGATTCCCCATTAGATTTTAATTCACAACCACTTTTATTTCATCACTGTTTCAATTTCACAGTGACTTAAGTGTCGATCCAATGATCTTTTTCGGTTATACCCAACCGCATCGGTTCCGTGTCCTTTTGTTAACCTATCCAAAAGGACATTTTATTCATCTTCTTCAGCTTTTCAAAGTCCCTGTCACTACTATCATTCCAATTGACCTTGTAAAACTCATCAATTTTGGCATACCTATCAGATTTGACCTTAGATCTTGTTTTTAACCCATTGTTCACTCTCCACATTCTTGCCGTGGTTTACTCATGATCGCATTGGTTTACTCCTAACCAAGATCATTTAGCTCGTGTCATTTTCCAGCCAACATTTGGTACCTAATCCACTTTTTACCACTTTTTTCACTCGTCCCTCGCTTTTTTTTCTATGTCATTTACAGAGAAGCATTTCCCAACTCGATCAAGATCTTGGTTCACATGGTGCTGACCTAAAGACAAGAAAGCACACTCGTATTCCATGCCGGTTTTCAACCACTCCCACATATTCCTTCACCACCTTCCATTTTATCACCAACCATGGATCCCATCTAACCTATCACTATCTCTACCGTGAGATGAGGAGTTTACACGACTCCTTGACCAAAACCCTTCCACCTTGCGCTTTTATCTTTCCCAATCGTCCACTCAAGATGCCTAGGGTTAGTTGATATACGGCATGCCCGTATCTATTTCTCGACTCTCGGTCCCACTCCCGTATCAGCCCCATCTAGCTCTATCTTTCATCTACCTTAACCTAAGTCATTTCGTAGTTAGGTCCTATACCCACTATGATCACACATCTACTACCTCCATTACACTCGCCACATCCACCATACCTTCGAAAACCACCTAAAACACAACCTCATTCACCCCTAATGTCTCGCATATACCCGTAGCTACATTACCACCTCTGGTGTCGAGTTAGCCCTACCCCTTTTCAGAATGTGGTCCTTTCCATTCCACAATCATTAGCCCCTATTGTGACTAGGTTTACCACAACCCTTCCACCCCCATTTACGTAGTATCGAACCTCCCATTTCATCTATTATTCACTCTGGGTACGTACCCCCTATTTCACTACCTTCTTCTTAATCAACCTACATGGCAACGCCATATACTAGAGTTCCACCCCGTTATATGCCCAAAACCAACCCTCTCACCCTATAGAGGCACCCAATCATCGTAACTTACCAACAACCTAATCAAATTGATGTTGGACAAGATGTAGACATTAGAGGCATCAGTTTCTGGCTCCCACACACTCTCATCTATGATGAGATTTGCAACAAGCCCATCCACCCATCCATTCCTATTTTTCCATACCCCGTACATTGGGAGATGCCTAAATTCAACTGCTTCAATAGCAAGGAACACCCGCAACAAAATTTGTGGTCATTCAAACATGGGTGCTACTATATCATGCACGATGATGCTTTGCTCTTGAGGACCTTTCCCATGTCTCTAACTAGACTTGTGTTAGATTGGTATAGCGGGTTACCTAGACACTCTATATTTTCATTTAATTAGGTAGCCCAAAACTTCTTAGATCACTTCTCCATCAATATCATCAAGAATGTTACCATGATCGACCTATACTCCATGTGTCAAGATGAGGATGAATCTATCACATGATTTTTTTCACTACCATACGTATCCTAATCAATCAACTCACCTTCCAATTGCCACAAATGAACTCATCGAACTCTTCACACGGGCTTGCACTAGACATATCTCAATGACCCTACAGGTCCAAAGTTTCTGAACCTTCGACAAAGCACTCACCATGGCACGAAAATTAGAGATTCATGCCATCGAAGAGAAGAAAATCCAATTACACAATAAGAATTCAGCATTCAAGTCAAATGTTACCTCTTCTTCTTCCAAACTCGTAGAAAAATTATTCAAAGGCTAAGGGCACCGCTAACGTAGTGGTACTTAAGGTCGTCCCACTCATCTCACAAATCAGGCTACCCCTTCATCTAATCTCTCACCCATCTAGACTTTTCAATTTAGACAAAAACAATGGAAATACACCCTAATTGGGAGCCCTACTCTTCTATCTTAGAAAAGCTCATCAAAGCTAGGGTTGTCACCCTTCCGCCTATAAAACCACACACTTGTTTTGACCCTTCTTGCCCCATGCCCACATGGTATAAAGAACACGACTTCTATAACTATCATTGAGTAAAGGGTCATAGTGATGGCAATTGCATCACTTTTAAAAACATTGTCCAAGAAATTCTCAAGAAAGGTGAGTTAACCATGGATAATCCTAATGACACCTTACCAACTAAAACCTACACATCTTTAAGAAATCATTTCCCAATCATGACCCTTCATCTAATAAAACTGGTGAGACCTCAACTCATGATACCCATACCCACAAGGTCCACGATATTTTCAAAGTGACACACCTGTTGCTTCCTAATTACCCCATATTCCTTCCATAGAAGAGAATCTAACTTGAAATCCTCCTTCCATATTGGAACCTACCTCACCTATTCCTCCACCCATGAGGAACACCTTTCACCTTCTTCCTCACCCATGGAGGATCCCTTCGCTAATATCAAGACCATTTCACCTGTAGCTTCTCCACCTAGGGAAACGTCACCCACAAGAATTCTTCACTCCATGGAGGATACTTGTTTACCTCCTCCACCCACAGAGGAGAACCCATCATCTACTCCCCTATCACGGACTCCAATAGAAATTCCTTTGCCTCTCTAAAGAGCATTCTCCATCAGCTACCCAAGATCCCATGCACCTACTTTCGGCTCTCTTACCCACGAAAGCTGAAGCTAGCCAATTCCCTGTCTCTAAGACACATTTTACGTGAATTGCCATTAGGTCCTCATCAATTCCACCTACAGACGTGTCATTCTCATGTTTGGCTGATCACTTAGATTATGTGGATAGGGCCTTACTTTGGGGGAGCCTTTTGCTTCCTATTGCAATGCAGATGCAGATGTCACTTGATGATACCTCCACTATCTACCCAAAAATTATTTTGACCAATTGAAACAAACACAACCACCTCTATCACAAATTCTTCCATGAAACCCATCATAGCTCAACATATACCCTTACCCATAACCCAAACTACATCTAAACCCAAACCCACACCTACAACATCTACCTCGACTAAACCTATTACCACCTAAGGGGTCACCCCAACCACTAGCCTTACTCATCCATCTATTAAACTGGATTTAGCTACATCCTCCAAAGTCAACACCACACCTACTATGGCACCCAAATAGAAGAACCAAACCCATAGAACTCATACCCTGGCTCCGCCAATCACACCTACACCTGTCTCATCCATATTAGGACCTCGCCTTCCCAACACGGATAAGAAACCTCCACCTATTAATAAACCAAAACACAACATCCCATCCCTTCCTCACAAACCTCTAAATTACCTGGGCACCCGACATGACTTACACCCACACTGTAGCATTTTACCACCCATACCCCCAATACTCTCCGAACTTCTTCACTATCCACTACACTTCATTCTTTGTCCTCACACCCCCTGCATGACCCGCATCATCTACCTTCACAGTAACCTTCTTTATCCCCTAGGTAACTTGCCCTCTATCCCCGTCTACTTTTCCTTCTAGATCATGTGTACACATATCACCTTTACCCAAGAAGGTGCAATCCAAAGACAAAACTCTTCTACCTCCTAATAAGGTAGTCAAAATAACCACACACCCTCTTGCGCTCGTTCATCTAACATACCCCTACCTAGGCAAACATGACCGACACCCAAGATCACGCCAAGCACTCCAAAACCATAGCTCGACCTAATCCCCTCCTACAAGGACCATTCCTCAACAATCAACCTCACCTACACCCAAACCCACTTTCACTTCCCATTACTACCCACTAGCAGGGTCCTATACCAAAATCTTAACCAACCTCCTTGAGACTTCCGTCATTACATTACCATCACTCGCACCTTATGACCCCTAAAACCCAAGCCAAAAGGGTTTGATGATACTAAAATTTTCACCTACCATCATGTTTCAGGGCACGATGTGGAGAACTACACGGCCTTGAAAACCACCCCTATCCAAACAGGTCCTCTGAAGCCAACTTTGACGATGATGACCTTCTTGATGAGGAAAATGCTTCACCGACACCCATTCCCATAGTCTTTCCTTCACTACCCACTCAACGACCATGACCTCCACCCCCACAACTCCTAGAACCACCTCCAAGATTTTAAATTAACATGGTTTGCATCGTAGAGCTTGTCACACCATCACCCAAATGTCATTTGGCCTAGCTCACCTCATAGGGTTTTTCTCCTCCAGAGGTTTTTGCCCATCATATTGTTATACCACTCATCCTACACCTCCATTTCACAACTCCCCTCAAATCAACATGATACACATCACTACACATGCTCGAAGGATAAGGGCAAAGAAAAGGAAATCGACTCGCGACCAATCCTATACCCAACATACCATCTACACCCATACCTAAAATCACTATCCGTGGCCCCACATACCTTATTTCTAATGGAGTCACACATCACACCATGCTCAAACAATTACACCAATCTCCCTCAAAATGTCCTTATATGACCTCATCCAAACCTCGAATCCCATCGTCAAGATCTCATGGACGTTCTTCAATCTATTGAGGTTTTACCCAATGATCCTACACCCGTAGCCTCAATCATCACACCCCATCATGTAGCCTCTCTTACAAAATTACCACCTTCATCTACACCCCACCATATTCACCAAGTATCCTCCCTTAGATTCTCGAGGAGGAAGAGATCGCGCCACACCAAAATGATGACCTCAACCCAGCCCTCTTCATCTCTATCCACATCGATGACATACGGGTAAGACATGTGATGATTGATGGGGGCATTAGCATTAACATCATTTCATCCCATGCATTTGCTCAAATGCACATACCTGACAATTACATGCATAAACATCTTGTTATGTTGCATTCATTCAACGACGCTATCACCTCTACATTAGGAACCACCATCCTCCACTTTTGTGTGGGCCCTTGCACTATTCCAAAATTATTTTACATTTTGGAGGGGAATTTCAATATAACTTATTACTTGGCATACCCTGGATTTGTTTCATGGGTTGCATTCCTTCCACTTTACATCATTGTGTAAAGTTTGAGCATGAAGGACACACCTATACTATTCCATCTGATCCATCACCTTTTAAAACATGCAACATGATTTACCAACCCAATGATGTGCTTATACCCATTAAGGAATCTACCTCCATGACCCCTACAACTTCACCTACACTTCGCTTACCAAGACAACCTGTATAACCTCCACACCCAAACCATCACCTCCCAATCTGTTAATTCCACCTCCACATCAACCTCGACACATCATCCATTCCATCTACTTCCATACCAAACACCAATCCCTTGGAAGGTGTTTTTAATGCCTCACTGGGGGAGTATTGCCTATATAGTGTCAACACATCTCTTACTCCACAAGAGTACGGAAGTCTTCACCAACACCTCGCTATGATCACCGCATAGAGAACACCTCCTTTATGGTCCTCCTCACCTTCATACCAGTTTCACTTATGGGGACCCGATACTACCAATTACACACCCGAACCACCTTCACAAACCCACCCAATTTCTCGTGACTTCCAGCTTCCTCACCAATCACCATTTTTCCCACACCTTCCCGCACCGATGTGCATGTAATGGTTTTGGTTTTAGATTTTATGATAAAGGCCACCATATTTTTATTCCATGTAATACCCGCAAACATAACAACCATAGTGGTATCGGCTTTCTAACCACCTACCAAATAATCCTACCTTGAACCCATCAAGGACATCAACCCTTCTCCACCTTCTTCACCCGCTCCCGTCTTCATCACCACCTTCATCGATTGAGTTGATGGATCTAGAATATATCCCTCCTAAAAAAAATTATAAACACCATTTCCTTGGGGCCTTTGACTTATCAATGCGAGGGTGATGCCCCTTCCTCTCTTCCCTTCCTATATCCTAAAATTATCAATGACGATACACCTTCAATTAACGTTGTTCAATGTCAGGATGATGAATCCATACTCACCTACCTTGGTGTAGAAGACTCATTTATTCATCAATCGTTACCCTCTGAGACATAAACCATGTTGAATGAATCAACTATCGAGATCAACATTCATACTGTGGATGACCCGCACATCCTAAATATCGGTCAATCTTTAGATGTTGCTTTGAAAGGGAAGCCATCACTTCTTTTCTCAACAATCATAACCATGATTTCGGTAGGTCTTACACAGTACATGCCTGGTATTGACCCCGCCATAGTGGTCCATAATATTGTAACCATTCCCAATGCCAAACCCATCAAACAAAAGCTGAGGAAAATGCACCCTCGCATTTCCCTTCTCATCAAAGAATAACTTCAGTGCCTTCTTTCTATTTCCTTCATATTACCCATTGATTATCCTCATTGATGTCTAACATTGTCCCTGCTACTAAGGTGATAGGGGAATTTGAATTTGCATGGAATTTCTCGTGACCTCAACCTAGCCTCCCAAAAGATGACTTCTCCTTACATGGTATTGACCAACTGGTCAACCTTACCTTTGGTCACGAGATGCTATCACTTATGGATGGCTTCTCGGGTTATAACCAAATTCTGCTTGCCCCAGAGGATCAACATAAAGCCGCATTCATCACCCCGGGGGACCTTTTTGCTACCGAGTCATGCCTTTTGCCCTTAAAAATTCCAATGCCACATATCGTGGGCTATGAATTACATCTTCCATGATATCATACATCGTATATTATAAGATTACGTGGATGATCTCCTCGCCAAATCTAAACACCACTGAGCACCTTGCCGTCCTAAAAACCATTTTTGACCATCTCATTAAATATTGTGTTCACCTTCACCTAAGAAGTATGTCTTTGCGGTCCTCTCAGAAAATACTTGGGCTTTATCATTTCCTATGTGGTATATAATTTTACCATGCTAAAGTCAAGGCCGATCTGGAAATGCCTCCACCCACTAACCTTAGACAAATCCATAGCCTACAAGGTAAATTACACCTATTCTCCGTTTCATTTCACAATTATCTTATTGATGTCAACCATTTCATCATCTACTTAAGAAGGATGTCTCCTTTCAATGAGATAATGACTGCCACCCATACTTATTCCACCTAAAGATGATCAACCTTTCTACCTATATATCTCAGCTACCAATCACTCCTCGGGAGCCATGCTCGCTCATCGTAATGAAGAAAATAGAGAGCAAGTGGTTTATTACATAAGTTGTACTCTTTTGGATTACAAAACCTGATACACCCATCCTAAAAAAATTGCTTAGCCTTAGTTTTTGTTTCCACAAAACTCCATCATTACCTACTTAACTAAAAAGCCTATGTTGTAGACTAACACCGACCCCCTACACTTCATGTATGCCAAACCTTACCAAAATCAGCATGCTATATGCTAGATTATACTTTTAGCTGACCTTGACCTCAAATTCATTCATCAAAATTCCATCAAGGGCCAAGCCATCGCCGACCAATTTGCCAATGCACCTATTTTCGGGATCAACCCTCTAATTTTGACTTTCCAAATGAGTCAAATGCTACCCTTTCCCTAGATGAACCCCCTTACCAAATGACACTCTTCTTTGATGGTTCAAAGTGTCAGCATGGGGGTGGGGCTGGTATTATCCTCATTCTACTTGATGGTGGGCCCATGCCTTTGTCTTTCAAACTCGATTTTGAATGCACAAACAATATTGTCGAATACAAAGCACTCAGTATTAGGTCTTGAAGCCACCTATGCCTTAGATGTCAAATCAATCAACTTCATTGGTGATTCTCAATTGGTCATAAAATAATTCAATGGTATATACCAATGTCAATGTCGAACGAGATAATTCAAAAGTATAAACATCATATGGACATAATTTTGACCACCTTTAACCATTACACCCTACAAACCTCGCGATTCTAAAATCTTTGTCAATATACCTACCGATTCTAAAATATTTGTCAATATACAATGACTCCAATCACCTTCCTATCTACCTCACGATGTTAACTCCATCGAACCGTCACCTTCGACCCGAGTGACCTTTGGTACAAACAATACTCTGATTATATCTCTCTCCATCTTACCCCCTGATCTCACCCCTAATGTACAAAGTGCCTTCCTTAAAAAGGTCTCTCGTTAAGTCATCATGGGGGCCTCCTCTATAAGTGCGGTTTTGATGGTATTCTCTTATGATGCCTCGAAGTTCTAAAATTCCTTATACCATTAAGGAAGTTCATGATGGCATATGTGGAGGTCAATTTAGTGGCTTTTCTGTGGCTAAGCATATCCTTTGCCTAGGCTATTACTAGATGACCCATAACCTTGATTGTCAGAATTCTACATCAAACTTTGTATAAAATGCCAACAACACGCCAACCTTCATCATTACACCCAATCATGATTAACAAGTCACCCGTGACCTTTGGCCCTTCTCTTAATGGGGTTTAGATCTTGTCGAGATATTAACCCCCATTCTTCCCAGCACCATTAATGGATCATCACTGCTATAGAATACTATACAAAATGGGTGGAAGTCATACCACTCATCTCCATGAAAGCCGAGAAAATATGTGATTTTATCAATCATCACATCATTTGTCACTTTGGTGTTTCTCATCGCCTCATCACCGATGATGGAGAACAATTAAAAATAAAAATTTGTGACACCTTCAAGTTATTTAGCTCAGCTTTCTCATCACCTTATTACCCACAAACCAACAACCAAGCCGAATCCACTAACAAAACTCCAAAAAAATCCTCATGAAAGTGGTTAACGATACTAGGAAGGACGTGAATACGCACATTCCTTTCGCCCTATGAGCATACCGCAATGGTATTCACACTTCCACTTCCACCACACCATTTTCTCTGGTCTACGATACCAAGGATGTTCTACCTCTCGAAGTCTATATTCCCTCACTCCGTATTTCTCTCCATGAAATGCTCAATGATGATGAATTTTGTCAAGACCATTTAGCACAGCTAGAGTTATTAGATGAACGTTGTCTTAATGCTCTGGGTCACCTTCAAGTTTACCAAAAACATATCAAACATGCCTACAACAAACGTGTCCATGAATGAACCTTCTAAGTTGGTGACCTTGTCCTAAAATAAAATCAACATGTAACCAAAGTAGAAAAAATTAAACGGGAAAATTTGCTCCTAATTAGCTTGGACCATACATCGTGACTCATACTTATGGATCAAGTGCTTATCGTTTATCTTCACTCGATGGTAAACCCAAACTTGAACCCCTTAATGCCTTGCATCTTTGACCATTCTATTGTTGACTTTTAGTCCTACCTCACCTTTTATCTCTTTCCATGCTCATCCCTTGATAGCTATCCACTTCATACACCTCACCAAATATTAAACAAGAATCATGTGAGTACCCATCACTTGTTACCTTCATTTTAATATGTGTATCACTTAATCGCACATAACATGATTCTCATGGATACTTTTCGTCTACGTTTAGATGAGCCTATGTTCATTTCACCCTACCTTTTGAACAAGAGTCCTCTTCTTCACCTTATTCTTGTCTATGACTTCCAAGCCCCCACATGGGACCCTACTCCTTGAGTCAAACTTCTAATTAAAAGATGACTCCCTCAAAAGGACATCTTCCTCTTGACAATCGCTGCTATAAATAGACTACTCCCTCGAAGGACAACTATGTAAAGTGTTAAAGAGAGAGAGAGAGAGAGAAAAGTGGAAGCTTCTCGCATCGATCAACTTCATGAAGAACTCAAGGAGTTCAATTCTTCATCCCATATAGACTTCCCGCATTGATCAATCTATCTCAACTATAAGTCACAACATAAAATTGTTTTAGTCATGGACTTGCCCATTTTTATCTTGGATCTCTTGCCTGAAGAGCATGCTACCTCATACCATATAAAAAATTAACCACCTTTCACCCTTCTTACCATTCTCACTCCCATTTCCTCCTACCTCAAGGGACCTCTTAGAACTTAGACATTTGGTGATCATGTGACTACTTTTCACCATAGAACAATCAATCATGCAATGTCTTTAGGGTCTTATGTTCATCACCTCCTCCAAGGTGTGATCTACTCGGTATGATCCTAGCCAATTAGGTGGATTTATTGCCCCTCTTATCTTTTAGTCATCTTTGTTTACATTTTGATTACCTTATATAGGACTTGGTCCTCGACGCTTACCTTGGGGTAATCTTCTTCTTTTTCCACAATCAACATCACCTATATCACTTTACCTATAACCCCCCCACACCTAATATACCTAAACCCACAACATGTCTAAAAACCTACCAACTCATTTTCATACCCCCTCATATTCTTCCCTAGCTTATGGGAGAACTACATTGGCCTGAGGTCCCTTTTCACCAGGACTATGTAGGCAACACTCCGAGGGCATGGGGCCCTTGGAGGTTAGCTCGACCACTCTCTACCCTAACCAATCCATCTTTTCATCTTCCTAAAATCACATTTTTCCCCTACATAGTTTCCTTTTTATATCACAGAATTGGAAATTAAACCACACAAACAACAAGTTGCAACACATTTTTATCATCAACACAACATACATTTATTATGACTACCATTTCTCTACCATCATCATGTGTATATTATAACACATCTCACACATGAAACATTTTATCATTCATTACACAAAATAATGAATCACAACTTCAACTACTTTAAACACAACCATGCCTAAACAAACCTAACTCCACCATGCCTAAACAAACATAACTCAACCATGCCTAAACAAACCTGACTCCACCATGCCTAAATAATACTAACTCAACCATGCCTAAACAAACCTAACTCAACCATGCCTAACACATGACCTGACTTGATCCATGCTTATGACCTAACTCAACCATGCCTAAAACATGACCTGACTCGATCCATGCCTACGACCTGACTCAATCCATGCCTAAACCAAACCTAAATTCATCATTCTAACTCACCTAATTTTTGTCCATATCAAAACAAAAATCAAAAGTCTCATCCAAACATCAACAAATCAAGAATCTCATATATCTCATCATATAAATAAATGTGTATCTCAATACAACATACATGGCTATCCTATCATGTCCATCATCTCAAATCATTGGCATAAAGGCTGATACTTAATACAAAATGTCATCGGCAAGCAAGTCGATCTCATATACAATAAAATAATGAACCAATACAAAATCTATTTGGCACAGCGGCCAAGTATATGCTCAAAATATACAACAAAAACTCTCGTACATCCTCACTATCTTTGGTACATAGGCCGTTATATATCAAAAAATGACTATAATACATCAAAAATCAAAAGCCACATATTAGGTGTCTTGGCGGATATCCTCCATCTCTATATCGCATGTACCCTCTACCTTCTCCACCACCATCATTTGCTGACTGCTAAAGATCTCCCCACCCATCATAGTGGTGGTTAAGTCCTCGCTAGCACCTCACCTAGTGTTGGTCTCTATGCACTAGTATCCTCTCCCTAATATGGCCTTGGGCTCGATGGCCACCTATTCTCTCCACACTATGAGTACAGGATCTAGTCCTATCACTCAACACTTGTTGTGCCTAGTACTCTCATAGATAGAAAGTTTATCCCGCCACCATCGGTTGGCCTGGTAGTATATGCCCTCACCTAGGGCATCGCAAAACCTAGAAATAGGCATGGTCTATGGTGGCCCCATAGGCCTCACCCACCTACTGCACTGCCCCACTCCTACCTATAAACTGGGACCTAGTCCCGGTGCTCGTGATGGTGCCCCTACCCCCCTGTGCCTATATCTCGGTCTCTGTAAGGCCCCAATCATGCACAAGGCTATGGCCAATCGCCCTATAAACTTGCCACCTATTCCTCGTAAGGCTGCCACCTAACCATCATCCTCCTCTATGTCTTCATCCCCACCACCACCATTTGGGTCCGTAGACTAGTCACCTATACATGGAGCTCCGTGACCTCTACCTCTAATCTCACCATTTGTGTTTGTACCATACCCAACTCGGTAATCGAGTAGCCACCTGCCCCTATAGGGTCTCTCTCTCGCACCGTGATGGTGGCTAGATCTGGCTACCCCGGTCTAGGTGGTATGGCTCGTAAATGCACCACCCACCACTATCTATACCTATCTCGTGACCCCGCATCATCTATCTATCGGTCCATTGCCTGCTTACTACTCCTACCTCCCCTATGGGCACTATCAGTGTGGGTAGAGGTAAGGACCTCTCCACGTCATCTCTCTGGTATTGTGGGAAGGGAAAAGGCACATCCTGTAATAGCCCAAACTACCGCCTAACTCTGTTCACCGGGATCATCTCGTGATCCCAAAGACGATGACCCTATATCCATATCAATAATAGTCAGAGCTCAGCTAGCTCCTCATGTATATTCCTATATGAGGGGAATCCCATATACAACCTCTATATAATGTGCACTATGGACAACCCTCTAATAACTCCCGAAATAGGCCACATCATGTGTGGGCCTGTCTGATCTCCTCTCTCCAATAGTCGGTACCCATCACCTGTACGCCACCCACACAAATCTTGGTGGAAATGCATCTTCTCAAGGAATCCCTACTAAGAAAGACACAAACTATGTGCTCATAAGCCCAGCAATGTAGGAAGAAGGTACAACATAGGCTGAACCTACGCAAATACCCATATGCCCATAACTCTCTATACAATTTGCACCAAGAATGTTGGTGCCTAGGAAAAGTGGGTCTCATCTATCATCATGTCATGGAGTACCCCCATCAACGATCAAGGAAAATGTCCACCCTCTGCATCTGGCAGTGCAAAGCAACACACTGCCTCCATCAAAAGAACCACTAGCCTCATCTCCTCCGAGACGGGCTAGGTACATCTCTCCATAGTGAATGTTGGCACTATGGAATGTCAGCTCGGCCATCCCCTCACCAAACACTATCAAAATCAACTCCTCTGAGGCCTCGGAGGATATAGAGTAGACCTGCGTACCCAATATGGGTAGTCGTAGAATCTAGAACACATCCTCCAAGGTGACAATGATCTCACCCATCGGTAGGTGGAACGTGTTGGTCACAAAATCCCATCTATCAATAAGTGTGACCATCAAACTAGGCTACAAGACTACATGCTGGTAGCATTAGACTCCACTCAAGCCCACCACCTCCACATGCTGCAGCTTCTCAGGGGTAACTGCGCCATGCACATGAGCAGGGGGAACCCTATCCCACATACGTAGCTGATCTCTCCCCTACATCCAATACAAACAACACATTAATCTACATTTTTATACCCATACTTGCCCCCTATCATTTCCCAACACCCTATTTTACCCCTACCCATCTTGATCCCCCAACTTATGGCACTTTTGACCCCTTTCTCTCCACATCCTGACTAGTGTCGGTTATCTCTAACCGACCCCGGTCACCCCTTAACCGGCATCAGTCACCTATTTAGTGACCAATACTGGTTCAACCCTACCGATGTTGGCCAAACTTGACCGACGCCGGTCACTATCACGGTGAAAACCCGTGACCCCCAAACCCCCCTTTTCTCAAAAACTACCCACCTTGACCCTTTTACCCCCTAAAAACACCTACACCTCCCTTCCACCTCATCCCCTCCCTTCCTCTCCCATTTATTTCTCTCCCCATTCCTATTTTACCCACTTTCCCTCCCATTTCCAAATTTAATTTTTTTCACCCACCCAAAAACAAAAACTACAACAACAATTTGCAAATCACCTAATCTATCTAACCAAATACAACTAGAGTTGGACACTTACCTCATCATGCTATTGTCGTCTTAGTGGCACGTCTGCCAGACACTACACCGGGACTCCGCCTAATCCTTCTCTAGCCTCTACCATCACTAAATCTCCACCCACATCTCCAATCAATCGAATCACATGCACCGATCCTAGTGGACCCGCCTCTCACCAACCAATCACCCACCGTTCACACCACCAACTCAATGCTCCATTTCGTCTAGACACTTTTTCCTCTTTTCTCTCTCTTTTTTCATTTTCTCAATTTGTTAAATGACAAATGAATAACAAAAAACATGGATTTTTTTTTTTTATAACAAACCCAACCTAACCGACGCTGGTTTTACCCTCACCGGCATCGGTCACATGCCCTACCTTACCATGGTCGGTTTCACTCTACCAGCATTAGGTTACCCTTAACCGGCATCAGTCACCCTATCTAGCACAAAACCCAACATTTTACCCTATTACCCCACCTATCCCTCCTTTTTTTCCACACCTACCCTTTACCCTGACCATTTACCTCACCTAACCTTTACCATGACTATTTACTCCACCTTCCTGACCTTATCATTTACTACCTACCTTTGTCCTCCTTTGGGGACTCCTTATTTTACCCCTCCCTCAGCCTTACCCGTGTCGTGACCTAGATTTTTTTGGCCCTGGACCATCGCTAGTGACCTTTGACCTCACGTGTTTTCTATCCTCGTGGCACTGTTACCTATGTTGTTGACATAATGACCTTACCTAGCCTATTGTCATGACCGTTTATCCTGACCCTACCTTTGGTGTATCAAACATACCTAAACATTCCTGCACCTAACCTACATTGTGTTTCCTGACCATATCCTATACCTTGGATACCAGAATCATTTTGACCTTGTTTGGATAAACCTATCGACCTTAGACAATGTAGAGTTTGACTACTCTTCAACCCGGTAGCATGTTACAGTTTATACGTGTGTGTGTGTGTGTGTGTGTGTTTGACTGTTACTACCTTTGACCTTGACCCATTACCTAGATTTCCCGAGTAGACCTTTAACCCCTTTTTCCCCATTCCCCACCTTCCCTTTTATCACATTTACCTTTTATCAAACCACTCACCGATTCTACCTCTTGCCTCTTCAATTCCTGGTTTGAGGGGATTATCTTCACCCACACATGGGGCAACCACATCTTATTTTTGTTAGCATCACTTACCAATACAAGCTATGCAACAAAAAGGGGCAAAATGTAGACACTAAAATTAGGTCACACTCCCCTTTGGTCCCTCGACAAATAAACACCCTTCATCACATTAACCTAGCCATGGCCCCCTTCACTCCACTAATATTAATTTAATTAAATTAATTCATTATCCTCACCATATTTATTATTTAAATATCTTAATTAGGGATAATGTCCACATACATCTCACCTAGACACCTCATCAAGCCAACTCACCCTAAGACCTATTCTTAGTAAGTTTCCATAACTAACTAAGACTTACCCAAACCCTAAAAATCAATGCCTACATTCCCTCTAACCACATTCCCACATGCTTACAAGAAGCTTCCAGTCTAATCTACGTGGGTGAATGACATGAGATCCCAGAAAATCAAGGGGATCTACCTAGTTTAGTAAACCTAGGAAATCCCACCTTGACCAACGCCGGTTACCCCTAATCGTCGCTAGTTAATCTGGAACCACCATCGGTCACCTTTAACTCCCAAAAACCTTATTTTCAGGTTTGGTAAACATTGGCACATTTTTAAGAGATATCACATCTTCTGAGAATTAATTTCAGTGAGAACATGCATGCAAGGAAGCAAATCAAGCATTTTCTCTTACACACCATCCAATACTCACCCCAACAAGGATTTGCTCCAACCAAGAAAAAAGAGAATGCACATGCAGCCCATGCAAAAGATTTCCTATGATTGGTGATCCTCTACAACCTTCAACCTCTTACCAACACCTTCATTCCTCACTCACAGGCATCCAGAACCAGGTTCCAAGTAAGTAGAATGTTGTACTCCTTTGGTTCATTGGTTTCATCATTATATTGTCATCCTTTGTTTCCTTAGCCACCCATTGACCTCCATTCATACTCACCCCTCCACATACCCATTAAAACTTTTCCAAATCCCACCCAATCCACCTAATACCTTGTTTCGCCAAACAAGTCCTTTGTGCAATCACAAGGGAGACCCAAAACTCATTATGTGGCATTCCTAGTTTTCCATAATCGCACCCAAGTTCTCCTAACCACCGCTTCTGGTCACCCTTAACCGACATCGGTCTCTTTATTCACCAATACAGCCCAGAATAGTGACCTATCCACCTATTCCCACATCACCCTTATTCACCTATGATCTTCCTGAGACCTCTCACAAACTTGCAGAGACCCGTAACTGCCATTTGACCTTCGGATCTTATTTTAACTTAGCTTGTTAGATTAGATCTTTCTTATTGTATTTTGGATGAGATACCCAAATCATTTTAATTACAATAGGGTTTACTTTATTATCCACATTAAATTGTTTTAAACAATGGACTGATAACCATCTAGGAAGTATCACACTTCCCGAATCTAGCACATGCTAGGAAGTTCACTACACATATTATTTAACTCTTTTTGGTGGTCTTTCTTTTAATTACAGGTAGTTCCTCCTATCCAAAAGGAGGCTCTAATGATCAGTTCTGGATTAAGAAGTTATATGCGCGCAACAACCAACCAACTAGCATTTAAATAGGTATTCCTCCTACTCCCATTACCCTATCTATTTTGTCAATATTTCAAAGAAACATCTAAGAATTAGGTGAAACACCTTTTATCAAGATAAATTTATTCTTGTATATGTTCCTCTTCATCTTCTACATCAAAAACATGTACATATCATATAATGTGTGTAGTCTCACCCGATAGGTCCTCCTTGTTATCCTTTATGGGCACATACTTGTGTCTCTTCTTCACTTGCTTTACTAGACTTGGCTTTACAGATATATTCTAGGTGATATCCTCAATTGTTGTGAGGGTCCCACACCAAAGCCTTGTGTTCTTATTCTCCTCAACACTCTCTTAAAACCTTGGTCTTCATCACCCTTACCTCTTTCTATCTCCTCAACATCCTCTTCATTTCTCACTTCTTCTTCCTTTAGAGGAGAAGTACTCTTGTACTTTCTCTTCTAACCCATTGCTTACTTCCTCCATGCATAATGATTCAATCCAACACTATCTTCCTCCTCCTCCTCCTCGTCCTCAAGTTATTCTCATCATTTTGAGGAGGATCGGGGTCATCATCTTGCAAGGTACCAATAGTGTGCTTTCCTTTAGATAATTCACGAACCTTGAACTCATTCTCAATATACTTCCCATAAAATAACTTGGGCTTAAGGTAAATGTATACCTTAACCGTGCCAAGCTTCCTAACTACCAAACTCATGGATCTCGATATTTATATCATCAAATATCAGCTTTTATGTAAGCAAACTTACCCGGATACATGTATGTTTTCAAGAGCATGTGATATTCAAAATCTACCTTATTTGCCTCAAATATTATCCTGTGCACATTTTAAAACCTATTCACCAAAATCTTGGAAGTAGCACATGGTGAAAACATATGGAATTTTACACCAAGGACTCCAAGTACCATCCTTCATTCGAAATGGCCAATGTAAAAACACTAAAGGAGTGTAAGTTGTGCCTGCTTATCCAACACAACAAGGAGGTCCTTTGGTATTCTCCATTCATGCTCAAAATCCTCATGCATGTGCCTATACCAAATTTCCAGCCTCTATTTATAAGGACCACTCATAGTCCCATCACAAGTGTACTTTGTAAATCTAGCTACAAGTGATTTCTTCTCTTCAGGGAACTTTCATATCTTCTCCTTTGGTCCATCGGGCACCCTAATCTCCCCAAAAACAATAAACAATAGAATAGCAAAAAAATTACCTTATCCTCATGGTTTGCTTATTCAATTATAGTTTCATAAATGAAAGTAGATAGAGTGTATACAACTCTTTCAAACATCTTTTTGGCAATATGGAACCACCTTCTATTTACCTGGCTCCAACACTCTTGGTTATTCAACTTTGTGAGGAGATGCGTAGCAACCTTGATCACATGGTGATCTTCCAACTTCTCAATGTCTATAGCATGCCCTACTTTTGCATATGTCAATGTAGTATAATTTTTTTCTATGGCCTCATCATCACCGAGGTAACTACCAATCTCAGCCTTCTGAACTCCTTAAACCTTTCAACTTTCCAATCAAGGGCACAGTGAGGTGTACCCACCTTATTGTGAAATTGAAAAATCCCTATGAACCCTAGACATAAGACACTTGTAGAGTTTCTCTGGCTTGCAAAATTATGGAAACTCTTAGACTTGCAAATCTATAACACTCTCCAATTGCTCTTTCCCCACATTGTCATAGATGGGCTTATCATCTTCTATTTGTAAAGTTATCTTTGTTACCAGTTCCTTATCCATCTCATCTTTATTTTCCTTGATGTAGAAATTATATTCACTCACCTTACTTCTCTTGATGTGAGACTCCCAATCTAACCCCATGATTACACCTTTAGTGTATTACATATAGTAAAACCTACTCTCGTGCGCATTATCAACTTCTACTTCCGCCAACTTCTATTTCTTCCTCTAGTAGCTACTCTAGGTGATTTTTTTGGTGCCATAGAGATTTCAAAATTCCTCCTTACATTCATTTGACCTCTATAACTTTGAATCCGCATGCACTAGCTCTAAATTTTTTCTTCATAAACCCTAGCCCCATGAACCTTCCTATCGCATGCATTCTACTCGCTCAAACACCCTTCCGATGGATCTTTGTAATGTTTGTTTCCAAATTTCAACTGCTTCATTGCTCAAATTCAACCACCCTCTCACTTCACACTCAAATTTCTCTTTGAAACACACTTCACAAATCAAACTCTTCAACATACAAGGTAAATAATGAAATCGTAAGAACCTCTTTTTTATAGATTTTTCCAAATTTTTATCATTGATTTCTCTTCACCTACCACCATATTCAATATTAATTATGCTTTCTTTCTTTTTATTGTGATTTTTGCTACTTTTTTGTGCCCCATTCATAACCTTCTAGCACGTCCACTACTACTTCTTGGCCATAGACCTCCTTACATGTGCCTCCATGAGCTGAAGTACATCAACCACTTTGCCTTATCCCAAGTATTTTCTCATGTTTTTCTTACCTCAAGTTACACTATGCAATCATACTTCTAGGCGTGATCTTTCAACTAATAAAATTTTATTAAAACACCTTCAATTCGAGTATCGTAACATCTTTCTTCTATACGCAACAATCTTTCAAAGGAGGTTCAAGTTGTACCCGTGCATATACCTATGTACCACTTATATCTACTCCACCCCACACTAACACAATACATGTTCCTCTATGCATGAGCTCAAAAGATAGTATTAATATTATGGTGTGTAAACGTGCTTACTACAAGTATTAATCTTATGGTGTGTAAACGTGATTACTATAAAAAAACATTGAACTAAATTGACAAAGCATAGCAACGATGAAAGGAAACACATTAAAGGTAAATCTAATCTAAGTGGCAATACTACCTTATTAAAAATACTAAGAATACTTATTTATAGTAGGTATTCATCCTACTCCCATTGAAGTAACCTAACAATAAAGTGTTATCTAGCATCTCAGAATCGATAAGCACTGATTCCAATATCTTCATTACTACAAAGGGTCCCTACCAATGACTTTTCAACTTCACTAGGTGACAGGTAAAATTTGAATCATACAAAAGAAACATCTTTCACACCTCAAATGTTTTATTCCCGATATGCCTATCATGTAAGGACTTTTTCTTGTTTTTTCTCGTCTTCGGCTCCACCGCAAAATAACACATTTCTCATCTAATTGTATCAATTTTTTTCTATGCACTCCTTCATAGCTTGTTCATCACTTAGTCCTCCTACACTCATAATATGTAGGTATGGTAACATGAACTCTATAGGTAATATAGCCTCCACGTAAAATACCAACCCAAAGGGTGTGGCCTTATTCAATCATTTATAAGTTGTCTTATATGCCCAAAGTATAGAAAATACTTCATCATCCCAGCTTTCCTTCCAACATCATAAATTTTTGTCACTTTTTGTCCCATAATCTTGTTAAAATATTCAATGGTACCATAGGCTTCGGGGGATAGGGATTTATTCTATGATGTGCCACTATAAATTTTTCCAAAAGGATTCTAATGGTCCCATTCAATAAATGAGTTCCCCTATCACTTGTTAAAATCAACGGACATCCATTCATGTTGATAATGTTTTCCCGAAAAATATCATTGTTGTAGTTGTTATTCAATAATTTCATGTACAAGTTATAATATAACACGTGTCATTGCTAAGCGCGGTAGGGAAATATGACCTAAATATTCAATATCTCATTTCTCAAAAGTTTTAGCATTTTCAATAGGCCTCAAAGGCATCTCATCTCTTGTGTCGATTCCCAAGATGCTTGATGATGATCGCACGCCTTAACATATTATTTGATACATTTATATAGAGTCTCCAACCATAATCCGACCATAAAAATCTCGTGCATGATGGTATATATAGCATAATCACCTCATGTAATTCCACCATGAGCTTCTTCCATTATGGCTTCACACTCATGCTCCAAAACACATTGGCGCAAAAGTTCATCATGACCTAGTTTATACAAATATCCAACTATCAAATGATAGGACACCATGTGTATTGATACTTTCTTATTTTCTAAATTATTCATCACCTCAAGTACATGGACAAGGTGCAAGAATACTGAAATATCCTCTAAATCTATTGGCATATGGTTTAACTCGAAAAGGTACGCATTAGGAATTGTGTCTAGAATGCTCTACACGTCTTCTCTAGAATTGATTCTTAACAAATGATTAGGTCCTAAATTATTTTTCCCTAGCTTAACAACCATTGTAAATTTAAAATTCTGGAAATAGTAGTATTCTCCTATAAATTCTCCCTTGCAAAACAGGCTTGTTAACCAAATACTTAAGTGTCATGTGATCTGTAAAGAAGATAATTGGTGTTTCCAATAAGTATTTTCATAACTTTTGTAACACGTAGATCATAGAAAAAACACTTATTTAACTAAATTGGGACTTATTCCAGTCCAAACAGAAAATAAATATAGCCAAATTAGAATCTAAAACTACTTGTTTTGGATTCTAAAATGTTAAATATTGGAATTATCTAGACTCCAAAATCACACATATTGGATTCCAATATTGTGTATATTGGAATCCAAAATCACATATATTAGAATCAAAATCACATATATTGGAATCCAAAATCACATATATTGGAATTTATCAGCACTCCAAAGTCCCATATATTGGAATCCAAAAATTCAAATATTGGAATCCATTATACGGGCTAGCGTCCACTAGGCATTGTCTATGCTTTGGACTAAACAAAACATGTATATGTTTTATACGGGCTAGCAACCGCTAGGCATTATTTATGATTTGTTATGTACAGAACATGTTTCTATTTTAAAAGGGCTAGTGGCTACCAGCCATTATTTATGCTTTGTTATATAAAGAAAAAGTTTATGTTTTAAACGGGCTAATAACCGCTAAGCATTATTTATGCTTTGTTATATACATAACATGTTTTTTTAATACATTCTAGCAGGCATTAGGCATTATTTATGACATGTTACACATAAAACATGTTTCGTTATATACGATAGATAGTGAACATATTTTTGTTCACAATGGTCAGGTTGTAAAAATGCCATAAAGTGGTGTTAAATTTGATGCCCGTTTAGATGTTTCTTTATTGTTTTTATCCTTAAAATAGTTGCAAATCTTTGAAATAACCGTCACATATGACTTGCATATTATAGATGTGACCATCAATTTTTCTAGAGATTTATTTATATATTAATTATATTAAAAATATTAAAAACAATTAAGTATATACAGTATAATTTTATATTTATTTTGTGAACAATGTAAAAAAACTATTTTACTGATTTTCAAGGGCAAGTTTTTGTTAGTGCAAAATCACAAAGACCCACGGATTTTGATTAGATTTCTAGGTTGATCACTCTAGCATCCAAAGGTGTGATTGCACAACATTGAAACCTTTCTCCAAGTGTGGGACTTGCGAAATGAGAAAGGAATCTCCAGAGAAGGCTGGTTCCTGCTCCTAAACTACTCGCCACAAGCTACTCCAGTAGCATACAGAAAGCTAATCTATACTTAATCTAACCATGCCAAGGAGACAGAGAGAGAGAGAGAAAAGGGAAAAATAGCAAAATCCTACACTAAAACGGTGATACACCAGAGAAGGAGAGTGTTGAACATCTATCAAAACTTCCATGGAACAAGGAGAGGTGAGCAATGGGAAGGATGGACAGATGCATCACAAGCCCAAGGATAGATTTCACACAGAAAATGTCCCAAAACTCCATGAACATAGCTCCACCTGCAATGAACATTCAAACTTGCACAAATACCTGCAATGAAGAGAGGCAAGAAGAAAACAAGCGAAAAATGAGCAAGGATGGACAGATGCATCACAAAACACGTTTTTGTTACTTCATAAGTTTGCACAAAACATCATTTCAATAGTAAAAGGCAAAAAACACCATTACAGAGCAAGGGAGGAGGTTCGAACTCCATTTTCAACCCTAGAGAATAAAATAAGGGAGGGCAGAGCCGAAAAGATGAACAACTTGTAATAATGAGCCAAATCGCTTTTTACAATGCATGGGTGGTCGAGCCCATGAGAGAGAAAACATAGAAAACATGGTATCCCATTCCTTCTTGACTGCAAATGCATTAAATCAGCATGGAGGACCTTATAAACCCATACCCTCGTCATCTTGACTAAATGAGAGGAGAGTGCGACCCATTCTATTAAATTTGGTCATTTGAAATGTCACTTCGCCATGAACACGTGTCAGATATGTTTCTTGAATTTTCTCTCTCTAAACCGAACCAAAATTAGATATTGACCATGAAATCCTGTAGAGAATTTCATAAGCTTTCCAATGATATAAAGAACGTGCAAATCTGAGCTCTGGATCAAAAGATATGGAGGTCTGAAGATTTAGGGCACAAAACAGGCAAAAAAGGATTTCAAATTTTTTCCCGCGCTCTCCACTGGATGACACATGTCGTGCAATCGATTGGCTGAGCAATTCTCTCCTCCACCTTTCTATGGGCTTTCCTTGAAATTTTGACCTTTTTATCACTTTGAAAATTTTCCATTTTTTCCCACGCCCCGCCATTTTTCGGACACGTGGCATGATTTGGTTGGAGGACAGGGCGCGGGGTCAACCTTGTCTTTTAAACTTTGGGCCCAAGACTTTTGCAAATTTTCCCAAGTCCTCCCCGAGCTCCGCACCTCCCTACTCCATTGGACACGTGGCATGTTCTGATTCGTTGGTAGATTTTCCAGGTTTTCGCGTCCCTCGCGTCCCTTTGCCCTAAAACACTTGTCCCAAACCCATGCGGGATGATTTCTCGATCAGCCCGAAATGGGCTACCTTTGCTTTCGGCCGCTTCACCTTTTCGCATCCTACGCGTCCCCACGGCCGGATGTCCCAATTGCTACATGGATGCCGGAGGCTTTTCGCCGCGATTCGGCTCCGATGTCCCAACTGTCCCCAAGGGCCGCTGGACCAGACTCACCAATTTTCATGATTTTTTCTCGCCCCAAGCTTGTTTTCTCGCATTTCTTCAATTTTCTCGACTGGATTTCTTCTTGGATGGGAGAGTTAGAATGGAACAGAGGGGGCCCCTAAAAAAC
The DNA here is from genome assembly GCA_018340775.1 of Taxus wallichiana var. yunnanensis. Taxonomy (NCBI): domain Eukaryota; kingdom Viridiplantae; phylum Streptophyta; class Pinopsida; order Cupressales; family Taxaceae; genus Taxus; species Taxus wallichiana. The sequence goes on along the minus strand of CM031234.1, from coordinate 153,618,022 downwards.
ATGATTTTGGGCCTCAATCGATCCACTTGCTCGGGACTCAAATATTCTCGATGCATATTATCAAATTTAACTGGGGTGACTTTTGGATAATAGTTTTGGTGACTCAATGGGGGTCATCTCTCGCTAGATGAATGATCAGTAGCCTGAAACAATCCATTGGGCATGGAATCATGAGTAGTAGCCTGAAAACTGATCTAAAATTTGAAAACTCCCCTTTGAACCACTTGAATCCCACCGGACATGGGGTTGTTCTCACCAAAATGCCACTGGAATGGACTGTGCAAGAGCAAAACCAGCACCACAAAAACTATGTATAGAACTGAAAATCATACATGCTCCAAATGGAACATGCAGAGTGTGCACAAGCACTTCTTCTGCTGAAAGCAAACCTACCTACTCTATTCTAATTGGAAGCAAAGGTGGGATAAACAAACCCTGCAATTGGTTGTGAGAAATAGCTTCCCTTTCTCAAAAGTGGCAGCCATGCAATTGATTTGGCATTAAACATGGCTGGTTGGATGGATGGAAAATCAACAAGAAACTAGTCTTCCAGCCAAATCATCAAGGTATCAGCTGAAGGAAAATCCAATACCTCTTTTAGTTGCTCTGCATTTGGATTGAAGAGGTATGACAGCTGATCCTTGGTACTTTGTAGCTCACCCTCATGCTCAGAAGCAAGCATGATTGGTTGTGACTTCTCCTTTGGCTCTAATGAAGCCAAATACCTAATTGGGAAAGGTCTGATCCATTTGATACGCCCATAGCTCTAATTTTCAACTTCAAAAATGGAGTCTTCTTGTAGACCCTCCTGAATGGATGGTGTGGAAGAAATGGTGAAATTCCTCTGTCCTTTCTCTTCCTCCAATGAAGAACATGAAAGATTAAAATCTTCCAATCTTGGTTCCAAAGAGCTGCTATAGGATGCAGGCTACTGCAAATGAATGTTCTCCTTCATGATAGCAGACTCTTGTGTTTGGAATGTGGATGATGAAAGAGAGAATGGTGGAAACTCAACCGGCTCTTCTCCATCAAAACAGTCCTCCAAATCTGACAGATAAACTACCTCATGGCTGTCCTGCTGCAAATGTTCAATCTCTCCCATGGTGTTCTCTTGATCTGCAACTTGACCACCATGGTTTCTTTCTCCCTCCAACATTGAGTTTGAGAGATCAAACTCCTCTTCAGTACTAGAACTTGAGAGAGGTGAAGTAGAAAGAAGAACTGAAGGTTCTCCTATAGCCTGCTTTGTGCTCAAAGCTCTTGGATCTGCAATTTTCTCCTCCACAACTAGAATGTGCTCCTCTTCTTTTGAATCTAGATTAGCTTCTCCTTTCTCTACTACTTGAAGGAAATCTTGCTCTTGATTGAACTCTTCCTCCAGCATGAAGTTTGTCAAGTCAAACTCTTCGATCTGCTGCTCTAGAGGACAAGTTGGGACTGCAAGATCTTCTTCTGAGCTTTCTTCCTCTGCTGATTGTGCAACTTGAATTGAATCAACATTCCCTTCAAATAGATCGCCAACATAGACACTACTTTCTGAGCCAACTGAGTGCTGATCTGCTTCTTCTTTTTGCTCTTCTTCTACTGCCACAAAATCAGCCTTAACCACCATTTGTCCAACCTTAGCCTCTTCTGTAGGTCTAACCATCAAGGGGATCTTTGTCATCCCAAATTTGGCAGCCCAAACCCTCAAGTTGTCTATCATTTCTTTTCTGTTGGGCTCCTCTTCTTTCTATCCTTCATGGCCATTTTGTGTAATTTCTTCTTCCCCGCATGAAATTGGGAATGCAAGAGGAGGGATGGGTTGTAACTCACTTGACTTGGAAAATTTTTATGGTGGTGGAGGTAGAAACTCTTGTTTCTTTGGAGGAGGGGGTATTTATTTTAGCTCTTGTGGAGGGGATGACTGTTTGGAAGGAAAAAGGAAAGAAGAATTGAGGTGTGGTGGAAGACTGAGAGGTGGAGACATGGGATCAACATTTGGGACAGCAGATGGGGAGTTTAGGATTTGCAATTCCAAATGAGATGGTGCTGCTTGAGTAATGGGAAGAGAAAAACCAGATGATGGTGTAGAACTTACCCATTGACAAGGTTGTTCAACAACAAGTGTATAGGCCTCTATTTCTGTTGTCCATTGTGCAAGTTGGGGCAACATCTTCATCATGAAGTCCAGCTTCTCCTGAGGGCTGAAGTGTCTTGGAAAAGGGCCTCCCCATGGACAAGGAGTCTTGTAACCAATTCTGAAAGCTCTCATTTGAGCTGTTTCTCTTGATTGCACCATCTTTTCCTCCATCTTTTGGATTTTCTCCAACAAACTAGCATCTTGCATCTGATTGTCTTCATTATATGCATACTCTTGCTCTTGGAAATCTCCATAGCCAAACTGATTTTGGCATTACTACTCATATGGGTATGCATACTAATCTTGAATCTACTCAAAATGCTGATTTGGAGGATTTGTAAAACATGTTGGAGGTGGAATATACTTGCTGTTGTAAATGTGAGTTCCATGATGGAAATGAAGTCATGATTGCACAACTTCATGGAATGGAAAATAATGAAAGAGATGGAAAGAAGGATGGATGGGAATGGATGAAAAATAGGTCTGCAACTTCAAAAATGGGTTGCTGATCAGATGGAGTCGCCAGATGTGTTTGCAAGTGCCTCCAAAGGCTGAAATCTTCACAGGAACACACCAACCTGCAAAAGATGAAGTGGAAGACCTCTAAGCTCCCACTCGGCGTGCCAAAACAGTTAGTGCAAAATCACAGCACCCCTAGATGTTGATCAGATTTCTAGGTTGATCACTCTAGCATCCAGTGTGATTACACAACATTGAAACCTTTCTCCAAGTGTGGGACTTGCAGAAATGAGAAAGGAATCTCTAGAGAAGGCTGGTTCCTGCTCCTAAACTACCTGCCACAAGCTATTCCAGTGCAGGAAAGCTAATCTAAACCTAATCTAACCATGCCAAGGAGACAGAGAGAGAGAGAGAGAGAGAGAGAAAAGGGAAAAATAGAAAAATCCTACACTAAAATGGTGATACACTAGAGAAGGAGAATGTTGAACATCTATCAAAACTGCCATGGAACAAGGAGAGGTGAGCAATGGGAAGGATGGACAGATGCATCACAGGCCCAAGGATAGATTTCACATAGAAAATGTCCCAAAACTCCATGAACATAGCTCCAGACCTGCAATGAACATTCAAACTTACACAAATACCTGTAATGAAGAGAGGCAAGAAGAAAATAAGCGAAAAACAAGCAAGGATGAACAGATGCATCACAAAACATGTTTTTGTTGCTTCAAAAGTTTGCATAGAACATCATTTCAATAGTAAAAGGAAAAAATGCCATTACAGAGCAAGGGAGGAGGTTCAAACTCCATTTTCAACCCTAGAGAAGAAAAGAAGGGAGGGCAGAGCTGAAAAGATGAACAACTTGTAATAATGAGCCAAATCTGGCTTTTTACAATGCATGGGTCGAGCCCATGAGAGAGAAAACATACAAAATGTGGTAGCCCATTCCTCCTTGACTCAAATGCATTAAATCAGCATGGAGGACCTTACAAACCCATACCCTGTCATTTTGACCAAATGGGAGGAGAGTGCGACCCATTCTGTATTAAATTTGGTCGCTGAAATGTCACTTCTGGCCATGAACACACGTCAGAGCCATTTCTTGAATTTTCTCTCTCCAAACTAAACCAAAATTAAAGATTGACCATGGAATCCTATAGATAATTTCATAAGCTTTCCAATGATATAAAGAACGTGCAAATTTGAGCTCTGGATCAAAAGATATGGGGGTCTGAAGATTTAGGGCACAAAACAGGGAAAAAACAGATTTCAAATTTTTTTCCGCGCTCTGCCACCTGGATGACACATGTCAGGCACTAATTGGCTAAGTAATTCTCTCTCCTCCACCTTTCTATGGGCTTTCCCTTGAAATTTTGACCTTTTTATCACTTTGGAAAATTTTCCATTTTTTCCCCGCGCCCCCGCCATTTCGGACACGTGGCATGATCTGGTTGGAGGACAGGGCACGGGGTCAATCTTGTCTTTTAAACTTTGGGCCCAAGACTTTTGCAAATTTTCTGAAGTCCTCCCCAAGCTCCGCTCCTCCTGCTCCATTGGACACGTGGCACGTTCGATTCATTGGCGGCTTTTCCAGTTTTCGCGTCCCTCGCGTCCCTTTGGCCCAAATTGTCCCCAAACCGTCGGGACAAATTTCTCCGATCTGCCCGAAATGGGCTACCTTTGCTCTCGGATGCTTCACCTTTTCGCATCCTCGCGCATCCCCACGGCCCGGATGTCCCAATTTACTGCGTGGACCTCTTGGAGGCTTTTCAACCGGTTCGCGCCCGACGTCCCAACTGGTCCTAAGGGCCGCCTAGACCAGGACTTAGCCAATTTTCATCATTTTTTCTGCCCCAGCTTTTTTTTTTCGCATTTCTTCAATTTTCTCGACTGTTGGGATTTCTTCTTGGATGGGAGAGTTAGAATGGAACAGAGGGGGTCCCCAAAAAACATGATTTTGGGCCTTGAATTGATCCACTTGCCTGGGACTCAAATATTTTGATGCATGTTATCAAATTTACCCTGGGGGGTGAATTTTGGATAACAGTTTTTCTGATAATTCACCACGAAGTTATTCAATCATATTGGTAGCTTATAGTTTGTAAAAACATAAATCGACCCAACTTATATTTCGACAATCTCATTATAATATAATTGAGTTATGTAGTACTTTCATAATAGCATATGTATGTATCTATTATTGACATGTTAAGAAGTGCCATCAAAACAACATTCTAAAAAGATAAATAATTATTTATCATTTTCTTGCTCCAAGTATTTAATGCCCTCTACCACATTCAATTCCTGAGACACTATTTGTGATTTTTTTGTACAAATCAGCCATCAACCATTTATCTTTTGTACAATATTTGTGTCTACTTTTCATACCCACCATAAAAATTTCAAGAGGGATTCCCTTTGCACCTAATGTAATACACAAAGTGTTTTTCAAACTATATGAAAACATTTTTCTACTCCAAACCTTTTATAGGTCTCTTATTGTTATTCCCTCAACTATATTGCAATGTTCCTTTCCCCATGTGAGTCTTGGATTCAATACACGGTTGATATTTTTTTTGAAGCCCATTGATATCTTTTTAACATCAGCATAAATGATATTGTCAAACCAAAATCCTAGTTCATAGTATGGTGATAATAATTTTATAAATTTTGATAGGTCACCTCACAGTTGATTGACAACTTTCATACCGAACTTGAATTACATCTTCCTATTTTATGTTTTTTTATCCCATATAAGGTCCTTCATATAAAAATAAGTAAATAACTCTTATCGCTGCCTATAGGGAAGTAAACAAATTTTATTTTCTTCAGCCACATATCAATTACAACCAATTGAAATAAACAACATTTTAGCTTACGGATAACAATTACCAATTGATATTGTGGCTTGGATTACACCGCCTTTACATGCTGATGGATCCATTGATGCAAGATCTATTTCAAATAAACAATCATCAATTCATAATCTATTTCTTCCTATTGAAAATGCAAGCATAATGTTTTTGAAATAAATATTAATCAATTTATAATTGATTTCATTTTGTGGAAAACTTAAATGGATTAAACATAATGGTTTCTATGGTGATATGGTAAGGACATTATCAATTATTCTATGTTATAATTCAAATTTTATAGTCATTAGGCTATGCTTATATTCGCAAACCACCCTTTGGCGAGAGAATAGTCCTCGGCTATTGATGAGGATTTGCGACCGGTAGGCTATGCCATCATTGGATGAACTAAACTTAGCTGGAAAACCTTTAATGAGGCTAGCCAAGTGTTGTTTTACATACGTATGAGATGGATCAAGCTGTATGTAGTTCTGTTTATAATAGTGTTAAATCCAATACAATGTTAAATCAATGTAAGTAGTCGGTATGATGTAGTGAATTAGTGAAACATTGGAGACAAGATGTGGTTTTAAATCAAAAAGATATTGATGAATGTAAGGTTTTTAGTCAAACAATTTATGTATTGAGTGTGAATTCATAAAGTCCACTAAGCTCTATATAATTCATTTTAAATTGTTATCATAGCTTACAAATGGATTTCCTTAAACTTTTCTTCGACCCTAAGACAAACATATAAACTAATTTATGTTAGTTATCATTTCTTATAAATTTTTAGGCCTTAGAAATAATTTTTTTATAAAATATACATGGATATCATATCGTTTCCTATAAATTTGTGGGCGTTATTAGTTGTATGCATAATCACTTATTGTCTTATAAATTTTTGGGTCTTATTATTGGTTTTGATTATAAATTCACACAATTAACACACATAGATATGATGGCATATTCATGGCCGATGTGCCCGCGTCCTCCACATTTGTCATCTAAAGTGTAAAAAACATAACTTTGTTAAAAATTTGAAAACCATGGCAATTGAAGATAGAGATCATTAATCATATTTATAAAATGATTGAAAGTAAATCACCATGTTGAATTGGTTGTGTAGCATCATGGTGAAATGGTTGTACATCAGCTTTTATAGCTTTATGGTTGTCTGCATAAATAATAATTTTATAAGTAGCATATTTAGGTTAAAAGCCATTAAACAAAATCACTTAGTGAATTCATTTTCAAAGATGAACCTTTATTCATATGAGAATAGTAATGTTTCAGAAACATCACTTGATTATGTGTCTCAACAATAAAAACAACATATAGTTTGGAATCCATCAATGCACGGAGTGAGACACTGCTGTCAGTAAAGAACTAGTACTAGAGAATTTTTGGAACAACATTGAGTAAACATCTCAGCCCAGAACTCATATGATCATTCACAAAGAAAAGAATGGATGTTTCCTTATAGGAAAATTTCACTTACAGCTACCAATTTTTTTGGTAGTTTCTCCATCCAATCCATAGTGACCTCTTCTCTATAATCATCATTATTTTCACAACTTTATGCACACAAGATATTGTGTACATAAGAAATTTTTTTGAATATCACGTTCTTTATCGTAGAGTTTGTAGCATCCATCCGAATTGATACTCTAATTTCTTTAACCTTTTCCATGTATCTTTGTATTGTGTCACTTAACATTCTTGAATAACCATTTGGTATTAGAACAATAATAATACAATCCAATGCACTAGTTCCGATAACTGTTAGAAGCTCCATTATGGCATTGGAAGAAATTTCATTGGCAAAATTACAAAAATCAGCGATCACACATTCAACATTGAAAGGATAATTTAAATGAATAACTAATATAGTTGATGGAACTTGAATGGATATACACATTTATAAGAAAAATTATATGTGACTTTAATCCTTGTTGGTATATTTCCTTCCAGTGACATCACATAGTTGTCTAATATTGTTTGAGTCACAACGGGAAGAACTTCTTCCACCTCATGATCTTTTTCCATTTTTCCATTTTTTCCCAATATGGGAATCAAATTTTCTCTTTCCATTTCTCTCTTCACCCAATAGTACAGAAAATTAGTGGTAGTGTGATTCATGAAATTTAAATTTTCTGATTACATGGATTCACTGCAGTTGTTAATACAATATTATCCAGATGTTTATTTCTAAAATAATGTAGAAGTTTTGCTCTCATTTTTTTGTCTCCTTTTGTTCGAGTCAGGTATATGAATCAAATTTATCTGCTATTACACTATCCTAAAAATACCTAGTTGATTTAGTATTCCTTTTCAACCCATACAATATTGATTTAGATGGGTCTATCTCCGATTTAGTCAAATATGTTCACCTCAAAGCATAGTAAACAACTTGGCATGTTTTGGAGGTGAAAGACAACCTTTTCTATGCAATAAATGAAAAACAGAAGATTTTTTCTCATTTCTATATAATTTTTGAATACTATAAATATACCATTTTGAATGTCTTCTACATTTAAATAGCCCATTTTTAGAATCATTAGAATCCCCAAATTTAAACCATATTTTGAACAGGAATATGGTCCATTGTTTATGGAGGAATGAATTTCCCATTTCCTGAACAAAAAAACATCCAACTCCATATCCATAATAAGAAACTTATTATTTTTAAAGTAATAGTTTTTCACCTAGACATGTAGTGTCCCCAAATCTATAACTTTTGATGATAGAACAATACCAACTTCCTTGTGATTGTCATCTATAAAAAAACAACCACATGTCGACATGGTAGTTTTCAAGTGAATTAATTTCTACAAACCATTCCTTGTCTCTTTTCTTCTAAAAATACCATCTATGGTAAATGGAATTGTTCTTAATGGGTCATAAACAATGGAAGAGATTTTACCTATATTTAGAGTAAAATACATTAATAATTAGGTCATTTCTGAAATTTAAAGTGTTTTTCTCACATTGTTTGTTAAGGAATTTAAATACTACCCTAGCAGACACCAACCTCTAGAGTTATTTACTATGTATCATAACAGAGTAGTTAACTTAATAGTTAACAACCACTAGGCTTCAATATGACATCTTATGTATCATTCAACCGATTCTGATAATTCATTTTTTGTGAATCAAATCAATAATAACAAAAAATTTCTAAAAGTCTGAAATTGAATTATGATGCATTGAAAGATACAAAACCATTTTCACCTTTTGAAATTATTACATATAATTCGGACAAGCTATAACATTATATAGATGGCATGATAGGAACATTAAAAAATACACACTTTAGTGGTAGATAGACTTCTAGTCAACATATAAAATAACAACCTAAAAAAATTTTAAGCCATTTACACTGTTTTAATGATAAACTATATAGGACATTAAGATGTAATTTTTGGTATTTCAAAGAGAGTTAGCAATAGCTTGGGATTTTTTGTTTTACAAGACTATGTGATTTATGTGCATATTGGTCATACTGTAGTAGTGAGGATTAGATTCCTATAACAAGACTAATGAACATGTTTAAACGATAGCGGTTAAAATATATAATGTTTGGTATTTTGAGGAGAGTATTTGAGAAAAAAATCACATTAACGGAGTTAGTGATAGCTCATCTTTTTTTGTTATATAAAACAATGTGAAATATATGTATACTAGACATACTTTATCCATTATGTCTAAATGTCTATAACTACTCGAAGTACGATATTTTAAGCATAGCGCTTGGTGGTAAAGTCCAAAACAAGCTATCAAAAACAAATGGGATGGATTACACTTTTCCTAAATGTAAGTATGACACTCTTCACAATAGTTTTTTCGTGGAAACAGTGCTCTTTATAAGGTCATGGTGGTTAAACCTATTTGAGAAAATATTCGATTATTAACAATGTTTTTTGAGTACCACTAAAACAGGGGTCTATTCTCTCTTACTATTACTATAAGTTAGATTTACAATACTAATTGAATAAATTTATTCCAAATTGTTCAAACTTATGTTAACTTATTTATAGTTCCAGTCTTCTTAGGATGCAAACATTTACTGTCTGTACACTTTTGGCTCGTATCCATGGTGGAAACAAGTGATACACTAAAAATATTTGATAGGGATCAAGCCATATGTATTGTCCATAAAATATATATTTTGTAACATATAATTCACAATGTTTCATATCAGAAAAATTGTTTACCTAATGCTTAATTTCATTACTTATCAAAGTAACGACACAATGGACGTTACTTTCAACAATTTATTTTATTGGAAATTGTGGTAAAATAATAAATTGTGACCTAGTTGAGAAACCACAAGGATCCTATCATTACAGTCATTATAAATACTATCTCGTAAAAATTTGAATCGCTAGTGTTTTCATTGATTATAATTATATCATATAGAGGGACAATAGTTTCACCGCATACCATACCATATAGAGGATCAAGCATTACGTAGTTCCCATAAGTTATATTGTTTGAAACACATAATTCACATCGATATTATGGGAGAAAATTTTTAGCGAATGCTAAGAATTTTTTCCTTATCGAAAGTAAGGGCATAGTGGATGCTAGGTTCAACAGTTTAATAATTTGAAAACAACGATAAAATAAAAGATCATGCTCTAGTTTAGTGGTCGCTAGGCTCCCACCATTACTACCAGTCATTATAAATACCATACGTATATAGCTTTGGGTTGCTACTATGTTTTCATCTATTATGTAGTACTCACAAGACTTATTATTTGTAACATATAATTCACATTTGTTCGTATGAGAGAAAATGCTTAGCGACCACTAAGATTTTGTACATATTGAATGGAATGCCATAACCTATTGAATTGAATGGTATAGCTTAAGTGCTGCTAGGCTCCTACCTTTACCTCTTATCAATATAAACACTATCTTTATAATTTTGGATCGCTAGCCTTAATATGTAGTTCCCATAAGATACATATTTTTCAACTCATATTTTATATCGTTTACAATCAAATAAAATGCTTAGTGACCGCTAAGATCCTTTACTTATTGACAAAAACATAACATCAGACCCTTTTCTCAAAATCTTATTATTTTGAAAATAGCCATAAAATAACAACAAATCATGGTATAGCTTAGCATCTTCTAGGATTCTACCTTTATCTCTTCTCATTTTAAACACTATATTTACATTTTTGGATCCCTAGCCTTGGTATGTAGTTATAATGAGATACATGGTTTTCAAATCATACTTCACATCATTTCCTATCAAAGAAAATGCTTAGCACACTCTAAGCTCCTTTAATTATTGACCAAAATGACATATCAGACCTTAGGCTTAAAATTTTATTATTTTGGAAGTAGAAATAAAATAATAAATCATGGTTTAGCTTAGTGGACACTAGGCTCATACCTTTACCTCTTCTCATTTTAAACACTATCTGTAAAGTTGTGGATTGCTAGACTTAGTATGTAGTTTCTATAAGATACATAGTTGTAACGACATATTTCACATTGTTTCTTAATAAAGAAAATTCTTAGCACCCACTATGCTCCTTAACTTATTGATAGAAACGACATATCATAGCCTAGGCTCAAACATTTCTTATTTTGAAAATAGCCATATAGTAACACTAATTGTATAGTCTTGGATTGCTAGCCTTATTATGTATCCCAAATAGCTTGTTTGAACTTACCATATGGCACATTTTAATTGGATAATTAATTTAAATTAGTGCACACTATATCTAACAATATAGAAATTGATTTTGATAAATAATGGAATGTAAATGTCTATGTATTATTCTAATAAACTTCAAAACTATGTTTAGGATTTATTTCTTCTATTTTCTTATAATATTTTTTTTTGCTATGCTTGGTTCAATTATATGTTGTATAATATATTTGTTATTATGTTTATATTATTATAGGCTATAGACAATGAAAAAAATTAGTTTTTAATTTTTAAACATGGAAAAATAAAAATAGGGAAATTTGAATTCCCCCTCATTTTTGGATATTTGAAATTTCAATAGCCTTCCCTTTTGCTTTTAGAGGGGGAAAGTGAAAATTTCAAATTTTTGTATTCCAGTCTTTTTCTATTTTTGAAATTTCTTTCTGGGAATGTGCTAAACAAATTATTAAATACCTCATAGAAATAATGTGTAGGGTTTCTGATTTTTCCGGTCAATCAGAAAATCATGTCTTCAAAATAAAAATATACACAAACCGTAGATTACAAGGTTGAGTGTTCAAATCCCATTTTTTTGCATGCGATTATAATATTGTTTGCAGAGAAAGGCACAAAAATAAGCACACAAAGGATGCACATGAAGGAGGATAAAAATAGAGGTTGCGAAAAGAATCATGATGATTGTTTGAATGAGATAGCAGATGGAGGTTTCACAAACAACATAAAGCATGAAATAATCCCAGATATTACTAAACTAGGTATTTATAGTAAAGGTGTACATTTTTAACTACGAGATCTATTAGTTAGTCTGTATAGTCCACTGGGTTTCTATGTTTTACATGACAGTCCATTCGTTATCCACACAATCCCTACTTTTCCTCTCAATCGTGCTCTCGCAATCAAGCCTTGGTTTTCGCTTTCTTTTATCTCTATGCCAAACTAACTTGTTCTTCATGAAAATTCACTTTTTTGTGTGATAACGAAAGAAATTTTAATCATTTTTATCCTCTAGTATTTATATTTGTTTAATGCTTTCTCATTTTTGCCATTATATGTCTCTCTTTGGCTATTTTCATTTTGAATTTTTTGTTCTCATTCTGCGATTGTTTTTGTAGGATAATGATAGCTTTTCTCGCACAGTCACATTTTTTTTAGTCGAGAGAACCAAAAATAGTTTAATTTTGTTCATGAAGATGATGCAAATAAACCTCGCTAATTAATGCATATTACATTTTTACATGGTTGTCATTTAAATATTTTAGAAAATATATGAGGTTAAAAAATTAATTCAAAACTATAAAACTATATCAAGAATTCATTTTTATGATAATTATTTCCAATTATATATGTGTTTCCATGTAGAATTAACCAAATATAATTTCTTCATCATTTTTATGGTATGTACATTGAAGTTAAACACATTATATATATGTAATAATATTATTAAATCTAATTTTAATCAATATGCATTTTATGATTAATATATTCTTCCTTTTGAGCCCACTAATCTATGCCAAAAATTAACATATATTTGAGGCTTCCACGATATAATACGTTGTTTACAACCTATTTATGAAACCCCAATAATTACATACATGATTCTACACGTATATTTATATATCCATTATATAAATTCCATATTTATTTGCTATCATTTGTATCTTTTCAATATTATATTTTTTCTATGAATAAACTTTACCATAGGAAAATTCATCTTCCCTAGCATCCACTAGGCTATAATTATAATTTGGAAAAAGCATTCATTTTCCTTGGCCCCTCGTAGATCATTTGTTTTTATATAGGAAACACAACATTTTTTGGTCCTAACGATCACTTTTGTTCTTTGTCAGCTATTATATTCACAAAGATTAACAATTTAGATTTATAAAATAGCTTCATTATGAACATGATATATTTACCTTTAAGAATAGATTAGCGACTGCTAGGATGCAACGAGTAGATGATGTCGTATGTAAAAACTTGTTTTATAGATTCTCGATGCAATATCAATTTTTCCATATTTTTTCATAAATGTAAAATAATTCTACCAGAATCTTGTAAGAAGTAGATAAAACTATACATTTACTTGTATAACATATTAAAGATACGATTTTACACGTATATTTATGTATCCATTATATAAACGCCATATTTATTTGTTATCTTTTATATATTTTCAATATGATTTCTAGAAAAGATTAAGAATTTAGATTTATAACATAGCTTCATTATGAACATGATATATTTCCCTTTAGGAATAGCTTAGCAACTCGCTGAGGGTGCAACAAGTAGATTGAATTGTATTTAAAAAATTGTAGTATAACTTCTTGGTCACTAGTCCAGGTTTATTTTCTTGTCCTAAATGTAAAAATATTCTGCCAAAATCTCATAAGAAATATAGAATTCTAGACGTATAGTTGTGTAACACATGAAAAACATGATTTTAAACATACACATCTCATTATGAAAATGATATATTTAGCTTTAAGTATAGCTTAACATCCGCTAGGGTACAGCGAGTCCAAGTCTATACCTATACTATTATATAAATTCCATATTTATTTTTACCATTTATGTAAACTCCTTTACAATTCAATCTAAATGAAAAAAATTCCTACTTTAACAACCATAGGCGGGGGCCATGCCCTCGAGAGAAAAACTTGTTTGGATTTTCATTTCCAACGTCAAATGGCAGGCTTTCCAAGTTCTTTCGCATAACTATCTCGGTGGGTGTCACCCCTGAGTTATTGTTATCCAGCTCAGAGCTCCCCAAAGGTTCACACATCTGGAATTTATTTTGTAAGTCCAAATCCTTGATTGCTAAGTCGGTCTCTGGAACATCAACAATGGATAGCTCGCCACCTTCTGGGATGAAAGTTGGAATGGCTCCCCCCTCTTAATCTCACGTCTGCTCTTAACAGAGTCATGAATTCGGCCAAGTTGTCCTAGGGATCTTTGGTTGCTGACTATGGCCATCAGAATCCCGATGGCTCACCATCCTAGCTTTGGAAGGATGCCTCCATTATCGGGCTAATGCACAGGAGTCCAATCTCCTCAAGGATGCCATACAAGATAGAAATGTGCACTTTCTCAATGAGGATGACTGTTTGATTTGGCTTGGGGATGCTTCTGGTTCTTACTCTGTGAAAGCAGGTTATAATATTCTCATCTCTCGTTCTAGCCAAGGGCTTCCTTGTTCCTATGGCTATTGGCATCCCAGTATCTCTCCTAAGGTGGTTATTTTCAGTTGGTTGGTTTTGAAAAAGAAGGTCCTTACCCAAGTTAGGCGGAGATCTTGGGGTTACGCCGGACCTTCCATGTGTGTGTTGTGTGGTGCCACGGAGGAAGATCTTGATCACCTCTTTTATTTTAGCTGTTGGGATTGGCTCCTAAACAAATTAAATCTAGCCTGGGCTCCTTGTAATAATATTGGAGTGACTCTTCTCTCCTGGCCATCCTTTAACTTTAACAACACCCTCAGCTCTATTTGGTGCATTGCCCCATACTTCCTTCTCTGGCACATTTGGTGGGAATGCAATCTTCATCTCTTAACAAGCTGGAAGTGGCCATTTCTGAGAGAGTTAGTGCTAATTGTTTATCACATTCTACTTTCTCCTCCAGGGATTTCATTATTATGCATTCTTGGCCACTCATAAAACAACTCAGACTAGGCTCAATAGTTAAAAAGGACTTTCACAAGTTGAAAAATCAATTCGAAGGAAAAGGGCAAGGTGGTGACCCCCTCCGAAGGGCACTTGGAAACTTAATTTTGACGGCGCCTCTAGAGGGAATCCAGGTAAATCAGGTGTAGGTTGTATTCTCAGGGATGAACTTGGTAATCTTATCAAAGTTGGCTCCTTCCCTCTCAGAGATGGCTTGTGCAATGCTACCGAAGCCCAAGCACTCTTGGAAGGAGTCAAGATGGCTACCCAGTTAGGATGTCCTCATTTATTCATCGAAGGGGATTCCCAAATTATCATATGTGTAGTTTCTAGAGGCTCATCCCCTTCATGGAAAATCAACATATTTATCCCTCAAATTCTTTATTGGTTAGATAAAATCGGCACATGGAATATTACTCATAACTTTAGAGAAACTAACCAAGCGGCTGATTTCCTTACAAATTTTGCTATCGATCACCCTGCCACCAACATCACTTCAGGAACAGCTCAAGATTGGATTGGGCTGTCAAACTTAATTTCCCACGAGCGGGCCAGCTCGTCCTCACTTTTGGGAAGTGGCCTCTCACGTGTGCAGTGTTCCTTATAAGTGTGGGAGCATCCATCACTTTTTTCGGTGGCGGATCTTCTTGCCACTCTTGCAATCAACTATTCACACGTTGCTTCTATCTCCAGCATCATTTCAGCACCGGATATTATTCTAGTGGGCTTGCGACATTCCTTACCAATGAATTTTTCCCCAAAAATGTGAGGCCTGGTTTCTTTAAATGTCGTTCGTGTTTTCTTCCTCTTCATCTTTTGTCTGGCTCATTCCCTGGTTAGTCACTTTCGGCCTCCATGTCTTTTGTTGGCTTCCGTTTGTCACCCTTCGTGGCCAATTCAGAGAACTGGCAGACTCCTCTGCCATCAATCGCCACCGCCTCTCCATAATTTTTAAATATTCCTCACAGGAAGAGGTAGAAGCCATAGAAACCATTCTCGGTGATTCCTATTGCTTCCGAGCTAGATGGCCAAGAATGGATTCAGATATTGCTTCAGCATTCATCTCATTTTGCCTCCTTCACCCTGATCCAGCGGTGGTAGAATTCGTTGTTGTGGATGAAATCTATGTCGTTCATCGGGTTGGTTTGCATGATCAATTGGTGAATTTCTCTCTCTAGATCCTCTTCTGTGGGTTAAGGAAGTCGACGAGCATGCTCTTGGTTCAGGTCGTGGCATCCAATGGCTTTGCGGGTAGTACAGAGACCTAGTTACCTTCGCTCAAAACTTCCACCCTTATTTGGACCAGTGTTTTCTTCCAGTGGTTGACATTGATGCAGCACTCTTTCTAGTTCACTCGGCAATCGACCACCACAACGAGCTCAAGGATCGTGTTGGTTTATTGCCTTTGAGTTACTGCTCAAGGTGGTCAATGAACGTGTAGGTTCTTCCCTTCATTAGCCTGTTCGACCTTTCTATGCCTTGTGGTGTCTCAAATGTTGTTCTATCTCCCTTGGCAATCTATCTTGTTTTCAGCACTTCTTCTCTTTCTTCTTCCTTTCCATTCACATGTTTCTCCCTTCTCTCTCTTCTTTTTTCTTCACTTATTCTATGTTGTAGGGTGGGGGCCCCAACCCCTCTGATTCATAGCTCCTGGTCAAAAGTGTTTAACAATTAAAAAAATAAAACCTCTAGGCTATAATTCTTATTTGTATGAAATCTTTGTATGCCTTTAAAGACTCAAGGATAGATGGATTTTGTTATAGGCAACACACTTTTTTGGGTCAAGCAATCACTTTGTTATTTCTCTTGTGTTAAATACACTTTTTTATTTTTAGGAAACACACTTTTTTAGGTCAAGCGGTCACTTTGTTTACATTTAAGAATAGCTTAGCGGTCACTAGGCTTCAGTGATTATATCACATTGTAAATCATTAATACCTTATGGTGGGTTAGATTAAACTAATTAAATTAAAATAGTTTGAGCTGACTGTGCTATAGGTACTTCCACAAAATAATATTTTGAGCTTAGTAGGGGCTATAATCTATGTAGTTACCCAATTATATTTTGAGATTAGCATTCTCTAGCTTATGAAACACCATAATATTTGGATCTTATAAGTTTCTAGGTTTCGATAAAAAGAAAGTAAGATATTATAAGCATAACAATGTCGGTTATGCAAAAACAAAATACTATGATTTTAGTGAATATTGGTATTAAGATCTTAAGAATCGCTAGGTTATGCCACAATATATTATTTGGGTATTCGATCCACTAGGTTATGTATCGCAAATATGATAGTTTGATTTAAATTAAAATATTTTGTTAGAACCTAGTGGTAGTTAGGATTTAAAAACTAAATTGAGGTATTAAGAGCTTAGCAACCACTAGGTTATGCCACAATATAGTATTTGGGTATTCAATTCACTAGCTTATGTATCACAAACATTATATGTATCACAAAGAAGATATATATAAATTAGTTGAATTCATTCTATGATTTTAAGATTTTAAACTAGGATATTTCGATGATAAGTCTTCAAAAAAAGTACATGAGGAACTAGTCCATGATAAGTCTTCCAAAGAGTGGACTCCCATGATGATTAAAAGAAACTTATCTTACTAAATATATGCCAAAATATGGGGAAGAGTTGTAATCAGCTTCACTTCACCCACAAATACTTCTTATATCTATACACTTTTCTATACAGACAGCCATTCTAGCCCTTAATAAAAACTAAAAAAATGCATCCAGAAAGATTAGGTCATTCATCCTCTCGGCTCCACCTCATTGATGATCTCGACATCTGCATGCCCCCTTTACTATGATCAGAGGAGGAGGACGAATCGACACAACATTCTAACATTTTTACTTTAGCGCAAGCAGGGATTTCTATACCCTAATTTTTGTAACTTCCTCCATACCATGCACAATCACATACACACCCCACATCAAGTGATGAACATGATACTGAAGGTTAACTAAACACTCTTCAAACTTCTCATTTTCCTTATGCAAGATAAACTTCCCCAAATATTTAGACAGTTAGTTTTTCGTGCTCAACCCTTGCACCATGTCGAAATGTTCCTCCACCCTTTGGACTAGTTTGGGTCAAGTATTAGCTTGTGCATGCTCTCAAAAATATCACTTTGTCATCTTCTTATTCGAATCGCTCTGTGACCAAACAAACCTTCTCAAGCCAATTCTACAAAGTTGAATTCCAAATTTTCCCTTCCATCCAAGAAGTAAACGATTCCCTAGTGTCCTTACCTATCATAGCTCTCGCCTCTTCCTGCTAGGACCACACTCCATGTTACCCAAGAAACCACCAACACCCTGTCACCATCGTAGATATAAATCCACTAACACACAACACATGAAAGGAGGTAAGTGTGATAGTACCGAAGATCATCGATTAGATATCCTAATCATAAATATCACACTTCCCATTAAAACTCTTAAATTCCCAATGCCATCTTACATATTGTGTGTGTATAACCCTTAATCAATTTCATCTATCACATGAATGCAATCTATCAATGTCATAAATGACCATTAAAGCCACAAATGCCATATCCTCTTGTCACCACCAAAAAAGGTTACCCCTCAAAATAATCTAACATTTTTATTAAAATCTTATAAGTTGCTATGTTTTGACAAATTAAAGTAAGTTGTTTTGAGCTTATCAACCTCTAAGTTAATCAACCATGTTAAATTTGGAGAAATGTATAGCAATTAAGATCTGTATAAATTATTCAAATTTATTGTATGATTTTAAGATTTCAAATTAAGATATTTTGAGCATAGCACCCGCTAGTTTATGCCACCACACAATCTTTGCAGCCTATCGGTGGTTAGGATTTGATAAATTAAATTAAGATATTTTCAACATAGTGGCCACTAGGTTATGCCACAACATAATATTAAGATCTTAGTAGTCTCTAGGTTTCAAAAAATAAAGTAAGAACTTAAGAATATAAATATTTTGAGCTAAAAAACAATAGTATTTAACAAACAAAAGAAAGACATTGACTTTGGAGAAAATTAGTTGAACTTTTTGTATGCATTTAAGATTTGGAATTAAGATATTTCAAGCTTAGCACCCACTAGGTTATGCTACCACATAATATTTGGATACTACCAGTGGTTTCATATACTTTGAGCTTAGCAGTCGGTAGCCTTTGCCACAACATATTATTTGGAGATTGAATTCGCTAGGGTTCAATAATTCATAGTTACGATGTTTTACAATACTTAAAAATTATAGGAAGATATTTTGAACTTAGATGATGTTATTTTAAACAACGACATAATATATGGATGTTACGGTTGATAGGATCAAACAAATTAAATTAACGTATTTTGAGCTATGTGAGACTAGGTACTTCCATAATATATTATTTTGAGCATAGTGGTTGTTATCATTTAACATGAGCTTAGCATTCGGTAGCCTTTGCCACAACATATTATTTGGAGATTGAATTCTCTAGGGTTCAATAATTCATAGTTATGATATTTTACAATAGTTAAAAAATTACAGGAAGATATTTTGAACTTAGTTGACGCTAGTTTAAACAACGACATAATATATGGAGGTTACGGTCGATAGGATTAAACAAATTAAATTAACATATTTTTAACTATATGGAGACTAGGTACTTCCATAATATATTATTTCAAGCATAGTGGTTGTTATCATTTAACATGTTACTGAAATATATTTTAAGCTTATCGTCTGCTAGATTATGACACAAAATAATATTTGGTGCTTAGCACTCACTATATTTAAACAAAAGAAATAAGATATTATTAGTTTGGTTGTTGGTGGGTTATGCCAAAACATAATATTTAGATCTTAATGGTGATTGGGATTTAGCAAATTTGAATCAACATAGTTTGAGCTTAGTGGTCATTAGGTACTTAAACAATATATTATTTTGATCTTTGTGGACACTATGTTTTTCCACAACATGTTATTTGGTGATTTCATCACTAGGGTTTAATAATTCATAATTAAGATATTTTACAACATCTAGAAAATTAGAGGCATATATTCATAACTTTTCTAGTGTTAAACCCACAATATAATATTCCGAGTTTAGTTTTTGCTAGCACCTAACTAGTAAGAAAATTATATTTTGATATTAGACAATGGTATGTTATGCCACACCATAAATTTTTGGAGCTTGGTGGTCACCAGGTTTTATCAAAATAAAGTAGGATATTGTGATTTGAGAAGCCGCTAGGTTATACCAAGACATAAAATTTGGAGCATAGCAATCTTAAGGATGTAAGAAAACTCATTAAGATATTAGGAGCTTAGCCGTGACTACGATATGCCAAAACATAAAACTATTTGGAATTAGAGTAAAAGGATTTTTCCTAAATGACCCGTATACTTACACAAAAAAATCCCTCATGACTAGATATTATAGTGAAACAAGAAGAGAACAATCTTGTATGCAACAAAAAAAAAAACCAAAAATTCCCAAACCAAAAAAATCCAAATTACATTTTATGGATATTCATGAGAGTAGTTGCTTCATCCTTAACATCGGCAAGTAGGGCTTCTTTGAACTAGCACGTCCACTAACTTAATGTGTTCTAGGAATTCTTTTTGATTTTCATACAGGTCATGTCCATGTGACTTTTCGATTCCTTTATAACAAATACTGAGTGTAGCATAATCTTCAATGGCCTCATGCAGATCAAGAGATATATTCTCTAAATGATCCTTGTGTTCAAGCTTTTTGGGGGGAGCCTATTTTATCCGATAGAGGGAATTAGGTAAAGGCGAGGAGAGATCCCATGATACATATAGAATTTCCAAGTCCATACTAACTTCCATGTAAAAATTTGGGAGGACAGTCATACATGCTTCCGTGATCAGGTGAGTTGAGTTGGTTGTATCCATTACAATGTTAGTGGAGATGAGATTAGAAGCCCAAGAAGTGTAGGTAAGAGATGAAGAGGAAGTATATATCAGTTCTAAAAGTAGTTCAGAGACCTTAGGAGAGTGCTCTAAGGTGTCCGAAGGGTTACGAACCACCGAGAAGAAGACGAGGGAGACCCAAGACCAAAATAATGGGGAAGACCACCATAATGCTATGGATAATGATCATGATGTCCAAATCGAAGTGTCGAAAGGAGAGAAAGGTGGCAATGACACTGATGGAAAGAGGGAGTTTGTTGTGGAAGAGGAGGGGTGACACGATGCTTCTTTCCTGGCTTAGAGGGTAAGTGCAAGATTTATTTTTTGGAAGGTTCCATTTTAAAGAGAAAATACAAAAGGCCTTGGTGTATTAAATGACCTTCATCTTCTCTATCCAATTTAAGGGACCTCTAAAATGATAAATAGAAAATATGCAAATTTTACTTTCCTATCATGTCAAAGATTTGCAAGAAGAAAACAATGAGGTCCATAGATCACTTTGTAACATCGTTGTAGCATGAATTACCTCCTTAATTTCTTAGCAACCCTATCTTAAGGTTGTGGAAGCGAGTCCCATTCATAGCCCAAGTGATACATTGTCATATTTTCACCAGGATACAAGAAATCATCCATCTCCTCTTGAAGTGATCATTTAAAATAAATGTCTCCCTCTGCAGGATCCTCATCATAGCATGTAATGGACTTTCAATAAAAAATATTCTTTCCCACTTTGAATCTTCTTTTCTTCCAAGTTTCTAGCACATTGTTGGTCACTCGGACAGAGTGACCAAACAGTCTTTCCATAAATGACATAAAACTACCCTCATGTAAAATATTCCATACTACTGTGACCTTGACCTCTTCAAAGGTAGAAGGCTCAATGTGTTTGATGGTGTTACCCTTAGTGAATAGGGCTATTGTGACAGTGATTTCCAAATTATTGATATAGATGATACTTAAATAGAGATATCATGCACCTTCATTCCAATATTCAACACGTGTCTCCAATATTTCTAATTGAAATATTACGTAATTAGTAATAGTCATTAAATGGTTCTTCCCATTACATGAATGCAATCTATGAATGTCATAAAGGCCCAAAATACCCACAAATGTTGTATCATCTTGCTGCCACAAAAAGAGGTTATGCCTCAACATAACCTAACTTTTATTGTAATGTTAGTTAATGTTTAGCCAACTACAACATTAATTAGTTAATGTTCATGCCAACTGCAACATTAATTATTTAATGTTCATGTAATTACTGCATTTACTAGAGGTTTAATGTTTGATTGTTAGTGATATTATATGTATTTAGTTAATATATATTATAAAGGAAGAATCTCCAAAAAAATGAAGCAAGGTGAAATAACTAACATTTCTAGACATGATTTCATACTATATAGATTATCAAACAACAAATCATAAAGAAATATCTTATTAGAATTTCATTATTGACACATCTATTTGTTACATTTAGGTTCTCCAAGGTTATTCATTCTACACATGGAAATGAAGTGGGTAAGCATAGAGATGTTATAGGGAGCACAAGCAACACTTGTGATGGGAATTTGTTTACGAGATTTGGTGAGGTTATTTCACAAAACATTGTTTGACTAGAATGAGATGGGGAAGGTTTTGTCTCGGAAAAAAATGCATCCTAACGAGTCCTCTCCATCTCGGGGTCTTTTTTTTTTTAATGGAGAGCAACGAGTTTAGTTTAGACCGAGATAAATTTAAATATAGATACGAATACATGTACATGGCAAGAATAATATGCTTATTGGGTTTGTGTTCTCTTACAGTATAATTACATTCACAATTATAGGTACAATTACAAGTACATGACAAGAATAATATGCTTTTTCATCTTTTAACTAGCCTCGTGGATGTTAAAATTTCTTCTTATATTGAACCCTTATGTGAATTTAGACTAGTGTGGGTATATATATTAACTTGAATCAATATTGTTTTGTTGTAGGTACATTCGAAGTTGGTTGTTTATATTACTTCAAGTGTAGTGGTCACTTTCATTTAACAAGTTACTGAATGATATTTTGAACTTAGTGTCTGCTAGCTTATGACACAACATAATATTTGGATCTTCATGGTCTCAAGGTTTCAACAAAAGAAAGTGAGATATTATTTTGATTTTAGTGGTCACTGGGATTTAACAAATTAAATCAACCTAGTTTGAGCTTAGTGGCCGAATGTATTTGAAGAATATAATATTTCAAGCTAAAGAGTCATTATCATTTAATAAGCTAAAGAAAGACATATTGAGTTTAGTTTCCGTTAGTATCTCCAGTGTTAATCTTGTAATGAACTTCCACCTGGTTGGAGGATTGAATTGATATAACAAAAAAAGGTATAGTAGTTTGGGATTGAAGTGAAATTTGTAACTGTTTTTTAAATTTGTTACTACTTTGGAGCAAGTGCGACTAGTGTCATGGATGTTAAAGGTTTTTATTATTGGAAGGATTAAAAAATTTGTTAATTACTACAAAATTCCTTTTATGTTGTACTTATAATATGTTTTTGTTTGAATGAAAAATATTGAACATGTTTCTAAAATAGTCGATGTGTTTTAAACGTCCTAGATCAATTGTTTTCACAAAAATCTTTGCTTACATGCATTGATGGAGATCAATGACTACAATTCTTAAGTATAACACGTGACATATCAATTATTGGACCAAACATATTCATTTTCAAAACATATGTTGTCTTGTAAAGGATTTCTGGAGGAAAAATTGGACTAAGGATTTACTCCCCAAGGTCAACAACATGAAGACTTCCTACCCAAACTAGAATTGAATTGTAAATATTGGAGGAGTAAAATTGTATTTATTTGAAATATTTTTACTTGCTACAAAATACCTTTTATGTTGTACTTATAATATGTTGTTTGAATGAAAAATATTGAACATGTTTCTAAAATAACTTGATGTCTTTTAAACATCCTAGATAAAAAAATTCACATAAATACTTTTCCTACATATGTTTATGGAGATCAATGACTATAATTCTCAAGTATAAAACCTGACATATCAGTTCTTGGACCAAACATATTCATTTTATGAGAATATGTTGTCTTGAAAAGGATTTGTAGAGGAAATTTTTTGATTAAGGATTTACTCACCAATGTCAACATGTTTTTCTAGTTAGTTGTACAAAACAATATTTTAACCCTTTGTAATGTGAGAAAGGATATAATTAATAATTGGACCATAAGAAATATCCATAAAGATACTAAAGAAAATTTGTTGAAAGAGTTTGATAAATGTAATTATTCATACCCCTAGAAAGGGTAATAAATGTGCGGATTATCTTGCCAAATTGGGGGCTAAAGGTAGTAATTTTAAAGTGTGTGAGAGGGGAGATGATATCACCAATGTTATTAATCTCATTAAGAACATTAAGTACTGATGTGTTGGTGGTTTTTTCCCTCATTGGGATGTCATCCTTGTACTTATGGTTAGCAGGACCCTTCGCACGTGTAGGATATATGGTGGGATTTGTATTAATTTTTCTCTTATGATTCATTTTGGCCATTTTTCTTCCATTTTCAATCTTAGCCGACTAAAACAATGGCATGTGGTCATTTGAGAACCGATCCCATGAGCTATGGTTCCTGTTGATGCAAAATCATAGCACCCCGGACGCACATCGATTCTAGGTTGATGTTCGGCATCCAGTGTAATTGCACAACATGGAAACCTCTCTCCAAGCATGGGACTTGTGAAACCGAGAGAGGAATCTCCAGAGAAGGCTGGTTCCTGCTCCTAAACTACCTGCCACAAGCTATTCTAGTGCAGGCAAGCTAATCTAATCCTAATCTAACCATGCCAAGGAGACAGAGAGAGAGAGAGAGAAGGGAAAAACAACAAAATCCTACACTAAAACGGTGATACACCAGAGAAGGAGGATGTTGAACATCTATCAAAACTGCCATGGGACAAAGAGAGGTGAGCAATGGGAAGGATGGACAGATGCATCACAGGCCCAAGGATAGATTTCACACAGAAAATGTCCCAAAACTCCATGAACACAGCTCCAAACCTGCAATGAACATTTAGACATGCACAGATACCTGCAAATGAAGAGAGGCAAGGAGAGAACAAGCAAAAATGAGAGAGGATGGACAGATGCATCACAGAACACGTTTTGTTGCTCCAGAAGTTTGCACAGAACATCATTCCATTAGTAAAAGGCAAAAAACACCATTACAGAGCAGGGAGGAGGCTCGAACTCCATTTTCAACCCTAGAGAAGAAAAGAAGGGAGGGCCGAGCCGAAAGAATGAACAACCTTTTTTAAAAAAATGAGCCAAATCTGGCTTTTACATTGCATGGGTCGAGCCCAGGGGACAGAAAACGTGGGAAAACGTGCAAGCCCATTCCTCATTGACTGCAGATGCATTAAATCAGCATGGAGGATCTTACCAACCCATACCCTGTCACTTTGAGTGATTTTGGAGGAGAATGTGACCCATTTGTATTAATTTGGCCGCTAAAATGTCACTTCTGGCCGTGCAGAAGAAGAATGCGACCCATTAGCATTAAAACGGGTTGTTGAAAGGTCACTTCTGGCCATTACCACACGTCAGATCCGTTTCTCGATTTTCTCTCTTCAGACTACACCAAAACTCAAGATTGATCCTAGAATCATGTAGAGCATCTCAACAACTTTCCGTTGATATAAATAACATGGAAATCCGAGCTCTGGATCAAAAGATATGGCGATCTGAAGATTTAGGGCACGGAGCAGACCAAAACGGATTTTGAAATATTTCCCGCGCTCTGCCACTTGGATGACACGTGGCATGCTCTGATTGGTCACGTGATTCTCTCTCCTCTACCTTTCGGCGGGCTGTCTTTTGAATTTTCCTTGTGGGCCCTAGCTAGGATACGTGGCGCCATTTCATTGGTTCGGATCAGTGCTCGATAACTCGCCCCTTTGACCTTTTGACTTTTTCTCCTGTGAGGACACGTGGCAATTTCTGATTGGTCCTCGGCTCCTTCGGCTCCTTTGCGTACTTCACCTCCATTTGTCCCGATGTCCCATTTGATTTTGGGCCCTTTGTGCTCATTTCGCCGATTCGGGCATTTCGCGTCCATTTGTCCCGGATGTCCCATTTGATTTTGGACCCTCTGGACTCATTTCGCCGATTCGGCTACGTTCGAGCATTTTTGGCCCACTTGTCCCACTTTTTCTTGGATCGACTTGACTCTTTTCCGCCGGTTCGGTCGGTTCGCGCCTTTTGGCCCGATTGTCCCATTTGATTTTGGACCTGCTCGGCCCTTTTTCACCCGGTTCGGTCGGTTCGCACCTTTTTTGGCCCGATTGTCCCATTTCGTCCCTCTCGTCCATTAGCCAATTTTTTCTCGGTCAAAACCAGCATTTCGCGCCCGCCGCATACTTTTGTCCCAGTATGTCCCCGTTGCTTTGGGGCTGTTTGTGCTTACTTCGCCGAACTGAGCCAGCCGGTTCGGCCGGGCCTTTTTGTCCCAAATGTCCCGACTGCCCCTAGGACTAGGACTTAGTCATTTTTATGATTTTTTCCTGGATCAACCTACTTGCCTTCTGCAACCTTTTTTCACATTTTCTCAGAGCTTGCTCTTTTCCTCTCAGACAGGGAACTTAGAAAATATTTGAGGGGACTCTAGCAACATGATTTTTGGCCCCGAATCAATCAATTTTCCTGGGACTTGAATATTCTGATGCATGTTATCAAAATTACCTAGGGGGGGTGAAATTTTGACAACAGTTTGGCGACTCAACGGGGTCATCTGCCTGCTAGATGAATGATCAGTAGCCTAAAGCATCCATTGGGCATGGAGTCATGAGTTGCAACCTGCAACTGATCTGAACTTTGAAAACCTCCCTCTGAGCCACTTGGAAACCCATTGAACCTAGAGTGTCTTCACCAAGATGCCACTGAAATGAACTGTGCAAGAGCAGAACCAGCAACACCAAAACTATGTACAAAACTGAAAATCATACATGCCCCAAATGGAACATGCAGAGTGTGCACAAGCACTTCTTCTACTGAAAGCAAACCTAGCTACTCTACTCTAACTGGAAGCAAAGGCAAGCTAAACAAACCCTGCAACTGGTTGTGAGAAATAGCTTCCTTTCTTCAAAATTGGCAGCCATGCAATTGATTTGGCACTGATCATGGCTGTTTGGATGGATGGAAAATCAACAAGAAGTGGTCTTCTATCCAAATCATCAAGGTATCAACTGAAAAATCCAATACCTCTTTTAGTTGCTCTGCATTTGGATTGGAGAGGTATGGCAGCTGATCCTTGGTACTTTGTAGCTCATCCTCATGCTCAGAAGCAAGCATGACTGGTTATGGCTTCTCCTTTGGCTCCAATGAAGCCAAATACTTGATTGGGCAAGGTATGATCCGTTTGATATGCCAATAGCTCTAATTTTCAACTCCAAGAATGGAGTCTTCTTGCACTCCACCGAATGGATGATGTGGAAGAAATGGTGGAATCCTTCTTTCCTTTCTCTTCCTCCAATGAATAACATGGAAGATAAAAATCTTCCAATCTTGATCCCAAAGAGTCTTTGTAAGATGCAGTGCTGCTTTCTGAAATGAATGCTTGTCCTCCATGACAGGGCTCGTGTTTGGAATGTGGATGATGAAAGAGAGAATGGTGAAAACTCAACCGGCTCTTCTCCATCAAAACAGTCCTCCAAATCTGACAGGTAAACTGCCTCATTGTTGTCTGCTGCTCGTATTCAACTTCCTCCGTGGTGTCCTCTTGATGTGCAACCTGACCACCATGGTTTGCTTCACTCTCCAATATTGAGTTTGAGAGATCAAACTCCTTTTCAGTAATAGAACTTGAGAGAGATGAAGTGGAAAGAAGAACTGAAGGTTCTCCTGTAGCCTACTTTGTGCTCGAAGCCCTTGGATCTGCACTTTTCTCCTCCACAGCTAGGATGTGCTCCTCTTCTTTTGGATTTGGAGCAGCTTCTCCTTCCTCCAATGTTTGAAGGCAATCTTGCTCTTGGTTGAACTCTTCCTCCAGCATGAAGTTTGTCAAGTCAAACTCTTCAATTTGTTGCTCTAGAGGACAAGTTGGGACTGCAAGATCTTCTTCTTCTGCTGCAACAGAATCAGTCCTGACCACCATTTTTTCTCCAACCCTAGCCTCTTCTGTAGGTTTAACCATCAAGGGGATCTTTGTCATCCCAAATCTAAGAGCCCAACTCTTCAGATTTTGAATTTCTTCATCTTTGTTGGCACTCTCTTTTTGCTGTTGTTTTCCTTGACTGGCATTCTGATTTTCATCCTCCCAACATGGATTTGGGAATGCAAGAGGAGGGATGGGTTGAAACTCAACTGATTTGACATTTTTTTGTGGTGGTGGAGGAGGAGGTGAAACCTCTTGTTTCTTTGGAGGGGATGACTGTTTGGAAGGGAAAAGGAAAGAAGAATTGAGATGGGGTGGAAGACTAGGGGATGGGGGAATGGATTCAACACTTGGGACAGCAGATGGAGAGTATGAAACTTGACACTGCTGAAATGAAACAGATTGGGAAAGAGGAAAAGAAAAGGCATGAGATGGTGTGCTTACCCATTGACAAGGTTGCTGAATACTTCTCTCATACACCTCTATTTCTTCAATCCACTTTGCAAGCAAAGGCAGCGTTGCAATCATGAAGTCAAGCTTCTCCTGAGGGCTGTAATGCCTTGGAAAAGGTCCCACCCATGGACAGGGTGCTCCATAACCGATTCCAAAAGCTTTCATCTGTGCCTGAGCCCTGGACTGCACTATGTTTACCTCCATCTTTTGGATTTTCTCCAACAGACCAGCATCTTGCATCTGATTGTCTTCATTATATGCATACTCTTGCTCTTGGAAAGCTCCATAGCCAAACTGACTTTGGCACTGCTGTTCATATGAATATGCATGCTGATCTGGAGGATTTGTAAAACCTGTTGGAGGTGGAATATACTGCTGTTGTTGATATGAAATCCATGATGGAAATGAAGTCATGATTGCACAACTTCAAAGAATGAGGAAGAATGAAAGAGATGGAAAGAAGGATGAATGGAAAATGAATGAAAATGAATGGAAAGGAAGGTCTGCAACTTCAGAGATGGTTGTTGACCAGATGGAGTCACCAGATGTGTTTGCAAGTGCCTCCAAAGGCTGAAATCTTCACAGGAACACATCAACCTGCAAAAGATGAAGTGAAAGACCTCTAAGGTCCCACCGGGCGTGCCAAAACTGTTGATGCAAAATCACAGCACCCCTGGATGCGAGATCCAGTTTTAGGTTGATCTCCGTGCATCCAAAGTGTGATTGCACAACATGGAAACCTCTCTCTAAGCGTGGGACTTGTGAAACCGAGAGAGGAATCTCCAGAGAATGCTGGTTCCTGCTCCTAAACTACCTGCCACAAGCTATTCCAGTGCAGGCAAGCTAATCTAATCCTAATCTAACCATGCCAAGGAGACAGAGAGAGAGAGAGAGAGAGAGAAAAAAACAACAAAATCCTACACTAAAACGGTGATACACCAGAGAAGGAGGATGTTGAACATCTATCAAAACTACCATGGGACAAAGAGAGGTGAGCAATGGGAAGGATGGACGAGATGCATCACGAGCCCAAGGATAGATTTCACACGTAAAATGTCCCAAAACTCCATGAACACAGCTCCAAACCTGCAATGAACATTTAGACATGCACAGATACCTGCAAATGAAGAGAGGCAAGGAGAGAACAAGCAAAAACGAGAGAGGATGGACAGATGCATCACAGAACATGTTTTGTTGCTCCAGAAGTTTGCACAGAACATCATTCCATTAGTAAAAGGCAAAAAATGCCATTACAGAGCAGGGAGGAGGCTCGAACTCCATTTTCAACCCTAGAGAAGAAAAGAAGGGAGGGCCGAGCCGAAAGAATGAACAACCTTTTTTTTTTTAAATGAGCCAAATCTGGCTTTTACATTGCATGGGTCGAGCCCAGGGGACAGAAAACATGGGAAAACGTGCAAGCCCATTCCTCATTGACTGCAGATGCATTAAATCAGCATGGAGGATCTTACCAACCCATACCCTGTCACTTTGAGCAATTTTGGAGGAGAATGTGACCCATTTGTATTAATTTGGCCACTAAAATGTCACTTCTGGCCGTGCAGAAGAAGAATGCGACCCATTAGCATTAAAATGGGTTGTTGAAAGGTCGCTTCTGGCCATTACCACACGTCAGATCCGTTTCTCAATTTTCTCTCTTCAGACTACACCAAAACTCGAGATTGATCCCAGAATCATGTAGAGCATCTCAACAGCTTTCCTCGTTGATATAAAGAACATGGAAATCCGAGCTCTGGATCAAAAGATATGGCGATCTGAAGATTTAGGGCACGGAACAGACCAAAACGGATTTTGAAATATTTCCCGCGCTCTGCCACTTGGATGACACATGGCATGCTCTGATTGGTCACGCGATTCTCTCTCCTCTGCCTTTCGGCGGGCTGTCTTTTGAATTTTCCTTGTGGGCCCTAGCTAGGATACGTGGCGCCATTTCATTGGTTCGGTTCAGCGCTCGATAACTCGCCCCTTTGACCTTTTGACTTTTTCTCCCGTGAGGACATGTGGCGCTTTCGATTGGTCCTCGCTCCTTCGGATCCTTCACGTACTTCTCCTTCATTTGTCTCAGATGTCCCATTTGATTTTGGGCCCTTTGTGCTCATTTCGGCCGGTTCGGGCATTTCGCGTCCATTTGTCCCAGATGTCCCATTTGATTTTGGACCCTCTGGACTCATTTCGGCCGATTCGGCCGGTTCGGGCATTTTTGGCCCGCTTGTCCCACTTTGCTTCGGACTGACTTGACTCTTTTCGGCCGGTTCGGCCGGTTCGCGCCTTTTTGGCCCGATTGTCCCATTTGATTTTGGACTGTCTGGCCCTTTTTCGCCCGGTTCGGCCGGTTCGCGCCTTTTTGGCCCGATTGTCCCATTTGCGTCCCTCTCAGCAGTTAGCCAATTTTTTCTCGGTCGAACCGGCATTTTGCGCCCGCCACGTACTTTTGTCCCAGATGTCCCTGTTGCTTTGCGGGCTGTTTGTGCTTACTTCGGCCGAGCCGGCAGGTTCGGGCCTTTTTGTCCCAAATGTCCCGACTGCCCCTAGGACTAGGACTTAGTCATTTTTATGATTTTTTCCTGGATCAACCTACTTGCCTTCTGCAACCTTTTTTCACATTTTCTCAGAGCTTGCTCTTTTCCTCTCAGACAGGGAACTTAGAAAATATTTGAGGGGACTCTAGCAACATGATTTTTGGCCCCGAATCAATCAATTTTCCTGGGACTTGAATATTCTGATGCATGTTATCAAAATTACCTAGGGGGGGTGAAATTTTGACAATAGTTCCCTAGGGACAACCCCTCCTTGTGGCGCATTCTAGAAATTGGGGGTTTAGCAATTTCATCTCAAAATCATAGGGCTTGATCCTTATCTTGCATTGGAGTTTGGTCGTTCATGGAACAATGGTAGCATGGTGATCCATGGCATGGAAAATTAGGTTTCATAGGATTCGATAAAGACAAGTGACTGGAATGGAGATGGAGGGATTATAGATATTCATAGACTGGACCAGATGCAAACATGAAATTGAGACTTTATTCCGTAGTAAAGAAATGGTTTACCTACCTATAGATGGTATAGCTAAATTTTTCATCCCTAATATTTGGAATACGGTTTACCTCCACCTTATGAGGTATATTAATCTTGAAGTGAATTATAGAAAGATATTTACTCACCATATCACTATGTTTTATATATTTAGGCATAAGTTTTCTATGAGCCTTCCTTTTTCTTATTTATGTCACTCTGCTTATGAATTATTTTCAATAGGTAAGTATTGATACCTCAATACACCATGGACTAATTATTTTTATTTTTAAGAATGGTAAATTGATGGTGGTAAAGGAATTAGATCCCAAATCAGAATTCGATGAAAATTGTACTCTTGCATGGACCATATGATCAAATTGAGGATAAAATACATCTTCTCTTATATTCCTGCACACCACCATGACCATAAATTTATTCTGATATTCAATTTTTTATTGTGTAAATTGAGCCACCATCCATACCACTAGGCTTCTTTTTCAAGACTCAACAAAACAAGTTCTTGGCGGTGTGTTTTGGATTTTTAAAATTCTGCAAATCTTCCTCTCATGTTATTACGTATTAAGCTACGTCATTTCTCTATCAAGATGTGATCCATTCTGTCCTCTTTCACTACTCTAACAAATGTTTACTATATTATGAAATTATTTATTTGATAAAAAAACTACCTTCTACAAAATATTGAATAACAAACTTGCTTCCATTTAATTATCTGCAAAATCCCTACATGGATATAAACCCTAATCATATGTGGAAAATTTTATATGGATATAAGCCCTAATCATCTATGGAAAATTTTACATTAACATAATTTCATAATTTTTGAGGGACTAAAGGTGAGAATGCATACCAATTTTTTGCATGGAGAGGAAATCAAAACGTTTCTAGAAATCGAACACACAATTTTTCGATGCTTGACCGGTGAGATTTTTCTATTGATGAATAAGCTTATGCATTGACAAAGAGAATAGAAAGGCAAATGTTAAAAATATAAACTCAAAAACTGTCTACTTATAGTGATATGTAAACGAAAAATCCAATCGCCAATTTCATTGGTGTGTGAATTTAAGAGGGAACACATGATTTTACATTACTTTTCATTAAATGACTAATTAATGGATGACAACAGTTACATGCTCTAAAAGGCACACATATTTTGAATGGCACATGTACTTTTAAATGGTGAATTTTACATAGCTTGAATTAATGGCTAATTAATGTTGAGGCAAACGCAACATTAATTATCATTTTTCCTTACAAAATGGTTATCATTAATACTGCATTTGGTATTGTAAAGAATTAATGTAAGAATTTAATATTATAATTTTTGTACTATAAATAAAATCCCTTATATAATTCGAGTAAAAATAAAGCCCTTAATTCTTGTGTTTGCACTTTGACATGTGAATCTTGACGCCCATTTAGACATTTTTGTTGATTGTAGACATAAAATACTTACAAATATTTGTAATAAATGTCACACACAAATTGCATATTTAATATTTAACCATCAATTATTAATATAGATTTATATATAAATTATAAAAATTATAAAAATTTACATCAATATATATTAAAAATAATGAAATTTATACAGAATAATTAGTATAAATAAACATTGTTTTGTATTTTTGAAGGGTAGTGTTGAAAAATTATCATTACCCAAAAAAATTTGACAGTTGAGTGATCACACTTAGTTGTGTGAATCAAGACTCGTACTTAGCGATGTGAATCAAGACTCCCACCTAGAAGCATGAGTCGAGATTGGAACTTAGAAGTGTGAGTCGATACTCATACTTAGCAGTGTCATTCAAGACTCACATTTAAAGTAAAATTTGAGAGATGTGTGACTCGATCTTTGGAACTTAGACATGCAACCAATCGCACATGTAAGTGCAATCACTCGCACTTATACACTACTTGAAAATTTTCTAAATGACAATTCAAATTTTTTTAACTATGCTTAATATATACGAATAAATTTTTATATAAATATTAACGGTCACCTTTTAAACATGTGAGTCACACATGCCAGTTCTATAAAATATTTGAAATTATGTTACATCTAAAATCATGAAAAACATCTAAACAATCGTCAAATTTAACACCATTCAAGGAAGTTCAGGGAAGGGATTTTCAACATCAACGTTTATTGATTTGAATAAGGTATGCATGAATATTTGTATATGTATGATGATATTAAGATTGATATGTGGCATAAATGACAACAATCACTTACGCACTATCTTGAAGTTAGTGGTTGCTTGGCTTATGTAAGTTAGCAACTGCTTGGCTTATGTAAGTTTACAACTACTTGGGTTATGTAAGTTAGCAACTGCTTGGCTTATGTAAGTTAGCATCTGCTTGGGTTATGTAAGATAGAAACCACTAGGGTTATGTAAGTGGGTGATTGTCAGGCTTATGTTGTGAAATTGGAATCCAATAATATCATTATTGGAATCTAGTAATAGTGAAATTAGAGTCCAATAATAGGGAAATTGGAATCCAATAATAGTGAAATTTGAATCCAATAATAGGAAACTGAAACTTGAATCAGTCCAATAATGACAATATTGGAATCCAATATTACCACTAATGGAATCTAATATTTCTACTAATGGAATCCAGTATATCCAAAAATGGAATCCAATATACACAAAAATAGATATGGATTTCGTCCAATACTTGTAATATCTGGAGTCCCAATTCACTAGAATATGTCCCGATTTAATGAAATAATTGTTCTGAGGCCTCATGCACTTAGTAGTTGTATAATTCTGTTTTGTAGGAGTCAAACTCTTTCTTGTAAAACAAATAGGGTGGTCTATAATTCCTTCTCATGGTTGTGGTAATACTACTCTAATTTTCATTCTAGAAGCATCAATGTGGACATAAAAGGGATTATCCCAATAAGGAAAGCATAAAATAGGCACAAAAGTATTCATCTTCTCCTTCATAGTTTTAAATGCTTGTTGTTGCGCATCACCCCAATACAATTTTCCATTTGCTTTCAACAATTCATCCAACGGCGTGATAATCTTTGCATAACCTTTAATGAATTTCCTGTAATACCTTGTGTGTCCTATAAATCTTTGCATAGCCTTTGCTATCTTGGTTGGATCTACCAACAAGCCTTCTTTACAAATAATATGCCCAAGAAAAGTGCCAAAAGGTGTTACAAAGATGCACTTCTTAATATTTAGAGAGATTCTCAACTTCCTACACGTCTCAAGCATCAACCTTAAATTCACACAATGATCCTTGACCAATCCATAGATTTTCTAGTCATCTAAATATACCTGAAAAAAATTATGAGTGAAGTCCTGAAAATCACATGTACAACAATGCTCAAAAATACCAATGGCGTATTCTTCAATCCAAAGGGCATCAATATGTATGAAAAAATTCCCCACTCAGTGGTGAAAGTTGTATTTTCCTGATATTCCTTCACTATGCACACTTAATGATATCCTAAAAATCCATCAAAAATAGTAGATCTCATTCCCGTAACTCATTCAAGGATCTCTTCTATGAATGAGGTTAGAAAAGGATCAATGAAACATGAAGCATTTAACTCTATGTAGTCAACACAGTCCTTATCCTCCCATCCTTTTTAATACTAATGACCATGGGACTGACCCATTCGGGTTCCTCAATGGGCTCAATTATACCAAACTTGAGTATATTATCAGTTTCTTCCTTTACCTTGATGTGCAAATTAGGATTCATCTTGTAAGACCTCTTCCTAATCTGGCATGCACCTTCTTTAAGCTTGATTCTCATCTCACCTAAAGAAGTGTATACTCCTTTTAATTCATGATAACCTCACAAAAACAAGTCCTGAAAGTCACACAGAAGTTCAATTATCTTAGAAACTTCTTGCTCCAACCAGTAGTCACCAATAATGGCCTTTTTAGGATTTGTATTTGTCCCATTGTTAACCTTAATTCTTTTCATAGCCTCATGA
The DNA here is from genome assembly GCA_018340775.1 of Taxus wallichiana var. yunnanensis. Taxonomy (NCBI): domain Eukaryota; kingdom Viridiplantae; phylum Streptophyta; class Pinopsida; order Cupressales; family Taxaceae; genus Taxus; species Taxus wallichiana. The sequence goes on along the minus strand of CM031234.1, from coordinate 153,582,683 downwards.
TATGTGCATTCCTTTTCATCTGTTGTATCCATTACTTCACACATACTTTTAGTGTGGTTAACATCCAGGTTATTGTCCTAATCATCATCATCATTTATCATGCATACCAATTTACCTCTTTCCTTTTCTTCCTACGTGTGGACCATTTCTTCTTCCTCGGTCTCTAGGTCAAGATGTGCCTCTAAATATATCTCTCCAAAAATATCTAGAATAATTTCTTCATCCCTCAAGTTATCTCCCAAAATAAGGTGATTCATAATCTACAGTGCTTCATTGACCGGAGGCTTAATAGAAAAGTAATCAAAAGTGTGAATCATACCTGATGTCATCTCTTACCTATTACTTTTTTCTCTTGTCAATTCCACATGGACATACCATGTGCACATGCATCCACTTAGGGTAACTTAGAACTTATGTACCCAAAGTGATGGTGGAAATGCCTCCTACCCCTCCATCCAAAGTCTCTCACATTCCTAGATGTGGTCCAAAGTAGGGGACTTCCCATGAAATTCACATATTTTAGACGGTACATTTCTCCTTAAGAACCTAGTATAAAAGTTGATTCTCACTTCTCGCCATTCTAATAAGTTATCTCTATGTGTATTCCACCAACGTGTGGTTTTCCCATGTAGAGATATATGAGGATATTACTCATGTCTCTTTCATTCTTCCACTAGGCTTCCATGGCACACATAAATACATTAGGATTCCCCTCTCCATTGTACTGAGGTACCTGGTTATAACTCAAGCACTGACAACATGTGGCCTCATCACGTGAGTAACTATGTTCTTGATCTCTCACCCAATGACTTCATATGTTATATGTGCCCAGATTATCACAATCAATACTTAAGGTGTCACTAATTGATTGAGCATCATCCCATTGTATCACTCCTTCCTTGGATGGCTCAGTTACCTCAGGGTCTTTGATTGTGCGCATGTATATCTTGTTCAAATCCTCTTTGCTCAAGGTCTTAACATATGGATCATCCTTTCCATCTCACAAAGGTATAATAATGTACTCTTCCTTTTTATCAAAGTTAATGTACCCTTTATTAAAGAAAAAATATTCATTATTTATATAACACCAAGGGTGCCCAAGAAATGTTGGGAAACTATCCACTTAAGAAAGTTATAATACTTCAAAGTCCATAGTAAAGTTAGATCACTTCATTTTAATAGTTGTAACCTTTAATACTCCAATAGGATTAGCCCCGATTCTATTCGCCATGTATAACACATTCAAAGAAGGATGTAATGGTGGTATTCCCATCTGATTCCAAGCATCTAGTGTGAGTACATTAACTTATACACATATATCTATCAAAATGTTACTCATAAGCAATCCATCTATAACTACATTCAATGTAATATCCTTATCATATTCATGATTATGTGGGTGCAAAGTTTCATGAAGTATCTACCTCTCATGCTCATTACTTACATGTAGTATATTCTCTCTCAAACATTCTCCTAACAAGGGGATTATATTCTCTTGGCAAAAATTTGACATATTTCCTTCAAGTCATCTACATCCTTCGTGGGAGTTCAAAAAATTTTCTCATTCCATCACACATGCCTATTCCTTCAAGATTTGAATCTCTCCTTGCAGATCCCTAAGAACATCCATGGTATCCTAGTAAACCTATTTTTGATGTGCAACATCAAGGTACTTTACATTTATCACCTCTTACTTTATTATAGTCGGCTTATACTTCATAGGTTCTTGTTTGCATGCAACCTCGGTGCATGTAGTGACCAAAATAGGATGTAACTCAGAGGTAGCTAATACCTTTGACATCCATTGATCTTCAACCGTATTTTATACCTTAATCATTTTAGTTCCCTTATATTGCATTTGCTTCTTGATCATGTGTTCATATAAGTTAGGGAATTATTTAAATTTGTGTTGTTTTCCACACCATGAGAAAACCACATTCTTAGGGAACTCATGCTGATAATGATTAGGAGATCCATAATTATAACAATTCCCTTTAGGAAATCCTCCTCTAGCACCACCACGACCTTAGCCTTTATATCCTCCATAAAATCCTATATTCCTATTATCACCATTATTGTGATCTTCATTATGTTGTTCTCCCTATTCCTTAGATCCACTTGTTACATTAGTATAGTGCACACCAATCTCAATGGCCTCATGAATGTGGTAAATTAATATAGAGTCAAAGGTATAATGGGTATGAGTTTTGTAAATATTAAAATACATAGATACAATCTTCTAGATCACGCATTGTAAGAGGGGACATCTTTTTACATCATGGTCCAAATGAAAAATCTCACAATCTAACAACATAGCACATACTAACTTATGAAATAAACTATCCTTGGTGTGTCCTTCAACCTTGCAATATGTACACCATATCCCACTACATGTCTCATGAGAAGAATTAACAGATATCTTCTCCAAATTTTTCACCATAGATATGATATGTGCCTCTAAAAATGGACTTACTCCATTGTCCACACTCTCAACTACCTCAATGTGTCCAGTTTCTTCCAAGGTGTTGTGTGGATCTACAAAGGTCTTATGAGATAGTGCCCTTCAAAAATGAGTCAACATCCCATCAAAAACCACTATGCATGTTGACTAGGATGTATGTCATAAGAAAACTTTAACAACAAAGTTTTAAAACTTGTTTCGTATTCCCTCACACTCTCAGATAAGCCCTGGAAAATGTCCTTAAGTGCACTAATATTTTTCTACTCAAACTCAAGAATATGGAACTCTACTAGAAATGCAAAGCATGGGGTATTATAATCCACTATAGTCTAATGCGGGTCATACTTCATGTACCATCTATGTGTGCATCCTTAAAGAGTAGCAGAAAATTAACTCACCTTCCTATCTGAGGTTGTAATTCCCTTAGCGTGCCATAGTAGCTCGCACTTGTGTACATTCTCTGTAGCATCTTCAATACCTTTATATTTTGGTAAGTGAAGATACATCTTGTATTAAATCTGTTGTGGTGAAGAGGGTGCAAACCTTGTCCTTCATATGCATAACCAAAACCCCCACCAGTATTTCCTTCACCACCAAAACCACCTAATCCACTTGATCCCAATCCTCCTGATCCACTTGATCCTCCTCCTATACTAGGAAAAATACTAATATCCCAATGGTGGTACTAAATTAAACTCCCACAGCCTATGAAGTTGTGTTACTTCTAGACGTATTCCCGCTTTTCTACGTGCCCACACTCTGTCCCGATTACGCACCCAAAAATATTCCTCCAATCTATCTCACAAAAAGGATGATGTTTGTGCTACCATAGATGTATGTATTGTCTAGTATAATTTTGTATTCAAAGGAAAATGATATCTACATGTCGTTATTATATTACCCGCACTTTCCTTCCAATTAATGATTACTTCTAGAAATGGAACCCCAAGCATGAGGGATAGGTCATTAGGTGGTATCATATGCACGCCTTTGGTTCTTAATCTTTCTTCCTCTGACGTGCTCTCATAAGAAGCTGAAAGGGATTCTCTACTATACTTTCTGAAGTGGTGGAGATCATGATACTCTGGATCCATGTCTTCCACATGAGCTTCAAATCCTTCGCAAGACGTCATCTTTTCGCAACTATCTCTTTTGCACCTAGTTTTTCAAGCTTGGTAAATCTTCATTCCTTTAAGCCAAAAATGAAAAATGGGGTTTCCAATTCAACCAAAAAGTTATAAAATGAAAACTAAAATATTCTTTTAATTCTCAAGATCACCCTAAGGTGCTAGAGAAGAGCATACACAAACTTCTATCTATATAAAGTGCAAGTGGGGAAGACTCAAAATGAGATCTCAAGAACAGAAGAGAATAAGAGAAGAACAAGAAACATCCCCCTCAAAAAAAAAAAAAAAAAAACCCACAAACGGGGTAATGAGATAGATGGGGTAAGGAACATGAAGAATAGAATGAAGGAGGGGACTGATAAGGAGTTGTCTACTCAGAAATGGTAGTCCCTTACCTCCTAACATTCAAAGCTAATAAAAAGTAGCTACTAATGGAATGACTCCTCGAAGAGGTGGGTGATGGCCCCCTCCCCGTAAATATCTAAGATTAGAATGACTTCCAGGGAGGTGAGTAGATCTCGGATAGCCCTCTGAGACGTGTATGCTGCCAAACCGGTTGGTGGCCACTGGGGGAGCTATGAAGGTCTAGCTAGGAATGAACTGATCTATTCCTTGTAAAAGGATCAAAGTGGCTCTTCCGTTTGGTACAACCCATTACGGGTAGAATCGAAAGAAAGATGTAATCCATCTCGTGGAAATGACTCTTGGAGGTGGGTGAAGAATCTGGTCTTAGAGCTCCAGAGACTCACGAGATATAGAGGGCAAGGCACCACTGGTCAATATATCTAAAGAAAACATGGAAATAAAATAATTCATCAATACTTAAGAAAAATTGTTAGAAATATGATTAAAAAAATGTTAAAACCTAAAGAAAATAGTTAAGAAAACCTGCAAACAATAGAAACATAGAAACTCAAATTTCAAATCCCAAAGTTAGTATCAAATTTGAACAAATCACGTAGGTGCACCCCTTTTAATAAGTAGCGCATCCCTAACAACATTGGTGTTTCCCTTACATCATTACTACGGCCTTTAACATAGCAAAAAGTGTGCCTCGATAAAAAAACACATAATGGAAAATAGACAGCTTTAACACCAACGAGTCCAGAGAGACACCAAAGCACATCCTTGGTAAAATGAGCATGGCCGGACACGAGAGAGAAAAAATCAATTCAACATATACCCACCCCAAGAGACACCAAAGGTGTGGCCACGAAAATAGGATCGTGACCTTAGTAGCACCAGCATGACCTTCATACAACTAGTGCACCTCTTTAAACAAGAGTGTACAGATAAAAACACAAGCACGATATCCCGTAGGTGATCAAAACACAAGAATTTTTAACAAAAATTCTCAAAAATCTCCAAAATTTATCAATTTCATCAAAATTTGACATCACCTCACCTCCTTTGATCCTAGAAAGAGCACAAAAAAACAAATCCTAACTATAATAGTTAAGAAACCTCATATTTATCTAAAAATGCAAAAGACAACTTGGTAAATTAAAACTTTGAAAATAATCTAAAAAAGATTTAAAATGAATGTAATGGGGTATTGTCCCACCAGTCATGTGAAATGTGAACATGATAAACTTAAGAAAAACAATTTAAACCTAAACTAACACCAAGTAGTTTAGAGCTAAGCTAATAAATTCATCAATGAACCATCATGATCAAAGCTTATGAGAATGCATAAGGAAATCTACATGAAATTAATCATCTAAACTACAAGAATTCTTACTATGTTAATGATTGCTAAATAAATTGAACCTATAAAGATTACAAATAATCAAAATTGTGTTGCTACTTCATTGATGGTGAAGAGATCTCAATAAAATGGCTACAAGGCCATGTTTATATCTTCTCTTACTAACCAAACTTGAAGAAATGGATGCAAATGGGGATGCAAGTTATTCCAACAATGGAGTAAGGCTCTAAAATCATATGTTTTATATGATATACTATTCAAAGTATGGTGTAAGGTGTGAAGGTAGGAGCTTGGTCCTTTTATAGCTTTCTATTTGGAGAGAAGCTTGAATCCCAATGAATGTGGGACAAAAGATAAAGGATAAAGTAACCTTAGACTAGCTAACCATGATTAGATGATTTAACTAGTGGGTTAATAACTCATGGGAGTTAAAAGGTACTTTAATTAATCAAATGAGATTGATTAATAGGATAGAATAAGATTTTTAGGCTATTTAGAGGTGATTTAGGAGGAATTTGATAAGATTGGAAGCATTTGAAAGCGGGATTTAGCCAATAAAAGGGTTTATTGATTAAATGCATGTTAAAAAGGCCTCAATATCATATTTCTTCATTAATTCCATCTCTCTCACTTCATTATACTTAAGCCACATTTCTTATCTCTACCTTCTTTTTCTCGCAAGGTCTTCCATCTTTCACCATGCCTACTCCTACCCTTGCGCATGGTGGTGGGTTTAGCTAGCCATAGGTAACATCTCCAAACTCAACACCACCATTAAGATCTTAATTGCCAAAGGAATAGACCGAATGTAAGATATTTTGGGCTTGCATAAAAATTCAAACTCAACAACTTCAGGAAAATAATACGTAGAAACAACGTACTCCAAAGTATATGTCACTCCCGAAAAACTTAGTTGTGATTACAAAAGGGTAAGTCATAAACCGATGATTTCATTGCTTGTTCTGTACATGTGAAATTAATGATTAAAGTATTATTTCAATTGTATGTTGAAATATACATAATTAGTTGGTTTCATATCATTCTATGAATGGCTAATTTGATGTCTTAAAATCCTACTCTCGGTCTGAAAGCGGTAACATCAATCTCCTTTATTTGATTGATCTGTTGAGTATAATTGAATATCGGTTTAAAGTATGGGAATATACTTGTAATAGAAGTAAACCATGTTTTAATGGCTAAGTAATAGTTTAACTGGTTACGATGTCGAATTAATCGACCCTATGATAATAAGGTTTACATTTATGATAAAGGTATTGGACCATGATATTTTATTGTTAATTACATTGGGTCCTGGTTATATTATTATTAAAGTATGGAAGTTCGAATATAGTGCGGGTAATAGGATCATGCTTATGTAATTAATGCCACATTGGGCCTATATTTTTTGACTAAGGTGGAGGAAAAATGTTTTGGATCATATGAATGAAGCTAAACTTATCAAACTTGAATAATAATTAATGAAAGGACCTAGTAAAGTAACATAACAATAAGGTGGGTAATATTTGTTTTAATGACAATGTGTTCGAGTGAACAAAGTTATTAAGAATTGAGCTTGATGCGATAACATTATGCAATATTATTAATCAAAACTTAAAAAGTTCAAGAAATGCTCAACCCCTACATACTTTATAGCCCCGATGAATAATAAATAGCTTTAAAACCTTCTCCACCGACAATGCAATTTTAAATAAGATAATTGGAGGCATTACTATCTTATTTTTCTATGAAATTTGGTAGAGATATTTATTTGGTTTAAAAGTGATGCCAAATTTGGGCGAAAGAGAAGATAAGAATGTATTCAATTCATGTCCTGGTCCTCAAAAAATGCAAGGCTCCTTCGGAAGTTATTGAGTTGGAATTTTCTTTTAATAATTAGTTAATATTGAGATATTTGGGGATTTGCATGAGATTTATGGTTTTTGAGGTGTGGTTCAGAGCCATGCTAAGAAAATAATTAATTAGTTTTGTTAAAAACTTCGATTTCTCCTCATAAAACTTGGCATGAAAATCTACTCATGTGGAATCTAATAATGGCATTGTTAAGTAAAAAAAATGGTCATTTGTTTGGGCATTTCGAAGGAGAATGTGGTGAAGGATATTGGGGGAGTTCATGAGTTTTTTGGTGCAATCAACTAGTATTCCCAAAGGGAGTTCAAATATAAATTACAGGACATCATACCAGGCATGATATGATCCATTTATTCCCTAATACCTTGTTCCATTTATTATTTGCATGAATAAAAATCACTGTAGTAATTTTATGGGTGATATTTTGATTGGAGTTTGCAAATATAATTATTTTTTTGGGAAATATTTTTCTATTTAAATGAATACACGGAGGTGAAAATGAGCTTTTTTGGACGTATTTTTTCCTATAACTTTGTAGATAGTTTTATAAACATGTAATCCTTCAGAAAATGTGGTTTGTTTTCTCGAGGCTAGTATTTTTGGTTTCCATTGCTAAAATTATTTTTTTATGATAATTTTCTTCGATTATTGTCGATTCTCTTTATTCTCGGATCTGGGTATGATACGAGAATTTCAACAAATATATTTTTGGTCTATATTTATGTAGTATGCCTTGGCGGATGTATCTGCATATATAAACTCTCTGGTAAAACTAAGGGGTATTTGATGAAAACCCAAGATCTATGGTTTACCTTAATAATTTTATAATTATACTTATGAGAATATTTCATTGGTATCCTTGTTAATACATGAGAAGTTTTGTTGGACTTAGAGTCGTGGCCTTTAAGCTCCTTTTTAGTAAGCAAGTTAGTAATGCCTTGCTAAGTTTTGAGGGTATGTGATTACTGTGATTAGAGTTTGAATGGTTGTTGGTTTTACCTCTTTGACTCTAATTTCATTAAAGTTATGGGGTCTTTATTGAACCTCGGTGGGGTTAATGAGACATCATTGTGTTACGGTATTGTATTACTTATGATACATATTTATTTCTATGTACATTCTTTCAATAACCAAATTGACAAAAGGTTTTGTTTTTCGGTGGTCAACTGTCTCAATATTATTCTTGAAGGTCGATTCAACCTATGTAAAACTTAAGTAAACCTGTATGGAAAATATTGGGCATGACATGTTGATGATTTTTGTGCTTGAAAAATTATTTGATCTTGGGTGTTCAATTGTTATCAGTTGACCCTCCTTTTGGGGATTAACATTTGGAATAATGTGGATTGTTTTATTAATGTCTACCTGGATATTGATATATAAGAACCTATATTATCAATAGGTTGACTATATTATTTGAAAATATTAAGGTGTCTTGAATAACATTAAGGTGAGCGAGGACTCGTTATTCCCTACATGGTTAATTATTTATCTTAGTCGATTGTCAATAGTGATATAGGCCGAGTGTAGGAAGTCACAAGGCTAATGCTCTTAAAGGCAGTAAGTATTTAATTATGCTCTATTTTTACTATGGCATGGAAACTATTGTGATATTACGTGCATAAGTAGACCACGAGGATATGGTCTTGGACAGCCAAAAATTCTTCTTGAATGATTAGGAAATATAAGGTTCCCTTGTTGACACTATTTCATTCCTAAATACATGAGTGTTAAATGGTTTTGATACATAGGATGATATGATAATTTTTACCCTTAAGGGTAACTATATGATATAAATACTTTACTAATAGGTGAAAATCATCTAACATATCAGTTGGTTATTTTGTAGAGTTGAATGGTAACGATACTAGCATTCATAGAGTGTTTAAAATGATTGGTGCTTGCACATTATCCAGATGATTAATATATTTCAATATTTGTATTAATTTTCTATATATAACATTGTTGATGCATGTATTTAATTGGAAATCTAAACAATATTTGATACGTTTATATGATGAGTTGATTGTATAATAGCAAAAGACTATTGTCTTCATGATCGTAAATTGTTTATTAGAAGTAAATAGTACCAATACATCTATTGTCTTCTATGTTAAAATTCATAAATGAAATAACATTGGTAAAATGATGTATATCTAGTCACTTGTAATTCTACTAAAGTGTAAGTAGATTCAAGGGAAGTGTATAGTATTGGGTTTTAAAAATGTTATCTTGAGATGTGCGAGATAAGAATTGAAACCTTATAAGAATTTATTGATTTCTATAATTTCAGCATTTCATTTATGTAAATAATAAATGGCATAAACTATTAAGGGAGATATAGATCTTATCATGCTAGTTCGGTTGGAATTAACCATGTACAATGGAATATTTTCCATGCAGGTTATTAACATTACAGGTTGATTATAAAGAAAGACGTGACTTACACCTTTGCTCACTGCTATGTCTTTTGATGAAATCTATAAAGTTGTTCTTGTTGTGAAAATATGAAAAGAATTATATTTTAGAAAGGCATGATGCTTGAAACAAGATGTGATTATTTTGATAATCAGTTGTGGACATGTATTAGTATTATTTATTGATGATGTTGTATTGAATTGAGAAATGCAATTAATTGTATTGTATTTTACTAAGAAGAAAAATTTATACTTCATTGAGATATTAATGACAAAAAGGTAGTTTGTTGGTCATTAATAAAGCATTATCTTTGAGAATACATATTGTATTGTAATCATTATGAATAGAGTGAATTACATGGTTGTGCTTTTAAAAGAATAAAGTATGTAATTAAATTATGGATTGCTACAAATGTTGGAATTAATCCTATTAAGTATAATACTATACTTAACACTTTATTTGAGAAAAATGATTAAATTATGATATAAGTACTACTCTTGACATGATGCATTGCTAGTGTTAATAAGTAAAATATGAACAAGGGATTTAATGTGGAATGTTGAATTAAATCTATAACTGGAAAGTGTAATGATCATGATGGAATGTCTCTAAGCATGCCATTGGAATGTGTGAAACCTTCACTTAGATCCATAGGTTTGAATTCCATAGTAGCTAGAGTTTTGTTAAACCTAGGAATTGATATGTCGTAACTTATTTGAATAACCTTAATAACCATAAGATATGACATTCCCATTTAGCGGAACTCAAAGTGAGCCTACTCAGCATGGCCACTTCCATGTTGTACCTACTTAATGACTAAGGTCATTATTTGGTTACAGTGGGGTAGCTTCTATGTTGAGTTATCTCATCAAGCTCCTCTAAATGAGAAGGTCATAATGCACTAAGATGCAAGTATTGTCCTAGGTATGAATGTAGATAGTGTCGCATGGTTAAGTACCCAATGTCATCTTATGATGACTACGAGAAAAGAGAGTGACTCGTAATGATGAAAATCATTACGGAGATGCTTACTCTCCCTTAGTCATCCTAAGCCAACATTGTGGAATTTTACCATGCAGGATGATCCAAATTTTTACCTTTTACGTAACTTGTAACTATCTATTCCTAATCCAAATAACAAAAATTAATAAGGTGATGGACAAGTTCCTAACAATGAGTGTGTCATCACGGAACCGAGCATGGCATACATGTCTTTGAAACTTTGGCCAAAGTAGTGTAAGCTATTGATTACACTGTCTCAAAGTCACCAAAGATCTAAGTGTAGGATGTCGGATGGGATTTGATGATGGATACCTATGTAGACACTTAGAATGTAATATTTGACTATCTTTGATAGATGAAGAAACCATTAGTATACTTTTTATACACACTTGTAAAGAGTAATCTATGAGGGGATGGTTACTAACTGACTCATGTAGCTGCACATGGTTTATGACTATTATAGGATGGATTGACTAAGATGATGTTAGTTCTAAATTATGAGAATTTAGAACAAGGAAACATGAGATAGGAACTTAAGATTTATGTTAGATTTAAATATATGGGTATTTAAATCAATGAATTATGAAGATAAATTTTAAAAAAATCCTAGTTGAGGACCGTAACAAAGTGGATGTTACATTTTGGTATATGAGCTGAAGATTACAGCTCTTGGACTTATTAGGTCCTTACGCTTACTAAACTCTAATTTTATTAACAAGATGAAAAAATGGGAGAAGGATTTACTATGGATAATGAACCAAAAAAATTATGCTTCAATTTTGGTGGTAAATAAGTTAGATAACATACTCTAACAATCCTTCGTGACACACGAAACTAGAAGGATACGGTGAGTGAGTTGATCGAGCATGAAAATGAGCAATTATTTGTAGAATAATTTGAACTCAATGATGAGAATCATCAAGGGAGTTTCTTGATTGTTAAACTATCAAGATGACAGATTTTGGAACTCAATACCAAAATGAAATTAAACCCACAAAGGGTAGATGAAGTAGATAGAGAAGAGGACTATCTGTTGTAGCAATGATGATTTTTTTAAAGGCCAATCAGCTAGAATGAGATCTGTAATAAATTCTAACTCAAAATTAAAAAAGTATACAAGATAATTAGCTCTTTATTTTCTGTATTGGGAACCTGTAGTGCCCACATTTTACACACACACATAATTACAACAGGTAAAATACTAGGATTTTTTTTTTTGACTTACATTGCTCACTACACACAACACAAAGAAGGGCTCCAAGTACGAAACTTGACTCACATACGACAATCACATAATTCATTGACTCACATAGACACATGAAAACAACATAGGCATGCCGATGCCACACTTTTCCCAAATAAAAAGGGTACTAACAATGACCCAACCACAAGAAAAGGACTTCAGAAATGGTGAACCCACAACACATCATTTCTTTAATTGTATTTTAGTTACGATTAACATTCCAAGAACATTATTGTGCAAGGATAAATTTCTCGTTTTTCCACCTAAATATTCTTAAGTTCTTTCCATGGGTTGAATTACCGTTCGACCCTTTTAAGTTAGCTTCTTATTCTTTACAAATTTTTCCATAAATTATGCACTTAATTGGCATAATTCGAATGCATATAAAGTACTTAATTATCTTATTCTTATGTTAAGAATATTCCTCTCGAACCTATATTCAATGTCTACCTTTTTTTTTTACTCTTACAACTCAAGTGAATGAGACTTGGTGTCCATATAGCGATATTAGGATTTAACGGAGTTTAAAATACAATATAGATTTTTACCACAAAACATTCCTCGATCACGGTATAGTTATTTCCCAACCATATTTATTCTAGTTCAATGACTTGTGGAATTCCATTTTGATTTATATACATATTTTGTTTTCTCAAAGGTTGAACACACCAAGGAAATTCATATTCTTTGAAACAAAAGAGTATTTTTAATTGAGATATAAGGTCTCCAAGAGTGGCATTATTCCGAACCTCAAATCCCATTTTTACTCTTATATGCTTTAGTTTCTACGTCACATAATGGTCTTATTATTAGCATTGTCTTGAAAAAGGAGTTATGAAGTGTTTGTCTAACCTCTTGAAGACATAAATGATTAGAAGGGTTGAAGCTACACACGAATCCTAAGTTAACATCCAAATCAACCGAGGTTTTAGATTAATTCCAACTTCACCTAAGGGTCTACCCCTCAACTAAATATGAGTTTTAAGTGAGAGGAAAAATTTATGCTAAACCACCTTCCATAGAAAGGGACCAAGGTGTTATGTTGAGAGAAACCAAGGTAACACATTTAGCTGAGCGGAGCTAAGGGGTTCATTAACAAGAGTTTAAGACCTAGAACAACTAAGTCACAACCTCCATCTATGTTGTCTGGATCCAACAAGGTTTTCACTCAATGAAGAACTTTAATTTTAAATCTATCTTTGGATGAAAAGGTAGTCTTCCAGGCTATGAAGGAGGAGTTAGCTCTACACACTCCAAGAAAAGTTTGACTTGTGTCACTCCTATCAGACGGGTTTATGACAATGTCACTAAACATACTGACTAAGATGATAAGCCCATTCTTGGGCTCTAATTTGCCTAAATTAGGACATTCCATCGAGTGCAAAGTTTAAGTTCATTCTATGGTTTTCAATGTCTTCTACGGTAAGGAGTATCACACATGAAAAACAAGTTATGTCCGATATTGAACAAGGGTAGAGTGTTTCAATTTAATTCTCTTTATTACATTTACAAAGTATGAATGCACAAGATGACTCATTAATCATTTATTGAACACTAAATATGCACTACAAGATATTACTTCAAATTCATTTACCTTATATAAATATCAAACCTTTTTACTAGGTGTACTATAAATCAAATTGACCTATGATTAAATGCACATTTCCTAGATGTCCTTGAAACTAGCATCTCATACATATCAACAAATTATCAAATATAACCTTCTGTAACATGATACTATATTATACATTTATTCATTTAACAATGAACTATATAAATTACAATGATAATAAATGAATTACACATCACCTTTTCGTCATCATTCTTTTATCCTGCAAAACCACGTGAGCATGATATCAGCGATAAATCGCTGGCATGGCATCCACCCTAATCTAACATAATTATTATTTTTCAGTTTCCCATTTACATATGATAATAATTACAGCTTTTCAATCAAAATTAAAGGTTTAGAAACATGTATTCCTTACATTTCATTTCACTTCATTTTGTAACCCAGAGAGAGAAAGAGAGAGGGAAGAGAGAGAAAACACCATTTTGTCAAAAGTCCTATTTCACACACCAAGTTACACTATAGAGTTTTAAACATTATTTACATGTGTCAAAAGTATCTATGGTGGTTTGGCAACCCGAACAAGGGTCTCACAGCTTTCTATTTTTACATTTTCCTACTAGCTACAAAAACGTTCAAAATGGGCTTGGAGGCTAAGAAACCACTTCCAAAAGTTGTCTTCTGATGATAACACACACCACGATTAAATGTATACATGTCCACCTATATACCAAGAGTTCATAGCAATTGACGGAATTTGGAAATAAGAACGCTTTATGTTTGGCGGCTAGTTTTCCGGGCCACTGGTCGTAGTTGACCTAGTTGCAAATGAACAAAAGTTAGCTCGAGGGCTCAGAAAACCACATCCAAAATTAACATTTGATGGATGAACGTGCAACAAGAAACTTCCTACAAATTTCCCTATATACGGAGAATTCAACAGAGTCGACGGAATTCAGAACTAGAAAACAGTCTTCAAATGGTGACAAGTTTTCTGAAGCCACCGGTCCTAATTGGTCCAGTTTGACCTTGTCAAACTACGACCAGAGGCCTACAAAATGTCATCGTCAAAATATCCAGAAAGGTGTTTTTCCCTAAACTGAAGGTTCCATGCAATTGTCTAGTATAAACACTAGAGGTTTGTGAAGATGGGAAATAATTTCTCTATCCATGTTTCAAATGGCGATTCAAATGAAAGTCAACTTTCTATATTTAACAACTTTCTACCACTTTGTAAACAAAGTGTAACAGGCTCTATAAGAGCGTCAAAAAGATCCCATAAGTTCGTTCGGGTTTAATCTAAAGGTCAAGGTGACTCCTCGCATACCAAGGTACATAAATGAAGCTTAACATCTCATTTTCAGAGTTACGAAGGGTACTTAATGAGTCTCTAAAAAATACAAAAATTAACTATTTAAACAGGGAGAAGATCAACATTATTACTGGGAAGTCAATCTCATCTTGTCAATAAACCAATATTGTAGCGATCTAGTTGGGTAGGAAGTTTTCTAAATCACCTCAGAATGAGGGTGGAATTTCATGTTTTAATGTGTTCCAAAACTTGCTATCATGAACAGACGGAGATGCTAGCAAAGGTTATGGAAACTGGCTTTAGATCTGCCAGTTACGGTTTCTCAGAAGAATCAAAATCCTTTTCAACAAACCCATTTGTGAACATCTTACAGTCTATGTTTTCCCATCAGACCACATTTTTTGAAAGACATTCACTCAAACATTTATATGCCATGCATATTTACACATATTCTACCATCAGTGCAATCCTTCACGCCATGTTTCAAGCATTTAGTAGAATAGAGCATATGCCAAGCATATGAGTCCACACGTTATAGGCAGGTCTGTCAGGGCACTCACCACTACAAAAGCTGGTACAAATCCCCATTTATAATTTCAACTTCCATGAGCTCATGTTCAGTGACTTTCCTGTTAGCAAAAGACTCCTCCATGACTACAGAAGGCTTCACTCCTACCTCTGACATCTCTCTCACAGCTGCTACTCTGTCACACCTACGTCCTGGGCTCGAATCTCCAACTAAGAATAACCCTTCTCAATCTATAACTCTTAAGTGTTCCACAAAACAACATTATCAGTAAAACATCCTTCTCCACCTACGTATTCCGAGCCATCTAATGGTGCTTTTTATAGCTCTATCAAACTATCGTAATCATACTCCATGCGAAGCTATCTTGTTCTTTCGTTTGGTCAAACACTGTAATGATTTTGTTCTCGAGGTGCTTCACGAGTTCCGTGTTTTCCCCATTTTTTATACAGGCTGGGAGGATGTTGGCATAGGTCACAGCCATAGCACTCCATGAGATGACATCTGGCGAGGCATTTCTTTGAAAAAAATAAAAAGGTGCCCTTAGCAAATCAGATCTGTACAAAGGCTGCAACCATGACATTCCATGAAACCATGTTTCCTTCGACATTTTCCCTTACCCTATGCATTTCTAACTTGCCATATAGATAGACCCTCCTCCTTCATGCCTTCTTCAACCTCTAGTGGGTGTGCGAGATCAATTTTAAAGCTCCCTTCCCATGGAGGCGGTGGTTTCTTGTCTTCATTCAACAATAAGATAAGAAAAATCCCATAAGGAGCCCCCTTTGCCCTAACTGCCCCAAAATTCACGGGCTTTTTAATTCTTTTATTTTATTTTTTTTTTTTTTTTTGTTTGTTTTAATCTAAAAAGGAACATAAAAACCCTAAAATGAAGTAAATAAATAAATAAAATATAGCTTAAAGTTAATCCATTACAATAGCGATAAAATTTTGACACAAAAACAAATGATCGTAAATCGACAATATAAATTATAATATTATTATAAACATTATTTTAATGATTTTACGGCTAAAATAATGATAATAATTATTAATCCTATTAATGGTGATGACCAGGCAAACTCGAAGAAGTGAGAACTAGATTTTCCTTTAACCGGATAATCGTCCATGACGCTACCAGGTCCACCGTTTGGGGTGCCGACAACGACCCGAAAAGGCAAGAAGGAGAGGGAGGGTGCAAAATCTTCACTGCGACAAGGAAAAAGTTGACAACGGTCAATGAGAGCACGCACACAACCCTCCCATGCTTAGCAATAGGGTCGTCATGTCAAGAACTGGGGGAACATCGAATGGGCATTACATTCTCCTCCCCTTAAGAAAGCATCATCCTCGATGTGACATATAATGAAGAAAGAGAAATGGTAGCAACAAGGAACAAATATGGGCATGGTACGCTCTAAGGTTAAGATTTCAGACACAAAATCACGGTCACGGGGTGGCCCTAGGAACATCAAGTAGAAATTTTAACTTTAAAGGTTATATGAAGGTTGGTAGTTCCATTTTACATTATTACTTAGTTAGCATTTTCTTTTATAGTATTTCTTATCTCAAGATTATAATATTCATTGTTTAGAATTTTTCAGTTGTCTTAAGTTTTGTGGGTGCCCAACAATAACTAACATCAAGATGTCACAAAAACTTAACACAACACAAACAACCCACGAGACATCTTGCTACCTACTTTCATGATTGTATCACATCACAAGATTTTAACTCCACCATGGGATGACAACAAGCAGTCTACATAGCAAAGAATTTCCAACAATTATGTCCTAGACATAGATCTAGTACACACATATGACTGAAAAACATAATCATCACACTGATACAAAGGTAACTGGTATCACATGTCTCAAAACCATGACTTTTAACGACATAGTTCCAATCCAATATCCAATAGTCAATACAAATGGAAATGTCAATCCTCAACCATAACAATGTCTAACGAGACTCACAAGAGTACACATAACTCATTATACCAACTCCACACATAACAAGACATCATGATACAATCCCCAGATATCTCCAAGAGCACAAAATAAAACTCCATATACCTTCCCAAAGCATCACCAAATAATCTCTATATATATTTCCTGAAGCATCACAAAACAAATCCATATACCTCAAACAACTCCATATACCTCCCAACGAGAAGGAAACATAGTGCCAAAACCAAGTCGGGTCACTCAACCATAGAGCCCCATCAAGAATATCAGGTCACTCAACCATAGAGTGCCATAAAGAATAACAAGTCACTCAACCATAGAGGCCCGTCTCCTTTCTCCTTTTAATGAGGCCGGGTCACCCTATGGCCCTGGGCACATAGAGCCCCGTCACCCCCAACCCAAGTGACATAATAACTTGTGGTTCAACAACCCACTAGTTATTTATAACTCCTTGGGTGTACCCCCATATAATGAAGCGGGTCCATAGGTTCAACCACTCCATGTTAATCCCATGACCCTATTCCAACACATTACGACATTAGAACCAGCATAACAAACCATTCAAATGCCAAGTGGAAAATCAAAAGCCTTGGGCTAGGCTACAAACTTTTAAATATGAAAAGAAAGTTTTAAAACTAAGAAAAAAACAAATGGATAATTAGCCATGGTTAGTGCAAAATCCAAATGTTAATGCAACAATCAAATAAATGCCCAAAATATAAGAACATGTCAATCAAGAAAACGGTTGGTTCTAGCTAAAATAGATAATGATCAATTTATGAATAAAATATGTATTGAGAAAATAGCACATTACAATCACTATGTGGCCTCATGCCACCACCAAAGGGGTACTCATTGAGTTACTAGCACTTGGACATCGAGCATCATCTCGTAAAAATATACATGTAACCAGAAATGAGTATATCAAATAATGTAATTGTCATCATCTCTTCCTGAATCATTCCTCCATACTCCCACAAGGATCAACATAATCAAAATCACATAGGATTATTCAATGAACAATCCAATAGGAAAGAGCAGAGGACACTAGTTGCATAAGTTGAGCCTAAGGTGGTGCGCACCCACAATATACTGAGAAATCTCAAAGTATACTAAATAGATAGAAGTGGGTTTTCATTCTATATAAGACTCCACTTCCTCACTCATACTCGGCTCAAGATTATGAAAACCTGGTCCATGCCTCCTCTCTTAACACATACACTCTTGACATTTTATCCCCTTAGGGTTGTCTAGTGTAAGGTTCACAACATACACATAACTACATCACTAACACAATGGTGATTCACACACATTAACCATAACGTCTTATACATGGTATATATATACACAGGGTATAACACAATCATTACTTTCATGGGTTACGATTCATCACATTACCACATCCTACACCCAAAATGCAATCATCAGACACTAGGGATCATACTCACCATATGACCCTAAATCCCGACATGAACATCACATATTACATGAATTATACGTATGAGGAACACAATGTCTAACCTTACAACATATAGTCAATTGCAATACAACACGACGATGCACACAACTAATAACAATATGGTGATGACATCACGATAAAAAGGTGATTCAATTTACATCAATTTTGTCATGCAATACATCAATACACCTTCATATCACATAAAGCCAAAATGTTCTAACACTCAGTAATCCACAATAACATTCTATTCACAAACAATAAGGTGGTACATCACACACGGATTCCTCATTGAATCCATGAAAAGAAGAGTCAATACTCTCATCACAAGCACATCAACCATGACAACAAATACACACTAAGTGACATGCACCACATGTGCTTCCATAACGTCACAATTACAACATTATTCACATTACAACATATATCACATTACTATTCCAATATCCACCACCATCATACAGAATCATCACAACTCCAATCCATCCCAAAGGTTCGAGAGTATGAACCTCCACTCTAATACCATATGTAGTGCCCACATTTTACACACACAATTACAATAGTAAAATACTAGGATAATTTTTTTTTACTTACATTGCTCACTACACACAACACAGCAAGGGCTCCAAGTACATAAACTTGACTCGCATATGACAATCACATAATTCATCGACTCACATAAACACATGAAAGAAATATAGGCATGCCGATGCCACACTTTTCCCAAATAAAAAGGGTACTAACAATGACCCAACCACAAGAAAAGGACTTCAGAATGGTGAACCCACAACACATCATTTCTTTAATTGTATTTTAGTTACGATTAACATTCCAAGAACATTATTGTGCAAGGATAAATTTCCCGATTGTCCACCTACAGATTCTTAAGTTCTTTCCACAGTTAAATTACCATTCGACCCTTTTTAGTTGGCTTCTTATTCTTTACAAAATTTTCCTTAACTTACACACTTAATTGGCATAATTTGAATGCATATAAAGTACTTAATTATCTTGTTCTTATGTTAAGAATGTTCTATCAAACATATATTCAATGTCTACTTTTTTTTACTCTTACAAATAAAGTGAATGAGACTTGGTGTCCATATAGCAATATTAGGATTTAACAGAGATTTAAATACAGGGATAGCTTTTTACCACAAACACATTCCTCGATCATAGTACAGTTATTTCCCTGCCATAGTTATTCTAATTCAATGACTTGTGGAATTACATTTTGATTTGTATACGTATTTTCTTTTCTCAAAGGTTGAACACGCCAAGGTAATTCATATTATTTGAAACAAAAGAGTATTTTTAATTGAGATATAAGGTCTCCAAGAGTGACATTATTTCAAACCTCAAATCCCATTTTTCTCTTATATGCTTTATTTTCTATGTCACATTATGGTATTATTATTAGCATTGTCTTGTAAAAGGAGTTACGAAGTGTTTGTCTAACCTCTTGAAGACATAAATGGTTAGAAGGGTTGAAGCTACACACGAATCCTAAGTTAACATCCGAATCAACTAATGTTTTAGATTAATTCCAACTTCACCTAAGGGTCTACCCTCAACTAAATATGAGTTTTAAGCGAGAGGAAAATTTATGTTAAACCACCTTCCAGAAAGGACCAAGGTGTTATGTTGAGAGAAACCAAGGTAACACATTTAGCTGAGCGGAGCTAAGGGGTTCATTAACAAGAGTTTAAGACCTAGAACAACTAAGTCACAACCTCCATCTATGTCGTCTGGATCCAACAGGGTTTTCACTCGATGAAGAAATTTAATTTTAAATCTATCTTCGGATGACAAGGTAGTCCACTAGGCTACGAAGGAAGAGTTAGCTCTACACACTCCAAGAAAAGTTTGACTGTGTCACTCCTATCAAATGGGTTTATGAAAATGTCACTAAACATATTGACTAAGACGATAAGCCCATTCTTGGGCTCTGATTTGCCTAAATTAGGACATTCCATCAAGTGCAAAGTTTAAGTTCATTCTACGGTTTTCAATGTCTTCTACGGTAAGGAGTATCACACATGAAAAACAAGTTATGTCCCGATATTGAACAAGGGTAGAGTGTTTCGATTTAATTCTCTTTATTACGTTTACAAAGTATGAATGCACAAGATGACTCATTAATCATTTATTGAACACTAAATATGCACTACAAGATATTACTTCAAATTAATTTACCTTATATAAATATCAACCTTTTACTAGGTGTACTATAAATCAAATTGACCTATGATTAAATGCACATTTCCTAGATGTCCTTGAAACTAGCATCGCATACATATCAACAAATTATCAAATATAACCATCTCGTAACATGATACTATATTATACATTTATTCATTTAACAATGAACTATGTAAATTACAATGATAATAAATGAATTACACATCACCTTTTTGTCATCATCTTTCATCCTGCAAAACCACATGAGCATGATATCGGTGATAAATTGTTGGCATGGTATCCACCCTAATCTAACATAATTATCATTTTTCAGTTTCCCATTTACATATGATTATAATTATAGTTTGCAATTGAAATTAAAGGTTTAGAAACATGTATTCCTTACATTTCATTTCACTTCATTTTGTAACCTAGGAGAGAGAAAGAGAAGGGAAGAGAGAGAAAACGCCATTTTGTCAAAAGTCCTATTTCACACAACAAGTTACACTATAGAGTTTTAAATAGTTATTTACATGTGTCAAAAGTTTCTATGGTGGTTTGGCAACAACCTAAATGAGGGTCGACAACTTTCTATTTTTACATTTTCCTACTTCTAAAAGTTGTCTTCTTATGAGAACACACACCACGATTAAATGTATACGTGTCCACCTATATACCAAGAGTTCATAGAACCGACAAAATTTAGAAATAGCGAATGTTTTACGTTTGGTGGCTAGTTTTCCGGGCCACTGGTCATGGTTGACCTAGTTGCAAATGAACAAAAGGTAGCTCGAGGGCTCAGAAAACCACGTCCAATATTGACGTTTGATGGATGAATGCGCAACGAGAAACTTCCTACAAATTTTCCTATATATGGAGAATTCAACAGGGTTGACGGAATTCAAAACTAGAAAACAGTCTTCAAACAGTGATAAGTTTTCTGAAGCCACCGGTCCTAATTAGTCCAGTTTGACCTCGTCAAACTACAACCAAATGCCTACAAAATGTCATCACAAAATATCCGAGAAAGGTGTTTTTCCCTTAAACTCGAAGGTTCCATGCAATTGTCTAGTATAAACACTAGAGGTTTGTAAAGACAGGAAATAATTTCTCTATCCAGGTTTCAAATGGCGGTTCAAAACAAAAGCCAACTTTCTAGATTCAACAACTTTCTACTACTATAAAATAATGTAACAGGGCTCCTATAAAAGTGTCAAAAATATCTCATATGTTCATTCGGGGTCAATCCAAAGGTCAAGGTGACTCCTCACATACCAAGGTACATGAATGAAGCTTAACATCTCATTTTTAGAGTTATGAAGGGTACTTAATGAGTCTCCAAAAATGTAAAAATTAACTATTTAAATAGGGAGAAGGTCAACATTATTACTGGGAAGTCAATCTCGTCTTGTTGATAAACCAATATTGTAGCAATATAGTTGGGTAGGAAGTTTTCTAAATCACCTCAGAATGAGGGTGGAAGTTCATGTTTTAATGCAACGATTTATTTTGACTTCGTGAGTTACGACACGACATTTCATTGTTTTGCACGAGTTGAAATAAACAATTAACTGTATTATAATCCAAATATTTTAAAATTATATTAAGTTGTAAATGAAAAAATAAAATACAAGAGTTATGAAATATGAGGGGAGGTGAACCATTCCTGGGAGGAATGGAGTCGGTTAAACCCACAGGCTTCGGTTCAGCATCTCACTTGGGTACTTCATCAACCAGTTCATGAGCTTCCATAGTTCCATTATTTTACATACACTTCTATCATAAAATTTGTAACTACAGATTTGAAACCATTCCTCTACTCTTTATACTTTGAAGGATGTCCATAATGTGTTCCACAACTCGTAACTGGCACATGATGGGAGATGCTAGCAAAGGTTATGGAAACTGGCTTTAGATCTGCTGAATCGTTTCTCAGAAGAATCAAAAGCCTTTTCAACAAACCCATTTGTGAACATCCTACAGTCTATGTTTTCCCATCAGACCACTTTTTTTTAAAGACATTCACTCAGAACATTTATACACCATGCATATTTGCACATATTCTTCCATCAGTGCAATCCTTCACGCCACATTTCAAGCATTTAGTAGAACAGAGCATATGCCAAGCGTATGAGTCCACATGTTGCAGGCAGGTCTGTCAGGGCACTCACCACTACAAAAAGCTGGTACAAATCCCCATTTATAATTTCAACTTCCATGAGCTCGTGTTCGGTGACTTTCCTGTTAGCAAAAGACTCCTCCATGACTACAGAAGGCTTCACTCCTACCTCGACACCTCTCTCACAAATGCTTTCTGTCACACCTACGCCTTGGGCTCGAATCTTCAAATAAGAATAAACACTTCTCAATCTATAACTCTTAAGTGTTCCACAAAACAACATTATTAGTAAAACATCCTTCTTTGCCTACATATTATGAGCCATCTAATGGTTCTTTTTATAGCTCTATCAAACTACCGTAATCATACTCCATGAGAAGCTATCTCGTTCTTTCATTTGGTCAAACATTGTGACAAATACGCCCATGTTCTATGAGGTGCCACGCAGTTCCGTTTTTTCCCCATTTTTATATATAGGTTTGGGAGGATCTTTGGCACAGTTGTACCCATAGACCCCATGAGATGACATCTAGCAGGCACTTCTTTAAAAAAAAAAAATGTGCCCTTAGCAAATCAGATCTCGTGCAAAGGCTGCGACCATGGCATTCCATGAAACCACGTTTCCTTCAGGCATTTTCCCTTACCCTATGCATTTCCAACTACCACAATAGACAAACCCTCCTCCTTCACACCTTCTTCAACCTCTGGTGGGTGTGCAGATCGTGTTCGAAGCTCCCTTCCCATGGTGGCGGTGGCTCATAGCTTGTCTTCATTCAACAATAAGACAGAAAAATCCCATAAGGAGCCCCCTTTTCCCTAACCGCCCCAAAATTCACAGGAGCTTTTTAATACTTTTATTTTATTTATTTATTTATTTATTTGTTTGTTTTAATCTAAAAAGGAACATAAAAACCCTAAAACGAAGTAAATAAATAAATAAAATATAGCTTAAAGTTAATCCATTACAATAGCGATAAAATTTCGACACAAAAACAAATGATCATAAATCGACAATATAAATTATAATATTATTATAAACATTATTTTAATGATTTTACAGCTAAAATAATGATAATAATTATTAATCCTATTAATGGAGATGACCAAGCAAACTCAAAGAAGCGAGAACTAGATTTTCCTTTAACCAAATAATTGTCCATGACACTACCAGGTCCACC
This sequence comes from Taxus wallichiana var. yunnanensis, assembly GCA_018340775.1. NCBI lineage: Eukaryota > Viridiplantae > Streptophyta > Pinopsida > Cupressales > Taxaceae > Taxus > Taxus wallichiana. The sequence continues at coordinate 153,558,546 of CM031234.1, read as the reverse complement.
GTTTGGGGTGCTGACAACGACCCAATAAGGTAAGAAGGAGAGGGAGGGTGCAAAATCTTCACTGCGATAAGGACAACGTCAACAACAAATCAATGAGAGCATGCACACAACCCTCCCATACTTAGCAACATGGGTCATCATCCCAAGAAGCTCGGGAACATCGAATGGGCATAATGTAGAACTTTTATCCCTACTATGATTTTATCCCAATTATGATTTTGAACATGTTTTTTTCACATATTTATTCATATTTTTCTTTGTTCCAATTTGTGCCTTGTTTCTCGGACCACTAAGAGAGTGAAATAATCACCCAATGATTACCCCTACTCATTTGGGTGTGTGATATGAACCAAGGAGAGCACACCCAAATGAGGAAAGATGAAAATGATGTTCACATATAAAATTTAACTCTTACAGGGGTAATAAGGAATTTGCATGGTAATTATCAAGGCACATGAAAAACAATGGTAAAAGCTAATAAAAAGTGTTAGTGATAACAAATATGATATGATGTAATATATAATAGTTAAAACACACATTAATATGGTAAAATACACAACAAGTAGTTGTTTGAATATATGCTACACCACTCAATATGTTGCAAGACACTCAAGGAATTCAATGTTGTTCAAATAAACAAGCAAATCAATAATAGGGAATAGCCCATAAATAATGACAATCAATATAAAAACATAGATAAGATACAAGCAAATCAAATAGCCATGGTTTAAAGTTGGCCTACAAGACAAATTCTACACATGAAGCACTTATTAGAATTTTTAAAAAATTGATATTATGCCATAATACATACAACTGAAAATATGAATGAAATCGGTATATTTTGCAATGATATAACCTAAATATAGATAAATAGGAAAGGTAGATTCTCCCAAGAGTCTTTGTGGGAGTGGTAGAGAATAGTTATAAGACTTATACATTGTGTGACAACTTGTAAGTATCCTACATTCACCTCAAGAGTACCATATGAATGTGCATGTGTGTATGGAAAAAGGATAGAACATACTATGAATCAAAGTAACATGATAAGCAATGTGCAACATAGAATAGTATAAGCAAACAAGAATACATCCAATCAAGATATAAGCTAATGTTTTTGAATTTTTGTAGATATTTGAATGTAGAATACGAAGTGTTATGGCTAAGAGAGGAGAACAATATTACCCTCGGTGTATATGTGTAAAGTGAGGTTCATAGAGGTAAGTTTACCCACAACATTCATGTTTGAACCTAGAACAAGAGTGTTTCATCATGTAGAGATGGGGGAAACACAAGATGTAGTCACTTTTTCTAACCCTTTAATTCTCATGTGTGATGGAATATCACCCAATCTAAACTGGGTGCTCACCCAAAGCACATGAAGGCACCAGGCCCCTCTTTTATGTAAGATTTTTCAATAATGTTACCATGAATAGAAGAGTAATGCACAATAGTAATTGCATACATCCTATAACAATAATAAATAAACTATAACCAAGCATAAATGAACCATATTATGACTATGAACATCAAGAACAACAAGTAGGAATCACATCTAAATCATAAACACAATAAAGAACACAAATATTTAGATCCATGAGAACTTATTTTCATAACAAACACCACTATATTAATCCACCATTGTTATAGTAGCCAAATACATCATAAGGAACATAAACAAACCAAATACATCAACATAATAGCATTCTAACCATATAGACACTCTGCTTCGACAAGTTCCAACAACATTCTCTCGCATATTTCATATATCCCCTTATTTTTCCATGCAAATCAATAGATATACAAGATAAGGGTGGGGAATCACCCTCCATGACCTAATCATCATTCAAAAGTAGGTCACATTCCAAATGGCATCATGCTCTTCCATACTTGAGTACCTTAAACATGCAATATTTCTCCTAATGACATCTATTTCATAAATATCTCTACTTTACAACTCTTAATCCTAACATAATAATCATATCCTCAAGTAGGCTTTTCTTGGGCTGCAAGTCTTCATACTTTAACCTTATCCATAACCAAATCTAGTTGCATCTCCATGTGTCCTTCATTGTAACTCTAATTTTGGCCCAAAATGAACCTAAGTCCTAAGCATGTTCTACCTAGGTGTGAACCTCCATGCCCTTTTTGAAGCTACTTCCACGTGATCCTTTGCACCTTTCTATCGCATGACAAAACCCTTCACGCCTAAGGTAATTAGTCTTATCAAGGTCTCAACATTTCCCACACTAGTTTGATTGCTACACTCAAAAATTCTTCATGCTTTTCATACAAAATTCCATTGATCCAAAAACTAGCTAAGGAAAAAACATTGTATGTTTCAACAGTCTAAATTCATTAGCCTCGGAGGAGTTCAAGGAACTCCGCATCTATCTCCCCTTTTAACTTCTTCCATGCCTCTAGTTTGGCCATCACATTTTCTAACGCCTCCTCCACTATGTTGGGTACACGTTCTAGTGTAATATTTTCAACCTTCCCTTTGATCTCTTCTATGACCATGACCAGCTCCACACAAACTCCCTCGAACTCATCTATCCATTCTGTGATAGAACCTCAGAGTTCACCAATCTAAAATTCCAGCTTCTTGCATTTTGTTTTTATCTTATCCTTTTGTGCTTTGGTGTCAATTATCAGCTCGGCATGCTCAATATTATTTGTCAATACTTTCTCTTGTAAGGCCTTTAGGACATCCTCTTCTTCTGTTACCCACGCATCAATAACGGGCTCACATTTCTAATAACTATTGAATCCCCTATCTGCTAATATGTTTTCCTCCTTGAGTTGGGTGAGAAAATACTCCAACTCAGTAATTTGGGCTTCAACAACCATCTTTTTGTTCTCATTATCCTTTGTAAGATCCTTATATATGTGTCCCACACCATCTTTGATGTTGACTAGCAACATCCCCACTAAGTCTTCCTGGATACTTCATCTCATCATTATAGTCCATTCTATCTTGGCTCACCATTTCGAACATTATCCCAAGACCTTCTTAACCAAGGTGATAGCTCAATCATATGCTTCCTTTGTCCATGCCTTCTCACTTCAAACCATTGTGTATTCTTTCTATCTCCTTTTCCTTCCCCTTTTGATCTGCAAACCAAAGTCCGAACAGTCTCCCCTACATCCAAGATTTTCCTTATGACTTCCGAGGAAATATTTTTCAACACGTTGCACACTTTCTCATCTATAAGGTGGATTGATACACCAATTTATAAGTCACCCCTTTCTTTTCTGTAAATGGATGGTCTCGATCACATGATCATTGACCTCGAACTTAGGATTCTTTGCATGAAAATTTAGATTCCACTTATCATTTTCTTGTTCCTCGTAATTCCCCCATCTTGATCTAAGAGATCTCATGCATGTAGCTTCTTTGGGACAAATGTGCTCTATAACTATATGCACAACACCTTCACAGGATTATCCATGAAGTCCATATGAAGGAAGATAGGCATCCACTTCTTCCTCACCTCTTTGCACTTTGTGTGTTGCTTCCTTACGATACTTGATCCTGAAACAAACCCTTTATCCTCCTTAATAACAAAGGAGTCTCCTTTAGTCTTTTCTCATGTTTTTGTGGTCTTGATAAGTGAATTTTATCTTGGAGAACTCTTCACGGGTCCCTCCATTATAGGCACCTTTACCTTTGCACGTGCATCAACTACTGCCTTGGATTTTTTCTCAACCCTTCTCTTCTCCAACTCCTCAAGCTCCACCTTGATTTCCTCTCTGAACATGGTGTGATCATCTCCCAAGCCTATCTCTAGCACAGAAATAGATACATCATGTACCTTAGGTGTTTTCTACGATGGATCTTCTTCCTTAAGACTATTTAACTTCTTCATGCTCTACTTGTGAAGCCTTGCACCGCCTTGTTATGATGTACATGTGCCCCACTACTATTTTGTCATGAATAATACTTCCTTTTCTTAGAAGTGTCCAATTTCCCCTCACTTCCTTCTTCTTCTTCCTCTCCCTCTTCTACCTGGACCACTCTCATAGGCGGGATCAATGCCTCTTTTAGCCTTAGAAAGGTGGAGTTTGTAACCTCCACTTCAACTCCCCTCACATCTTAGGGTATAGCTGCATGAACACTTAGTTTATGAAGCCCTTGATAGTGACTTTGATTTGTAGTTGTAGTTATAGGAAGTCTTTATCCAAGACTTTGACATTCATCATCCTCGCATCGTACTTGTAGGTCATGCAAAGCGTCACGAACATCAAATTCCACTTTTTTGGCATCAATGGTCATCTTATGTGCCTCTTTTAGCCAATTCATGGAACACTTCATATTTTTCATTATGAATGCAAACAAAAGTTTGTATCACAACCCCATTTCTCCACTATCCATCTTAAACTTTGCCAAGATAAAGTGTTACATAACTATAAACTTCACTTGGTTCCCTACAACTGCAGTAATTTGGACAAAAATGCCACTTGTTCTCAAAGGTCTCACACAATCTATCGTACCATTTTTTCATCTGGGCCTTGTATGCATTCTTGATGGAGCCATCACAAGTGAACTACAAAATTTTCACCACAGAGATGATTGTGCTAGTGGGTAAACCCACATGTTCCCATATGGTCCATCAGGGATGCCAATTTCCTAAAATATGATTAATATTAGGTTAGACCCCACATGAACTTTTCTCCACCTTCGCTTTACACCTAAACTTCCTCAATGATACTCTTCATAATGAATTTCACGAAGTTAAAGTGCGCTCATTTTGATACTATCTATGCAATGTACATGTATCTTCTATTTATATTTATCCACCATTTTGATGTGCCTAATTTACATTTGATAAGTTAGGAAACAACCCTTAATTTCAGGTCATTTATGTTTGCAGTGACTCTAGCCCTTCCCCCTTTCTCATAATTCAACTTTTGTTCCATTTCTTCAATCTTCACATTGGCACATAGGTCAATTACCATATCTTCGCCAGTGTTTTGCAGTCTTGTCACTCTTCTTATCAACTAGCCCATAATTCTCATTTTCTCCCCATAAAGTAGAAAAAATCCTCATGTACCCATGACGTTAACCACCGGAAGAGATGGGTGGGTTTGGCAAAGAAGGGAAGCTACCATAGCTTCAAAAATCTAGTTTTATGCAACTCATGTTGCATCGATTCATCAACCCTAGGGTTTCTAAGCTCGTCTAACCCTAGGGCATCTTTAACCAAATCTATCTGCATCAACTTTTTTTTCCTTCTATTTTTTGGTTGAACTCGCTAATATCACACCTATATAGCTTTTAACTCCACTTCTCTATTTTTATCACACTTGAGAGGTACTTCATTTTCAAGTATATCTCGACAAGTTCCTCCTTCTCCACCACCGATATCTTAGTTCATGCCTTCCTTGGTTCCATTTCCATTCCTTCACTATGTGCTCTAGGTGTTAAACTTCTCCATGTCTTCCTGATCTCTCTGACATTGATATCTTTACTCTTATGCAAAACTGTTCTACCTCACTATCTACTCCACTTATGAATTCACAAGGTCTCAACATAGTTTGTAAAATTCCACTTGGTTCATAAAAGTACTTCACTTCTTTATCACACCCTCATCACACTTCAATTACTCGGGATCCCAAAAATTTTTGAAAGCAAGGTAGTTAAAATGACTACCCTTACCCCCTATTTATAATTTTTCATGACCTCAACGTCCTTTCGACCCATGCATTTTAATGTTACTTTTTAACATAGTACTTTTTCTGTATAAGTAAGCTTCCACAACCCCACCTCGTGCATGCTGAACTTGTAACCTTTTGGCATGCTGCCACTACTTCACTACCATAGACTTCCTCTACACACCTCATTATGCCAAAGTACTTAACCTCTACTCCATCCACTAAGTAATTTCCCGTGTTGCCACCTACCTCTCATTACACTCGTATGATTTTGTTTCTCTCCAATGTGGTATTCGACCATCTCAACCTTCCTCAGAATACCTCTCATACAACATAAACCATTTTTTACCTTTACACCAATATCCTAGAAGAATTATCAAATCAATCCAACCTCCTTTAGAAATGTGCCAACCATTTTCTGCATTATACTTCAATCCACCCCACACTAAATGTATGTGTGGTCCTTTGTGCATGGAATCAATTAAAATGTAATTATCTACGGGTGCATCAATGCACAACACAACACAAGACTAAAAAGAAAAATCATAGTGACAAAGAAAGGAAACACATATAAAGGAAAATTCATTCATGTAAAACCTAAGCTAAATGGAAACACTACCTTATTATAAACACCAATAAGACTTATTTATAGTAGGGCTTTAACCTACTCCCGTTTAAAAATTGGGAAATTGTGTGCCATCCAAACTTCTAACTGGTAAGCACCTAATTTGAGTATATAGGTCACAACATATAGTCCTAACCAATGCACTTGGAACTTTCCAGGATGGTGTAAAAACTTTGAGTCATACAGAAGAACCGTCAATCCAACTTTGAGCTTCTTGTTCTTAATGTGTCAATCATGTCAGGCCTTCTATCTTATTTTCTCTATCTTCTAGTTCCAACGATCTATAGTGTGCCTTTCATCTAACTCCATCAGTTTTTCTATGTGCTCTTCAAGTGCTTGTTCATTTTCCAATCATCCTATACACGCAATACGCAAGGATGGTAACATGAACTCAAATTGTAAAATATAATTTGCACCAAACACCAACTAAAAGGGTATTTCTTTGTTCAACCTCTTGTATGTTGTTCTATATGACCAAAAAATAGTAGAAAATTTATCATCCCAATATTTCCTTCCAACATCATAGATATTTTTTAATGTGTGGCTCAAAATCTTATTGAAATCTTCAACGGTTTCATTAGCTTGTGGGTGATAGGGTGTAGTCTTGTGATGTGCTACCATAAACTCTTCCAATAATATTTTAACAGTCTCATTCAAGAAGTGAGTATCCCTATCACTCGTTAAACTCGAATGGAAATCCATACCGCTATGATAATCTCCCAAAGAAACCTTGTTACAAAGAGGCTGCAGTGTAATCCTTTGTAAGCCTTGCTTCTACCCACTTTGTAAGATAATTTATACAAGTAATGATGTAGCACGACCTGGTCCTACATGTTTGGTGGGGAAATAGGGCCCACGAATTCAATTTCCCATTTTTCAAAAGGTTCGCACTTGTTATAGGCCTCAACAACATTTCATCTCTATGCCCAGGATTCCCAAGGCGTGGTAATGATCAAACCCTTGGATTAATTTTTGTAATCCTTGTACAATGTTTCCCACCACAAACTAGCCATCAGAATCTTACGTATGGTGGCTCACCTTGCATAGTATCCACTAGCAATACCTCCATGTGTTTCGCATGCACTTTGCTCCTAAATAGAGTTTCTTCTATCCTTTCATTCTCTTGAGAAACAGATAAGGGTTAGGGCTAGGAGGAATACCTGTTGAGTGTTGGGAAGGTGTGCACGTACCATAGAGAGATCAGATCGATTGTGAAGAACTCATTTTTGTCTGGGAAGGACTACCTGTAAGTAAGAATACAAGACCACCAGATCTTAGTTAGACAATAAGTGAGGGAACTACCTTGGGCCCAGGAAATATTAGACTTCCTTTCGAAGGTGGTCAGTTCCCCTTTTAACACGAATTAATGCAAATGATAACAAAGAAGCTATTGCAAAATCACGATTTAGGTACCTCGTTAAAAATTAATAGAGACTAAACTACCAATAATAAAATGTCATGATGTTTGTTTGGTCACCGGTTATTGATGCATTCAGATCAAGTTACAAGGATTGACCCAGCTGGATATGAGATTGTTTGGGGGTAAATAAGGGAAAGGTTGGTTTTGGTATAAGTCACAGTGACCGATGCCGGTCACTAGATAACCAATGCGGTTATAACACCGATACCGGTAGAAGATAACCGATATCGGTAGGGGCAGTGATTTAGGGGTTTCGAATGGAAGTCAGTTGTAAGGTGGTTATGGTGTTTATAGGGTTAATAAATGATTAGGGGGGGTAGTAGGGTGATGGAGAAAACTCAGAGAGTGAGAAAACTATCTTTGGGGCAATATCAGGGTTGATGAATGAAAGTTAGGTGCAGAGTGCTGCCGGTGGTAGATCTAGGAGTGAGCTTATAATTATTATGAATTAAAAGTTCAAGAAATGGTGTTTAGAAACATACAAGATACTACTTACTAGTTCCTGATGAAGATACAGGTCCAAGGAATGTGGTGGTGATAGTAAGGCTTAGTTGGGATGATCCAGTATTGGAAAGTGAGATGATGAAGCTATCCTCAGTCTTTTCCAATGCTTGGATGAGTGTGACAGTGATCTAGTTGCTCAGTTATAGTCTTGGGCTCGATCCTCTTCTCTGCAACCTCTTCTACTTGTTTCACTTCTCTCTCTCCTACCAAATGAATTCTGGATCCCTTCTTTTTGGTTGGGAGGTCATTTATAGGGAACCAATGGTAGTTACATAACCGATAAATGGTCGAGTAGAACCAATGTTGGTTAGGTCAAAGTGGCTATTTTTAGTAAAATAGCCATCTTTCCCTCCTTTTCTCCCGAGGGATCAGTTGTGGGCTTGGTCAAGTCATTATTAGGCTCATTTTGGTGTGGGTGAGGGGTGATGAGTCATGGGTGTGGGTCTAGACCAAGTCATAGGTCTTAATTAGGTTGGTTTAGGGTTAGGGCTAGGTCATGATGAGGTGGCGAGGTGAGGTGGCAGGGTTGGAGATGTAGATTTATTAATTATAAGGTAATTAATAAATAATTAAGTGTGTAAGGTTTAGGTGGTGAGGTAGGGTTAGGTTGTGGGACGAGATACGGGGTACAGGGTGTCATAAGACACAAATTTGGTGTCTACATTTGCCCCTTATTGTCGTGTAGTTTGTCTTGTAAAGCTGCACTGAAAATAATAAGAAGTGGTTGCCCCAGTTAAGGGTATAGGTAATCCCCCTCAAATCTATCACAGATTGAGACAACATGAAATCGGGATAGGGTTGATAAAGGTGAATGATGATGAGATGATGGTAAGATGGTGGGGTAAGTTCAAGGAAGCCGACGCACGTTAAAATGCGTGTAGATACGACCAGGGTACATGGTTTGAAGAGAAAACAAGCAATTCATAGGCAAAGGTCGATAGTTTATCCAAACAAGGTTGATATAATCCGCGTATCCAAGGCATAGGAAGTAGCTCTAGGGGATATAACGGGGAAGGTACCGGAACGTTTAGGCATGTTCGGCAAGTACAAATGGTTGGTTTGGTTGAGATAAATGTCACGGTCTCGGCCTAAGCAAAGCTGGTTGGCTAATCAATTCAAGTATCCTAGTCATGCTAAAACACGACGAACAGTGAGCTCGATTGAACAAACAAATTACATTATGGGTGGATAAAATCGTAAGTTGTGGGCTTCATCCGAGGTACTTAATTGGTGCAGTAGTCGGGTCGTGCCATTTAGTTGGTTGCGCCTTAGGTCGGACCGATTGGTTGGTCAGCCTTGGGTCGGGCCGATTGGTTAGGTGCGGCCTTGGGTAGGGTTGATTGGTTGTTGCGTCCCCAGGTCGGTGATTGGTTGGTTGTGGCCTTAGGTTGGGCTGATTGGTTGGTTGCGGCCTTGGGTTGGGCGATTGGTTGGCTGCGGCCTTGGGTCGGGCTAATTGGTTAGGTGCGGCCTTGGGTTAGGGCCGATTGGGTTGTTGTGGCCTTGGGTCGGCCGATTGGTTGGTCATGCGGCCTTGGGTCTGGGCTGATTGGTTGGTCAGGCCTTGGGTGGGGCCAATGAATTCAAAATAAGGATATTTAGCAAATCTTTGGCCGGGTAGGTGATGTGGTGAAAAATAAATTTCAATGGGAAGAACAGGAGTTAGGGTAAACTAGGCAGTAACCGATATCGATTAGTTATGACTGTATCGCTTAGAAGACCGATATTGGTTTTCTAGGGTGCATCATAATCGATATCGGTTAGAGGTCAAAACCTATAAAAAGAAAAAATATGGCATGTCATTTTCACATTGTGAATTTAAGTGCCAACCTATTTCTTGTCTAAGTTTTGAATTGATTGGGTTGGGTATTTGGGATAAGTTGGCACTAGTTGAGTGGGGGAGTGAGCTATTAGTAGGCCCCAGAGATCAAGAGGTAGAGTTTGATTGGTCAAGACCCTACCGAGGAGATTTTGACCCATGGCACACACTGGAGGAGCAGGAGGTGCTAGAGGAGCTGGACCACCACCACCTATCCCACCATGACGACGTGTAGTCATACTGGTAGGCTCTAAATTCCTCTTTGTGTGAAGTTGATGAATTTAGCTAGGATGTGGGTTTTGGGGTAGGAATCTAAAATTTGAGAAAATAATGAATAAATGAAGGTAAATCATAAAATGGAGTGGGTAGATATGTTAGGTAAGTCAAAACGGCAGGGTGGGTGAGTTTTTAGGCAATTGGGCTGGGTAGATGGGTAGAAATAGGAAGAAAGGGGATTTGGTGGCCATTTTCGATCCAGCCCTGAAATCCCACAGTGACCAATGTCGGTCACTTAGTGACCGACATCGGTCACCACGTAAGTCGCTAGATTTGTGGGTTCGAGACCGGCATCGAGTCATGTGTCAACCGACGTCGGTGCATAAAATCTGGGTATAGACAAGGAGTGGGGGACCGATGGCGGTCGAGGGTGACCGATACCGGTCACCATGGGTAGGAGGAAAGGGTGTGAAATTTGTTGTGTTGGTTTGTTGTAGGCGGGTAGGATAGATTTGTGGGGTGAAGGGGGAAAAGGTAGAGTTGCTAGGAAAGGTTATTGGGGTGGGCGTAATTGGGTGGTGTATGAGTGGGGTAGGTGGTAGGTCAGGATAGGTAAAGGGGATATTGTAGTTGTTTTGTTGGGTGGGGTTAGTGATATTGGGGTTATTGGGTAGTTGTTTGTAAAGGGTAGGCCTGATGGAGTGGGTTATTTTTTCAGCACGCCAAAGAAATGACGATCTGGGATCGGATGCCGCCTCTCTTCAGGGTGGATGCAGCCACATGTGACTATAGCGCGGTGGCAGTCATGCGGGAGGTTGGACTCAGAAGTCTAGAGATATAGGGCTTTGGATAGGGACCACAAACTGATGGTTTCCCTCATCGAGAGATGGGATCCGAAACCAACGTCTTCCACCTCCCAGATCGGAGAGATGACAAATCACACTAGAGGATGTGTATCACATCCCGAGACCGTGTCAATCATAGGTGAGGCAAGTGTTCCGGTGGATGCTTTGAGATAGCAATGGATAGCATCCTATAGGTATTCGAGATGCATCCCCATTGATTATGTACCATAGTGTGAGCATCTGCTACGGCGATATGTATCGTGCACATCGACAGGAGACACGGCTTGCCATGATGATGATGATTGGTATTACCTGCTTCACCCTCCCAGACTCAGAGGGAGGCCGCTTCCCACAGGATCTCGATGGGAGTATTACATGAGATGGTGGAGGAGCACACCTATTATGCATGGGCACTTTGGTGTATTTCGTGCATAGCCTATATATAGAGCTCGAGGCTATCGCCATGAGGCGATTCGGGATATGCTCGACATTCTTGCTACTACACTGGGCCTACAAGCATATCGTGTGTTTATGACCGTGGGTTGCCCCAAAGAGCCTGTGGCCACAGGCAAAAGTGTATAGGTATGGGTTTCAAAGGTGGTTGGGGGTTGTGGGCCAGCCATGAGCGGTTATCGCAGGTGAGATGTCGCGTATTACAAGCATATGTTAGAGGGCCTGACCGCACTAGATATTATATGGAGGCCATATAGAGGCCATTAGCCCCGAGGAGCCCAAACACACTGTGGGATGGATCAAGTACATCTTCTAGATAGATGAGACGGAGACCCGGTGAGCATGAGCGGATTCCCCTAGAGAGGGTACGATGAAATTTGGGCCTACGATAGGATGAGCCACCTCCCTTCCCACATTATCAGAGGGAGGATGTAGAGGCACCACTACTGCTTCCGTAGCCATTGGACCCAGCTTTGGGTTACAGAGAGACAAAGCTAATGATACAAGATGATGCCGGTGTTACAGGTGCATTTTTGGTTTAGTGGGCAGATGGACAGGGGTAGCCATGAGAGTACATCCCACACAACCGCATTTGGCAAACAAGCTATTCGGTGGAGAGGGACCGTCTCTTGGGCTTGGTGCAGTTATTACAAGGGCAGCTTGCTGCTGCATAGGCACAGATTGGGGCACTACAGGGGTAGTTGGCCCAAACATAGGTATAGGCATAGCCTCAGGCACAGGCACAGGTACAGCCTTAGGCACAGGGCATACAGGAAGGTCAGTGTCCACTTCTATTAGGAGCCGGGGACCAGCCCCACCAGCCATGGTGGCACGGGCCTGATATATGGAGGTGAGAGCGGAGGTCTGATATTATCAAGATGTACTAGATGGTACTAAGGCCGACTATCAGCCATATCCAGCTCACAGAGCTGAGACATCCCGGGGTCATAGGTCACAGGGACCGCAGCCATAAATGGTGGGTCGCTGACGGGTAGGAGGTGAGATCCAACATATGGGCCAACTGAGAGATGAGCCGAGGGAGGGGAGAGAGCCGAGTCACCCTGTGAGTAGAGATGGTTTTTGTTGATAGAGACATCACTCGCGAACCGAGTGTGTATATAGAGGCCTGCGTGCCCTCATAGGATGTATGTATTCATTTTTGTTGTATATACCGGCCTGCGAGCCGAGTACATGTTGTATAGTTGATACCGGCCTGTGAGCCGAGTATATTTTTGACATGAGAGGCCGGCCTGCGAGCCGAGTCGAGATTTTGACAGAGACAGCGGCCTGCGTGCCGACTTTGTATTTTGGATTACAGAGGCCCCATGCAGGGCAAGTTGTATATTGTAACATTGTTTTGATGATATATATAGATGATGAGTTGGATCCATATGGTGTGTATAATGTTTGAGTTGATGGCATATATTATAATGTTTTATGTGTTTTGTCGATGGTATTGGAATGTTTGTGATGTATATATAAATGATGTTGATGATGTTTTGATGATATGCATATGTTTTGAAATAGTGATGTTTATTATGATGATGGATGTTGATAGTGATGTCATTATGCAGGGAAAAGAGGCGGGTGCCACCAAAATTTTGTAAAAAACAAAGAGAAGGCCTGGATATAATCAAAATAGGCATAGCTTGACCGATATCGGTTAAATAACTCGATGTCGGTCACTATTGACCGATACCGGTTACATAACCGACATCGGTTATGTTTAAAACAAGCTTTTCTTAAAATAGAAAAGTCGGGAGGCAATTTTAGATTCTTATTTTTAGAGCCATGCAAAGATGTTAAATACAAGGATGCAAGGTTGTTGTCATCCATACAGGGTAGTTGCATGGGAGAATTGAGTGATAAGGAGGAAAGAGACAGTAAAGTGATCGTAAGCTTAGAGTAAGAAGGTGTAAAAGCAAGTAATAGTGAAGAGGGTGGTGAACATGGTGAATAAGGAGAAGCATCCAGCAAGGCAGAGAGGAGAGGGAAGACATGTTCCACCTCAAACTGCTACATCCCAGAGGTATATATGATTTTTGGATGGAATTAATTTTTTTCCTACATATGAATAGGATGTGGGAAGGTAAGTGGGTAGAGATAAAAAGAAAGGTGATAGGCAAAAGGTTTGGGATGGGGTGAGTGTTGTAGGGTAGGTAATCAGGTGTTGGAGATATGTGCGTAGGTACAGAGAGGGGAAAATGAGCGCAGAAGTTATCATAGGTGGTGTTTTTTTGAGCGGGGTGATTGGAATTGACAGTGACCAATATCATTTAGGAATAACCAATATCGGTTGTCTACAACCGATATCGCCATCGTGTAAAGTTGTGGATTGTGATAAAAAAACGTGGGGAAGTTATTTGTTGATTTGTTGTTTGTTGGTTTAATGTGTGTAGGCACAGGTAGGGTTGAGGATGAATGATAGGGTGCGTGCCAGTTTGTTGTCACGGTCCGAGCAGATGTAACATCAGCCGAGCGGGCATTAATAAACCTTGTGGGATTAAGCGGAATCTGCTATTATTCACGGATCACATGCAATCATGCTATGTTGTAGGCATTGATTGAGAGATGGAATCCTGAAAAAAATACCTTTTATCTGCCAACAGGGGAGATGACCGTGACATTAGAAGATGTGTTCCGAATTTTGAGACTTCCAATTACAGAAGACCAAGTGTATCGTGGGGGGCCTAACGCAGCGGGCAGCGATAACGGTAGTTTTGGTCCAAATTACATGAGATTTGACACACGGCGAGGTTTGACATTCACTTATAGTATAAGTTTTGCAAAAGACACCCCGAGGCAACAACATTAGTAGTGGTATTAATGATAGCGGTGGGGTATTATGCATTACCTAGAGTGAACGGTGGAAGATTTCAAATCATTGATGTGTATTATTCGTGAGATGATAGAAGGTAGTGTTACTTTCACATGTGCACTGCATATCTTGAGGAGCTATACAGGGTTTATGGGCATGCAGTGAAATCACAGGGACTACACTTTGGATTGTGCATACTTATTACATTGTTAGGCCTATGAGCACATTGTGTGTGTGTGTGACCAATAGGCCGACCAATCCAGGAGGAGAGACAGAGGCAGGTGCAGAGGGTCGAGATTGAGACGATGGGTCTAGACAGAGCAAGAGGTAAAAGCCGAAACCGTGATAGATGATGCCGAGTGTTATAGGAAGATGTGGGAGATGGATATGATTACAGATATCTATTGGAGGCCTTACGGGAACTACATGGTGACAGCAAACATAGCCGAGGATTTGAGGGTGTAGAGCGATTAAGGTGGATCACGGACACAAAGCCGTGAGTATGAGAGGATTCCTCTAGATCATGTGCGTGACAATTTAGATTTGTTCAGGATATACCCATGGCTCATAGACCATATAGGAGGATTGATGCCGAGGCACCCCTCTCACCGCCACGACCGACACTTCCGGATGACCGAGAGACAAAGAATGATCGATCGCAGGTAATGGATGCGGGAGTGACAGAGTCCTATAGATTATGGTGGGTAAGCAGAGCTGCGAGGTACACATGAGAGTGTTGATCATCCTGACATAGCTATGATTACAGCAGAGAGAGACCGCCTACAGGGTTTAGTTCACCAGCTTCAAACACAGGTGAATGAGACAATGGGATTGTTAGAGGTTTTGCAGTCATGAGTGGAGAGACTAGAGGTAAGATTCCTCCACACGAGAGGGCATATTCATATGTTATAGGAGAGATTAGCAGATCAGTGGGAGGAACCAGTAGCAGTGGACCCTTTGAGGATGGAGAGGCCAGGTGAGTGGTGTCAACGATCACCATCACTACCGGGTTCGGGATGAGGTTGTAGGGACCTACGTGAATTTCATAGGGGTAGAAGAATAAATAAGGCGCGTCGATGATAGAGAAGATGTATTTGTTTAACATCTAAATAAAACTGAATATGTATGTTGATTTTGAGTTTATGATAATAATAAGAAATGTTTGTGTTTTGAATGTTTGGATTGATAAAGGACAAAGGTGAGTGTTATCAATATAAATATGTGAAAACATTTATATTTTTAAAAAACACAACATATGATAGGTTATGGTAGGGGATGGTCGAGCTAACCTTGGGAGACCCCATGTCTCCTAAGTGCTGCCTACATAGCCCATTGCACAAAGCAAGGAGGGGCCTCAGACCGATGTAGTTCTCCCTTAGGACCAGGGAGAGGTGAATTCAAGCAATTTGGTTGTGGTTAGGCAATTTGTTGGTTGGTAAAAATTTTGATATTGGTAGGGTAAGGTTGTTGGAGTTGGTAAGGTATAGGTGAAGCGAGGGTTAGCTTACCCAAGCATTAGGGAACCGTGTCCTGATTAAGGTCAACACATAATCCTAGATTCGGGTAAAAGAGGAAAAAATGTCCCATAGTTGGAAAGAGCTAAACAAACCACGTATTATCATAGGATGAGCTTGAATCTCTAGGTACCTTGCATATGCGAGAAGTCAATAGGTGGAAAGAGTTGTATAATCACAATATATCGGTTATACGTCACGTCCCTTGAGTTTTGTTGTTTTGAAAAATGGTGAGGTGAGGTGGATGGTATAGCTGGGGCGTAGAGGACTTGTTATAAGGTGATTATTCTGACGAAATAGATCCAAACCTAAATAGACGAGTCCATGACTCAAAAGTGCTTTTGAATACTGCTTTTATTTTTCTGGATATAGACTGATCGATGCGGGAAGTCTATATGGGATATGCATTTTTTTGTTTCTTGAGGTCTTCACAAAGCTGATCAATGCGAGAAGCTTCTGATAGAGGCTGACTTTGTATAGTTGTCCTTCAAGGGAGCAGTCTACTTATAGTAGCATGATGCGGCTTTGCACATAGCTGTCCTTCGAGGGAGCAGTCTAGTTTATAATAGCAGATGTGGCTTTGCACATAGCTGTCCTTCGAGGGAGCAGTCTAGTTTAGAGCTTAGAGGTCTAGATGTCCATTTGGCATGAAGTATCTAGTTTTGCAGGAAGTTTGACTCAAGAATATCCCAGAATCGTATAATTGAGAACTTGTTATTTTGATACTTTTAAGTCATGGACCAGACTAAAAAGGGGAAGGCATCTTTAAGAGGAGGTGATGATCAAACCATGTGAGCTTGATTCTATTTTGAGATGCACGAAACAAGGTGTATGAGGTGGTAAATGAGCTCAAGGGATGAGCGCAAGGTAGATAAGAAGTGATGTAACACTAAATTCAATAGTAGAATGGTCGAGATGCAAGGCATTAAGGGGTTCAGGCTCAGGTTTACCATTAAGTGAAGCTAAACGATAAGTACCTGATCCATAGGTGTGAGTGATAATGTAAGGCCCAATCTAATTAGGAGCAAATTTTCCACGTTTTCTTTTTTCTAGTTTGGTTACATGTTGATTCTCTTTGAGGACAAGATCACCAATCTTAAAGGTACGCTCATGAATTCACTCATCATAAGCACGCTTAATGCGCTTTTGATAAATTTGAAGGTGGTCAAGCGCTGTAAGATGATGCTCATCAAGAAGCTCTAATTGGGCTAACCGCTCTTGGCGGAAGTCATCATTGGTGAGAATATCCCAAGAGATATTCGAGAGAAGGATTTGTATTTTGAGAGGCAAGATAGCCTCGATACCATACACCAAAGAGAATGGTGTGGCATTAGTGGAAGTATGAATGTTGGTACGATAAGCCCAAATGGCAAAGGGGATGTGATCATGCCGCTTTTCCCAAAATTGTTAATGACTTTCATGAGAATTTTGATTAAGGTATTGTTAGAAGATTCGGCTTGTCCATTTTCTTGTAGATAGTAAGGTGACGAGAAGCTAAGTTTGATACCAAAGTTGTCACAAAGGTCTTGTAACAACTTATTTTTGAAGGATTTTCCATTATCTCATTATCGATGATGAGGAACACCAAAACGACAGATAATGTGATGATTGATGAACTCAACAATTTTTATTTTTAGTTGAAATGAGTGGAACGGCCTCCACCCATTTATTGTAATATTCGGTTGTCGTGATGATCCAATGGTGATGTGAAGAAGGTGGGTGAATCTCACCAATAAGGTCTAAACCCAATTGTGAGAAAGGCCAAAGATCTCGTGCGACCTGTAACGGGTGGCTAGGAATATGTTGAAGGTTGGCATGTTGTTGACACATGGCACAATGCTTAACATATTCGCAGCAGCTTTTGCGAGAGTAGGCCAATAATATCCTAGGCAAGGATCCACTTGGCCATGGCAAGGCCACTAAAGTGCCCACCACAAAGTCCGTCATGGATTTGTTGGGTGGTGTGAGTGACTTTAAGCAATGGTTAGACAGCGAAGGAGGATACCATCGAAGCCATGTTTATAGAGGATTCCCCCCATGACAACATAACGAGAAACACTTTTAAGAAAAGCACGTTTGCCATTACTAGTAAGGTCAGGTGGTAGAACAGAGGTTGTAAGGTAGTCGTGAAATTGGTGATACCAGGTATCCTGCGAATCAGTAGATACATTATTTACCATACAAACATCCAAACTAAGTAAGATGGGGCAAAGAGTTGTTGGACCAAGACAAATATGTCTAAGTCAGTTGGTGAGGCCGGAATTTGTAAGGCCAAGCAAGCCATAGTATCTGCAAATTTATTAGTTGAGCGGGAATGTTTTGGATAGAATAATGAGAAAATAAGGTCAAAAGTGAATCCATGTAATGTTTGTACTTTTGAAGTTCCTCATTTTACATTAGTAGATGCCAAGAACTTGATTTACTACCAATTGAGAGTCACCGAAAATATTAATAGACTTCACACCTAAGTGTAACGCAACGTGGAGACCCAAAACAAGGGCCTCGTATTCCACTGTATTGTTAGTGCAGGGGAAATTGAGCCTGAATGAAAGAGGCATAGGTTCACCTTCAAGAGGAATGAGAACAACGCCTGCCCCTCCACCGCACTAGCATTTAGATCCATCGAAGAAGAGGGTCATTGGATATGACACATCACTGAGTGAAAGAGTTGTGATGAGTTCATCAGGGAAAGTAAAATTGGTAAATTGTTCCCTAGGTAAAGGGGCTTCCACGAGTTGGTCTGCGATAGTTTTTCCTTTGACTGATTTCTGGTGTACAAACTCAAGGTCGAGGTCGGCGAGGAGCATAAGCCATCGGGTGATGCGTTGGTTTAGATGAGGTTTGGCGTACATATAATGTATGGGGTCAGCATTGGTGATGACAAAATTTTTGTGATTCAGGAGGTAATGTCAGAGTTTGGTGGCCACAAATGATAGGGCTAGGCACAACTTTTCTATATGTGTATACCTAGTCTCGTAATCCACAAGAGTACGGCTTATGTAATAAACTACTTGTTCTCGATGCTCAGAGTCACGATGTGTGAGCATGGCTCCTACATCATGGTCAGGTGGTAGAAAGGGTGATCGTTACGAGGTGGGACAAGCACGGGTGGATGCAAGAGATAAGCTTTAAGAGCCTCAAAGGCTTGGTCTTGCTCCATTGAAAGACAATTTCCTTTTTAAGGAGATGATGGAAAGGTTGACATCGATCCGAGAGTTGTGAAATGAAACGCCAGATAGATTGGATTTTCCCTACAAACTACGCAATTGTTTGAGGTTAGTGGGTGGGGGAATTTCTAGGATAGCTTTGACTTTAGCTAGGTCGACCTCAATGCCATGCAAAGAGACGATAAAGCCAAGGATTTTTCCCAAAAGGACGCCAAAGACACATTTCTTTGGTTGAAGACGAACACATATTGTAATAGGCGATTGAAAATAATGGTTAAACATCGAGATGTTCACTTTGCAATGTTTGGATTTTCCAAGAAGATCATCAACATAATCCTTGAGGATAGTGTGCATAATGTCATGAAAAATATAATTCATAGCCCACTTGATAGGTCGCACCAAAGATTCTTAAGGCGAATGGCATGACACAATAAAAAAAAGGTCCCCCTGTGGGGTAATGAAGGTGGTTTTATGTTGATCGACCAAGGGGCTACCAAAATTTGATTGTATCCCGAGAAGCCATCCATCGAGAAAGCATCTCATGGCCCGCGGTGAGATCAACAATTTGATCAATGCTAGGTAGGGGGAATTCATCCTTTGGGCAAGCAAGGTTAAGGTCCCAAAATCCGTGCATATCCGAAGTCCCCCATCGCTTTAGTGATAGGTACGACACTAGAAATCCATTGCATGGATAGTCAATAGGTAAGATGAAAGAAACATAAATGAGGCATCAAGCTCTTCTTTCACCAAGAGGGCAATGTGTGGATGTATTTTTCTCAGTTTTTGTTTAACTAGTTTAGAGTCTAGTTTCGAGTGATGTTATGGACAGCAATGTCGGGATCGATTCTGGCATGTTAACGTAGGACCAAACAAAAGCTTGATTGTAGGCACGGAGGAAGGTAGTGAAGGTGGCTTGTTCTAATGCATCGAGAGATTGTCGATCTTTAAAATGTGATGATCGTCCTCTCGTGTGGATGTTGATTTCTATTGTCGATTCATTCAACATAGTTTGGGTGTCGATGGTAAGGCACGTTGAATATAAGAGTCGTCCACACCAAGGTAAGTGAGGATGGAGTCATCATCCTAGCACTCCAAAACATTAATCAAGGAGAATCTTCTTTGATCATGTCCGGATATAAAAGGGGAGAGAAGATGGGTCTTCACTATCGCATTGATAAGTGAGAGGACCCAGAAGATACCATTCATGAAAAAAAAGTTAGGAGGGATAGATTCCGGTCTATCAACTCTGTGGGTGAAGGTGGAAAAATGGGCGATGATGGTTCAGAAGGGGTGAATTCATTGTTTTCCTAGATATAATTGACATGAGGTTTCTTTGGTGTAGGTGGTTCAAAAAATCCAAGACCACGATGATCTTTTTGTTTGCAGGTACTTACAGGAATGATTGTATGTCAACCTTGTTCATAAAGACCGAAACCAAAACCCTTCCAAGCACAGCGTGTCAGGAAGGTGAGGGAAAAATGACGGTTGGTTAGATATCAAAAATCAGATTAGAAGGGAACCACACCAAGGGGAGGTTCAGGGGTGACAGAGGATGTGTCGACACCCCCATACGTTAGGTTGGTGTGGCAATTAGGTGGTCCGTAGGAGATCACCTCCCCCACATGACGGTCGTAGGTAGGATGCGCATGTAACTATCTCTACTCCTATGGGGTATGGAAGGTTCTAATGTTGTATAGGTGGTATTCCCCTAATGTAAGGCGTTGAAAAACATATACCAAGGGATCTGAAGTTGGGATGTTGCCTACGGGAAGGAAGTGGTATTCGCGGTGGTGGATTCATTGGTCGAAGGTGTGAGTGTGGTTAAGGTGGATGGTTGAGGCGTGGTTGAAGTAGATGGTTGGGCTAGATCAATGGGTGCCTTGACTGGTACAAGCACATCATTAGGGCGATATAACATATTGCAAGTTTTGAAAGGGGAAGCATCAACTTTGACAATGTAAGACTTCCCCTCATACTCAAATTTGATGCATCTATGTAAGGTGGAGGGAACGCATCCCATAGCCTGGATCCAAGGGCGGCCTAACAATATGTTGTATTAGAATTCTCCCTCAAGGACATAGAAGAGTTCGGGTAAGGTACGTGGCCCTACATGAATGTTAAAGATCACGGTGCCTAAGGTATAAGTAATAGCATCGTTAAATGAATGCAACATGGTGGGGTTGGCACACATGCAAATAGGAGGGATATTCATCCGTTGGAAGGCTTTGGAAGAGACGATGTTTAGGCTAGTGCTTCCGTCGATCATAACATGACGTACCGGATGTCTCGGATGTAATCCAAGATGAAAAGAGCGGGATCGGGATCTTCTCACCAAAGACAACAATTTATTCTTCGGAAAACTCGACAAAGAACGGCTTGTTGTACAGGGGACAAAAGTGGTTATGGAGGTAGGTTGTTTGGTGAGAGAAGCAACATGGTTGGGTGTTAAAATGGAGGTGACGGGCAAGGTTTCGTTAGGTAGACCTCTATCCTCAAGGATCTCAATTAAATCTTGTCGATGTGATTCGGATGTTTGAATGAGATCATAGAGTGTCATTTTGACAGAGACTCGGTGAAGTTGTTTGATCATGGTGTGATGGGAAACTCCATCGAGAGATGGGATAGCAGCAGTCCATAAATGACCACTTTAGGTGGTGGTGCAATCTGGGATGGCGGAAGGAGAAAGAGAGGCCGCAAGTGTGCTTTCTTTAGCTTTTCCATTGTTTTTCTGACCTCGAGTAACAATGTTAATCATGTTGATCTCGTGAATACGAGAGGAGGAAGATGGTGGGGATAAGTCATTATCCTTGAGAGGTGGGGTTTCAATGATGATAGATTTTGGTGAGGTGGGGACAGGTGGTATAGGAGAAGGGATCGAAGCTAAGGGCTTATCTCTCCGTAAATTGTCTTTCTTAGGTTGTCTATCCGAGATAGGTGACTAGCGAAGGATGGCTTTCAAAGCTTTGCATCCTTCTACATCATGTCCTGGTGTGCGATGGTAAGCACAATTTTAGATTCATCATAACCTATAGGTCGAGGTTTAGATGGATCATAGAGTTTGAGCGGGGGTAGGTAAATGGCCGCATCCCCTACCAACATATCAAGGATCTTAGAGTAAGATCCTTTGAGCGGGTCAAATTCAGATGAAGATGAGGCTGTTGATTGAGTGGGTGAGATTTTTGATTGTTTTGGTAATGGTTGGGTACGAGTGGTTCGTACGGGTGGTGATTTAGGCAAGGTATTTTGATGATTGGTTTTAACTAGGCGTGGTTTCTTCTGCGCAGAAGTTATGTTTAGCTGGTTAGATGATGAGGCCCCAACTAACGTGGTGGCAGGAAACAACCACGGGGAGAGAGGAGCGATAGAAAACAAGTCCTTCGATGATCAAGTTTGCTTAGGGTTGGTAGGTAGGTGAGATACTTGGGGTGACGGTGTTGAGATGCCTATGAGTGTCTGTAGGGGTGCAAAAGGTATAGGTCATGTTAAAGAAGATGTGGGAGGCATGGTGTATTGAGGCAAGGTGGAGGGGTGAGGCCCTAATATAGAAGGTAGGTGTGATGGTGAAGGCTAAAGCCATGCCTGCTGTATCGGTGTGATCGGGGCGAGGGTTTTAGTTGTGGAAGAGGCATAGATTGGACTCGAGGAGATTGGGTTTGTCTCCTAGGTAGATTGACGGCATTATTTTTGGATAAATCTAACTGTTTAGGTGGGTGTGTCAGGCTGGGAATTGGTGAAGTCCCAAGCGTAAGGGAAGGTTTGGTTAGGTTGATAGAGGTGGCTGAGGGATTTGATAGAGATGAGGGGGGTGAAGGTGAGGACATAGGCATTTTGAGATTTCGTAAACACCTCGAGTATATGGTAGAGGTGTCTAGATTAGTCATCTACATTTGAGTAGAATATGGTGTACTCAAACGCTCCCATAAGACTCGTCTATCTTCTAAGGGATGACAATCTTCATGTGTGAACAGGAACTTTGGTATGGAAGAGAGGTGGGTTGTGATTCCAGGTCCACTGTGGGTGTGATACAGGGGGTAAATGAGGCGCTGTATCAATGGGTGTTAAGAGGTCAACCGGTCGCTGGAAATATTTAGGTGATGAAGAACTAATAGGTAGGAGGGCATGTTCGAGGGGATCCATCATGATTAAGGAGTTTGGTGATGTAGGTTCAAGGGGTTTCTCCTCTAAGGCTGACAGAAAAAGTGGCAAGCCTTCTTCTTTTGCAGCAAGAGTGGTGGAAGGAGATGTTTGGGAAATAGATAAGTTAGATAACATCCACTCACAATCTTGCAAGGATGTGGTGTAAGAAGGTTCATTTGTGAGAAGAGAACTCGGGTGGTTAATTCCTTTATGGGTAAAGGAATAGCAGGGACTATCCTCTTGTCATGATGAAGGAGAAGGAGGTGAGCATCCTGCGTTGGTGAAGAAGCTTGATTCAAAATTTCCTCAAAGGAAGCCACAGGTTGGGAGTTGAAAATTGCATGGATCTCATGCACACTCTTCTCCTCACCGAGGTTTCTTGGTTTGTGTTATCTTGTTAGATGCATAGTTTGGAAATGGTTTGTTGAAGATTTTTAAATTTTGATTAGCGGGGGCATTAGGATTATCAAGAGTTATATCCCCTACATCAACCATTTCCTGCACTATGTTTTTCAACATCTTGTAGTTTTCGTGACTGTGTCCCTTCACACGATGGAAGTTACAAAAGTCATTTTCTTTATACCAAGAAGGTATAGCGTGGGTGGAATCAAACCCGAGTGAGGTTTAATAGGAGGAAAGGTGATAGCTCCTACTTTAAGCAATTTGTCTAAGATCACACCATAAGTTTCTCCCAAGGGAGTGTAGTTGATGGGCTCGGCTTTATACTTATAGGTGGCTTTCGGCTGGGTATTAGATAGTGCTTGAGATTTGACCGTCACTGCATGTACTACACCCTTTGATTTCAAAGTAGCCGATGCGTGAGAGTTGGTGGTGTTGGGTTTGGTGGTAGAGTCTTGGGTCCAGAAATTTGAGCTTTTGTTGCGTAACCTCAATTTTTCCTCCTCTAAGGCTGGAATCTCTAGTTTTGAGCCATAGTAAAGGCCTCATCAAAGGTGCGGAAAGTTTGAATTTGGAGGGTGGGAGAAATGTGTTTAGTGTAGGCCCGTGTAAAGAGTTCGATGAGCTCGACCTGAGGTAAGGCGTAAGTAAGTTGGTTGATGAGGCCCCGCCATCATCCAACAAAATCTATGATAGACTCGTCTTCAAATTTTCAGATGGCATAGAGGTCGGTAATGGATACTTTCTTAGCAATATTGATGGAGAAGTGATCCAAGAAAGATTGGGCTAACTGGTTAAAGGAGAAGATTGAGTGTTGGGCTAAAGCACTGTACCACTCCAAGGCAAGTCCTGATAAGGACATGGGAAAGGTACGGAGTAGTAAGGAATCGTCATGAGAAATCGAGATAGCGGGGCATGTCGAACGATCGTAAGTGTTGTTGAGGGTCCTCCTTACTATTAAAGCGAGTAAATTTTAGTAATTCCCATTAAGGAGGATATGTATGAAGGGGGATAGAAGGATGAATAGGTTCCCGACAAAATTGCTCATATGTCAGGGTGTTACGACTTCCTAAAACAGAAGCCTCAAGATTTTGCATCTTGTCCATCATCTGTTTGATTAAATCATTGGTTGGGTTAGATGATGGTGTTGTCGTTGTAAACAGAGGAGGATTGGTCCAAGAGCCGCTACTAGACAATGGTGGGATTGAATGTTGATAAGATAATGGTGATGAATGTGTTGGGGTAGATGAATAAGGGTGTCATATATAAGAGGTTGAGGCCACCGGATGAATTTTTGGAAATGAAAAGGTGGGCGGAGCTTGTGAGGGAAAGCTCGTGTGTATAGGTGGCAGAGAGCAAGTTATAAAAGAGACAGTCTGTGAGAGAGATGAGGTAGGGTCAGTGGATAGTATTGATATGTGGGGCCCCAGATTAATGAAAGGAAAGCCAATTGGTGCAGTATGAACCACCGAAGCCACTGAGCTGGGAGACAGGGCTAAGGATGAAGACGGTGAGGCGGAGTTATTAGGTGGGGAAGGGGCTAAGTGAGCGGTGATACTAATAGGCATACCAACAAGGAGCTGACCATCGGGTGTACGGTCAGGGGTATGAGACAAATAATATTGTATGGCGCTAGGATTAGCATCCAAAAATTTGGAAAATTCCTTATCTCCTATAGGGATCTTGGGAAAATTACTGGTATCCATAGGATTCCCCATAGGATGTGAAGGGGGTGACTCAGGAAAAGGCATGGAACAGGCATGTGAAACCATGGCTGTAGCTTGTTTCAGGTGATAACAACCATGGACAAGAGGACACAACAGGTATTTAATTAATCTGGAACGGAAACAACAACAAAATGTTGGAATTGATAGGTTGTTGGTTTGTCAAGAACTGTTAAACACAGTAACCGATATCGGTCAGATAACCGATGTCGGTCAGAATGTAGCCGGCGTCGGTCAGTTAACTGATGTCGGTAGTATAGGACTGGTGTTGGTCACTGTGAAAGCAAAGAGAGGATGTAAGAAGCTACTAGTTTGGGGATAACAATGCTTATTATACCTACCAAACTGTCATGAAGTGATCACTGAAACAGTGTATGACAGAGAAACAGAACTAAAAAAACAAGCAAGATGCACAAGAAAATCAAGAGACTAACCCTAGGATTAGTTTTAATCACTTTGGGCTTATGCCTTAGACGCCAGATGATGTCAATCCTAAACAAAATACCTAAGGGAGATGTCAAGTTTGTTTGGGCTCATAAGGCTACCTCAATCAGGCGAAGGAATACCGCGGGAAGGGGGGATGTTTGAGCTATTTTGTTGATTATGATGTGATTTGGTATGCGTTGTGTAGTGAGAGTAAGATTAATTTCTCGTCAATACCATGGATATCACCCCCACGTGTACGACCTGTTACTTAATCTACGTTCACTAGAATTAAAAATAGCAAGCAAGAATGTGATGCATGTGTTTTAAACCCAAATCGAAAATGATATTCGATGAAGCAAAGAAGATGACTTTCACTAATGCAAAGATGTGAAAGAAAGAAAAATTATTTTACCAAAATGCCAAAATATTTTGAAGAAAGAAACAGAAAGTGTGCTCCCTATATGAAAGCAAGCAAGAAAGAAAGAAACCCGAAAAGGGTCCCACCGGGCATGCCAAAATGTTTCACACAGAATTTCGTTCTGGAATAGAGTTGCTTCTATCCTTTCATTATCTTGAGAAACAGATAAGGGTTAGGGCTAGGAGGAATACCTGTTGAGTGTTGGGAAGGTGTGCACGTACCGTAGAGAGATCAGATCGATTGTGAAGAACTCCTTTTCTCTGGAAAGGACTACCTGTAAGTAAGAATACAAGACACCAGATCTTAGTTAGACAATAAGTGAGGGAACTGCCTTGGGCCCAGGAAATATTAGACTTCCTTTCGAAGGTGGTCAGTTCCCCTTTTAATACGAATTAATGCAAATGATAACAAAGAAGCTATTGTGAAATCACGATTTAGGTACCTCGTTAAAAAGCAATAGAGACTAAACTACCAATAATAAAATGTCATGATGTTTGTTTGGTCACCGGTTATTGATGCATTCAGATCAAGTTACAAGGATAGACCCAACTAGATATGAGATTGTTTGGGGGTAAATAAGGGAAAGGTTGGTTTTGGTATAAGTCACAGTGACCGATGCCGGTCACTGGATAACCGACTATGGTTATAACACCGATACCGGTAGAAGATAACCGATATCGGTAGGGGTAGTGATTTAGGGGTTTCGAATGGAAGTCAGTTGTAAGGTGGTTATGGTGTTTATAGGGTTAATAAATGATTAGGGGGGGTAGTAGGGTGATGGAGAAAACTCAGAGAGTGAGAAAACTATCTTTGGGGCAATATCGGGGTTGATGAATGAAAGTTAGGTGCAGAGTGCTGCCGGGTGGTAGATCTAGGAGTGAGCTTATAATTATTATGAATTAAAAGTTCAAGAAATGGTGTTTAGAAACATACAAGATACTACTTACTAGTTCTTGATGAAGATACAGGTCCAAGGAATGTGGTGGTGATAGTAAGGCTTAGTTGGGATGATCTGGTATTGGAAAGCGAGCTGATGAAGCTATCCTCAGTCTTTTCCAATGCTTGGATGAGTGTGACAATGATCTAGTTGCTCAGTTACAGTCTTGGGCTCGATCCTCTTCTCTACAACCTCTTCTACTTGTTTCACTTCTCTCCCTCCTGCCAAATGAATTCCAGATCCCTTCTTTTTGGTTGGGGAGATCATTTATTGGGAGCCAATGGGAGTTACGTAACCGACGACGGTCTAGTAGGAACTGATGTCGGTTAGGTCAAAGTGGCTATTTTTAGTAAAATAGCCATCTTTCCCTCCTTTTCTCCTGAGGGATCAGTTGTGGGCTTAGTCAAGTCATTATTAGGCTCATTTTGGTGCGGGTGAGGGGTGATGAGTCATGGGTATGGGTCCGGATTAAGTCATAGGTCTTGATTAGGTTGGTTTAAGGTTATGGCTAGGTCATGATGAGGTGGCGAGGTGAGGTGGTAGGGTTGGAGATGTAGATTTATTAATTATAAGGTAACTAATAAATAATTAAGTGTGTAAGGTTTAGGTGGTGAGGTAGGGTTAGGTTGTGGGACGAGAAATGGGGTACAAGGTGTCGTAAGACACAAATTTGGTGTCTATACCATGATCTTCCTCCATAATACACATGTGCTCATGTTTGAGTACACACCGGCACAAAATATCATCCCGACCAAGTTTTTATATATCTCCACCAATCAACATCTAATTCGCAATGTAAATGGCAAGTTGTTTTCTTTTTATACTCTTCATTCCATCAGGCCACACATGTTTGTAAAAATACAACAATATCCTTGAAATCAGAGGGTGTGCATTATAATCTGAACAACTTTTCATCCTCCATTATGTCTTCAATGCTCTATGCATCCTCACTTGAATTACTTCTTGAAATATGCTTAGGTCATGAATTACTCTTTCATAGTTTTACTACGACTGGAAAGTCAAACTCTTGAAATACCAAGATCCAATGGCATATGTGCCCCTGCAAAATAGGCTTGTTTACCAAATAATTAAGTTTCATGTGATCTATGTAAAAGATAAATAGAGTGGCCAACAAGTACTACCTAAACTTATGTAGGACATAAATCATAGATAATGCTTCATGTTCCATTGTTGTGTAATTCTTCTCAACTAGAGTTAACTTTCTCGCTTGCAAAACATAAAGTGTGATCAATAATCCCCTCTCCATGTTGTACTTTAACCGATCCAATTTTCATTCTTGATGCATCTACATGCACATGAAAGGGCTTTTCCCAAGAGGGAAATCACAAAATGGTCATAGTGGTAAGCTTCATCTTTAACGTATCAAAAGCCACATGTTGTGCCTTATCCTAGTGAAATCTTCCATTATACCTCAAAATTTCTTCCAAAGGTGCGGTAATGCTAGCATAGCCTTTGATAAAACATTTGTAGTAACTCCGTATGCCCCAAAAATCCATGCCTTTGCACTTTGATTGGTAGGATCCTCCAAACCCAAAATAACAACTTTGGCAGGATCCACCAATAAACCTTCCTTACAAATAATATGACCTAGCAATGTGCCAAAAGGAGTAGAAAAGACACATTTATTAATGTTTAGAGAGATACTTAACTGTATTTACCTCTCAAAGATCAATCTCATGTTTTTGCAATGATATTTCATGAATCCATGCACTTTCCAATCATCCAGGTACACTTGTAGAAACTTATGAATAAAATCTTAAAATGCTAGGACCACAATGTGTGAAAATACATCAATCACATTCTTAAATCCAAAGGGCATAAGCTGTAATAAAAACTTCCCCATTCGGTGGTGAAATTAGTATTGTCTTTGTCTTCCTTCACAATCCTTACCTAGTGATACCATGAGAAATCATCACGTAAAATAGTAGATTTCACGCCCTACTACACCTTCCAAGATTTCCTCTATAAAGGGTGTTAGAAAAGGATGTATAACACATGCAACATTCAAATATCATGTAAAACGACACGATATTTATCCTCTCATCCTTATTAATACTAATCACCATTGGGATAAATAATTTAGACTCTTCAATGACCTTAATGATCCCGATTCCAACATTTTATCAATTTCTTCTTTCACCTTCATCCTAAAGGCATTTTCCCAATTGGGCACCTACCTTCCTTCGACTTAATCTGCATCTCTCCCAATGAGTGATGAGCCCCTTTAAATTCATGGTATCCGCATAGGAAAAAATCCATGCAGCAGCTCGATTATCTTTGAAACCTCTTGGTCTATCCAATAATCACTAATGATTTCTTCTTTCAGTTTTGCTTCTATGCCAATGTTAACCTTCTTTGTCTTCAAAGTATTATATTAAGTGTGCACCTTCTCATCTGCATTATCCAAGACTTCACATGTACCCTCTATGTGATTAACATCTATAGTTTCTACTTCCTCATCATCTATTAGGTATACCATTTTTTCCTTCTCTTTTTCTAGGAAGGTACGCTCAAACTGTACTTCATTTGTTTCTTCTTCTTCAAAGAGCACCTCCAAATCAGGTTCCCCTAGAAAATCTAGGATGAGGTCCTCATATTTAATACTCTCTCCTAGAGTAAGGTTCTTTACTACCTCCAAAGATTCATTTACTGATGGTTTAGAAGATAAATACTCAAAAATCTAAATAATACCTCTATCGGCTCTTGACAATTTCCTATCTGATGATGTAACTCTCAATAGACATACCATACATTAGCATAACCCTACAAGGTGGAATAGAACTAATTAACCTAGAGTGATGGGGGTAAATCTTGAAACCTTCCATCTAGTCTTTCTCATATTCCCGAATGTTGTACAAGGTAGTTTCCTTCCCATTATAATTACATATCTTTAAAGGTGCATTGTTCTAGATAAATCTAATAGAGAACATGATCCTTAATTCATGCCACTCTATAAGATTATCTTGATGATTCATGCACTAATGCACAATTATTCCACATAAGTTATAAATAAAATAATATTCCTTCGTTCTACTTCATAGGTCCACTGGACTTCCATGGCATGCAAAAACACATCAGGGTTACCTTCTCTAATATAACTTGGTAACTATCTTCCCCCGATGCCTAAATGAGTGCACCTTAACAAATAAAGTCACGCCTCCCTTTAATTCTCTCCTAACCAACTCATAAGTGCATTGCATCCAATTATCACATGTAATCTTAGTCGTATCACTCATGAACTAAGCATCATCCCATTGAATGAATCCTCTTAATGGTTCAATAACCTTTGGGTCTCTGGTGGTGCACACATAAATTTATTTATGTCCTCTTCACCTAAAGTCTCTACATAAGATGTAGACCTCCCGTATGTTAGTGGAATAATTACACACTCTTTATTGTTCTCAAAATTGATGTATCCCTTATTGAAGCACAAATCAACATTATTCACATAACACCAAGGGCATCCAAGTAATGCTAGAAAAATATCTACCTTTGAAAGATCTAAGACCTCAAAATCCACAGTGAACTTGGCCCCTTTAATGGTTATGGAAGCATTCTTAAAAACTCGATGGGCATAGCTTTAGTTCTATTCGCCATGTACGAGAACATTTAAAGATGGCTGTAATGGTGGTCTCCCCATCTGATTCCGGGAATCCAAAGTAAGAACATTAACCTCTGAACCTATGTCAATTAGTATGTTGCTCAAGATTCATCGATCAACTACCACATTCAATGTGATTTCCTTGTTGTAATCAAGAATATGAGGGGGAAATTTAGCATGCAAGATCTGCCTCTCATGCTCACCTCTAGCACTGATATCTTTCCTCTCAACCACTCTCTTAACAAGGGAATGATAGTTTCCTTGCATAGCATCTTACATACCACTTTGAAATCATCAATTTCCTTCTAAGGGATCTTATCATTCCTTGCCTACTCTAACTTCTATAACCTCTCCTTGAAGCATTGGATCTATCCTTGTAAACTCCAAGTAACCTCCATAGTCTCCTGCTAAACCTCCTTCTGATAATTTGGATCGGGATACTTTTCATGAAATACTTCTTCTCTTGTAACGAGAGGCCTCTGATTCAATATTTCTCTAGTGCACGTAGCTTCAATGCATATAGTTACTAATAAAGGTTCCAACTCAAAATTAGATGCTACCTAAGGCATGAACATGGGATCAGTGTGCTTCACACTAACCATTCCCGAGCCCTTGTCCTTCTAATTCTATCTCATGTGATCATACAAATCAATCCACTCCTCATACTTATGTTTCTTTCCACACCACGAGAATTGCAAAAAAAAAAATTGGGCATTCACACTTGTAGTGATCCGTAGATCCACAATTGAAACAAGTTCCATGGGGGAAGTCACTCCTTCCTCCTCTGCGACCACTATGACATCTGAATCCTGCGTGAAAAATTCTTCCCCTTACTCCACCATCTTCACGTCCTTCATGTTGATGCTCCTCATTTTTAGAACGGTTCATGATGTTGGTCTAGCACACATTAATATCAATTGGATTATGAATGTGGTATATCAACTGGAAATCCTAAATACCATGAGTAGTAGATGTATAAATCTTACAATAGCAAGACACATTCTTATGAATCTAACATTATGGCATGCACTTTGAATTTCAAGGGAAACTATCCTTGGTGTGTCCTTATACTTCACAATCTATACACCAAAGTCTATTGTGAGTCTCATGTGCTGAATTTGCAAACACATTTTCAAGTTGATTTACCATGGAAGTAATTTGCACCTCCAAGAAGGGACTTAGCCCAGTATCAACACTTCCAATGGCCTTAGTGTGAAGAGAAGCCTTAAAGGCCTCATACGGATCCATGAAATTATTATGTGAAAGTTCTCATCTAAAAGGTGTTATCAAGCCTCCAAAAAACCATTGAGCATGTTGAGAGGGATGGATATCATAAGATAACTTAGACAAGAGAGTCTTAAAGTGTGCATCATACTCCCTCATACATTCTACCATATCTTGTTGAATCTCTTTGATCATGCTGATGCTCTTTTTCTAAAATTTAGGAATATGAAATTCCTCCAATAAGGCATCATGCAGGGCATTATAATCTACCATTGTCTAATGTGGGTTATACTTTCAATGCTAGCTATGTTCATGCCCCTGCAATGTAGTTGCAAACTAGCTTACCTTTCAATCTATGGTAGTAATCCCCTTAGTGCACCATAGAAATTCATACTTGTGTACATACTATGCAAGATCCTCAACACCTTTATAATCGTAAATGAAGAGACGTCTCATAAAGTACCTTCTTATGGGGTTGTGGTCCTTTCCCACCAAATTTGAAACACCGATTCCCTCCTATGTTTCCTCCACCACCAGATCCACTAACTCCACTTTGGTTCTACTAGCTAAAGATCCTCCGGATCTATAAGATCCTTCTCTTGTAGCAAGTACAGTCCCGAATTAGTGTTACTTTGTGTTCCCACTGGTGTGCTAAACTGAGCTCCAATAGTTTGTGAAGTTTAACTACTTCTAGAAATGATACCTATGATCTTCACACCCACATCTTGTCCAAATGATGTGCTTGATAGAAACCACAAAAAAATAGGAAATGTATGCATGGCCATAGATGAATTCAATGAGAAATGATATCTACATGATGTTTCTCTCTTACCAACACTAACACCAACCAGACTATCAATACTTGTCTCAAGAATTGGAAAACTAAGTGCAAGGGTTAGGTCATCATGTGGGTTCAAATGTGCACCTACGGTCCATCTCCTTTCTTCATATGATGAGATCTCATCAAAGGCTAAGGGGGTTCTTCTACATTTTCCAAGATGGGGTAGTACAAACTACTCAAGTTCCATGTCCTCTGCATGAATCTTAAATCCTTCCTGCAACATCTACCTTCATAAATCCATCACTCCTGCCCGATCTCACATTGTTTTTCAAATTCCCTCTCTCATGCTTCATTATATTTGATCCACCTTTCCTCTCTCTCTAATTCTACTAAAGGATCCACCATCTTTGATCATGGATTATTGTGATCTTGATTTGGTTATGATGCATGATTATTATTAGAGACACTCATATGTGGATGATGATATACTATTTGACATGGATGTTTTATGAATGTTGTTCGGACATGTGATTTTGGATATTGTGAGTAGACTAGAAAATGGACATTATATGATGATGATATAGTTGTTGATATAAATATATTGTGATGATTTTGTTAAATTGCTTTGATGTTGTTGTGATTCATATTTAGATGATTTTGTGATTATATTTATATCATGTTGGATGTTCTGATATGGCCACGAGGCCGAAGGAGGTATTTGTGTTTTGCAGGTTAAAATATCACAACAAACATCGGGGATTGGAGACCAACCACAATGGAATTCTAGGTGAATTCAACAAGGTCACCATGGCAACTTGTTTTATTGTGTTGTGTTTGTTTTTGTTAGGGATTCCCATGGGGGGATCACCTTTATATGTGACCATGGGTTTTGTGTATTTTATTAATGTGGTTTTTTTTTTTTATTGTTTGTATGTATTTTATTAGTGATGTGTCCCTTTCTTTTATTTAATTAAATTGTGGTAGATTAATGTGAGAAATCATATGGTTAAAATTAAATAAATAAAATCAAATTGGGATATGGGAAAGTAATAATGGAAGTTGTTGGCTCTTTGTATTAAATATGTAAGGGATGTGTAAGTTTGTGTAAGAGTTGTGTAAGTCATTTTGGAGTATGAAACACTCCACCTCCTTGGAAATTCGAATTTGTCCTTGGGGGCTATTTTTGGAGGCTTGTGGGACAAGTAAAACTTGTCCCATGCCTCTTAAAGCTATTTACCAACCATACCTATGGTTGGAGGGTTGATTTTAGCCCTTTTTAATGCATTTTATTAATCATGTTGCATGTTTTAATTGCACTTTCTTCATGTTTTAAATTTGTCCTTTGGGGTGTGGGCTTTTTGGAGTGTGCAAGTAAATTGTCATATTTTCACCCACCTCTTTATTGTGCTTTGGAGAATGAAATTTTGTCTTTTGTGTTTGGAGTTGAGGATGTGTGATGTGGCATCCTACATGGATCCACATCATCCTCTTCTCTTCCCTCTTCTATAAAATTCAAACTCTTTGCTTGTTTTGGGTTGTTGAATCATTTTGCATACTTCTTTGGGGCACATTTTTTGTTGTTTGGAGCTCTTGTGGATTTTGGAGGAGATTGGAGATAATTTCATACTTGGCATTGCTGTTTTGGGACTGTGTTTTGGCATTGAAGCTTGTTGTTTGGAAACAAAAGCTACCATGGAGAGGTAGGAGCTTAGCTCTTCTTTTATGTTGTTATTTTTTTTTTGTTGTATGAATGGTGTATGTTTTTTGTGTAATTTGTTGGCTGGTTGGGTAGACTTCCATAGGAATGGTGTAGGAGAAGGCTATGGGGAATTCATGTGGGGGGGGGGCATAAGGGAATGCCAGTGGCATCATAATTTTGTGGAGGGAGTTTGGGTTTGGGATCCACCATGGAAAAGAAATAGCTTGCATTTCTTACTTTGTGGGGGGCATAAGGAAAATATATGGGGGCATAAGGAGGGATTGTGGGGGCATAAGGATATGTGTGGTGAATTTTTTGGTGGTTTGTTACAGGTGGATGCCCAATTCCCATTGGGAGGCATAAGTAGCTTCCCCCATAGTCCTTGCTCCTTTGGCTTGCATGATCAAGCCTGAGTTTTGTTTTGAATGTTTTCAAATGCAGTTGTAAACTATTGTTTGTGTTGAACTATGTTTTAATTTGAATTATGCATGTTGAAAGAATGTTGTGTGTTGTGGAAGCCTGTTGTTGCCATGGGTTGATATCCATTTCTTATTGCATTTTGGTTGGGGCTCGGGGGCCAATGATGAAGGATGGCTTCTCCTTTCATTGGATGTCTTGGTTGGGTGGAGAGCGTTGCCTTTCCCCCACTTTTGTTGTGATCAAATTGGAAGAAAAAAAAACTTGCATGTTGTTGTTTAGAGCAGAAGAAGATATTTTTTTCCAGTCCCTTGTGAAATAAATTCATTTGTAACCTTTCCCACTTTGATGTGGATGAAATTGTAATATATTTTGTGAAGAAAAGATGTTGTAATTGGTTATGAAAGTTGTATATTCGAATTGTGAAAGATATTTATATTTTTTATTTTATTGGAAAGAAAGAAATAGAAATCTATTTTTGCATTCAAACATTGAAAGATGTAAAGATGTATTTCTTTTTAAATTAATAAAGAATTGAAAGACCTTCCCTCATTTGCATTGTTGTGTTGAATTGGAATATCAAATTGTGATTGGAATCCCTGTTTTGGAAAATGGAAAAAGGAAGAAACACGTGAGATGTAATTGTATTATTTTGCCTTGTTTTCAAATATATGATTTTGGGAAAGATAGAAACTGGATTCTTGTTTTAATGATTGCTTGAAGAAGGAAAACACTTAAGTCTACCATGGATTGAATTAAATGTTTCATTGTATGGAAAAAGAGATAGTTAAATCTCTGTTTGAAAAGAAGAAATGTATGTGGAAATAATATAGTATTTTGTATCTTTTGGAAATATATTAAATTGGAAACCAGACTTTACAATTTAGCTTTTACAATGGTTTGTTTAAAACAACTAAATGTATTAGATTAGATTAGAAATGAAATTCCACACTTGAATGATGAAATTGATAGACAGATTTTCTCTAGAAATGGATCTCTGTTGTAAATTTAAAACTGGCAAATAAATTTAATTAAAATGCACAGTTCGGCCTACACATAATAATCAACTTGGAAATGTTAAAATTTAGCATGCTATGACATCAATGAACTCAAATTGACAGAAACACTTAAGAAAACAATTTAAAACATTGCAAAATCGAGCCCAAACCTTTTCACAGTCATTTTTTGTCAATTGTTGGAAAAATGCAAATTGGAAATCAAACAAGTAAAATTACCTTCCTAAAACATCCTAAATCCTTCCTAGAATAATCCTCCATGTCTTTTTGGCATGTTGAGTGAAGGAGGAGATCAAATTGAATAAATTTATAAGTTAAAATTTACCAGTTGGTTTTTAAAATCCTGCAGAACATTTTCATAAAAATTGACCCCTTAAACTTTATCAAAATGTAAAATTTATGATTCTTGTGCAAAGAGGGCATCGAGAGATTTCCAGAAAGTCCTCATTTTCCCAAAACTGAGCTTTCTAGAAAAAATTTATGGCCCTTTGAAGTTTTCCTTCCTTGGCGAAAATTTGGGAAAATTTTCCCTGGGGGCCCATGGCCCGAAAAAAATTCCCTTTGAAAAATCCTTAGAAAAAATTTTTTTTAAAAAATTTTGTGAAAAATTTTTTTAAAAATTTCCACTAGCCCATGACCCAATCGAGGCTGCCACGTGTCCTCATGGGGCAACAGCGGGGGGGGAAACCCTTTTTTATTCCTTGGGCCTTTTTTTTTTTTTGGAAAATTTTTTACCTTTTTTCCCCCCCCCCTGCCCCATCCCCGGTCTGCCCACATGGCAACATGGGGGTGATAGCGGAGGGGGGGAAACCTCGTGACCTTTTTTTTTCCTTTTAATTTTTTTTTTTCCCAAATTTCCTGGACCCCCTCCCCCCACCCCCTCCCCTCCCTTGGTGTTTGAATCCCACCTCCCACTGGACTGGACACGCGGACCACTTGCGTGCTAAATTTTTCCCCTTTCTCCCCCCCCCTGGCTCTCCCAAACTTCCACCCCACCCCCCGCCCCCCCTCATCCCTCTTCTCCCCCTTGGCTGGGTGCCACATGTCCTGGAGGACCACGGAGGACGGGCATGCAAAATTTGGAATTTTTTTCCCCATGCAAGAAAAAAATTCAAACCACCCCCCCCCACCCCCAACCCGAAAAGGGTTTTCTTCCCCCTCACGTGTCCCTTTTGGGAAAATTTGACCCCCAAGGTCCACCGCCCATAACTAGAGTTTTACAAGGAGTTAGGAGGACTTCTTTATATCATTGGAAAGGTGAGAAAAATTCCTATCCAATGGGAATGATTTAGGGAAATTTTGAATGCATTAAGTGTGAGAAAAATCAAGTTGAAACTCTGAGCCTGTTAGAGAGTGGGTATGGTGTTAATTTACCCCCTGAACCTAACTAAAACTTCTAACCCTAAAATTTGGACCTTGTGACCTCTGATAATTGTTAATAAAAGAAAAGTATGTTCTAGTAGATTAAACTTGTTCTAAAACCTATTAGTGTCAATTGTTGTCTTGTAACCTAGTTGTGGACACTTCTAATAAAAAAAAAATATTCCATAATTTTCCTAACTAACCCTAGGTTGTTTCTTGGGTCTCAAGTGGGTTGTTTTAACGGGCATCACACTTGGTATCAGAGTAGTGGTTCAAAATCTTGGACCATTGGGCACACTAGAAAACTTGGGACATGAAACTTAAACCTAGCACATTTTTTTAATCTAGAAAAAAAACTTAGTTTAGAAATTGCATATTTTTAGTAAACATGGAAATTGAATAAAACTTAGAAAAATGAACTAACTCTCACTTTGGTCTATGCGGGGAGGAGATGGGGGTGGGGGGAATTTCACATATAGACTCAGACTTACCACCACCACCACCACCACCACCGGATCAGGGTGTAGCAGCCTATCCTACCCCAGATTTTGCAGACTCTTCAGGATGTCAATGCCACTCTACATGGAGGATTAGGAGGAGGACATGCAACCAGTCATGATAGAGCCCCTTCCATTGAGGGTCGGTATCTCTCTCGACCCGAGCGGAGGATAGAGGAGAGAAATCCCATGCGGAGTCAGCCAGAGTAGAGTCACCACAAAGGGGACAGGGGTGACCAGTTTCTAGAGCATAGAGAGAGGTCTCGAGCCCTAGGCTTAGGGATGAGCATGCAGAGAGACCTAGAGGCCATCAGACCACAACTGCAGATCACATCAGGGAGATCCTGAAGCTTCGGCCATCACATTACTCTAGGTGACATGGGTGGATTTCAGGTAGAGGCCTGGCTAGTGAGCTTGAGCGGTTGCTTCAAGCTTTGTCCTTGTTCTAGCAACACAAAAGCTCATGTTGTGATCCATCTACTAAGGGATGGAGCAGGAGTATGGTGGAGGATAGAGGAGAAAAGCTCCATGTAGATTCAGAGATAGTGACATGGGAGCTATTTGAGGAGAGATTCAGAGTAGATATTTGTCACGGAGGTTCATACATACAGAGGATCGATGAGTTCCATGACCTCAAAGGCATCTCTTTCAGTAGCAGAGTATGAGAGTAGATTTTGGATCTACTCCAGTATGTATGTTAGTATATGTAGAGATGAGTAGTGTGGATTCACGAGTTCATCATCGGGGCCTGAATTTAGATATTGGAGGTGCGGTGTGGATCCACTACCCATAGACATTTAGCCGAGGAGGCCATCGAGAAGGCCTATATAGCAGAGGAGACTCGGGGAAGACCCAAGGGCTAGAGACCAGTCGAGAGCCGCATACAAGAGATGCAGGATAGGTAGATCGATCGGGGGTCAGTACCTCTTCCTCATGGTGGCCAGGGTTCAACATAGTCATCCTTTAGGCCATAGTAGCAACAAGCAGTAGTAATAGTCCCACCACCTCATAGACCTCCATGAGAGAGAGATGCACAGAGAGAGTCGGTAGTATGGGGCCTCCTCTGGGGGTCCCATCAGGACACAGGTGGACCTAGAGCTCAGTCAGTGGGAGCTCACCAGTAGAGACCTCAAGCAGACCACATAGCCGGATCATCGGATCCATGCCACAGACTTCCAGGGCACCTACTTTGGAGGTGCTACTCATTGGGGAGGATCAGGAGGATGTTTTGGTTGTGGAGTTACTAGACACTTTTGGAGAGATTTCCCACAGAACCCTAATAACAAGGGTAAGACATAGATCTCTGAGCCTACGGTTGGTGACATGGGACATAGCCACATGATTTATGTAGTGGTTGAGAACCACCAGGTAGAGCATCAAGAGCATAGTCATTGAGACCACAGTAGCATTGGTGGTATTCCTACCTCTGTATTGTTTGATTCTGGTTCTTCTGATTCTTTCATTGCACCATCTTTAGTAGAGATGCAGCTGGTGGCAGTTAGGTAGGGTCTTAGTTGGGATGTCGAGATGGCTTCTGGAGCCAAGATCTCTATAGACTCCTTAGTTAAGGAGTGTGTAGTGGATTTGGGACCTTTCACCACTACCTCAGATCTCTCGTATCCTTCCTTTGGGCTCGTATGGAGTCATTTTGGGTATGGATTGGTTATCTACACACAGGGCCAGGATGGATTGTTACCACAAGACTATATCTTGTGTAGATGATTTGGGAGTTGAGTCGGTGATTTCAGGGGTCAGGAGACCCATTTCTATTCACACCATCTCCACTATGCAGCTTAAGCGGTGTGTGTGATGGGGTTGTCAGATGTATGTTGTTACAATTAGTGATAGATCAGAGGATGGGTCTAGTGGACCATCGCTAGATGATCATCCCATTTTGAGAGAGTTTTGTAGATGTCTTTCTAGGGGAGCTACCGGGTTACCACCCCCATGTGAGATTGATTTTCATATAGATCTAGTTCCTGGAGCAGAGCCTATCTCACGAGCACCTTATCGGATGACCACCCCAGAGCTCTGTGAGCTCAAGTTGCAGCTTGAGGGCCTTTTGGAGAAAGGCCTTATCCATCCTAGTGTATCCCCTTGGGTGCACCAGGTGATCTTTGTGAAGAAGAAGGATGGATCCTTGTGGTTGTGTATTGATTACCAATAAATAAGGTAACGATCAAGAATCGTTATCCCCTTCCACGTATTGATGACTTGTTTGATCAGATGAAGGGAGCCACAATTTTCTCTAAGATTGATCTTAAGTCAGGCTACCATCAGCTGAGGATTTTGGAGGTGGACATTCATAAGACCACCTTCCACATGAGATATGGGCACTATGAGTTCACAGTGGTGCCTTTTGGTTTGACTAATGCCCCCACGTGTTGTTCATGAGTTTGATGAATGGGGTATTCAGGACCTTCTTAGATCACTTTCATGCTCATCTTCCTAGATGACATTTTGATATACTCACATACGCGTGAGGAGCATGAGGGGCACCTTCACAGGTTCTTCAGTGTCTTTGGGAGTAGCAACTTTACGGGAACTTGGAGAAGTGTGCATTCTTTTAGATAGAGGTGTAGTATTTGGGTCATATCATTTTATGGGGAAGGTATCACCATCGATCCTTCCAAGATTAGAGCCATTATGGATTGGCCAACACCCACTATAGTGACCAGGTGTGCAGCTTCATGGGATTAGCAGGTTACAGGAGATTTGTTTAGGACTTCTCTCGGATTACACCCTATCACTTCCCTTCAGAGGAAAGGGAAGAAGTTTTTTTGGTCGATAGATGTGAGCAGGCCTTCAGGACACTTGAAGGAGTGCCTCACTACAACACCTATTCTTGCAGTGCTTGGATCCACAGGGTGAGTTCTTTGTTTGCATGATGCTTCTTTAGCAGGGCTTGGAGGTGTGTTGATGCAGGAGGGTAGAGTAGTGGCTTTTGAGTCTCACAAACTCAAGGATTATGAGCTTAATTATCTGACTCATGATCTTGAGCTTGTGGTAGTTGTGCATGCTTTGGTTTGATGGAGGCACTTTCTTCTTGGTCGGAGATTCACACTCAGGACAGATCATTTGAGTCTTCATCACCTCTTCACACAGCCCAATCTCAATGCTCATCAGTGGCATTGGATGGAGTTGCTTTGTGAGTATGATATGGAGATAGAGCATGTGAAGGGAAGGAGAGAATGTGGTAGTAGATGCTCTCAGTAGATGGAGACATGTGGCTATGGCCACCTTAGTGAGCATATATTTGTGGAGCAGGATTCTTCAGCAGCTTCCTCTTGATAACTTCTACATTGCAGTACGAGCAGAGATCGAGTCTCAGAGACCCCTTGAGGGGAAGTTTGATGGTTTTTCCTTAGAGGTAGATGGTCTTCTCAGGCACAGAGGCTAGATATATGTTCCCAGAGATGGAGGCTTGAGGCAGGACATCTTGGTAGAGGCACATCATGCACCCTATTCAGCCCATCCCGGGTGAAGAAGATGCACGCCACCTTGAGACAGTTGTATCATTGGAGAGGACTTCATAGAGACGTGGCCCAATTTGTGTCATGATGTTTAGAGTGCCAGAGAGTTAAGGCCAGCATCAACATCCAACATGGGCCTTCTTTATCCTCATGCTATACTAGAATGGAAGTGGGACACCATTTCCATGGATTTCATTGTTGGGCTACGATGTCGAGATATCACCACGATGCCATTATGGTCACGGTTGATAAATTGACAAAAGTGGCTCACTTTTCTCTGGTGAAGACCACTTATACAGCTAGAGTAGTGGCACATGGGTATATTTGGATGAGATTGTCAGGTTACATGGGATTCCATGGAAGATCATTTGTGACATGATCCTTTGTACACTTCCCATTTCTAGACTACCATGTAGTATGTCCTCGGGATGAGAATCAACTTCAACACAACATATCACCCCGAGATAGATGGATAGACTAAGAGAGGGGTGAATCAGATTTTAGAGGACATGCTCAGGATGTATGTGATGGATCAACAGTCTAAATGGGAGGAGTACCTGTACTTAGTGGAGTTTTCCTACAATAATAGTTTTCAGAGTTCTATAGGCATGGCTCCTTTTCAGGCTTTGTATGGTAGAGAGTGCAGGACACCTCTTAGCTGGGATAGGTTAGAGGATAGAGTATCTCTTGGACCAGCTCTTTTATAGGACATGGAGCAGCAGGTGGTGTTGATCGATCGAGAGATTACAGGAGGCACAGACAGGTAGAAGAAGTATGCGAGATCAGCATAGGATCGACCATAGTTTTGATGTGGGCATGAAGGTGTTCCTTCATGTCAAGCCACACAAGAGCCCTATCCATTATGGAAAAGGTTCTAAGTTAGCTCCTAGATTCATTGGTCCTTTTGAGATCTTGGAGTGTATCGGCCCTTTGGCCTACCATCTAGCATTGCCACCCAACTTGTCTCACATACATGATGTTTTTCATGTTTTAGTTCTCAGGAGATATATTACAGATCCTTCTCATGTGTTAGATTGGACATCATTGCAGGTGTAGGATCAGGGGCTAGGTGATGGTGGAGCCCATTCACATCCTAGATCATAGGACCCTGGGCCTTTGAGGTAGAGAGGTTGATCAGGTTCGGGTGTAGTGGGACAGATATGATGAGACTGCAGCTACATGGGAGGATGCTACTTATTATGAGTTCAGTTTCCACATTTGTTCTCAGTGACTTCCAGGAGGAAGTCGAGTCTAAGGGGAGGGGGATGTAGTGCCCACTTCCCTTTGACACCTTTGATACTTATTTTGATATTGTTGATTTCATTATGGACATTATTATGCTTTGATTTAGTATGATGTTAGATATTTGATCATGGATTATTGTGATCTTGATTTGGTTATGATGCATGATGATTATTAGAGACACTTCATATGTGGATGATGATATACTATTTGACATGGATATATTATGAATGTTGTTCGGACATGTGATTTTGATATTGTGAGTAGACTTAGAAAATGGACATTATATGATGATGATATAGTTGTTGATTTGATTGTTGTATAATATTGTATGTGATATTTTAATTGATTTGTTATGTTTGATTTGTTGATTCATTTATTTAGATGATTTTGTGATTATATTTATATCATGTTGGATGTTCTAATATGGCCACGAGGCCAAAGGAGGTATTTTTGTTTTTTAGGTTAAAATATCACAACAAACATCGGGGGATTGGAGACCAACCACAATGGAATTCTAGGTGAATTCAACAAGGTCACCATGGCAACTTGTTTTATTGTGTTGTGTTTGTTTTTTTTTAGGGATTCCCATGGGGGGATCACCTTTATATGTGACCATGGGTTTTGTGTATTTTATTAATGTGGTTAATTTTTATTATTGTTTGTATGTATTTTATTAGTGATGTGTCCTTTCTTTTATTTAATTAAATTGTGGTAGATTAATGTGAGAAATCATATGGTTAAAATTTAAATAAATCAAATTGGGATATGGGAAAGTAATAATGGAAGTTGTTGGCTCTTTGTATTAAATATGTAAGGGATGTGTAAGTTTGTGTAAGAGTTGTGTAAGTCAGATTTTGGAGTATGAAACACTCCACCTCCTTGAAATTCAATTTGTCCTTGGGGCTATTTTTGGAGGCTTGTGGGACAAGTAAAACTTGTCCCATGCCTCTTAAATTTAATTTACCAACCATACCTATGGTTGGAGGGTTGATTTTAGACCTTTTTAATGCATTTTATTAATCATGTTGCATGTTTTAATTGCACTTTCTTCATGTTTTTAATTTGCAGTCCTTTGGGGTGTGGGCTTTTTGGAGTGTGCAAGTAAATTGTCATATTTTCACCCACCTCTTTATTGTGCTTTGGAGAATGAAATTTTTCTTTTTGTGGAGTTGAGTTGAGGATGTGTGATGTGGCATCCTACATGGATCCACATCATCCTCTTCTCTTCCCTCTTCTATAAAATTCAAACTCTTTGCTTGTTTTTTGGGTTTTGAATCATTTTGCATACTTCTTTGGGGCACATTTTTGTTGTTTGGAGCTCTTGTGGATTTTGGAGGAGATTGGAGATAATTTCATACTTGGCATTGTTGTTTTTGGGACTGTGTTCTTGGCATTGAGAGCTTGTTGTTTGGAAACAAAAGCTACCATGGAGAGGTAGGAGCTTAGCTCTTCTTTTATGTTGTTATTTCTTTTGTGTTTGTGTGAATGGTGTATGTTTTTGTTATTTGTTGGTTGGTTTGGGTAGACTACCATAGGAATGGTGTAGGAGAAGGCTATGGGGAATTCATGTGGGGGGCATAAGGGAATGCCAGTGGCATCATATTTTGTGGAGGGAGTTTGGGTTTGGGATCCACCATGGAAAAGAAATAGCTTGCATTTCTTACTTTGTGGGGGCATAAGGAAATCTATGGGGGGGGGCATAAGGAGGGATTGTGGGGGGCATAAGGATATGTGTGAAATTTTTTGGTGGTTTGTTATAGGTGGATGCCCAATTCCCATTGGGAGGCATAAGTAGCTTCCCCCATAGTCCTTGCTCCTTTGGCTTGCATGATCAAGCCTGAGTTCTATTTTGAATGTTTTCAAATGTAGTTGTAAACTATTGTTTTTGTTTGAACTGTGTTTTAATTTGAATATGCATGTT
Source organism: Taxus wallichiana var. yunnanensis (assembly GCA_018340775.1). NCBI lineage: Eukaryota > Viridiplantae > Streptophyta > Pinopsida > Cupressales > Taxaceae > Taxus > Taxus wallichiana. The sequence continues at coordinate 153,514,215 of CM031234.1, read as the reverse complement.
GAAAGAATGTTGTGTGTTTTGTGGAAGCCTATTGTTGCCATGGGTTGATATCCATTTCTTATTGCATTGTGGTTGGGGCTCGGGGGCCAATGATGAAGGATGGATTCTCCTTTCATTGGATGTCTTGGTTGGGTGGAGAGCATTGCCTTTCCCCCACTTTTGTTGTGATCAAATTGGAAGAAAAAAAAACTTGCATGTTGTTGTTCTGGAGAGAAGAAAGAAGATTTTTTCAGTCCCTTGTGAAATAAATTCATTTGTAACCTTTCCCACTTTGAAGTGGATGAAATTGTAATATATTTTTGAAGAAAAGATGTTGTAATTGGTTATGAAAGTTGTATATTCAAATTGTGAAAGATATTTATATTTGTTTTGTTTATTGGAAAGAAAGAAATAGAAATTTGTTTATTGCATTCAAACATTGAAAGATGTAAAGTTGTATAATTGAATTAATAAAGAATTGCAAGACCTTCCCTCATTTGCATTGTTGTGTTGAATTGGAATATCAAATTGTGATTGGAATCCCTATTTTGGAAAATGGAAAAAGGAAGAAAAGAAACACGTGAGATGTAATTGTATTATTTTGCCTTGTTTCAAATATATGATTTTGGGAAAGATAGAAACTGGATTCTTGTTTTAATGATTGCTTGAAGAAGGAAAACACTTAAGTCTACCATGGATTGAATTAAATGTTTCATTGTATGGAAAAAGAGATAATTAGATCTCTTGTTTGAAAAAAGAAATGTATGTGGAAATAATACATATATTTTATCTTTTGGAAATGTGTAAAATTGAATTCAATTTGCATTTTGATTTTAAAATGGTTTGTTTAAAAACTAAATGTATTAGATTAGATAGAAATTAAATGAAATTTCCACACTTGAATGATGAAATTGATAAACATGATTTTCTAGAAATGGATCTCTGTTGTAAATTTAAAACTGGCAAATAAATTTAATTAAAATGCATAGTTCGGGCCTGCACATAATAATCAACTTGGAAATGTTAAAATTTAGCATGTTATGATTATCAATGAACTCAAATTGACAAAAACACTTAAGAAAACAATTTAAAACATTGCAAAATCAAGCCCAAACCTTTTCACAGTCATTTTTTTTTATCAATTGTTGGAAAAATTCAAATTGGAAATCAATTGAAGTAAAATTTACCTTCCTAAAACATCCTAAATCCTTCCTAGAATAATCCTCCATGTCTGTTTTTGGCATGTTGAGTGAAGGAGGAGATCAAATTGAATAAATTTTATAAGTTAAAATTTACCAGTTGGCTTTTTAAAATCCTGCAGATTTTTAAAAATTGACCCCTTAAACTTTATCAAAATGTAAAATTTATGATTCTTGTGCAAAGAGGGCATCGAGAGATTTCCAGAAAGTCCTCGTTTTCCCAAAACTAAGCTTTCTAGAAAAATTATGACCCTTTGAAGTTTTCTTCCTTGGCGGGAAAATTTGGGAAAATTTTCCTGGCGGGCCCGTGGCCCAAAAATTTTCCCTTTAAAAATCCTTAGAAAAAAATTTTGAAAAATTTTTTTTGGGAAATTTTTTTAAAATTTCCTCCATCCCATGTAGCCAATCAGAGGCTACCACATGTCCTCACATGGGGGAATGGTGGGGGGGGACATCATTTTTCCTTTGGGCCTTTTTAAAAAATTTTTGGAAAATTTTACCTTTTTCCCCATGCCCCCACCCCACCCACATTGGATGCCACGCCACCTTGTAGCATGGGGTGATAGCGGAGGGGGGAACCCTCACGACCTTTTTTTTTTTTTTTTTTTGTTTTGGAAAATTTTTTAAAGGGACCCCTCTCCTCCCCACCCCACCTCTCTCTCTCCCCCCTTTGTGTAATCCCCCCGTGTCCCCGTGGACCCAGGGCCCGTGCACGTGTTTTTCCCCTTTCTCCCCTTTTCCCCCCAAAATTTTCCAAATTCAACTTCCCCCTCCCCCTCTCCCTTCTCCTCCTCTTCCCGTGGCTTGGTTGGGCAGCCTGACATGTGTCCTTGTCTGCACCCACCCATGGTGCATGCAAATTTGGAATTTTCCCCATGTAAGAAAAAAAATTCAAACACTCCCCCGACCCACCCACCCACCCCTTTGAAAATGGGGTTTTTCCCTCGACTCGACACGTGTCCCTTTTGGGAAAATTTGACCCCTAAGGTCCACCGGCCCATAACTAGAGTTTTACAAGGAGTTAGGAGGACTTCTTTATATCATTGGAAAGGTGAGAAAATTTCCTATCCAATGGAATGATTTAGGGAAATTTTGAATGTGTTAAGTGTGAGAAAAATCAAAAGAAAAGTATGTTAGTAGGAATCAAATCTAACATGAACACAATAAATAAATAAAATATTTAGATCCATGAGCACTGATATTTAGAACAAACACCATTATATTAATCCACCAATTTTATAGTAGCCAAATACATCATAAGGACCATAAACAAACCAGATACATCAACAGAATAGCATTCTAACCCTACAAACACTCTTCTTCAAGAATTTCCAACAACATACTCTCCCATATTTCATATATCCCCTTCTTTTGTCATGAAAATCAATACATAAACAAGAGAAGGGTGGGAATCTCCTCCACCACCTATTCATCATTCAAAATCAGACTACATGGAAAATTTCATCATGCTCCGCCATACTCAAGCACCTTGAGCATGCAAGTTTTACCCTAATGAAAACTAATCCATAACTAACTCTACTTTACATCTCTTAATCCTAGAAAAATAATCATATCCTACAATATGATTTTCTTGGGTTACAAGTCTCCATACTTTAACCTTATCCATAACCAAATATGTCAACATCACCATATGTCCTTCATTGCAACTCTAACTGTGGCCCAAAATGTGGCTAAGTCCTGAGCATGTTCTACCTAGGCACAAACTTTTGTACCCTTCCTGAAGCTACTTATGCGTGAGAATTTGCGCTTTGTTGTCACATGAAAAAAATATTTGTGCATAAACTACTTGGTATTATCATTGGCTTAACACAAGATGTACCAAATAACATTATCAACATGGTGACAGAAAACCCTATGTAGTCCAAGATTCCAACAAAGATGAGTAGGAAGTGTAAAAAAAATAAGAGGTTTCACCAAATTATTTTTAAAAATTATATCTTAATCAGAGGACTGAGATCAAATATATATAATAGTAATAAGTAATATCTATCATGTAAAGGATAAGAAAGTGTGTACAATATTGAAATAAGAGTGAATTATCTTGTATTCAAAGATCTGGACTTATTATGAGATAGAAACTTGGTGGAACATGATGTATTTGGAATGGATATACTTTGTCTCAAAAATAGAATCTAATACTCATTCGGATAGAACCACCCAGGATAAAGACATGATCACACAAGAAATAGTGTCAGTATTGTAAACTAGTATAGTGGAAAATGCTTTGCTTCCGATATTTTCAGTGTTTTAGACTTATCTTATTTATCTCTTTGTCACATCCACTTCATTATAGGGCTCTTGTGTCACACATAAACCTACAAAACAAACCCTAGCTACCTACACAAGACTCAAGAAAACATTAGATGAAACAAATAATGCATATGTTTGAGTTTGACTAACCTCAAAATTCACCCTAATGTGATTATCATATATTTCGCACAACATTTCAAACTCTATGTAGTTCTATTGTGTGTGTGATTAAATCATGTCTCTTGAAGCTATGTTTCCCTTATGTCATTCGTATAAAGATAACGAGATACAACTACTTTGTCTCCAATATGAATGTGTGAGATGGAATTTAGAAATATCCCCTCCTATGCAGTGAATAATGTAGCCCAAAATCAACCTTTATTTTCTCTTTTCCCAAGTAAGTAGTAGATAGCAAATAACAACCCAAATTATCTATCCCCTAATAATAGTGAGTACTTTATGTATATATGACTCCCTTGCTTGAATTTTTCCACTAAGAACCAAAAAGGCCCACCTAAAGTGATGAGAAAGGTTTTGGAAAAGACAAAAAGTTAAGGTGGCATTTCAAATTTGAGAAAAGGATGGAAAAGGACATAAGTGGCCAAAGGGGATAGTAGCACTTGGACGCTCCCATCTCTAATGGGAGGTACTATCTGGGATGATCATAATATATAAAAAAATACAAAGTTGGGTCACATGTCCAATGTCCAAAAGTAAAGTAGTCATTCAAGAAAAGTAAATGATAAGAGTATCAAAAGGATAAAGCAATGTAAAAGTAAAACAAGTGTTGTTAATGTCTAGTTTTCTTGCTTAGGAATCATGCATATAATGACATACTTAGAGGCATGATGTAAATAGAAAGTTTTTGATTTCATGTATACAACTATTACCATAGGTAATTAGGTAATTGCAAAGTGGTTATATGATTGATTTATTAAAACCATATTATTTATCTAATTATTCATGTATGTTTTGTTTGTATTTATTTATGGTTTAATTGTTGAACTTGTATGAAAAAATTCTTATGTAAATATGGTTTTCCAATATATAAAAACATTGCAGCACTCATATATTTGTAGTCTAATTTTTCTAATCCATACAAAATTATAGGATACCTTCTTATTTAAAAATTGTAATCACAAATTCTCTTGGTCCATAGTTTTTGGCATAAGACGATGCTTCAAAATATATCACACGGTAGCTCTAGAATTGTGTACATCTGATTTGGAATAACACTCGAAGCTTCATACTAAAACACAAGAGCTTAGAACTAGGACACAAGAGCTTTATAATGCACAGAGATAGTTCTAGGTCACCATGCACTTGCTAGAATAATATTTAAGGATTATTAGTGATCAAGATATTAAATATTGTAATAAGATGGTCCTTTATTTGAGAAAATATACACTTGGTGTTGATTCTCATTTAATTAGTAAGTAGTAAAAGATATGAAAGAATTACTTTCCCATATTTTATGTGATGAATCTTAGTTGTTGAGTCTTAGCTTTCTTGTACGAGTAGTGAACTAGTATGTAATATCCACACTTTCCATTTGTCAAGGTGGAATCATAGTTGAGTTCTCTTTTCACCATAGGTTGTTGAAAAATGTACCAATATTTGGTCAATTTTTGGTCGATGACACTTTTTAAGAGTCAATGAGAATGTGACACATAAGGCATTTGGTCACCGGTCCCTCTTTCAAATGCTTTATATTAATTTTCTTCATATTAAATCAATTAAAAACTACTTTTCCCTTCAAATAAACATGCAAAACAAAAAAATTGATATCACATGATAATATGCTATACGATGATATAATGTTTTTATGCTACCAACATACCTACATATATTTGTGTTCCCCTAAAGTTAGGTGCATGGTTATAGGGTACTCTCCTCTGGTGGTTTCAATTTGTGAAAAGAAGTTTTTATTTAGCAATGTCTAAATTGATGTTTATTATCTAAGTTAAAATAGATAAAAAGAATTTATTTTTATTCAAATTCCTTTAAATAATTATAATAAACAAATAATTCCTCCATAATTAGTATAGATGCTTCCATAGAATATAGGATTTTAAGTAGTAATTATTTAGTTTTTGTGTCAAAAGTGTCATTTAGTCAATTCCATAGTAGAAGAACCGTTATGATTATCAATGTCGGTACCATGTCCATCGAGATAAATCATTGGTCAATAGTGGGATTGTCAAAAATTATTTTTATTGTAAAATTGTCATATAATTTTAAAAGCATTTCTCACATTTTAACAGATGTATTTTTGATGTAAAATGAGATTTAAATAATTGGGGAATTCTAAAATTAAGCTTCAATATTCATTTGTGGAGTAATTAATTAGCATCATACTAGAAGATGGAGGCATCAAAGGCTGAGGACAACTAACATCCTCTCATAAGTCACTAGTGCCATGACTACATAATGTAGTAGTAATAAATAAAGTGTGTAGAATTATTATTCCAGGAATTTAGTCTAGTGGTAGAAAAAACCAATTGTTTTGTGTAATATTGAGTAACATTGATCAAGTATAGAGGCTACAGAGGTGACAAGGAGTTAGTATGAATTTTTAGATTTTTCTTATTTTCGTATTTTATGTGATGTAACAACCGAGCATAACTTCTATGTAATCCTGAAGGGAAAATGTAATAGGAAAGTTAAATAAAACTATGTTACAACATCATAATACTTGAAGAGGATGAACAAATGTGTGTATCACTTTTCATACCTATGTTAGTGGTCATTATACAAAAACCATTGAAGGTTGAATAGATGTAGAATTCTTATTCGTGTATCCCACGCTGGTATTTTTAGATGAGTTATGTTGGGCCCATGTTTGATCATATTATTTATTCTTTAAGTCCAGAAGGAATTATTATTATTTATTCATGATTTGCTATTCTTTAGAAGAGTGTGTGGTAATTTCACAAAGGTGTGTGTAGGGTATAAGTATGAGAGCAGTTAAGAAGTGGTCGTGCAAGGAAACGGGAAAGAAATCATGCGTTCAAGAAGAACATTAGAAGAGATTAGGATAATTCAAAAAGAGGATCATGTTTTACAAGATAATATCAAGGAAAGGACATGTAGTGAATAAAAAAATAAGGATAAAAATGAGTGTGGAATCTTAAATTCTACATCTACATGAAGCTGATGGAGGAATTGGATAAGGCAAAGAATAATCAAGTGTCTTATATGGAAGATCTTAATTTAACATGGATTTAGGGTGGTGAAAGGATAATTTTGGTTTTCAAGTGAATGTAATAGTTATTTGGAGTTTTAAACTCAAATGTTGTTATTAGCTCTTGTAAGACTAGTGAAGGAAAAGTTCTCACTAGTATAAATACCCATGACTCGGGTCTAGTTTAAATGTTTATGTGTATTTTTTTGTGTGTATGTATGTATGTTTTAATGAATTTATTTTCATGGAGAGAAAGAATATTAAGGGTTCGAATGACTTGTACTTAGGGTTTGGGATATTAGATGACTAGAACTTGTAATTGTGCAATAATTGATTTATGAGCATTATGTATGGTCTATGAATGATTGTGTTGTATTTTTAATACATTAGAATTATAATTGTAAAATTACAAACTCAATTCACTTCACTCTTACTAAAATATGATGGAACCTGGAAAATCCTCATGCTTTGGGAAAGTGCACCATAGTTTATCTAATCGTGATATGCTAGTGCAACAAAGGGGGGAAATCTTGTGCATAACTAACCTAGTAATGATGCACACATAAAGTAAGAACATAACTAGATTCTAACATTTTGCTTCTATTTCTAGGACCTTCATTAAAAATTCAATGATGAAGTGGAAAAATTATGCATCATCTAACATATGAGAACATCAAATTCTAGCTACATATAGTTGAGGATGATTTCACCAAACATCATCCAAGTTGTGCGGATTCCTCTCCAAGGAAATGGGTCAAGGATAATATTTATGATGCATTGTATGAAACATTATTTTGTGAGCTTCGATACACCTACATGCATGGTTAGTTTCTTATTATTTGGGAAAAAGAAAGAATTTTGGTCGAAAACATCTTTAGACCTCTAAGTGCATGAAGAAGCTAGCACAATATGATGTGACCTAGACACGTGTGGTAGACTATTGGTACAAGGTCACACTTTGGAGTTATTTCCTTGAATATCCAGTCTCAAATTTTCATGTGTGGATGAAGCATGGTATAAACTCTTTAGGAAGCTACGGGATTGTACTTATAAAACATACCACTTGAGATTAAGAAGATGATGATTGATATGGAAATTAAAACTTTTCTAATGGAAGGCTAGACATTCCACAACATGGGTGGCGTAGGACATAGGAAGGAAAAGAATATATCATGGATAAGTTATGTATTTTCTAAAATAGCACACTCTTTAGAGGATGTGATTTGAAGAGAAAAGGCACAAAGCACTAGAAATAAATCTAGTACATTTGTGCGACTTAACTCCAGAACTGTGGATGATGACCAACAACATTAGTTAAGGTAGGGAGAGATTGGTAAGGAAAAGGAGCTCTAGGAATTAATAGTTTTGTGTCAAGAGGGTATAAGAGATCCATAGGATGAGGAAAGACAATATAACGTGGATTGTATCTTCATCTAACCTGTTGCACCTCCTCACACAACCGGGTCAGCTAATATAGATCGTGTTTTAATGGAAATTAATAATGAAAAATAAGTCAAATGATCCAAAAGAAGGAAAAGATAGTAGTTTACCATACGTGATAAAATCATTACGAATAACACCAAATAGATGACCATTAACCCCGATATACCAAAAGCATAGTGATCTAGGATGATGAATACAAACACAAAAACACCGATCATGACATGCGCACAAGGAAACATATCGAAACAATAGGTTGTGGGAGATAATTCCTCACCTAAAAGTGGGAGGGGAGTGGGAACATGGAACCTACAAGGACCATCCCCATATAGGGTAGAGTTGGGAATAATGCACAACATATAGCCGTGCCAAATATATTTTATGAAATTTCCTTACACCTAATAGAGTACCATGGTATCAAATATGTTGTAAAACATGTGATTAAGTTTTAACTTATATGGTGAGAAAAAGGCATAACTTCTTCAAAATGGAAATCAACTTAGTTTGTAATAACATTTTTTGGTCGAGCCCATAATTGGTATCAAAACATGACCTATTATAAGTAACGATATATTATTACCAATAAAAGTAATATTTTTTAATTGAATTTGACTTTCTAAAGTTTGAGCGAAAAGTGTTTCAATGCTCAAGGAGATCAAGAAATAATTCACGAGAGATTCTACACGCTTATGATGGATGCTTCAAAACCCTCATTTCCAAAACCCTCATTCTAAAATTGATATTCAATTTTCATTTGTGGAGTAAGTAAGTAGCATCATACTAGAATATGGAGGCATCGAAGGCTAGAGGAAAACCAACATCCTCTCATAAGTCACTAGTGTCATGACCGCATAATGTACTAGTAATAAATAAAGTGTGTAGAATAATTATGCCAAGAATGTAGTCTAGTGGTAGTAGAAACTAATTGTTTTGTGTAATATTGAGTAACGTCAATCAAATATAGAGACGAAATAAATTGATGAGGAGTTACTCCAAATTTTTCAATTTTTCTTATTTTCAGCATTTTGTGTGATGTAATAACTGAGCATCACTTCTATGTAATCCCCGAATGGAAAACGTAGTAGGAAATCTAAAGAAAAATATGTTGCAACATCATGACACTTGAAGAGGATGAAAAAAATTTGTATCACTATTAATACCTATGTCGTAACACCCTCTTTATTATGCTTCTCAACTAGGAAAAAATATTCTCTCTTTAACTTCATGTTTCACTGATTTAAATACCCAATATTTAAATTCCAGCATAAATCTGAAATTGAATCCATCCGATAACTGTCATAAACCATGTGTAGCTACATGAGAGTATATATATCCTACTCGATCCCCTCAAACACTCTTTATGAGTGTGTTTACTCTTTACGAGTGTGTATACAAAGTATACTAATGGTTTCTTTCATCTATCAAGGATAGTCAAATATTGCATTCTAAGTGTCTACATGGGACTCAATCATTGAATCCCATTGGGAATCCAACATCTTAGATCCTTGGTGACTCTGGGACAGTGTAATCAGTAAATTACACTACTTTGGCCAAATTTTCAGAGACATGTATGCCATGCTTGGTTCCATGATGGCACATTTATCATTAGGAACTTGTCCATCACCTAGTTCAATTATATAGATTCTCTTCCATCTTATTATGTTCATAATTGAAAACTTAAGCATTCTTTTATTATTTCTTTTAAAAGACTCTCTATACATAAAAATCAAACCATGAGTAGGACACAAGAAATCACAACTTCCTCAAACTTCCCATACCACATGAGGTAGTCCTTATTGAAGGAACCCTATCTGATTTGTCATTATCTACATGAATATAAAATAGGTATCTCATTTTTCATTATCTTATAAATGTTTCAAACATAGGTTCTCAATTTCATTATTGTTTACTAGTTGCAGCTTTTAAATCAACATTCGCATTAAATCCCTTATTCATATTTTGCCTTTTTACACAAGCAATGCATTATGACAAGAATAGTACATAATAGTATTAGTATCCAAATGAATAGCATCAGTCCATATTACATATAATTCAATCATATGTGATTCCGATTACACATATTTCATTTAATAAATAAATAACACATATTTAATTAATACTTGCATTCACTTGTATGTATAATTAATTAATATATATTCCATTTAATATATATATCTATATATAACGCTTATATAACACTTGTATTCAATTAATAACACAGAAGTAATATCATTTATTTAATTAATCACTTGCCAATTCAATATCAATACTTATTACATAGTCTTAGAAAACTATCAACATTATCATTATTGAAATAATAATGATTACAATACAATATGTATTAGTGAAGATAATACTTTATTAATAACTAGAAAACTACCTTTCTATCATTAATATCACAATGAAGTATAACTTTTGCTTCTTATTAAAATACAATATAATTAATTGCATTTCTCAATTTAGTACAACATCATCAACAGATAATATTAATACATGTCCACAATTGATTATCAAAATAATCACATCTTGTTTCAAGCATCATGCCTTACTAAAATACAATTCTTTTCATATTTTCACAACAAGAACAAATTTATAGATTTCATCAAAAGACATAGCAATGAGAAAATTTGTAAGTCATGTCTTCCTTCATAATCAACTTGTAATGTTAATAACCTACATGGAAAATATTCCATTGTACATGGTCAGTTCCAACCGAACTGGCATGATAAGATCTATTTCTCCCATAATAACTTATGCCATCTAGTATTTACATATATGAAATGTTGCATTAATTTAAAATCACATAATTGACCAAAAAGAAAAAATCATATTTGTAACATTTCCGAAAATCACTTACATATACATTGATGTCTACTTCATTTAAATGTAATTACTTAAATGTAGAAACTCAAGTATAAATTACATAACCATTAAGGTCAATCAACCAATTATTGTTTACCATATTGAGTATACTTGTAATATCATTACTTTTATAACTTCATAATATAAAGTTACTGATACACCACATACTCACACATATCTTATACAAGATTCAACCATCCTTATTTCATTCAATTAGATACTAGTATTTCACAATACTCAATCATTATAAATTATACAAGTCAAACAGTTCTTGTTCCACACAGATAACTACTAGTATTGAATAATACTCAAGCATTATAAATTATACAAGTATCATTATTATTTATTTATCATTCAAGGATATCGAGTTGTATACTTACTTTTCAATCAATGGATATCACTATTTGTACTAACAGTGAATATCCTCAATAACACAATAATATATTATAGATATAGGAGTTCTTAGATTCCTTATACGATGGCACATAATCCCCTAACTTTGTACCATCAAATATCATTGAAACATGGTTTACATAAGCATATAAACCATCAAGAATCCCAAAGTATTAATAAAAATTCATTGATATCACCTAAATAGAGGTTCCCAATTTGATAAATCCCAAGCAATTTATTTACCTTAACATTCACGAAGGATGAAGTGACAAAGTCACTATTGCATCAACAAACATTATGTGCACATATTGACCATACAGTCTTGCATCATTGACCTACACCATTCTCACCTAAGTTAACATAAGATTAACAACTAAGAAATAATTAAGTGACCTGAGGAGGTTAAGTATCATCCTCACGAGGAAAACATTCACACCAACAAGTGAACACATAATCCATTAAAAACAACATTGGGTAGATATTTCACCCAAAATCGATATGATTTTGTTTAAGTAGTACCATAAATCTAGCATGAATTCCCACCAAAATAATAATACTAAATCATTAAGCTACTAGGGATTTTATACAATAGTAAGAGACAACCCAAAACCGAATATTACCATTAAGCACAATCACATAAACAACCTATTCAAACTATCAACTCACAATGTCAACAATGATTCCCATTTTGAAGACCAAGCACATTTATACTTATATCTTCAAAATTTTGACTCATGTTACATGGATCTCACCGTCAACATCCCAATCTTATCTCGGGTATTTCCATATAACCTTCCAATTGAATAACACATAAAGGAATCGAAAATATAATCAATATAACTAAAATCACCCTATGATAATAGCGAGAAGGAACATTATATATCAAGGATATCAAGTACTTATAGAGGTTACATAATACCCTAAAGTGTTATAATCATATAAATGATATACCCGTAAATCTATATAAAAATAAGGATTCGATATGCCATGAAATGAAACATAAATATAGCAAACCACGGTCACATAGGTTTTTATTAGATAAGGTAAAAATAGGGATCGACTCCCAGGGGCCTTACAAAGAGATATACATTGTTAAAGCTCGATGGAAAAAACCAAACAGAAATGCAAATGGTCCGTATGAGTTAAACAAGCTTAACTCATACAAAGAAACCTAGTACGAGTAAAACACGGAAGAAAAACCAAACAACCTAAGAGCAGAAACAATAGTTCACAAAAAAACCACTCAATAGTTCAACACTAAGAATAATAAGAAGTATTTTGGCCTTTGGGGGAAGCAACCTTGTTGTCAATGTTGTACTCTTACCCCTCTTTCAGCTTCGGTTTGATCCCCTTTTGCTTCTTCATCAGAGATGTTGATGCAAAGATTAAACTTTATTTTTTAATTCCTTCCTCCATCACCTCCAGCTTACCACTCAAATCATTGACATTTTTATCCATCTCAACCATATTCTATTTATAATTCACTTGGGCCACATAAATATTTTGGGAAGCCCTTATGGCCTCCATCATGGCCTCATGCCAACCAGAATTGGTTTCTTCCATAGTCTGGACCACCATTTCCAGATACTAAACCTTCTTGTTTAACCCCTCATAATCCCTATCATTACCAACAATTCCCTTATATTTGGAATTACTCGCTTCACCTCTACCCTCCACATCACCATTCTATAGATCCTCCTCCTCCTCATTCCTATAAACCAACATTTTTCTAGCCCGCATTTTGGTGATACAATCAGCCAAGGTGATGTCATCCTCCTCTTCCATGGCCTTTAGAGTTTTAGCTAGAATGTTTTTCCCATTCTCATACATAATAAGAATGATACCTTCATGGATAGGCATGTCCACCTTATTGTTCTGGAAATCCCTCAAGGAAGCAATCAACAACATGAAAAGAAAAAATAGAATGATCATCATAATTTTATGTCTGAACATATTCAACAAAGACATATGGTGCATGTAAATTTTATGATATTTACCCTCCAAATTAATATACTTCATAATTTGGAGGCACACCTCCTTCCATACCCCCAGAATGCAGGATCTAGTGATGCCATCAGTGAAAAAATGACACTTTTCCTTACCCACAAAAACATGTTGATTTTGTGCTCCCTGCGGGTTCTATCTTTGAAAATATTGAGGCCTTCCATCTACATCTCCATGACTTGAGAAATGGAGCCCTCAGTAACTTCAATCTCCATACCCCTCATAGTGAAACTTCCCTCAGTCCAAGCCATACCAAAATCCTTAGAAAGTGAAGGATCATAACCATGTAATTTGGAGATAAATTTACAAAATCCCCTAATCCTGAGCACCTTCCACAAAGGGGGATTATTTTCTATGAACCCATGGCTTGAGGGCTTGACCCTAATTTTTTCACCACCTATGGCTACAATACACGATCTCCCAAACTCACACAAACAAATAATGTATGAAAATCCTTCAAAAAGTTTGAAACTTAAAGTGAATCTTCTCCCCTTAAATAAACTATCTTGGAAAATGTGGCACCAAAGGTCACTTATGTGAGCATCATCAAATTTATTGTATTATATCCCTTTCAATGGCTTAATTAATTCTTGAGGGAAAACCATCACCTTTAATCCATTTTTTGTACTTGTGGCATTATACATCGAAATTGGCCAACTTGTCCACACACATATTGCCTTGGCGAAGGGTATGATTAATTAAAACCATGTCAAAAGCTTTTAATATCTCCAAAACATCATGAAGAACATTTCCTAAGGTCCAATTATGAATATTATTATTATTAAGGGCATTAACAATAATAAGGGAATCCCCCTCAATCTGGAGATTCTTGATCCCTTTGTCCTTAGCAAGGCTAATACCCCACAATAAAGCTCTATCCTACGCTACGTTATTGGTTTGTCTACCCATGGGGCTAGCATAGGCAAACAACCAATCCCCTTCATTTCTTATAATGATCCCATCCCTCCCCAAAGGGACCTGATTTCTCTTTTGAAGCACCATCAAAATTTACTTTGAAGACATTGTTCTCCACCCCGATCCATCTAGTTTGAATTGTATACGTTGTGCTTTTGTTCATGTTGACTATTATCTTTGCAGATGAACTGCCAGAGTCATTGGATACCTTAGGTTGGTGGGACGTGCACCCTAAGGTAACCTCCAAGTTTTAAAGAAGCTGTCTCTTCTCTATGGTGTGAGATAGGGTTAGGAGAAAACTTAAAAGAAACGTAAAACTAACTAAGGTGATGACCGAAAAGGGAAGAAGTTAGTCACGAATATGACTTGCCTAAATTGGGAAGAGGTGAGAAATGAAAAGGGTGGATGAAATGCACCATATGCCATAGATGATTCACACAAAGTCCCACTTCAAACTACTTAAGCACAACTTCAAAGAATAGTAATAACATTAAAACATGCACAAAGATACCAACATCAAAATAAAGGCTATCAGAGACAATACAGATATACAAAGGATGGACAAAATGCATCACAGGGCATATTATATTACTCCAAGAAGTATGCATAGTATTACAATAGATAAGAGGAAAGAAGAGCGCTATTACAAAAGCTCAGAGAGAAGGCCAGAGTTATAGACCTCTACCTTTTACAGAAGAGGAATTGAGACAGAAAGAAAAATTCACTAACTCCCAATATGAATAATCTCTTTTAAAACCTTCCATTTACAATATATAGGATGGGAAGAAGATAAGAAGATCATTCTCAAACTATTTTCCAACTACTTGTTAATTATGGTAAATGGTGTGAAGTGACAGAAGTAGATTGTGAGATCTGTCTCACACTTCCCCATGATTTGTTTTTCAAGGAGTGAGAGCCATACTCATTTAATACATCTCTTAACTATTTTACAACCAACTCCCTTGGAGTGGACTTATTCTTTCAAATATTTATTACATATCTAAACTTTATGCATCGGGCTCTAGGATCACGATTAGTGGCACCTTATTTTATATTATTCTATTAAAAATGACCCCTCAAGTGTAGGTGAAAAAATTGAGTATTCATAGGTTCACACTCTTCACATAGAACTATGCATTAACTTTGTTACTGAAAAGAACCAAGCTGAATGACCCTTTGTCTTTGATCTTTTGAAAATATCTTGAATATTTAAAACTTTTAGGTGGTATTTGGCTTCTCATCAATCCTTTACAACCTGCTTCAAACTTGGAGCCCATTTATTGTGAGATCCACGTGGAGGCCAAATGCTTCTCTAGGGTATCTGCTTTCTTTGTAGCTTTTGGAAGTGTGTTGGGCTGACACTTGGCATCGTCCATGAGACCGTTTCTCTCCTTTGAAAAGTAATGGAATTTCTACATATATACAAAAATGTTTTCTTGGGTGGGACACTCATAGTTGACTCCACATGTAAGCCCCATGTGATTTTGAGGTTTTTTCCCCTTTTTCTTTCTGGAACTTGCATCAGGTTGACACTTGGCATCATCTGCGAGACCGTTGTTTTCTTTTGAGTTGGCTTGTCTCACTTAGTTTTTCATCATTGATTCGGATAAGTATTTCTTCCATGTTTCCAAAGGCTTGACCCCTGGTGGAATTTGAATCTACAGGAATCTCAGAGCTTACTTGTTCAATTTCAATAGGAATCGCTTGTTATCTAATTTTAGCAGTGGTGGAGGAAATTAGATAACAGTTCTGAGACTCACAGGGGACCATTAGCCTACTAACTAGGATGAACCCATTGTCTCCCATTATCTATTGGGCATGGATTTTGTATCTTTATCATGAGCTGATTTGAACCCTAATTCCAGAGTATTTGAAGTGTTATTGCTTGCTTCTAGAGCTGCTAGTTGATCCTTGTGCCTTCATACTCTCACAAGGAAACTCAAACTTTGTTTTGTGAGAGTATAAAATTGAAGAATTAACAAAATTACTCCCTTGACTGATTTTAGTTGCTCTGCATTTTCTTGGATTGAAGTTTTCAACTATTACAGATAACTATGAATCCCCTTGCTGTGATCATTAGAGAGTCTGGTGCATTTTATTAGAGTAATACAGACACATACCTATACAAAGATAAATCATACATGCCTCAAATGAGTCATTCGAGTGTGTGTAAGCACTTATTCTGATGAAAGCAATCTACTCCTACTCCTAGGCTAACCAGACTTGAGAGAAGCTAAAAAAAACCTGAAACAGTAGGGAGAAATAGCTTCCCTTTCTTATAAAGTGTGGTCATGTAATTAATTTAGCAATAGATATGGCCTATAATAAGAGTGAAAATTTACCTTTCACTCTTTCACCCATGGTATCAAAAACAAAAATAATACCTCCATATGCTTCTCATTTGGTTGGAGGTGTTACAACTAACCCTTGGGGATTTGAAGATTATCCTCATGCTCTAAGGTGAGCATGATAGGTGTTGGATTCTCCATGAGCTTTGGTGTGGCTAAACTCTTGATGGGGCAGGACTCAATCTATTGTGTTTTCTCGTCACTCTAAAATTCATCTTTTGAGATGAGGCCCTTTTTCTTCCTCATTGATACCATCCTTATCCTCTTTCTCCTTCCCATTTTTTAGCAGCTTCACCGAAAAATCTAGACTCTTTGATTGAAAGAAAAAAGCCTTCAATGATATTTCTTTCTAGAGCCTATGAATTTGATTGAGGGTGATTAGCGTAATGATTTGGTTATGAGATTGATGAAACAGCAAAGGTCATGACTTCCATGGGATCTTCTTCATCGAGATATCCTCCAAAATTTGATAATCAATCAATCCTATCGTCATATTGTTGCAAGGGTATCCCCCTCTTGTATGATGGTCTTTGATTTTGCCAATTCTCCATCATGTATAGATCCATTTTGAAATATGAAGCTCGTTGGCCCAAACTCTTCCAAGAGCCCTACTTTGTGGGGAGGATGAATGGGGAAAGGATCTGTAGCCTCTTGAGCACCCATCTCGTGATTCAAACTCCCTGGATTTGATTCACTTCTTACAATATGCTCCTCTTCTTTTGGATTTGGAGTTGTTATTTTTTTGTATGGGGGTATAGCTACTCGAAGAAAGGAGGAGGGTGGGATGGGTGGCTTGGAGATGGAGAAGATAACTCGGCATCTAGAGTGGTATGATATCATGAGACTTGAGGCAAGATGGGAGATGAATAAAGAGTCAATGATTGACCTTCCCATCGACAAGGTTGTCTCATGCTTCACCCATATGTTTCAATACCTTCGATCCACTGCATAAGTGAAGGCATTATTTCTTCTAAGAATCTAAGCTTCTCCTATGAGCTATAGTGTCTAGGAATAGGGCCAACCCACAGACAAGGTGCCTTACATCCTGTTCTGAATGCCTCCATTTGTGCTATGGCCCGAGATTGAACCATGCCTGCCTTTATTTGTGTTATCTTCTCTAGTAGACCAACATCCTCCAATTGACCGTAGTCACCAAATGTGTGCTCGTGTCTTTGATTTTCTCAAAGCCAAACTGGTCTTGGCTTTTCTCATCTGGGTCACCATAGAACTTTGAAACTGGTTATGCTTTTGGTTTGGAGTAGGCGTGAAGCTCATTAGATGTTGATGATACTATGAAAGTGTGAATTCCACTATGGGAATTGATTCATGATTGCACAACTTCATGGAATGAAGGAAAATGAAGGACATGGAAAGAAAGATGAATGGAGATGGATGAAAGAAAGGTCTAGTAATTTTAGAGAAGGGGCTGTTTGGGCCAAATGGAGTCACCAAGTGTGTTTATACATGCCTCCAAAGGATTAATTTTACCAAGAACACACTAGCTTGATGAAATGAAATGATAAGATTCTTTGAACTATCCCATGGTCTGCACAGAAAACTTTTGATGATTATCTTTACAGATGAATTACCATAGTCAGTGGATACCTTAGGTTGGTGGAACATGTTCCCTAACGTAACCTCAAGGTTTTAAAGAAGTTGGATCTTCTTTTTGGTGTGAGATAAGGTTAGGAGAAATCTTAAAAGAAACGTTAAACTAACTAAGGCAATGTACCAAAATGGAAGAAGTTAGTCACGAATATGACTGCCTAAATTGGAAAGAGGTGAGAAATGAAAAGGGTGGATGAAATGCACCACAGGCCATAGATGATTCACATAGAGTCCTCTTCAAACTACTTGAAAAACTTCAGAGAACAGTAATAACATTAAAACATGCACAATATACCAAAATTGAAATAAAGGCTATCAGAGACAATACATATATACAAAGCATGAACAAAATTCATCACAGGGCATATTATATTACTCTAAGAAGTATGCATAGTATTACAACAAATAAGAGGAAAGAAGAGTGCTATTACAAAATATCAAAGAGAAGGCCAGAGTTACAGAATTTTTCCTTTTATAGAAGAGGAACTGATAGAGGAAATAAAATTCACAAAATTCTGATATGAATAATCTCTTTTAAAACCTTCCATTTGCAATATATAATATGGGAAGAAGATAAGAAGATCATTCCCGAACTATTTTCCAACTGCTTGTTAATTATGGTAAATGGTGTGAAGTGATAGAAGTAGATTGCAAGATTTGTCTCACACTTCCCCATGATTTTTTTTTCAAGGAGTGAGATCCATACTCATTTAATACATCTCTTAACTATTTTGTAATCGACTCCCTTGGAGTGGACTTATTCTTTCAAATCTTTATTACATATCTAAAATTTATGCATCGGGCTCTGGGATCACAATTCCGTGGCACCTATTTTTATATTATTCTATTAAAAATGACCCCTCAAGTGTAGGTGAACATATTGAGTATTCATAAGTTTGCACTCTTCACATGGAACTATGCATTAGATTTGTTATTGAAAAGACCAATTGAATGACCCTTTGTCTTTGATCTTTTGAAAAGATCTTGAGCATTTAAAACTTTTAGATAGGATTCATAATTGCCCATATGTGGTATTTGGCTTCTCATCAATCCTTCGCAACCTTCTTTGAACTTGGAGCCCATTTATTGTGAGATCCACGTGGAGGCCAAGTGCTTCTCTAGGGTCTTTTCTTTCTTTGTAGCTTTTGGAAGTGTGTTGCGCTGACACTTGACATCGTCTGTGAGACCGTTGCTCTCCTTTGAGAAAGCAATGGACCTTCTGCATATGTGTGAATAATTTTTCTATGGTGGGACACTCATAGTTTACTCCACATGTAAGCCCCATGGGATTTATAGTCTTTCTCCCCTTTTGCTTTCAATAAATTACACCAGGTTGACACTTGACATAATTCACGAGACCGTTGCTTTATTTTGAGTTAGCTTATCCTGGCTTAGTTTTTCATCATTGATTCAGCTAAGTCTTTCTTTTGTGTTTACAAATGCTTGACCCCTAGTGAAATTTGAATCTATAGGAATCTCAAAGCTTACTTGTTCAATTTCAGCAGGAATCTACTTGTTATCTAATTTTAGCGGGTGACAAAGGAAATTAGATAACAAAAGTCACATTGTTCATCATAATACAAGTCATTGTATTATCTAATGGCTTCACATATATGTAATAGAAAATCAAATTCCCAAGTAAAATCTCTAATTCCATGCCATACAAGATTATTGTAATATTTTATTTTCCAAATCATTCATTTACAGAGATAACAATATATATTCTAGATTTAAGAAAAACAACAAAAACCCAAGTCCTCAAAAAGCTAGCAAATCTTAATACATAATTTTGTAAATGCAAGTAATAGGTGGAGCAATATATTAAAGAAGAGATAGAGCCTATCATGCCTGGTAGTGATTTTCTTCTCTTTTATTTTGTTTCCAAGTTCTCCTTCGCAAGCTTTTCTCCAAAACCAACTCCATAGAAAACCGAGAATTGCCCTGAGTTCTTCATACTTATTTATTGTAACCACTATAAATGCAACCACTATTTTCTCATATCTCGCTTAAGGGATTCATGAAATAAACCATGAAAAATAGATATATAAACCCAAATAATAATGAATTCATTTACATGCAAAGAATTCACACCTTCTACCCCAAATTCGAAAAACAACAACACTAAAACAAAACCAACCATTTTCCCCAAAACCACTCATGGTTTTTTTCCAAGGTGGTGGTTCAAAATCCTAGATATTCAATGCATGCGAGGACTATGTTTGTCCCCTCAATATTTTCTTCCTTCTAATTCATCCATTTAAATTTAGCGAAGTTTCAACTTAGCATATCAATCCACTTGCCAATTGGTTTATCCATAATCATAGTTATGACCCCAAATTTAGATAGGCTTTCCAAAAATTTCAATGGCAGCGATTATTAAATACAACCTCATAAATATGGCCAAGATTACATGGTGAGGAGGATTCAGTGACAACTCACCATGTAATACATTGAATCATCATTCGAATCCCTGGCCACAATTTAATATAACATTGGCCCCAAACTTTATAAACCTTAGTTCAAGATTGCTTTAACACTTTCGAACATAAACATAGTTATCCAATATTAGGTCCTTTAATATATTCCAAGGCTTAACTAATATAGATACAAGCCTTCATGATTTTGAATTCATAAACCTTATCTTAGATTAAGGTTAGGTTCCTTATCAACTTAGGCTCATTTAATGTAGTAACCTTAGAGCCTTATAAAGTTAAACAACACCTTAACATTTCAAGTCCACTTTAACATGATGGCTCGAGATAATAGCCTAGGCCATCATTAATTTTTACCATAATGAACTGAACTAGGATATTATCTTGAAGCATCATCCTTGTATAGTAATCAAATAGGTCCCTAATTTAATTAGACCATGCCCATATTTACTAGGACCATGTTTTTTTCACGAAAAATAATAGTAATCACTTAATGACTTACTTACATATCTTGATCCATTGTTTCTCGCACCTTAGTTATTGTCAAATCATCTCAACTCGGTGTTAGGGTCATATTAAACAAGTACCAAAAGTTCCAACTTGTCAAAATGATCAATAGAACCAAAGCTAAGAAATAATAGTAATGTGATCACATTCAACATACATATCCAACATCATAATATCACATACATAATTTTTTTAACAAATATATGCAAGTATATTAGATCAATAGGGTAAAATCACATTGTCTGACATGCTACGAAATGCAATCACATACACCATGTAAAGAATACCAAGCAGAATGCAAGTCCATTCTAGAAGCATGTCAAACCAACATAGTCATCACATGAATCGATAAGACAATAGGGGTGTTACATACCTCCCCTTAAAATCATCATTGTCCCAATGATTCACTCTTACCTGACAAAATTTAAGGAAAACAAGTAATAGATCACTTATTCCATCATCAAATATCCCAACAGTATAGTCATAAACTTACAAGAATCAAGTTTTCAGGACTTCATAACAATGTTATATCCACTAATTTTGGAAGAACAAACATCATTTTCCATAAAATTTGTACTTTTTCATATCTAAAACACAAATTTAATAGTTATGACATCCTTTTATTATATCATTCAAAGTTAGTAGTCTAAAATATGACAATTTCCTTGTCATTCCAGTCTCAATCTAATCAAAATTATTTCAAATACGTCAAAATTTTGACCAGCAATAGAATAATTTATTTAAAAACAATGTTTTTAGTATTCAAAATAACAAGAAAAATCACTATCATGATCTCTTCCAAACTGTACTAGTAGTCTAACCGGTATCACCATGAAATATTGCAGATCCCAAACCTTTTACTTCACCATTTATTATTTCATTTTTAGTAGGTTGGTTCGTAAATGGATCCCGAATCCTCTTCTATGGATGGTTCTCTTTATTTCTCAAGGGAAAATCTTTAGTGTAGTGACCACTGTCACCACATTTAAAGAAACCAGTAAATTGTCTCTTCCTTTCAAACCTATCATTCCTACTAGTATCATTTTCTTGTCCATTCTTTTTAAAGTCTGTAGCACTATTATTTTCACTATTATAATTTTTATTTTCATTCTTCTTTCCCCATGTCTACCCATGTGACAATGGTGAATGAGTTTTATTCAATCTATGCTTCTCATCTCTATGAGTAGAAATGTCCTGGATATTTTTCTCTTAACTAATGGCCTTATAAAATATTGCTTCTATTGTTGATGGCCCATGCACATCAACTTCACCGCTTATTATAAGGTTCAAACCCATAATAAATTTCCTTATATGGAATTTCTCGTCGCTTTAGGTACTTGAGGAACGTATTAAGGAGTTTGGTAATCTTTTCTCAATACTCAACTACGGTCATCTTACCTTGTGATAGGGTCTGAAATTCTAACATATTTTGGTCATAATATAATATTGGTAACCTTACTGCCTAAAATAGGCCTTGAATTGGTCTCATGTTATGTTCACATCATTTACTTCCAATTCCACTTTCTAGTTATCCCACCATGAGGATGCCTCATTGGAGAGATGATATTCTCCCCAAACTACCTTTGTCTCTTCAAAAAAAAATTATTATGGCAAAGTATTTTTCCATTTCACTAAGATAAATCATAGCTCCATCCCCCATAGTTGTACCATCAAACTTAGGTGGTCTAATTATTTTATGTCTTTAGAGAACTCAGCCACCAAGTGTTCTCTTGCATTGTTAATGATAGCTACATTATTATTTCCATCATTAATATTATTTTTAGTAGCATTAGGCTACCCCTTAGGCTACCCTACACCATCACTATCGCTTTTGCTCTCATTGCCACCCACCTGTTGTTTAAGTACAGCCAAAATATTGTGTGTATCCTGCAAGACAATTATTTTTTCTAATTTTTGTGTTGTGTCCTGCTTTGCCAACTAAAGGTGGGTTATTAGTAGCACATCCTCTTGGCCTAACCATTTTCTATTAGGCAAAATTTTTAAGTCTAGTTAGAAAATGAACATAATAGGTCTAAGATTTGTAACTTTCACCTTTGGATTCAATTTTTTTTCTTGGCTCTAACAACTTTTCAACCAGCATAAACTATCACCCAATCAGGAATATGACATTAATTTTTCATTACAGCCAGTCATATATGTAATATTATTTAATATAAATATCACATAGTCAAAAAAAGTTATTTTTCATAGAAACAAACAATGAAAACATTTTAGTGCATTTTTCCATGGATTGGAAGGATAGGAAGGTAAAGTATGGGGGTCATCATGTGGATGAATGAGGAGCTGATTTTGAGGTGACTAGGCTCGATTTGGATGGCTTCTAGTTTTTTAGCAAAAGGGTCAACAAAACTACATAAGAAAAGAAGTTTTCTGAAGAAGGGGAGGAGCTCATCTTTGTTGTGGTGGGCATTAAGGTAAGCTCCATTCTCAAAACCCTATGATGATGTTACTAAAATGATGGTTTGATTCATTTCCCTTGAAGGGCATTATATCATTGTTCCTACCAAGCACTTGGTCTTCCTCAACCATTTTAGGAGACACTTTGCAATTTATTTCCCACATTACCTCTTGAATTCTCTTGAACGTTCCATTCTTGATTTCCAAAAACATACCAGGGCCATCCCCCTCCACCAGGGGCTCATCTTCCTCCTTCATAAGCTCTACCTCTCCAAATTCCCTCCATTCATGTCTCCCCCAATGACCCACTCATTCCCATCCTCACTACTCCCTCAAACAACCCACCACCTCTTCTAAGGCCAGAGTTACCAAAACTAAGAACCCCAAACTTAGTAAAGTGGCCTCTCCTCCCTCTGCCCATGTGTTCTAAGGAGAAACAAAGAAATGGAAGTTATTCAAAATCTTTTACACATTAGCAATGCTAGTCAGGATAATGCCTTATAGTATGAGAGGGATAATACTCTTCTTAGACTAGACTTATTGGAAAAGGAGGTTGAGAATATCAAGAAAGAGTTGCATCATTTAACCAAGCAGAAGGGGAAAAGAAAGCTAAATGATGATGTGGGTATTGAAATTGATCAGACTGAGGATATTTACAGAAATTTGAACTCATTGGACAATAGATTGGGGAGGGCCAAAGATAGACATGATCATAATATGGCCATTTTCAATGCCATTAGTGAGTTTCTAGAGCAACAGGTTAGAAGCATCTCTATGTTGAGCGGGGTCCCTGAAGCCATTTGGGGGACTGAAAAGGAAAGAAATCAGGCTATCTCAAAGTTGAACATGAATGATCCAACACACACTACCACTCGGTGCTATTCACTTCATTGCACATAATCAAATCAAGGATTGAAAGGGCCTCTAAGAAATAACACCCCTTGGACTGGCTGGTTTCGTTTTAGTTGCTGCTCTGTTTCAGGATAGTATGTTGTTTTTGGCTGCTTAATTACAGTTATTTCCATGTTTTGCTTTTTCCTAGTAGCTACTATTTGGGTTACTATTGGAATTTATATATTATCTAGATTTTGATCCTCTTTTGATGTTTTTTTCATGTTTGATCTGGTTGTTGAGCCTTCCTTGTAACAGGTATAGTCCCTTCAAAACTATTTTCCATTAATAAAAAAACAAGGAAAACATGGCTCTTAACCCTACCCTATTTCCCAAAACTATTTTGTTTTGTCACTTACTTGTGCTTTTAGACCTTTCCTTATGTAATTACTTTTTTAATTTCACCCACCGATGTTCCATTCTATAGATTGTTTTATCTAAGTACGCCTATGGTTTTCACCTTTAAGATACCTTCATCTTATATTCAAGGTCCATGATTACTTAAATTGTCTAAATTGTTCCTTTCTTTTCCTTTTAGACTATTTATTTTCACTTTCTTCAAGTATTTTTATCCTCCATATCAAATACATTTATTTATGTTAGAACATTCAAAGTTAATCACTATGTCTTAAGTCCTTTAAGAAATAGTTAACTCCAAATTCCGTGATGAGGCTCACTATCATTGTCAATGTTGGTGTTGCATTGGAAGTCATAGGTTTGTAATTTTTTTCATTTTCATAGAATAAATTAGATTTCTAACTTTGTTCAAGCTAATCACTAGATACCAATAACCCAACCGTATGTGTATCAAATTAAAGCAACAACGGAACTTCTACTTAACTTACCTAATGTCATATTAGGAAAAAAATTCCTTCATCTTAGCTTATTACTCATCGCAGCATTGTTCTATTGCTTGTTGGGAATTTCAACAAGTATTTCATGTTTAACTCAATTTGGCACTCCACATTTTCTGCCACATTATTTCCACCACTTTTCCTAAAGTTACGGGTGGACAAGAGCTAACGATCTTGTATAATTTTTCTCTTTTCAAGTAAAAATTTATTACATATTTCATTATAGCTTGATTGGCCTTTCCAATCATTACACTACGTAAAATAGTCCAATCCTATCTACTTCATCTCCCTTTATGGGTTTTTATATCATGTTGGATTCAAGTTCCAAAATCTGTCATCATGACAGTTCAACAATCGAGCAACTCCCTTGTTGATTGTCATCAATCAATTAAAGTTATTTTACAAAGAACTAATCATTTTCACACTCGACCAGCTTATTCCCAACATCTTTCTAGTTTTGTCTATCATGAAGGATTGTTAGAGTGTTATCTAACTTATTTACCACTGAACCTGAAGCATAATTTGGTCTGGTTTGTTATCCACGGTACATCCTTCTCCCATTCATTTTATCTTGTTAATAAAATTAGAATTCAATAAGCGTAAGGACCCAATAAGTCCAAGAGTTGTAACCTTCAGCTCTGATACCAAAATATAATACCCTCTTTATTATGCCTCTCAACTAGGAAAAAAATCTCTCTTTAACTTCATGCTTCACTAATTTAAATACCCAGTATTTAAATTCCAGCATAAATCTAAAATTGAATCCATCCAATAATTGTCATAAACCGTGTGTAGCTGCATGAGAGTATACAGATCCTACTCAATCCCCTCAAACACTCTTTAGGAGTGTGTTTAGTCTTTACAAGCATGTATACTAATGGTTTCTTTCCTCTATCAAGGATAGTTAAATATTTCATTCTAAGTGTCGACATGGGATTCAATCATTGTATCCCATCAGGCATACAACATCTTAAATCCTTGGTGACTCTGGGATAGTGTAATGAGTAGCTTACACTACTTTGTCCAAATTTGTAGAGACATGTATGCCATGCTTGGTTCCGTGATGGTACATTCATCATTAGGAACTTTTCCATCACCTAGTTCAGTTATATAGATTCTCTTCCATCTTATTATGTTCATAATTGAAAACTTAAGCATTCTTTTAATATTCCTTTTTAAAATACCCTCTATATAGAACATAGAAAACCATGAGTAGGATGCAAGTAATCGTAACTTCCTCGGTTTACCATACCACCCGAGGTAGTCCCTATCAGTAGGAACCCTATCTCGATTTTCATTACCTACATGAATATAAAATAGGTATCTCATTTTTCATTATCTTACAATTGTTTGAGATATAGGTTCTTGATTTCATTACTATTTACTAGTTACGCTTTAAATCAGCATTTTGCATTAAATCCCTTGTTCATACTTTTCCTTTTTACACAAGCAATGCATTATGAAAAGAATAATACATAATAGTATTAGTATCCAAATGAATAACATCAGTCCATATTACATATAAGTCAATCATATGTGATTCCGATTACACACACACATATATTATATATATATATATATATATATATATATATATATATATTATATATTAATAAATTAATAACGTATAATATCATTTGTTTAATTAATCACGTTCCAATTCAATAACAATACTTATTCTATTTTCTCATAACACTATCAACATTATCATTATTGAAATAATAATGATTACAATACAATATGTATTTGTGAAGATAATACTTTATTAATATCCAAAATTTACCTTTACTGTGGTTAATATCACAGCAAAGTATAACTTTCGCTTTCTTAGTAAATACAATACAGCTTAATTACATTTCTCAATTTAGTACAACACAATCAATAGATAATACTAATACATGTCCACAAATGATTATCAAAATAATCACATCTTGTTTCAAGCATCATGCCTTACTAAAATACAATTCTTTTCATCTTTTCACAACAAGAACAAATTTATAGATTTCATCAAAAGACATAGTAGTGAGAAAAGGTGTAAGTCACGTCTTCCTTCATAATCAACCTGCATGGAAAATATTTTTATTGTACATGGTAAGTTTCAACCAAACTAGCATGATAAGATCTATTTCTCCCATAATAACTCACATCATCTAGTATATATATATATATATATATATATATATAAATATTACATTATATATAAAATCACATAATATATATATATGAAATGTTACAAAAAAATCACATAATTGAGAGCACAAATCATATTTGTAACATTTCTAGAAATCGCTTGCATATAAATAGATGTCTACTTCATTTAAATGTAATTAATGAAATGTAGAAACTCAAGTACAAATTGCATAACCATTAAGGTCAATCAACCAATTACCATTTTCCATACCGAGTATACTTGTAATATCATTACTTTTATAACTTCATAATATCAAGTTATTGATACACTACATACTTTCACATATCTTATACAGGATTCAACAAACCTTATTTCATTCAATTAGATACTAATATTACAATACTCACTCAATCATTATAAATTATACAATTCAAATAGTTCTTTGTCCACACGATAACTACTTGTATTGAACAATACCCAAGCATTATAAATTATACAAGTATCCTTATTATTTATTTATCATTACAGATATGGATTTGTATAGTTTTTTTCAATCAATGTTTGTATTAACGGAATATCCTCAATAACACAACAATATATTATAGATATAAGATTTGTTAGCTTGCTTATACAATGACACATAATCCCATAACTTTGTATCATCAAGGATCGCTGAAACATGGCTTACATAAGAATATAAACCATCAAGAATCTAGAAGGATTAATAACAGTTCATTGAGATCACCTAAATAGAGGTTCTAAGTTCGATAAAGCCCGAGACATCTATTTTTCTTAACATTCACGAAAGGATTAAGTGAAAAATTCATTGTTGTATTAACCAAAATTATGTGCATAGATCAACCATACAGTCCCTTATCATTGGCCTACACTAGTCAAACCTGAGATAACATAAACTTAACAACTAAGAAATAATTAAGTGACCCGAGGAGGTTAAGTATCATCCTCCTAAATAAAACATTCACAACCAACAAGTGAACATAAAATCCATTAAAAACAACAGCAAGTAGATATTTGACCTATGAAATCGATGTGATTTCATTCAAGCACTTCCATAAACCTAGCATGACTTCCCACCATAATAGTAACACTAAATCCTTCAGCAAAAGGGGGGATTCTATATCTTAGTAAGAGACAACCCAAAACCACAATATTACCATTAAGCACAATTGTTACAACAGCCTACTAAAATTGTTAGGTCACAATGTCAATAATGATGCCCAGTCAAATACCAAGGAATTTATACTTGTATCTTTAAATTTTCAACTCCTACCACATGTATCTCACCAAATCAACATCCCAAGCTTATCCGGGTATTTCCATATAACCTTTTAACCAAATAACACATAAAGGAATCAAAAATATACTCAATATAACTTAAATCACCCTTAGATAACGGTGAGAAGGAACATTTTATATCAAGGATATCGAGTACTTATAGAGGTTACATAATACCCTAAAGCGTTATAATCGTATAAATTATATAAACAAAAATATATATAGAAATAAAGATTTTATATGTCATGAAATCAAACATAAATATAGAAAACCCTTGTCAAATAGTTTTGTTATCCCAAATTTTCCCCTTGGAAGATTTGGTCAAACACAACCCTATGTAAGAAGAAATTGAAGAAACGGCTCTATTGAGCGAATCCATGCTTCAAATCTAGCAGACAAGTTATAGGCGGGCTCGGAAATAGAATAGCAGGGTCGAGGAAAAGAAATAGTGTCAAAGAACTAGAGGCTCAAAGGAAAATAAACAGAGAAGGATCAAAGTCTTCGGGAGTCCGTGAATGACTCGAATCGCAGCCCTGAAATTGGCTAAGTATGGAGGAGATAGCAGAATCTACCAAGTGTCCAAACGGTGCACCTCCAAAGATTAAATCCAAAGGGGAAGACCCAAATGAGAAACAAGATTCTATGCATCCAAAGCCCCAAAATTTGCAACGCCATTGAAATGTATTTGGCTCAATGGAGGTGCCAATTGTCTTAATGACGAACATTCAAAAGTGGGATCCAGGCCAGAGACTCAAACTTGCGCCACCTTCACTTAGAAAATGGTCAACAGAGGTCAAAGGAGAGTGGGCCAAAAACAACTAAGTATAGAATGTAGGTGGAAGGTGCCACGTGTCTTAATGACACTCCCTCAAGGGTAAAATCCTGAGTGGGTTTTCAAATGAGTGTGGGCCTTCCACATGTCTCAGAGTCCAAAAGGGACAGAGTCGGGTTGAATAGTCAAAGCATTGAGACAAGCTACAGAAGAAGCCACATGTCAACCCAACGCAACTTCAAAATAAAAATACAAAGGCTTCCCTCAGACATGTGCTAGCCCTCCACATATCTGGTTTCAAAAGGGGGCCCGTTTTGGTAGCTAGTTCCTGCCATTTTGTATGGACCTAATTCAAATTTCAAAAGGGCATATCTTTTGACTCAGTGCTCAAAATCTGAAAAATTTGGCACCATTGGAAAGATATCGATCTCATCTATGCCATGGAGATCTAAAACTTTAATTTTAGAGAGGTTAGGTGGGGAGAAAATGAAGAAACATCTTCGTGCCATTAATACAGATCTATTTTCCCCAACAACCAGATCGATTCAATATGATCCATCGTTCTTCCTCCTTCGAGGCATCAAACAAGTAATTGATGCAGACATGATAGTTTTGGGGTGGAATTGCAGGCATTGAATGCTTCCTGTTGGTGGTTGTGTTTCAAATTTGCATTTTCCCTCCTTTTTCCTTCTTCCTCCATGGATTCATCTATAAATGTAAGAGCAAGGCTCATTTATTATGTTGGACACTCTAGATCCTTACGCATGTTGCTAAGGACTCCATATTTTCTATATTTTGAGTTACATACCTCCATGTTTGGCTCTTGCAAGTGGATATTGGCCTCCTTATCATTGTAATAGTTATGTGCATTTTTGGAAGTAATAGAAGCATCGTTTGTGACTATTCTCTATCCTAACATGTTTACATTCCTTCTTCTTTCCTCTTCTCTTGCATTGTGTATTGTTGTGCTATTTCAAGTCCCCTGCAATTCCATACTTGGTTGTGTTCCACGAGAACGATCTGGTGAATGCGTATTTTGTTGTGTTACTCGTGCCTAGCCTCCTTTCACGCATTCCCTATCATTCTCACTCAGAATAGATAGTGTTCACCCCTCTTTTCTGGTGCTATCACCTTTTAGTGTAGTTTACTTCATATTATCCTTCTTTCCCTGGTCCCTTGACATTCTTAGCTTAGTTTCCCCTTTCATCACTGGGATTATCAATAGTAGTAGAAATAGATAGAGGAACCGGCCTTCTCCGAGATCCATCCCAAGCTCACAAGGTCCCACAACTTGGGGAAGGTTCCATTGTGGTCTCAGACACCTCAATCCTTTTGGATCCGAGACATGGGTGCATGTTTGAGAAACCAACAATTTCTGGCACACCGTGGGACCAACATTGAAAGCTCAAATTTTATATCTCTAAGTTCTAGTGTGTGAAATTAAGTTTCATCCTTTGGAGGCTCATTTCAAACACATCTGGTGACTCCCAATATTTTAAAACATATGTTTCAATAGTCCTAAGCACCTTTCATAAGAAGAGTGCACACAAGAAGAAGTGCAGCAACTGAAGATTCTTTTGAATACCTCTAGCTTTCCCCGAGAAGATTTCATCCTAGAAATCCCACATGTACATCTCTATCTCCAGTGCATGCCATGCCCATTCAACTCCTCCTCAAAACACACAACCTGAGAACCCTGCAATGGTGAATCAAGTAACCTCCTCCATTAAGAATCTTTACAAACTTTGATGGAAGGAGTCCCTTACATTTGGCCATGTGGCATGATATGCCAAATGGCATGCTCAAGAGTATTCCTTACTTTACTTGGTGAGAATCAAGTCACCCTTCAGGAGCATATCTAGGATGTAGCTAATGTGTGTTCACTCTATCTGATCACACATAATGATGTAGCAGTCAGGTTTCTTGTAGCCTCTTTCAAAGGTAAAGCACTTCAATGGTATAGAGGCTTGATACTTAGATCTATTAGCACTTGGGATGAGCTGCGAACAACTCTATGTAATTATTTTGAAGACAAGTCAGATCACCTATCTTTGGTGGAGCAACTAAAAATAATGAGGGCACCCAATGAGTAGATGACTAATTTCAACATCAAATTTCATAAGACTTGGGATATAATCCCTCTTTTGGTAATACCTACAGCCCAACATGCTTTCCTTTATTATCTAAAGGCGCTCAATAGTGATATTTCAGGTTATGATACAATCTATGGGAGGTAGAACATTCTTTGGATGCTTATGGTATTGCGGTAAGGGAAAATAATAGTCTTATTCATGTAGGAAAATTAGCTCCTAAACCATCTATGCCCTTGTTCCCAAAAATTTATGCAAGCACCCTAGCCTTCTGTAGCCTCTATTCCTACTCCTGAGCAGAGCGCGCAACCATTTGCCTCAACATCCTATTCTCCATCATAGCAAAAGGAAGATGAAGAATTGAAGGTCTTGATCATAAATTTATCAAACAAGGTCATATCATTAGAAAAGTAGTAGGCGCAAGTGTATAGAGGTAATTCCAATCAGGCACATGGATAAGGCAATCATCCTTGGTGAAATCAATATGAAAATCAAAGATATGCGCCCAACCAGCAGAATGATAGATGGCAGCCTAATACACATCTACCCTTGCAATTTTTCCCTCCCGCACCTTCTCTCCCAGCACCCAGTGTAAGTCAAGCACTTGTTCTAGTTCAGAACAACTTGGCGCAAGAGTCAGAATGGTGATTTCCTTACAAAATGCCTCATAGTTAGTACCATTGTGTTAATGTTGTGCGTGCCCAAGCGTTCATGATCCATAATGCTTCATCCTGTGAGCCCTCAAAAAACACCCATGAAGTAGATAATCCAGAAGGACGAGAAGTTCCTCCAGAGTCCAATTCGATGTTCTTTGGTGTAGAGAACTTTTGTGCAATCAACCAAGCTGAAGAAGATACAAACAGACCATGCACCCAAGTTGCAGACAACACGAGATAAAAGAAGAGAGTGTTAGAGTTAGGTGTATAGGTTATCCCTTGGTAACGCAAGCAGATCCTCGAAGAAGAAAGAATCAAATAAGGCATTGTGCAGTAAAAACATTAAAATCCCTGATAAGGAGACCCCTCATAAAGTTCCATTTGAAATATCATGCACTCCTCATTTGGTAGGCCAAGCCTCACCCACTAAAATTTAGCCTTTCGTGCCTCAACAGTCAAGAAGGGATGTTGTTCCCCAAATGCACAAGGTGGGAGGGATTTTGTTCAGCATCATTAACTAGATGAAGAAAACAAACATAAACATCACAATGTGGGATGCCCTAATCATTTCGTCTCGGTGGGATCATTTGCATGAAGCTCAAGCGCAACTTCCACGTGCGACCCTATTATACGAAGCCATGCACTTATGTTAGAATCTACCAACAAGAGGAGAAACAAGTAAGTAAAGTTGTTAAAACCCTACCCTTCTATATGTCCTTGATTATAGGCAAACACCTAGTGCATAACTACTTGATTGACTCAAACGCTAGTACTTTTGTTATGCCTAAGAAGATAGCTGATGTCTTAGGTATGAAATATAGCCCTTTGTTTAAAGGATTCCTACAACTTGATGGCTCAATTGTAACCACCTTAGGATTCATCAAGGATCTTGAGTTAACCCTCCATGCATGTCCAAGCATGAAAATTACTCAAGATGTGTCAATTATTGACTGCCTCCTTTGTTTTCCCTATGTCTATCGAGAGAATTTACTTTGCTAAGGTGGGTGGTTACTTGTCTTCCGATTGGTCTCATATGTTTCTCAAGACAAGGTATGGTACCCGGTTTACCATACAAAGTGAGCCTATATTTTCTTATCATGTAGATCCATCTGTAATGTCCCCTCTCCAAGCCAATTGTCTTATCCAAGAAGAACAAGTTTTAGTTCCTAAAGAGAAATCTCTTCCACCCTCTATTCCAAACCTAGTGCTTGATGAATGGGCAAAAAGGCATCACAAATTTGATCCCTATGCTGAAGAACTAGAAGCCTATGAAACTGGGCTTGGTACTTATTGCATTTTAGAAGAAGATTCCATGCTTCGCATGCTCTCATGGGAGACAAAATTAAAATTGGTCTATGGAAGTTGTAATTTGATGGATCTAGAATAAAAAATGGTGCGGGAGCAGGAGTGGTTCTCATTTTCCCTAAGGATGAGAAATTCTTCTTCATGCATAGGCTATAGTTTGCATGCTCTAACAATGTGGCAGAATATGAAGCATTGGTGCATGGCTTGCTTATTTCTAAAAAGAAGAAAATTAAAGTGATGTAGCACTTTGGGGACACATAATTGGTCATCCACCAGTCACCAAAAATTTCAAATAAATAATAAGCTTCTTAAAGCTTATAAACATATAGTTTAGGACCTACTTGAGAGATTTTATGCCCTTAATCTGTAGGTAGTCCCACATAGAATGAACAAAGAGGCTAACCAAATGGTCGCGCTTGGTTCACGATTTTCTCTTCTTTGAGGAATTTATCAAAGGAAACACTTAGCACATTAAGGTGGTGATCGAGACTATCCATTCCATATAATAACACCAGGCTAGAAAGTGTTCGATGCAGTGATGCATTCAATGGTGAAGAAAGATATATGGGTGCCACACAGAGGACTACTCCTCCATCACTATTGTGTGTGAAAAGAGTTGTTGCTCAACGAACTTGTGTGCATGAAGAAAAATAGGCCTTTATCTCTCTCTCAAAAAATACATCAATATTTTCTATGAAGAAAAATAGGATGGTAGTATGAAGACCTCAAAGGCTTTGATCCAAATGTTTCTCAACACTCTATCAACCTTGATCTTGGTATCAAGCCCATCGACAAAAGCAGCAGACCAATAAATCCAAAGATAGAACCCCTCACGAGAAAGGAACTATCAAAACTCATTGAGGCAAATATTATATTTCCTATCAAATAATCTACCCGGGTTGCAAATATGGTTCCGAGTGCACAAGAAGAATGGTGAAATCATAATTTTTGTTGATTTCAGATATTTGAATAAAGCATCTCTAAAGGATCATTATCCTTTTCCTTCAATGGAGTAGATTCTACAGACTATGGCTGGTGCGTAAAGGTTCTCCATGCTAGATGGGTATTCAAGTTTCAACCAGATCTTGGTCAAGGAAGAGGATCAATTCAAAATAGCATTTACAACCAAGTGGGAAACATATGCATATCAGAAAATTTCCTTTGGTCTATCAAATGTGGGCGCAACATTTCGATTGCACCACGAGATATTACCTTTAAAGGTTACATCAATGAGTTCATCTTGGTTTACGTGGATGATATAATTGTCTTCTCAAAGAAAGGTGCGGATCACATGGTGCACTGGAAAAGGTATTTGAGAGATAGAGATAATTTCGGGTATCTCTTAACCCCAAGAAGTGCAATTATGCGGTGGCTCGGGAAAGCTCTTGGGTCATGTGGTTTCGGAAGATGGTATCATAATTAATCCCAAGTGCATTTCAGCCATCCTAGCCCTTTCCCTGCCAGTGACAAAAAAAGGCCTTACATTCCTTCCTTAGCAAGATTAACTTTGTTAGGAATTTTATCCCTAACTTTACAGGACTGGTTCGGCCCATCACTCTCATGCTCAAAAAGGAAATAGCCTTCAAATGGACAAAAGAAGGAAGAGAAAGCTTCAACAAGATCAAGAAAGAGATTGGTAGTGTGCCAACACTCATCAATCTAGATTACTCAAAGGATTTCATCCTTTATGCTTATGGTGTTGATACAAGCATTGTTGTTGTCCTAACACAAGAAAACAAACAAGGGCTGGAACAGCTAGTGGCCTTCTTGACCCGAGACATTTGAAGGATTATGAATTGAAATACAGCCACATGGAGAAGTAGGTCTTTACCATCATGCGTGTGCTCAAGAAATTCAAAATTATTCTCACCAAAAATTATATCAAGGTGTTATTATCCCACTCATCCGTCGAGACTTCATCATGGGAGCATAGATTAGCGAGAAGAGAGATAATGGGTGACCAAAAGCATGGAATATGATGTGATTATTAAGGCTACAAAGTTGGTAAGAGGTAGTGCACTTTACAAGTAGATTGCTAAGGATGTGCAGAGTGAACCTAAGGCTTCATTATTTATGGATGAAGACCTCCCACGTGTAGAACATGAATAGAATATAGACACCGACACGCATGACTAGATGAAGCACATGATCACATTCCTTTCTGAGGATGCATACCCTCCCGATTTGAACAAGGAAAAGAGAAGGAATCTAAGGTTGCAATCTATCCCTTATGTTTTGATTGATGGACTTCTCTTCAAAAGAAATCTAGATGGTGTGTTGTTAAGATGTATCAATGGCGTACAGACTGAGCAAGTGTTAGCAGAATTTCATGATGGATTCTCTGGTGGACACTTCTCTTCCAAAACTACAATAATGAAAATCATAATGGCAGGTATCTTTTGGCCTACCCTATTTGTAGATGCACATAGGTGGGTCACAAAATGCAAGGAGTGTGCTTTCTTTGTAGGAAAGAAAATATTGGCAACACTTCCCCTTTGACCAATCCAAGTGGATCAGCCTTTTGCGCAATGGGGTCTTGACTTCATAGGCATGATCAATCCACCTTCAAGTGTTGGACATAAATGGGTGCTTGACATCTACAGATTACTTCACCAAATGGACAGGATTTTTGCGCTTAAATAATCAACTCGAGGAAGTCATCCTTGACTTTCTCAAAGTTTTTGTCACAAGGTTTGGCATTCCTCAAACCATTATCTCTGATAATGCAAAGGCCTTCCTTGGTGCTAAAATCAATGATTGGGCTCTAAGTCTGCGCATTTACCTAAAAAACCCTTCCAACTATTACCCTCAAAGAAATGGTCTAGCGAGAATCAACAAAAAGAACACGATCATAATCATGAAGCACACAATGAACATCAGCCAAATATAGTGGCATACGAAGGTCTGCACATGCTCGGGAAAATAGAATCACAATCGAAAGAGGCAATAGGAACTTCATCTTACAAGCTTGTCTATGGCAAGGAGGATTCCCTTTCTTTGACACTAGAACTAAATTCATTGGAAATTTCCCAGTAGCTAGAATTTGAGGGCACAAATCAGAGAGAAATCAAGATGGTAGAGCTATTTCATCTTGAAGAGCTCAAAAACTTTGCCATGATCAAGCTATAACAACATCAGCAAGCAACAAAGAAATGGTTTAACAAAAAGGCTAGGCGTCAAGATTTCAAAATTGGGGACCTTTACCTAAAATGGGATCTTTGATAGAGCTAATCCAGAGCAGCATTCAAAGTTTGATGCACTTTAGAATGGCCCATACATCATCAAGTCCTGCAAGGAAACTAACTCTTTCAAGTTAACTCATCCAAATGGAAGCAAGCTGCAAATCCCGATAAACATGATCTATCTCAAACCCTTCCATTAGGTTTTCTACATCATGTTGTATAGATTAGAGTAGTTTCAATTCCTCCAAGTGTGCTTCGCACACATTTTTTTTTGTACATAGTTCTTTCCTCTCACATGCTTCCTGTGTGTGCTCTTTTGTTACTTCTAGAGTGCAGAAATTATTCTCAAAGTGATCACAAGGGAATTTCATAATTGAACAAATAGACTCCATGCCCAATGGATGCTTTGGGATACTGATCTCCTTCATCTAGCAGGTAGATGTCCCTATGAGTTTCCAAACTATTATCCCAAATTTTCCCCTAGCAGATTTGGTCAAACACAACCCTATGCAAGAAGAAATCAAAGAAACGGCTCTATCAAGTGAATCCATGCTTCAAATCCAGCAGATAAGTTACAGGTGGGCTCGGAAATGGAATAGCAGGGTTGGGGAGAAGAACATTGTCAAAAAACCAGAGGCTCAAAGGAAAATAAATGGCAAAGACTCGAAGTCTTCGGGCTCTACAAATGACTCAGAATGAGCCTAAAATTGGCTAAGTATGGAGGAGACAGTGGAAGCTACCAAGTGTCCAAATGGCGCACCTCCAAATATTAAATCTAAAGGGAAGACCCAAATGAGCGCTTGAAGCTTCCACGTGTCCGATCCCCAAAAATTTGCACCTTTGCCATGGAAAATTCTTTGACTCGGCAGAGGTGCTAAGTTTCTTAATGGAACACATTCAAAAGCAAGATCCAGGTCGAAGACTCAAACTTTTGTAATCCCTCCATGTAGAAAATGGTCAACAGAGGTCAAAGGAGAGTGGGCCCAAAATGACTAAGTATAGAATATAGGTAGAAGGTGCCATGTGTCTTAACGATGCTCCCTCAAGGGTAAAATCTTGAGCAGGTTTTCAAATGAGCACGGGCCTTCCATGTGTCTCAGAGTCCAAAAGGGATAGATTTGAGTTCAATAGCCAAAGAATTGAGATAAGCCCTAGAAGAAGCCACATGTCAGCCCGACGCAACTTCAAAATAAAAATACAAAGTCTACCCTCATACATGCACCAGCCCTCCACATGTCACGGTTTCAAAGGGGGCTTGTTTTGGTAGCTGGTTCCCACCATTTTATATAGAACCAATTCAAATTTCAAAAGGGCATATATTTTGACTTGGTGCTCAAAATGAAACATTTGGCACCATTGGAAATAGCTCAATCTCATCTACACCATGGATATCTGAAACTTTAATTTTGGAGAGGTTAGGTGGGGAGAAAATGAAGAAACATCTTCGTGTCATTAATACAGGATCTATTTGCCCCAACAACTAGATCAGATTTGATATGATCCGTCGTTCTTCCTCCTTCAAGGTGCCAAACAAGTAATTGATGCAGACATGACAGTTTTGGGGTGGAATTACAGGCATTGAATGCTTCTTGTTGGTGGTTGTGTTTCAAATTTGGGTTTTCCCTCCTTTTTCCTTCTTCCTCCATGGATTCATCTATAAATGTAAGAGCAAGGCTCATTTATTATGTTGACACTCTAGATCCTTACACATGTTGCTAAGGACTCCATATTTTCTACATTTTGAGTTGTATACCTCCATGTTTGGCTCTTGTAAGTGGATATCGGCCTCCCTATCATTATGAATTACTTCAGCATTTTGGAAGTAATAGAAGCATTGTTTGTAACTATTCTCTATCCTAACATGTTTACATTCCTTCTTCTTTCCTCTTCTCTTGCATTGTGTATTTTTATGTTATTTCAATTCCCCTTTAGTTCCATACTTGGTTGTGTTCCACAAGAATGATCTGGTGAATGTGTATTTCACTATGCTACTCATGCCTAGCCTCATTTCAAGCATTCCTATCATTATTGCTCAGAAAAAATAGTGTTCACCCCTCTTTTTTGGTGTTATAACCTTTTAGTGTAGTTTACTTCATGTTATCCTTCTTTCCCTGGTCCTTGGCATTCTTAGCTTAGTTTCCCCTTTCAGCGCTAGGTGTAGTAGTAGCAGTAGAAATAGATAGAGGAACCAGCATTCTCTAGAGATCCATCCCAAGCTCACAAGGTCCCATAACTTGGGGACAATTCCATTGTGGTCTCATACACCTCAATCCTTCCTGGATCCAAGACACGAGATACACTTTTGAGCAACCAACAAGTTCTTCATAATACAAGTTGTTGTATTATCTAATGGATTCACATATATTCAATAGAAAATCACATTCCTAGGTAAAATCTCTATGTCTATGCCATACAATATTATTGTAATATTTTATTTTCCAAATCATTTGTTTATAATGATAAAATATATATTCCAGATTTAATCCAAACAAAAAAGCTGAAGTCCACAAGGAGCTAACAAATATTAATATAGAATTTTGTATATGAAAATAATGGGTGGAGCAATATATTAAAGAAGAGATAGATCCTATCATGTTTGGTAGTGCTTTTCTTTTATTTTCTTTATTTTCTTTTCTTTTCTTTCTTTTCCAAGTTCTCCTTTGTAAGCTCTTCTCCAAAACCAACTCCAAAGAAAACTAGAATCTCTCAGTTTTCTTCATACTTATTTATTGTAACAAATATAAATGAAACCCAATATTTTCTCAACTCCTAGTTAAGGAATTCATGCAATAAACCATGGAAAATTGATAGAGAAACAAAAATATCGAGGAATTCATTTACATGCGAGCTTTCATAGCTTCTACCCCAAATTTGATAAACAAAAACATTGAAACAAAACCAACCCTTTTTCCCCAAAACCACTCGTGGATTTTTTTATAGGTAGTGATTCGATGTCCCAGATATTAAATGCATGCGAGGACTATGACATCCCCTCCATATTTCCCGCCATATAATTCTTCCATTTAAATTTATTGAAGTTTCAACTTAGCATATCAATCCACTTGCCGAGTTGGTTTAACCATAATTATAGCCATGACCACAAAGTTAGCTAGTATTTGTAAAAATTTTAATGATGATGATTATTAAATACATCCTCATAGATATGGCAGAGAGTACATGGCGAGGAGGAGGTGGTGGAAACTCACCATGTAATACATTTAATCACCATTCGAATCCTAGGCAACAATTTAATATAACATTGGCCCCCAACTTTATAAACCTTTGTTTAAGATTTCTTTAACACTTTCAAACACAAACATAGTTATCCAATATTAGTTCCTTTAATATATGCCAAGGTTTAATGAATATAGATATAAGCCTTCACAATTTTGAATTCATAAACCCTAGCTTAGATTAAGGTTAGGTTCATTATCAACTTAGGATCATTTAATGTAGTAACCTTATAGCCTTATAAAATTAAGAAATGACTTAACATTTCAAGTCCACTTTAACATGATGGCTCAAAATAATAACCTAGGCCATCATTAATTTTTACCATAATGAACTGAACCAGGATATTATCTTGAAGCATCATCCTTGCATAGTAATCAAATAGGTCCCTAATTTAATTAGACTATGCCCATATTTACTAGGACCATGTTTTATTCAATAAAAATAATAGTATTCATTTAAGGAATTACCTGGTACATATCCCGATCCATTATTTCTTGCACCTTAGCTATTTTCAAAGCATTTCAGCTCTAGTGACAGGGTCATATTGAACAAGTACCAAAAGTTCCAACTTGTCAAAATGATCAACAAAACCAAAGGTAAGAAATAATAGTAATGTGATCACAGTCAACATACATATCTAACAACATAATATCATGTACACGAGAATCTTTTTAACAAAGATATGCAAGTATGTTATATCAATAGGGTAAAATCACAATGTCCCGACATGCTATAGAAATTGATTCACATACGGTCCATGTAAATAATACCAAACAAATTCAATTCCATTGTAGAAGAATGTCAAACCAAAATAGTCATCACAAGAATTGATAAGACAATAGGGGTGTTACATATGTTAGTGATCATCCTATGAAAACCATTTTTGAAGGTTGAATAGATGTAGAATTATTATTTGTGTATCCCACACTAGTATTTTTAGATGAGCTATGTTAGGCCCATGTTTGATCATATTATTTATTCTTTAAATCTTGAAGGCATTAGTACTCTTTATTCATGATTTGTTATTCTTTAGAGGATTTTGTGGTAATTTCACAAAGGTGTGTGCAGGGTATAAGTAGGGAGCAAATAAGAAGTAGTTGTGCGAGGAAAAGGAAAAGAAATGATGTGTGTAAGAAGAAAATTAAAGGTGCTTAGGATAGGTCACAAAGAGGATTATGTAGTACATGATAAGATCAAGGAAAGGACATGTAGAGCAGAAAAATATAAGGATAAACATGAGTCTGAAAGTGGACTTGAACTTTAATTCTCAAGATCTACATGAAGCTAATGTATAAATTGGATAATGCCAGAATAATCAATATCTTATATGTAGGATCAACATGCAACATGGATTTAGGGTGGTGAAAGGATAATTTTTGTTTTCAAGTGAATGTAATAGTTAACTGGAGTTGTAAACTCAAAGGCTATTATTAGCTCTTGTAAGACTAGTGAAGGAAAAGTTCCCACTAGTATAAATACCCATGAAGGGGTCTAGTTTAGATGGTTATGTGTAGTTTTTATGTGTATGTATGTAAGTGTGTATGTAATTATGTGCATAGAAAGCTAGAAGATTAATGTTTTGAATGACTTGTACTTAGACTTTAGGCTATTAGATGGCTAGAACTTGTAATTGTGCAACAATTGATATATGAGCATTATGTTTGGTCTATGCATGGTTGTGTTGTATTGTTAATACATTAGGAGTATAATTTTTAAAATAACAAATCAATTCACTTCACTCCTGCTAAACTATGAGGGGACCTGGAAACTCCTCACACTTCGAGCGAGTGTACCAAAAATATATCCAATCACAAAATTCTAGTGCAATGGTGGGGGGAAACTTTTGCATACCTAACCCAATAATGATGCACATAGAAAGTAACAATACAAATAGATTACAACACTTTACTTTTGTGGTTGGGACCTTCATTAAAAATTCAATGATGAAGTGGACAGAAGATGCATCATCTAAAACATGATTGAATCCTAGTTATTCCTCTCTAATGAATTGGGTCAAGGATAATATTTATGATTCACTATACGAAACATTATTTTACTCGAGCTTCGACACACCTACATGTATGGTTAGTTTCTTATTATTTTGGAGAAAATAAAATTTGGGTCGAAGCATGCTTGGACCTCTAAGTGCATGAATAAGCTAGCACAATACGATGCGACATGGACATGTGTGGTAGACTATTGGTGTAAAGGCACACTTTGGAGTTATATCCTTGAATATCCAGTCTCAACCTTTTCCTATGTGGATGAAGCATGGTATAAACTATTTCAGAAGTCATAGGGATTGTACTTAGAACACCTACAATTGGAAATTAAGAAGATGTTGATTGATATGAAAATTGAAAATTTTCCAATGGAAGGATAAACATTCCATAACATGGGTGGCACGGACATAGGAATTACAAGAATATATCAGGGATAAGTTATGTATTCTCTAGAAGAAAAAACTCTTTGAAGGATGTGATATGAAGAGAAAAGGAACAAGGAATTAGAAAAAGAGCTAGTATGTTTATGTAACTTAACTCCGTGAAGCGTGGACAATGACCAACAACATTAGTTAAGGTAGGGAGATATTGATAAGGACAAGGAGCTCTAGGAATGAATAGTTGTGTATCAAGATGGTATACGAGATCCATAGGATGAGGAAAGACAATATAATGCGAGATGGTATCTTCATCCAACCTATTGCCTCTCCTCACGCAATTGAGTCAACTAATATAGATCTATTATGCACCTAGGGAAAGAATGTTATGATGTATATGTATTGATGGAGATGCCGACATGTGGCACACATCCCCTTATCTTATTATATCATTCATTTATGATTTATTATGCTTAGGAGGTTGGCCTCAATATTTTCCATAGGTTATAATGGTATATATAGGGGTTAGAAGGTTGTAGTTAATCATCATATTGAGTATTGGAGTGTTATTGTATGGTTTGGAGGTTACCCCCTCGAAGTGGTATTGGAGGTTGCCCCCTCGAAGTGGAAAAGCTATTATATGAGCATATTGTCATCATTTATCTATATTTTGGTGTTCTCTCATGTTATTTTGTTGTATATGTTCTGATTTATACAAGTAATATCCTTACAAGTGGTATCAGAGCAGTGATTTCGGCCAAAATTAGGGCAAAAACCCTAATTTTTTGTTTCAAATATATCTTGAAGAGGGTATCTAATTTTTCCTAATTTTTTCATCATAATTTTGAAACGCTCTAAGTCAAAGTATCTCGAAAATTTTAGTGCCATTGGATCTGTTTGCGGATGTTGTTGGGGTTTTATGTTTTTTCATAAATTCACTTTTCAAGAATCAAATTGTGGTATTTTTACCAAAATTTATTTTTTTCGGAAATCTCTTGAAATTTCAGTTAGGGTTTTTCTTTGTGTTTTTATCCATCTGCTGAAATATTTTCAAAATTCCTAAACCCTAATCATGATCACGGGGATAACAATTTTTATGGAAATGGTGAGATGGATGCTAAAGAATGGTGGATAAGTTTTAAGAATATATATTTCTCATATTTCATGACAAGGAATAGGTTTTCACATTATCTTGGTGGTCCTATGTGGATTTGGTTTTACGAGTTAAAAATGACAGGGAAGGATTGGTCTTTGGAGGAAATGGAATAACTTTTTATGGATAGATGGGACCACAAAGAGGAAGAAGAGTCAAAGGAAGATGATGGGGAAGAATATATTGAAGAATCAAGAGAGAAATAAGATGAAGAGGAAGGTGAATAAGATTCAAGGGAAGATGATGGTGCAACATATATTGAAGAATCAAATGCAGAAGAAGTTGAAGAAGACTATGAAGAAGAGGAAGAAAAACAAGATATTGATGTAGAAGAAGATATTATAGCTCCCAAGAAGGAAGATACCATATTTCAGTTTCATGGATGCATTCAAAGGAA
The DNA here is from genome assembly GCA_018340775.1 of Taxus wallichiana var. yunnanensis. Taxonomy (NCBI): domain Eukaryota; kingdom Viridiplantae; phylum Streptophyta; class Pinopsida; order Cupressales; family Taxaceae; genus Taxus; species Taxus wallichiana. The sequence goes on along the minus strand of CM031234.1, from coordinate 153,470,314 downwards.
TAAGATAATTGTTTCCATAAACCCTAACAGCAAGTATAACTTCATCAACAAGGATATGGCTCAACATCTACATATTCAATAAAGTAATATCAAAGAAGCTCAAGTGAATGGTAAGAAAATTCAAGTTTTTGAATATTTAAAACTTACTATGGACAAATATACTTTACATTCAGATTTTTTTTCCTTATATATGGATGGTTTGGATATTTTTCTTGGGTATCCTTGGTTAGAGACATTGGGGACAATTAATATTAATATGAAAAATAAGTTTATGAAGATTTGGTACAAAAAGAAGACGGTCACTTTATAGGATATCGGACTTAATGGAAATCAAAGAAATATCAATATAGGCGATGAGGATGATTTAGAATATGGAGAATAAGGGAATAAGGATGATTCAAAAGAGGAACATGAAGAAAAAGAAGGAAATGATTATTCATCTACTTAAGAGAAAAAGAAAATATCAAATGCAAAGGTGGAAGAAGAAAAGAAAGTTCGAAACAGGTTGATAAGGTTGAGGATGCTACAAGCGCAGCATATGGAAATCCACGTCAACATGAGAGAAAAAAATCATGGAGATATCCCAAGGCCCATCATATTTCCAACCAATATAGATATATAGGTAATTGGAGGAATAATCACTTTATTTATACAGGGGATCAATGGAGCAACAATTATGAAGCATGGAATCCTTATTATGGTTATACATGTAATCCTTATTATGGTTATGCATTAAATCCTTATGTTGGTTATGCACGGAATCCAAGGATGATAAACTATGGTCATGAATGGAATCAGAGTAGTGCAACGGAATATGGATATTAGTTCAGATATGTATCATCTACCAGGATCACATATGGATGGATGATCGATCATGGTGCAAAGTGTGTAAAAATTTACAACACACTCATTACATGGTTTCTTCTTATGTTTCGGGGACGAAAAATTTCAAGGATGGAAGGAATGTTATACACCTAGGGAAATAATGTTATGATGTATATGTATTGATGGAGATGCCAACATGTGGCACACATTCCCTTATCTTATTATATCATTCATTTATGATTTATTATGCTTAGGAGGTTGGCCTCAGTATTGGCCATAGGTTAGAATGGTATATATAGGGGTTAGAAGGTTGTAGGTAATCATCATATTAAGTATTGGAGTGTTATTGTGTGGTTTGGAGTTTACCCCTCGAAGTGGTATTGGAGGTTGCCTTCGAAGTGGAAAAGCTATTATATGAGCATATTTTCATCATTTATCTATATTTTGGTGTTCCTCGTGTTATTCTACTATATATGTTCAGATTTATACAAGGAATAGCTTCAGCTTTATATTTTGGTGTTCAGCTTTTAATGGAAATTAATAGTCACAAATAAGTTAAATGATCTAGAAAGAAGGAAAATTTAAATAGTAGTTTACCATACATGATACAATCATTTCAACCAACACCATATAGACGACCATTAACCTTGATATACTAAAATCATAGCAATTTGGAATGATTAATACAATCACAACACTTGATTATGACATGCACACAAGGAAACGTACCAAAAAAACAGGTCATGGGACCTAATTCCTCACCTATAAGTGGGAGTGGGAGTGGGAACTTGGAACCTAGAAGGAGCATCCACATATAGGGTAGAGTTGGGAGTAATGCAAAATAGGTAGCTACACCAAATATATTTTATGAAATGTCCTTACACCTAATAGAGTAGCATGGTGTCAATAATGTTGTAAAACATGTATATAAGTTTGAACTTATATAGCAAGAAAAAGGCATAACTTATTCAAAACATAAAATCAACTCATTTTACAACCACATTGTTTGGTCGAGCCCATAACTGGTATCAAAAACATGAACCACTATAAGTAGTGATAGATTATGATTAGCTAAAAGAAATATTTTTAATCGAATTTGGCATTCCAAATTTTGAGTAGCAAAGTGTTTCAGCACTCAAAGAGATCAAGAAAGAACTCATAGATATTGTATGTGCTTATGATTCATGTTTCAAACCCCTCATTTCCAAACTCTCGTATAAAATACATCTTGCAAAAATGCACAATGTTTTATAGGGTCTCTTACAAACTTTTAGGTGCACATTGTCACACAATACCTTTACAAATCCACAAGAATTTTTAGAATAATATTTACATGCTAAATCATTGGGAAATCTTGATATCAGCATGAGCCCATTCATGGAGGAACATATCGCATTTATGGTGAGACAACTAGCAAAATTAACAGAAACAATGCCTAAGAAATACACAATGGAATTTTGTGCATAGATTGTGAGGTGGAGGGCCACACCGAGAGTATGTTCCCATTGAAAATTTTGAAGGTCGTGCTTAAAGTGTGTGAGATCTGTGAAGGTAACCATGATGCTTGAAATCTCCCCCTACTCCACCATGCCAATTAGGAAAAGGTAGACACCTCTTTGTAATATATGTGATGAACACACTCATGATACATTATAGTGCCAAATTATTGACCAAATCCATAAAGCTAGGTCCATGGGAATGCAACAAGCTACCATAGAAGATACATATGTAGAATGTGGTTGTCATGCACCATATTTTTATCCTAAAAATATACTATAGGTTACCTAATAAAATATAGTTATAAAGGTGATATTTTTGTTCTACTTACCACCAATCATGTTTGAAGGACATTTTACGATGATTAAATTTATGCCATTATTATGTTTTAAATCATGTCATTGCATTAATAAACAATAGCATAGTTAACGAAAAAACCAATGGTATCAAGTACTAATAATAATCCGTATATTTTACTTTCCACACCAAGGTAATCTCTAGGTCTATGGGGAAAAAATTAGTTTCAAGGTATTATTAAATTAGTAGAATTAATTTAGTTCAATTACCCCTTTGTAAATTTTAATTAATTAAGTGGGAGGATAATTAATCCCTAGGTCCCCAAATCAATTAAGTGGTTTTGTAATTTTATCCCTAAGGTTTAATTAAAGGGGTCTCCAAGACCCATGCACTTTAATTTAATTAGATTCATTTTTATTTTTACCTTAAGGGATTATTCACCCAACTTTAAATTCAAAATTCCACTTGCAAGTTGGAAGGCCCACCATGGGACCCACTTACAAGTGCACATTCTAGGTTTAAGGAGAGCCTTTGGATTAAAAGGCTCTCCACCCTAGATCTTAGGGTTGGACTAGGAAACCTTATATTTCCTTATAACAAAGGAATTTATATTTATCTATATTTATTTGCCATATTTTCTCGTTCCTTATCTTTTTCTATTCTCTGGTTTGTTGTGGTTGTTATGTAGAGTTTTCATGGATGATGGAGGAAGATCTCTTACTTCAAAACCCTTCTAAATTTTACATTTCTTATTTGGTATTGTTCTACAACTTCAAATTAGAATATATTATGGAGTTTTATCCTTGTGTATTTTTTTGGGTAAATTTATTTTAAACATGTTGATATGAATCCACGATGTATGGGTGTGTTTGTGTGTGTGTGTGTGTGTGTGTGTGTGTGTGTGTGTGTGTACACACACACACACACACACACACACACACACACACACACACACACACATATATAAATCTTTTCTTTGCATACAAACACACACACACACACAAACACAACATGAAACACACAAAAACAAGTATATATATAGCTTTTCTTTGTATGTATGTATGTATGAAAGGTTGAATATAGCTTTGTATGTATGTATGTATGTATATATATGTTGTGTTTAAAAGAATTGTGGTTGACTATGTGCAGTCAGCACCCTATGTAGGGCCGACAATATAGTGGGGAAATGGATAGGGTTTGGGATTAGGTGTCATGTCAAGGTTGCAGCCCCTCCCCACACCCTACCCAACATTACAAGTAGGTAAGGTTTGGGTAGGGTTCGCAGCCAAGACGCGGCCCCTCCCAAAGTCTACCCAATACAATTTTTTTTATAACTACTTACAATAAACACTTTTGGTTTATAAACAGTTTCATTATATATAAACAATTTTGATTTTATATGAGTGTCATAACTACATTAATATATAATATTTCACAGTTTCCAAAGTATAATTTATTCATTAGGATTTACTAAATATTAAATAAAGGTATAGCGCCTATCAAGCGTTTATACACCACTATAGAAATGTGTGTGTGTGTATATATATATATTTTAAAAACTAGTGTATGGTATTGCAGGAGAGAAGGTATTTCCAAGAACAATATTTCTATTACTATCTTACTTTCAATTTAGCTTTATATTCCTGTGACAATTAAATTTCAACTAGGAAGATAAATTATTTGGCAAGTATAAATGAACTTTTATAAGTATAAATACATCAACTAAGCACAATGAAAGATAATTTTTACTAATCAACAAAGCTCCTTTATTCAAATTTACTCCAAGAAGAACAAAAAATCTCAAAATACTAATTATTTTCTTTTTTTTTTTAATAATAAGCAATGAATACAACAAAATATTATTTTCACAAATTTTTAACTTTCTCAAAATCCTATAAATCACTTAAACTTTTTCATTTCAACTTGCAAGTGATAATAAAGCAAAAAATCAAGCTTTCCACATAATCGCAAGGAGAAAAGCCTCCATAATAGCCATAGATATACTTTTGTTTAAAAAATAAAATAGCTATCCCAAAGCTCACAATCACTTTCTTTTCAAATGAATAACTCAATGAGGATAATACAACACAATTTTCTTAAACAAAAACACTCAGATATCCCCTTAAATTACTTCCCAAAAGTAAGTTTCACCACATTTTACATGAAGTTTCCAAGAGAGCAAAAAATTGAAAACTTTCTTCTTAACAATAATAATACAAATCACTTATAAAATAAAATATTACAATCCTCTCACCAAATGGGAACAACATGCCCAAAAACTAAATTTTTAAACAACACTCCTCCAATCCAATAAACTTCAATAATTATTCCAAATATAGCTCCAAGCTCCAATTTTTCAAGTGTTCTAAACACTAGAAAGAAAGAGATTATAAAACTCACAACCATAAGCATCATTATAGTCTTTATCCCAAGATAAGGAATGCTATCCTCCCCAAAGCTTGTGGGAAGGAGGGATAGTATCCCACCAAGATGCCAAAGTAAAACAACAATTCTCTAACTTAACCAAACAAGAAAAAACAAGAGGGATGAAGCCAATCCCAACCAAAACACAAGATTACTCAAACACTAAAAGAAAAAAAACCAAAGGAAATGGGAAGAGGGAAAGAGGAATCCCAAACTAAAGTATACATATAATGCCAAGATCATCCTCCAAATATAATAACTCCACAACTCCATAATACCCACTAAACTCCTTATAGCTCCACATTCTCCTCCTTTCCAAGGATTTTCAAGCCTTACATGCTTCCTTAGAAAGGATAGGAGGGGATTTCAATCCAAATGGAAATGCCTCCTACTTCCCCCAAGGAAGGGAGTAAAATAACAATATCCTTCATGGCTTCCCCAAGATGTCATGAGAAATGAAGATAAGATCCCTTCCCCTTCCCAAAACCATTCCCAATCCACTCCCCATTAGGGGTGGAGGGAAAAAACCAAAATACTAACAAGCTAAAGGGGATAAAACAACCAACATCTAACTCCCACACCCAAAATAAATATTCCAAACAACATCAAACTCAACAAGGTTTCTATGCATTTAATTAACAAGAAGAACAAAGAAAAAATGGGTGAGGCCTACCTTATCCACGATAAATTCCAAAATCTCCCAATTCTTCAATGGACTCCACAAGATGCTCTATCTCCAAAATAAATAATGACTCCCAAAAAATTTCTCAAAAAAAAATTCCCAAAATTTCAAAATTGCGGATATAAATAAAGTAAGTTCTCTAAATAACTAAGCCCATGGGAGGGTGACATGTGTCACCCCTCTAACTAGGCACATCCTACACATCAAGGTCCTCATCCAAGTACCTACACAATAATGAATGAAAAGAAGACAAAATTCAAAATTATAATCCCCCAAAAACATGCTACCAAATCCCAAATTCACCCACAAGAGACAAAAGATATGAAGAATAGTGACTTGAGAGATGATTGTGAGAGGAAAACCATTTTGGTATTTACAAAAAGTTCCCTCTATCCATAGGTTAGGTCCAAAGGGTCATTTTTTAAGGTAAGAGAGACCCCCATTAACTCCACAACTCCAAATAGGAGGTTATTTTCAATCCAAATGGAAATTCCTCCTACTTCCCCCAAGGAAGGGAGTAAAATAAAAATTTCCTTCATGGCTTCCCTAATATGTCATTAGAAATGAATATTAGATCCCCTTCCCCCTTCCAAAACAATTCCTAATCCACTCCCCATTTGGGTGGAGGGATAACCAAAATACTAACAATATAAAGGGGAAAAAACAACCAACATCTAACTCCCATACCCAAAATAAATATTCTAAACAACATCAAACTCAACAAGGTTTTTATGCATTGTATTAACAATAAGAACAAATAAAAAATGGGTGAGGCCTACCTTATCCAATCCAAATTCCAAAATCTCTCAATGCTCCAATGGACTCCATAACAAGATCTATCTCCAAGCTAAATAATGACTCCCAAAAATTCTCAAAAAAATCTCCCAAAAATTCAAAAATGGGGATAGAAATAGAGTAATTTCTCCAAATCACCAAGCCCATGGGAGGGTGACATGTGTCACCCTTCCAACTAGGCACATCCTACTCATCAAGGTCCCCATCCAAGTACCCACACAACAATAAATGCAAAGAAGACAAAATTCAAAATTATAATCCCCCAAAAGCATGTTACCAAATCCCAAAGTCACCCACAAGAGACAAAAGAGAGGAAGGATGGTGACTTAAGAGAGGATTATGAGAGGGAAAACACTTTTGGGATTTACAAAAAGTTCCCTCTATCCATAGGTTAGGTCCAAGGGTCATTTTTAAGGGTCATTAACAAGAAGAACAAAGAAAAAAAGGTGAGGCCTGCCTTATCCAAGCTAAATTCCAAACTCTCCCAATGCTCCAATGGAATCCACAACAATATCTATCTCCAAGCTAAATAATTACTCCCCAAAACATTTCTCAAAAAAAGCTCCCAAAATTTCAAAGATGGGGATAGAAATATAGGAATTTCTCCAAATCACCAAGCCCATGGGAGGGTGACATGTGTCACCCCTCCAACTAGGCACATCATAGGCATCAAGGTCCTCATCCAAGTACCCATACAACAATACATGTAAAGAAGACAAAATTCAAAATTATAATCCCCAAAACATGCTACCAAATCCCAAAGTCACCCACAAGAGACAAAAGAGAGGAAGGATGGTGACTTGAGAGAGGATTATGAGAGGGAAAACACTTTTGGGGTTTACAAAAATTTCCCTCTATCCATAGGTTAGGTCCAAAGGGTCATTTTTAAGGTAAGAGAGACCCCATACTTTCCAAACAAGCCTCCAAAATTCCACTTTTTACTCAAATCCGAGATTTGAGAGAAAGTGGAGTATCTAAGATGTTTGGTGGTCCCCCAAAAGCAAGGTTAGGTGATCCCAAGACACCAATAAACATAATTAACACTAATAAATCACCTAATTACCAAAGCATCATCAAATGAAAATTAAGCAATAAACAACTCTAAACAAGATGGTTAACACCAAGATTAATTTAACAAGGTGAGAAAAGGTGAAAGAGTAATAAATGGGACCAACACATAAAATCAAGGTGATCATACCAAACTCAAAATACATGAATAATGACAAGGTATAACAACAAGGTGAGGATGGGTTTGGCTAGGTGGGCTTGTGCATCTTGGTAGTGCTACTATTGAGTCCCATGTTCTCCTCATGGTACAACCTATAGTCCTACACACTCAAGACAAAACCTCATACCTATTCATCTAAAATCAAATGAAATAAAAATATGAATAATCATGATAATCAAATAATTTTGTGTCAGCTGAATACAATTATTCCACATCTAACTGTCCATCAATATAGAAATTACGATAAAAATCCATGATACATCTAATATAAAAATCATATCCATCTCATCACATAATCATAACTAAACCACATAAAATTTCTATAACATGGATAAGAAATGAGTTTCACCAATAGTGTTCGATTAAGTGTAAACACATCATAACCAACATGATGATAAAATATATAAGCATAGAAACAATATCCATCATAATCAAGTGTCCAATATCTTCGTATGTAATAATACACGATCAAATGAGTCAAAAAATCATAAGGAAGGGGGGAAATTAGTGGGCACTATAGTGGTGGATCTTGGTGCAAAAGAAATGGAAGATGATGAGGAGGTCGCTAAGGTGAAAAATATACACCCAGGACTTGTTATTAATGTGGATCACTAGATCATTACCAACATTATTTCCTAGTCTTGCTAATCTATACACATTGTTGAAAGGATCACAAGATGGGAGATTTTTCTGGCCTATATAAGATAATGAAAGAAAAAGGTGAAAAGGGAGAAGGAATGATTAAAATTACGTGTATTGTCAAGAAAAAAAAATTTGAAATTTATACAAACATAGGAGCTAACTCTGCCCAAAGTATGTGTAACAACATGCATTGTTATGCGCACATAAGAGATGCCTTCGATAAAGTGGATCCCACTAAATTAAATTCAAAAAAGCCCTATCTTGATGGTGAATAACAAAATGAGGTTCTTGATAGGTGAAAAACTTAATAGATAACTTCAAGGGGACATAGAATTCCTCGAGAGATGAGGCAAGACGTGAAATGAGAAGTTAAAGGAATTCAAGGATGAATGGATCAGAAAAATGAGTTTGAAGAGGTATGTAGGTTGTTGCACACATAAGTAATATTACCTTTACTGGGCCAATGGTTATCTCATAAGTTAAGAAAATTGGCACTCTAAAAGTAGCTAGGGGGTGACATAAGGGCGGGATTTCATATCAGCAAAAATGGAAGGTTTTGATAGAGAGATGCTCTTAGATTCATGTATAGAGATATGGAACATTAATGACATATTGTTTGACAGAGGCATGGAAGTTAATATTCTCACATTAGATACCTAGAACAAGATGGGGTGACCAACATTACATACATCCCCATGGGTTTTATTCATCACTAATAAAACATGGGTCATGCCTATAAGATTCCTAAATAATTCCATAATCAATATTATGGGGGTGAAGTTCCATGGGGATTTTGAAGTCATACCGTTAGTTGAAGCGGATAATTTTCTAGTGCTACTTGGAAGACCTTGGTGTTATGCCAATAATGGTGACTTACAATTTAAGAAGCGTTATGTAAGTTTCAAAAATAATGTTCACCATGTCATTTTCCTAATGGACCCTAAACAAAGTGCACCGTATGTGTAGATTTTGGAAGAGCACAAATATTTGGAGCATATATACAATATCCAAGCTACATGGATAGATAATTTTAAGCCAACAATGTAAGGAGAACTAAAGTGTGTCGATAACCAATCAATTTTTGACATAATTAGTGTGACTTTTGAAAATTGGGTACATGGTTCATACAAACTACAAGGGTGAGATTGTAGAATGATTCATTATGTAACCAAGTACAATATTATCCTAGTATCCATAGGTATTCATAAAATTATTTGAAATTTTGGTACAAAAAACATCCATCCTCTACCAAGTTTTTGTGGGAGTGAATATATACATGATTTTCTTAAGGACATGGAAGCCTATATGCAAATTGACAAAGCTCGATTAAACTTCTTAGACTATTTTTTAAAGGGTATTGGAGAAAGATGGCAGGAAACACATTGGCTAATGTTATTATCATGGATGGATATGAAGGAGGCCATAAAGGATCAATTCAAATGAAGTAATGGTGTGCGAAGATACCCCACTTATAGTGGAACCACCAGCTCGAAGGAACATATACATAAATGTGTGGAGATATGGATGGCTACAAAAGTTAGCCATGTATTATGGACACACCTATTCTATCATACACTATGTGTATGGGTGCAAGCATGGTATGTCAGATGTGAAATACAACAAGAATTGATTTCTTGGGAAATATTGACTCAAGGATTTATCCATACATTTTCCTTTGTATCATTAGTACCTTGTTTGATTTCTACCCTTTAACACATAAAAGATGTGATATTTGGAGATGATGTTCTTATAGAAGACAAAATTTTGGCACTACACAAAGATAAATGTTTCACACTAACTAAAATGTTCATTGAAGATATTGAGGACAACATCTCTAGTGACATGGAGGAAGTAACATTGGGGTAGCAGATTTGTGCTTAAAAAGGTAAGAAACAGTGGTGCGAAAAATAGTAGATGAGTATGATAATTATTATTTACATGCGGATGTTTCTTTTGGATCATGATAGGTCAAGAAAGGAATGAGGGATTCAGTCACAAGATGAACCTTTCAAATCCATACAGATTAACATTGGTAGTGAAACTAAACCAAAAATGGAAACCATAGGTAACTACTGGAGTGAATCGAAAAATCACAAAGGTTGTTGAGTTTTTACGCGAGTATGAAGACATATTCCTAGATGCTATCACAAAATGAAATGACTACACCCATTGTTGGTAAAAATTAAAATCAAGTTAATAGAAGTGGCTAAGCTAGTTAAGAAGCATATGTATAGGATGAATCTAAATCTATGCATGAAATTCAAACAAGAACTTGACAACATGTTGGCCTATGGTGTTATTATACCAATGGATGAATCTAAGTGGGTAATCCCTATGGTAATCAGTGTCAAGAAGGATGGGTGAATCATAATTTTTTTGGATTACCAGGTTTTGAACTTTGTGTTTATAATATATCCATTCCCTACTCCTTTTGTAGAAAAAAATCTATAAGGCCTAGCAATCAGATAAATATATAATTTTACCGATGCATTCTCTGGTTATCACCAAGTTAGAATTGTAGAAGAGGATAGAATAAAGATAATTTTTGTGACTAAATTGGGATCAAACTCCTACACAGTCATGTCAATTGGACTAAAGAATGCACATGTTATTTTTTCACGCATTATTGTCACTCCTTTTGAGAGTTTTATACTCAAATTTATTCAAGTCTATCTAGACAATTAAATAGTCTATGGATTAGTAAAATATCATTGTGACAACTTGTGCTTGATGTTTGAGCATTGGTGACATTTGAAAATTTCCTTAAATTTAAAAAAGTGTGTTTTTCCACTCCATTTGGTTCTTTATTAGGAACATTATCTATAAGGATGGATTATTAATGGACCCAACAAAAATTACAATAATCATTAATCTTGTGCAATTGTGAATGCAAAGAGAGGTTCTTTCCTTTTTGGAACATTTTGGATATCATAAAAATTCATATAAGACTTTGTACACATTCCGAACTATTGGAGAAGTTTATATGAAAAACAAAATAATTTAAGTATGGTTTTGATCACCAAAATTTTTTTGAACAACTCAAAGAGAAATTAACCCAAGCACCTATTTTGTAATTCCTAAATTGGAACACACCATTTCATGTACACGTAGATGCTTCAGGAATCATTGTTAGAGAAATATTGGAACATCTATGGGAAGGAACTCTTGACCAGAAAATCTACTTTACAAGCCAAAAATTGACACGCGGAAAGGAATTATACTACCACAAATCATGAATGACTATCCATGATCTACGTGCTTCAAAAAAATTGTCATTATCTCTTGGCCACACCATTCATGTTTTGTATGGGAGAATATGCATGTGGATAATATTGTTCCAAGAGTTTCAATTCTTGGTGGTGGTTAATCCAGGTAAAAATAATGTCGATTGGATCATTTGTCATGAATCAATACCGAGAAGTGGCGTAACCTATAAAGGATGGCATACAGATGATCAATTTCTTAGCATCTAGAATGAGTTAGGAGATCCAGAGAGGATGTGCTTTCCTTACTACAAACTACGTTGGCACATGAGAATTATAAATTTAATCAACACAAGAAATTAACTATTAAAGTAGTGTCTTATCAGTTAATTTCTAATCAACTCTATAAAATGGGGCAAATGAAATTTTATGGTGATGTGTTCTAAATCATGAAATACAATATATCCTAAGTAGAGCACACAAATTAATCGTAGGTGATCACTATGTAGGTGATGTTATTTCTCATAATATCCTAAATGTAGGTCTTTGATGGAAAATTTTATTCAAAGACACAAAATAATATAACAAGGCATGTGACCAATGCCAAATAATTGGAAAACTAGGAAAACATGATAGCATTCCTTTAATACCAATAAATTCCCAAGAACCATTTGAAAAACAGGAAATTGATTTATTTAATCCAATCAACCCTACACCATAATGAAAAGATGTCAAATATATTATCGTAGCAATATATCATCTTACAAGATGGGAAAAAGCCACACCAACAAAATATTGCACATTTGCCACGACAACAAGATTCATCTAGGAAAAATTATAAGCATATTTGGTTACCTATTGATCCTAACAATTGATAGAGTAACACATGTATTGAATGACACAATTCACATTCCATTTGTTACGAATATATTGTGTAACATTATTAATAATATAGTTTAGAATAATTGTGAAGTTGTGAGAACAACTCATGTTGATAGGAGTGTGAGAGATCTTATAGGGATGAGATAAATTGGGAGAGATTTGTGGGATGCTGAGTGATCATGAGAGAGATATGAGGGATAGAAGTTGACTCCTTACTTTAAGGATTCATTTACCTATATATGTATGTAATATCTCTAGTGTAATCCATCCCGAATGAATTATTTTATTGATATTATTTGATTCGGTGTTTTTATCTGCAAATTGGTTTATTGAGAAGCTCTACCAAACTTCATTTGGTATCAGAGCAGATATGGCTCGGTGAGAATCTGCAAGGGGTAGTGATTGTTTATGATCATTATAAATTCTCATTCTATGGGAAATTTGCACCTGTCTGGCCTACATATTAGTGGTAACGTGGGATCAAAGATCTACTTTGCAAGATTTGCATCATTTTTTGTGAACTTGTTTGCATCTACATGAAGATATTGTTGGTGAATATCAGTCAGATCGTGTGTGCCAGAGGACTTTATTAGAGCTGGATATATCTATTGGAGAGTGAATCTGAGTATTGGTTGGAGCATAAGCATGCATAGCAAGGAAATGTCTTATCCGTGGATCCAATAGTCTTATAAATCTTGGCATCTATTACTACGGAGAATATATTATAGATCAGCCACGTATCCATGAATAGTTGCATGGGAGATCCAAATAAAGTTGACATTTATTGGTGCAACATTGTAGGCATCTATCCAAGCTTTCGGTGCATGGTAGAATCTGATTGGAGCGCATAAATTTGGATCTCCTGCTACGTTTCTGATCTGGTTTGACATCCCTTCTTTATCATTGGATCTTCATTAGAATGCCTACTACATTTTAATCGATCTAGATTTATAGTTTCAGGTGCACGTGTATCAGTCTTCATGCATTTTTTGTCAAAATTCACCTCTAAGTTATATTTCTATCCTTATGCTATGACAGTTTTCTCCACGTTTTGATCTGTAGTTTCCAGGCGATCTGCAGTTTTATTCTGGTTTTGTTCTAGTCGTTTCCTGTGACAGTTGTTTGACAGTTGTATTGTTTGCTTTAAGCTATAATTAAAATTATAGTTTTTGTCCATGTCGTGTAATTCTTGTTTAGATGCCATAAAGCATTATGCTTTTCTAATATTGTTTTAGGTTATTTAAAAAGTAATCTCAATTTATTACTTTTTAAATGAATTTCGTCAAGTATCATTTTATGTCTCTTGTCAAATTGTCAATAGAGTCAGTTTGAGTTTAAGTCAAGAGTCATGTGTTTATTAAAATATTTGTCGTTATAAATGTAGTAAAGTGTTTGTCAAAATTTTAAATTGTTTGTAAAAAGGGTGTATTTTCGGTTGAAACCGACACCTTTTTGTGTCAAATTGTGGAGAGTCATAATGGATAAATTGAGTTATGTTGAAAATTTTGATGGAAATAATTTTCACACTTGGAAAGTGCGAACTCATTTGACACTCATTAATAAAGATTTATGGGACATTGTAGATGGAACATTCAAGAAACCAACCGATGCTGATGAAGTGGCCAAATGGGAGAGTAGAGATCATAAAGCAATAGCAATCATTGGAATTGGGTTGTCTGATGCATATTTGCATCATATAGACCTTTAAAAGGTTCAAATTTCATTTAGACAACATTGAACAAGTTGTTTGGATCCCAAACCAGAAGTGCAGTAGTGACCTTGAAGCAGAAGCTATTCGGACTCAAGATGGATGAAGGAGAAAACATGGTACAACATATAAGTAAGTTTTGGTCTATTTTGAATCAATTGTATCGGGGATAAAAATTAAAGTAGATGATGATGATGCAAAAGCTCTTTTGTTGAATAGTATGTCATCTCGTTATTCAAACATTGTTTTTACTTTGAGCAAGATCAATCCCACCTAGAAGATCTAATTTCTTCACTTTGATAGATGATAAAGATGTTACACGTAAGAAAAAGCAATGTATGGTAAAAACAAGTCATATGATAAAGGGAGATTTAAATCTTCTTTTAAAAAGATCAACTTTCAGATATACAAAGAAACATATCACTTATTACTATTGTAAACAAGATGTACATCTATCTATAAACTATAAAAAAGAGCATGATATTTACTCGATGGAAAAATAGAAGAAAGTGCCATGGTTGTTGATGAAGAAGAAGACAAAGTGATAAAGAAGAACCTTTGGATGATGGTTATAATTCGATGATTTTCTATAATAAATAAGTAGCGATACATGGAGGTTTGGAGGCAACGGAGGAAGGAGGAAAACCAGCATCCTCTCACCACCAGCAGCAATGGGGCCACATAATGAGTTTGTGGAATTTTTTGTTGTGTGTGTTTGTAATAAGAATAGATGTCATGTTCTGTTTAGAATTGTATTTCCTTTTATAACCTCCTGATGTAAATATGTTGTAGTAGAAAGATAAAAGCACAAGAAAAAGTAGCATCATGTTTTTCTTGAAGAGGATGAACAGAGGTTCATGAGCAGGGGCTCGTACCTAGGACAGAGGTCTTTTTTGTCGAACAGGGGTTCGTATTTGGTGAACATAGGTTCAGCGTACCAAGATCATGAGCATGCAGAGGCAGGAAAGCTGTAGAAGATGTGTGAATGTTTTTCTCTACCTTGTTCACATTAGGGGAGTGTGTAATAGGAATTAATAATGTAAACAATAGGGGAGTGAATGTTACGAATATATTGTGTAACATTATTAATAATATAGTTTAGAATAATTGTGAAGTTGTGAGAACAACTCACGTTGATAGGAGTGTGAGAGATCTTATAGGGATGAGATAAATTGGGAGAGATTTGTGGGATGCTGAGTGATCATGAGAGAGATATGAGGGATAGAAGTTGACTCCTTACTTTAAGGAGTCATTTACCTATATATGTATGTAATCTCTCCAGTGTAATCCATCCCGAATGAATTATTTTATTGATATTATTTGATTCGGTGTTTTTATCTGCAAATTGGTTTATTGAGAAGCTCTACCAAACTCCACCATTAAAATAATTTATGTTTGAGCATCAAAATGTAATGTCTTTGTTGTGTTGGTATTTCTACCCAGTTCTTTGAATGAAGTTGGAAAATGTTGACGTCTGATCATGTTCTGAGTTGTTGTGCTCTTTTAAACTCTTTGATCATGTTTTCTTGAATGATATCAATTGCATGTGAAATCTAATTGTTAATTATTTTGGTGGCATTGTTGTACTTATGTTACTTTATCATTGAGTACTTACTTGACTGGTTTTGAAATAAACTAAATGATTTCAGCTTGTGGAAAGTGAAATCGGATTCCTAGGACAAATAAACAAATAGGTAATCTAGTAAGCTATATATGTTTGGAAATAATTTTATGTTCCTAAGATTATTTATTGATATTAGGTGAAGGAAAATACCTTGGATCAATTTCAGTGATCCAAGGAATTATCCTTGATCGATATGTTATTATGATCATAACTGATAAGTCTAATTAACTTCCTAATGTTTTTGATATTGCAATTCTATGCAGACTTGGTTGATTATAAGATAACATGATTTGTTTCATAATGCCTTATAATTTGTAGTCATACTACTTCTTACTCTTATTAGGATTCAATTATTGTAAATATGATGTTATTTTTAATTGTTAGAAGGCCTAATCTAACCTATACTAAGGTGATGACTATATACTAAAGGACCTAACTATATCCTATTTGCATTGGATTAAATAATATCAACCTAAGCTAAGGTTGACACATTATGTTATTGGGATTTTAAACCAATCTATGGATCCTAAGTTCTAAACGTATGACCTAACCTAAGGACCTAACAATGGATGGAATTTTGTTAAACGGTTAGAGTATGGTTAAGATGACAGTGTGAACCCATATTGGTACTTGTTGAATTAAATGTGATTTCTTTGGTAGTGACCAAATCTAACATGGCCATAAACACTAAACAAGAACTACTAATGGTTTAGTGGTGGCATGTATAAATGTTAGTTTATTTGCTATTTTTAAAATTGTAAAATGGTCATTGGCGGATTAGGGGAGTAATCGATGATTCTTCCATGGAAATTATAATCTAGGGAAAATGAAAAAACCACCTTGGAAAGGGCACGATGGTTTTGGGAGAAAAGATAGGGGTTAGTTTTCACTTTGCATTTGGTATTTCGAGCACTTTGGCTCTGCATGTTGATCTTCTGGTTTTCAAACTGTTAGTTCATTTTTGGTTGATTTATGATCTCTCTATTGCATGGAGGAATTAGCGGAGAAAAATTTATTTTTGGGCTATTAAAAATGAAGAGAAGGAGAAGAATGGGCTTTTTGTGGAATCTGTTTCAAAATTTTGTGGAAACTTTCATGAAATCTTGGAGAGATATTTTGTGAGCTTGGAAAATATTTGTAGGAGATCTACCATACATGATAGGATCTAACTCCTTGAAATAATTTTCTCTATTTAATTATTTCATGAAAAGAACTCTGCTCTTGAAATGAAATTGTGTTCTTTGGTTCTGGGTTTTGTGTATTCGTATTATTATTTGATTATATGGTTGTATTATGGATCATTGATTTGAATCTCATCGTATTTCATTTTAAAAAGACTCTTGATAATGTATTCTTGATTGTGACTCAATGGATTTGGGCATAGTTAAGCGAGGTTATTTTTATAAAAATGAATTCTATTAAAGTTGTGTCTTTGTGTTATTTTGAAGCATTGTAACTTTGTTTTGTTAATACCTTTTACTACAGGTTTAATGAAATTCTATATGATATATCATATATCTAGAAGTGGGTGTTTTGTGATTATGACGTGCATAGACTTTCTATTACTTGGTATCTTGATATACTAGCTTAATGTTGGTTTAAATTTAAAATAGTCTATCATTGTCGATAGTGATTGATTAGTCGATTTGTTTTATATTGATTGTATATCTAGTTGATTTGGTTTAAGTTTAATGGACTCCTTTGTTGGAGACAATTACTACATTTGGTGTTTGTGTATTCAAGTCCAATATGGAATCCCTCAAATTCAATTTGGGTTGCTAAGTGGGTTGTAATAGATCCATTTAAGGATTACGGTAGTCTAAGTTTAATACGAATTTTTTTACTTTGGTCTCCTTGCATGGACAACTTTGTAACTTAAAAACTTGAGTCATACTTGATGGATTGATTGGGTATTTGTGATCTCATTGATACCTGACTATTATTTGTTCTTTCCTCCATTATTCTTTTTAATTCGGTTTTGATTGTTCTTTTATAAAGCCTTGGGCTCACTCAGATAGAATGGTTTTGTCACCTTACTTTTAATTATTGGTGTATTTAAACCCTGTAGGAATTGATATATGTTTGAATGATTAGTGAGTTCTATTTTTAAGAATTTTTGAAGTTTGAGTCTAACTCGACCTCTTACTTGGAGTGTAGAATAATCTTTTATTTTATTCAATGTTGAAAATGTCCTAAATTATTTTTAAGGATACCTGTTATAAACAAACTTAAAGATTGTTTGAGTTTGATCTTGGATGGTTTATCAGTTTACAAAAATGTTTTAGCTATTTTTACTTCCTATGAATGTGAATTCTTTAGGCATCCATGATTATTCTAGCTTAATGTGTTAGTGTTTGGTTTGCTTAGTTAGACTGGTCTCTGTGAGTGTGACTATGGTATAAACCTTAGTTTCTTATATACACTAGATTCTTAGCCAAGTTAGAAATGAATTATCATTCATGATAAACTCTCCTACTTGGATGATATGGTTGTTATTTAGTTTCAATTCATCTATACGTGATTAGTCTATAATTGTTAATTGGAATACTACTAGTGTATGGTCTTACATCTCCATTTGAATATAGTTTTAGTTTGAATCGACCCTTAATTAGAAGTATTTTATTTTATGATATCTTAGGTAAAAGGAACTTTGTATGCGATGTATGTGAATGGAATTAAGTGACTACTATAATTGGTTAAAATATTATATGGATGTCTTGTTATTACTTGAAGTAGTATAACAAATTTTGACTAGTGAAGTTGTATAAAATTTATTAATAATATATAAGATTTTAGTCATATAATTATGGGCTTATATGATTGCATCTTATAATTATTGTCCTTGTATAAATATCACTAGCTTACTAACTTGATTGTTATTATTTGGCTGAAATATAGCAATTTGATATTAAGTTGTGTAAATGGTTTTCGTAAGATATAATGATTACATCATATAAGTATGGGCTTATAAGATTTTCATCTTAATTATTAGTGTGCTTAATATATGGTAGATTAGGATCAAATGAATTGTTTTGGGTCACCTTTGTGTGACTTAAATTCATATCTGATTGAATTTCTTGAGTGAATTTCATGTGTTAAACTTGTCTTCTTTCTATGGTTTCAATTATGATATTCATATGGCATGATCAATGTGTTATGTCAATGTGATAATTTAAGGACTATTAGATAAATTTTGTTAGTTGCATGGATTATGAAATGTACTATTATAATCATATGAATATGATATTATGTCCTTTAACCTGAAATTGTGGGAATGTACTTATATGATTGAAATGGTCTTTAAGTATTGATTCTTAAATACATACTTGTTGTCTAAATACTTATTGCAGTTTGAAAAATAAATGACATAATAAAGATATGTACAAATGAATACTTATAATTAAACTGTAAGTAAAGAAAATTTGTATGCTTATGTTGAAGTGTTTGATTAACTTTGATAGAATATGTTACTTGATAAAAGTATGATACATACCTAAACTTATTAGCTATGTATAAATGAACTATTTCTATTAATGTGAAATAAAGAGACATTGTATTAATGTTGCCCTATATTTTCTATAACTAAATTAGGAGCATGAAACTTAATTGAATTAATGAGAAACGTATGCTTAATTAATTAAGCTTAATGCAAACTTAAATCTGCAATCTTGTCCTTAAATGAAAGACCATTACGATCCCTAATTAAAGGATGAATCGTATCCCTAATTGATACTTAGGGATGACACCTAACGATTGGAATAGTAATAAGTGGACTAAAAAGTTGTGAATTAATTAATTAAAGAACTTGTTAAGGTATGATGTTTCGCTTAGGGGAACTCGACAGAACATTACATCATGGTTGTTTCTACATAGTACCCAATTTAATGACACGATTCATTAGTTGGTTACTGTGGAGCAACCACCGTGGTGCGACTATCCTCCTAGCTCCCTTAAGCATGTATATCATAAACTACGATACATGTCTCTATTATACAATAGTTAGTGATAGCATTGAATCCTAGTGTTGATGTCATCTTATGATGACTATGGGTAATGAAGTGGATCCAAAGAGATGAAATTATATTTGGGTGCACTTGATTACCCTTAGTCTTCATAAACAAAATATCAACACAAATCTATATGTGCTAGCTCTACTTACTATATAACAAGAACATGGATGCGAATGACGAGAGTCATGAAATTCTAATCTAGATAATATTTTTTGAGTGTGGTGAAAGACATATTCCTTTCAAAGAGTATGTCATCTAGGAATAAAATCATGGTATACATGTCTTTAAAATTTTTCCAAAGTATCGCAAATTGTTGGTTGCATTGTCTTGATTTCACCTAGACTAAAGAAGCATGATATCATATGAGTATCAATAATAGATACTTAGATAGGCTCTTTAGGCATTAACACTTGATTGACCCTTAATGGAATAAGGGAACCAAAAGTATACTTAGTATACACATCTATATAAAGAAACATGAGAGATTAGTTTAATACCAAGTCATGAAATGAGAGATTAGTTTAATACCAAGTCATTACAGATTGCATATGGTTTACTGTTATGTGATGGATTAGATAAATGAATGTTTGTTCTAAATTATGTGAATTTAGAATAGTGAACATTATGTTTAAAAAAATTCCCTTTTTATTGAAGTCTTAAATGAGGATGTTACATTTTGGTATCAAAGTTGAAGGTTGCAACTCTTAGACCTATTTGAGTCCATCACTGATAAAAATTAAATTTCTTGTTAATAGAAAATGGTTATAATAAGGGGACATGCTACAAATAACCAGCCTCCGTTTGGTGAGGCAGCTACAACAAAAAAGTTGGATGAGATCCTTGCTGCCCTACTGGACACAAGGGATCGTCTTATTGTACTTTAAAAAGTGATGGGAAATGAAGAGGAGGATAATGTCTTTAATAACAACGAGAAACCTCTAGAAAATAATGTTAATGTTGAAAATCCCATGGAAAAATAAATTTAATGCATAAAATAATAGTGTTGTAAATGCCAACAATAACGTTGCAAATGCAAATGCAAATGCACCTAATCATCCTAAAAATAAAAAGGAAAGGTTGGCAGTTGAACTTATTAATGACATAAAAATAATAAGTCCACCAAATTTTTATGGTACCACATTGAAAGATGGGGCTGAGAATTGGCTCAGAAAGATGGAGAAGTACTTTGTAATAAGGAACTTCTCTGAAGAAACCAAAGCAGTATGGGGAGCTTACCAACTTTCCCATGAAGCATCTTCTAGTGGGATAGTCGTAAGAAGGCTGAACTAAATATCGATGAAGCTAACATCATATGGGATAAATTTAAGGGATACTTTAGGTATTGCGTTGGTTTCCATAGCTCTATTATGATTAGAAAATGATAGAATTTTAGACCTTAGTTAAAGGAAAACTGATTGTAACTAAATATTGGGAGAAGTTTACTAAGGTTCTCAAGTATGGACCACAGTATCAAACTGATGAAAAGTTAAAAATACTTTATAATGGGATTGAATCCTATTATAGGAAAAGAGGTGGATGTATAAAGTTAATCCACTATGGAAGGAGTTGTAGAAAAATCCATAAGGTAAGAACAAAATTGAAGGCAATTTCTACACATAAGGAAGAGAAACGTAAGAAATTTTCTATCTCTCCTTCACCTTTGCACCTAAAAGGTTGCATGGAAAAATTTTGGGAACAAAAGTAGATTTGGGGCTGAAAATAGTAAGAAAACAACAACAAATAAACCTATTGCAAATAACAGAAACAATGGACAAAAGAACAATAATGGGAAAAATAATAACACCAAGGCTGAAAATAATTTTGAGCCTAGGAAGGGACCTATTGGGGGTTTTATAATTTTGGAAAGGATCATTATGCAAATTAGCTCCCTCAAAGGAAAAATGAAAGCTACCAACAGCACAAGATACATGTTGCACTAACTAATAAGCAATCTGAAAGTTAAGCTACACCTATAGAAATAGTAGGTAAGTTGTTTGGCATACCTGTAACTATACTTTTTGATATTGGTGCTACAGAATAATGATTTATTTCTAGTAAGTTAGCTTCTAAATTAAAAATAAAAGATGGAATTATGGAAAAATCATGGACTTTCCATTATGGGAACAATGTTGTCCACACAATTGATAAATGTCTTTTTGGCATAGCCTTAGAATTACCAAGCTTTACTACAAAAGTAGACCTTTATGTTACACCTTTAGGGTCTTATGACATCATAATTGGTGTGAATTGGCTTGCTGATCATAAATAAAATTTAAACTATTATGAAAAACACATAAAATGTCTTGATGATCTACGAAACATCAAACATACAAGGTGTAAAAAGAGACATTTCAGTTAGAGAAATATCATCCATGACTTAAAAGGCCAAAAACAAAGGTTGCATGTTATATGTAGTAAAAATATCTGAATCAACAGAATAAGGTAGTGATTTTATGGAAAAATATTTTGTTATGAGAGTACAATGATGTGTTTCTAGAAGAACTACCTGGTCTTCCGCCAAAACAAGAGTTTGACTTCACAATTGAAATCAAACCTGGAACTGAACCTATTTCCAAAGCACCATACCACATGACTACAACTGAGTTAGTTGAACTAAAGGCACAATTTGCATGAACTTTTTCTAAAGGTTTAATAAGACCAAGTGTCTCACCTTGGGAGAAACCGGTGATATTTTTAAGAATAAATATGGAACACTTAGATTTTTATTGATGATTACAGAATGTTAAACAAAACAACAATCAAAAATAGATATCCTATTCCCAAGATTGATGATCTATTTGATTAGATGCATGGTGCATCAGTGTATTCTAAGATAGATCTGTGATATGGGTACCATCAGTTGAGAATCAAATATGAAGACATTCATAAAACAACCTTTAGAACAAGGTATGGGCACTATGAATTCACTATTTTACCTTTCATTTTAACAAACGCACCTACAACTTTCATGAATTTGATGAATAATATTTTTCAAGAATACTTGAAAAAAAATTTTACTTGTATTCTTGGATGATATTCTTATCTATTCAAAAAGTGTGGAGGAGCACAATGAACATTTAAGGATTGTACTTGAGATTTTAAGAAAGAGAAAATGTTTGGAAAGTTGTCAAAATGTTCTTTTTATGAAACATAAGTACATTACTTAGGACATGTGATAAGTAAGGATGGAATCTCTGTTGATCCATCAAATATTACAGCCATAATTGATTGGCCAGCACCTAAGAATGTTCATGAAGTTAGAAGCTTCATGGGGCTTACCGATACTATAGAAAATTTGTAAAAGACTTTTCAAAGGTTGATGCTCTAAAAAAAGATAAAAAGTTTATTTGGAATGATAAATGTGAGGCAAAATTTAAAACATTAAAGGAACAACTAACTACAACACCTATTTTGACTATTCTAGATCCTAATAGAAGCTTTACAGTTGTCAAAAATGCTTCGGAGAAGGATTAGGGGTATATTACTACAAAATGATCATGTTATAGCATATGAAAGTAGAAATCTCAAGTTACATGAGCTGAATTATGCTCCCCATGACCTAGAGCTTGTTGCCATAGTACATGCACTGCAAGTTTGGAGACATTATCTCTTAGGTAAACCCTTTGAGCTAAAAATAGACCATCTTGGACTGAAATACATCTTCACACAACCTAATCTTAATGCAAGGCAACAAAGATGGTTAGAATTTTTGTCTCAGTATGACTTTGATATAAGTTACATTAAAGGTAAAGAGAATAGAGTAGTAGATGCGCTAAGTCGTAGGAAACATATTTTACACTTGTAACCTTGAGAAATTAGTTCAAAGATGAGGTAAAGAAAGCAATGATAACTAATTCGTTTTATCAGCAAGTAAAAATAACACTTGCTACAGATTTTAATGATGTAAGGTACAAAGGTTTCCAAATTGATGATGAAGGAATCCTAAGGTATGAAAATCGGGTGTATGTACCTTTATAAAATGAGTTAAGGAAGAAAGTGATGATTGAATTTCATAATGCACCTTACTCTGGGCATCCCGAGTGAAGAAAATGCTTGTTGATGTAAAACAACAATATTTTTGGAAAGGAATGAAAAAGATATAATTGATTATGTGACACATTGTCTTGAATGTTAACGTGTTAAGGTTGAACATCTACACCCAACTATTTTACTATATCCTCATAGCATATCGCAATATAAATGGCAAGTAATAAGTATGAATTTTGCATACAAGGGTTTCCTATGTCTAAAAATAAGCATGATGTTATTTTGGTTGTGGTAAAAATTAACAAAAGTAGCTCATTTCATTGTTGGAAATCTAAAAGATGATTCACTTGTTCTTGCAAAAATATTTGTTCATGAAATTTTTAGATTGCATGGTGTACCTGAGTTAATTATATCTAATAGAGATCCAAGAATGACTTCACATTTTTGGAAAACTCTAAATGTAACCTTAGGAACAAAACTAAACTTTAGTTCCACGTATCATCTAGAAATAGATGGGTAGACCAAAAAGAGTTAATCAAGTAATGGAAGACATGCTTAGGATATACTATATGGATTAGTAGTATAAAATGGGAAGAATACCTTCCTTTGGTTGAATTTGCATACAATAACACTTACCATTCCTCTCTAAAAATGGCACCTTTCAAAGCATTGTATGGAAAAAAGTGCAAAACCCATGTTAGTTGGGATAACATAGAAGATAGAGAGGTAATTGGACCTGAAATGCTTACTGAAATGGAACAACAAGTAAAATTAATCGTGAATGATTAAAGGAAGCTGCTGATAGGAAGAAAAGCTATGCAGACCTGAAAAGGGTTGATAGAAAATTTGAACTTGGTGAAAAATTCTTTTTAAGAGTCAAGCCTAAAAAGAGCTCTATTACTTTTGGCAAAGCAGCCAAGTTATCACCTCGATTTGTAGGACCTTTCAAATTGTAGAAGTGGTCAACCCTATTGCCTATCATTAGCATTGCCTCCCACATTGGCACAAATGCATGATGTTTTTCATATTTCCTTGCTTAATAAATATGTTTTAGATTTGTCACATGTATTGAATTGGAATTCTTTATAGTTCAAGACCCATGGGTAATCATGGTTGAACCCATAAGGGTGCTTTGGAAACTCACAAGTTGCACTTGCATAATCATGAAATAAGTCAATGCAAGGTCTAGTGGGACCAATTTAGTGAAGAAAGTATAACCTAGGAGAATCTTGAAGACATGAAAACTACTTTTCCACATCTGTTTTGAACAAAAATAATTCAGTTTTATGTGATATTCAGATAATTAGTTTGAAAAACTATCTCTTTTTTTACCATTTTTTAGCAAAACACTTTTAATAAGTGTTGGTATAACCATTTTGATATTGTGATGAACCTTGAAAACTTGAATTTCTACAAAATTTGTTTTCTGTTTGAGAATTATATGGTTGAATAAGTTATATTTTTACCTATGTTCTTAAAAATGTGTTAACTAAGTTAATCATCGGGATGATGATGATTTTTAGAGGGAGGTATGTAATGCCTCTTGTGTTGATATTTGTACCTACTTCTTTGAATGAAGTTTGGAAAAACATTGACGTGTGATTGTGTTCTGAGTTGTTGTGCTCTTTTGAACTGTTTGATCATGTTTATTGGATATCAATTGTCTGTGAAATATTGATTTTAATCATTCCAGTGGCATTTTTGTACTTATGTTAATTTATCATTGAGTACTTACTTGACTAGTTTTGAAATAAACTAAGTGATTTCAGCTTGTGGAAAGTGAAATCAGATTCTTGGGATAGATAAACAAACAGGTAATTAGTAAGCTATCTAATTTTGGAAATAATTTTATGTTCCTAAGACTATTTATCGATATTAGGTGAAGGACAATACCTTGATCAATTTTAGTGATCCAAGGCATTCTCCTTGATTGATATGTTATTACAATCATAACTGATAAGTCTAATTGACTTCTAATGTTTTCTAATATTGTAATTCTATGTAAACTTGGTTGATTATAAGCTAACATGAATTGTTTCATAACACCTTATAATTTGCAGTCATATTATTTCTTAATCTTATTTGTATTTGATTATTGTAATGATGATATTCTTGTTGATTGTTAGAAGGCCTAATCTAACATATACTAAGGTGATGACTATATACTAAAGGACCTAACTATATCCTATTTGCATTTGATTAAATAATATCAACCTAAGCTAAGGTTGACACATTATGTTAATGGGATTCTAAACCTATCTAAGGATCCTAAGTTCTAAACCTATGACCTACCTAAGGACCTAACCATGGATGGCATTATGTTGAAGGGTTAGAGTATGGTTAAGATGATGGTGCCAACCCATATTGTACTTGGTGAATTAAATGTGATTTCTTTGGTATGCACTGAACAATTTAACCAATTCTGCATGTTAACACTAAACACTACTAATGGTTTAGCGGTGGCATGTATAACTATTAGTTTATTTGCTATTTTAAAATTGTAAATTGGCGGTTTGCGGATTAAGGGGAGTAACTAGTAATTTTTCCATGGCAATTAATGATCTTGGGGAAAATGAAAAACCACCTTGGAAAGGGAATGATGGTTTTGGGAGAAAATATAGGGTTTAGTTTTCACTTTGCATTTGGTATTTCAAGCACTTTTGCTCTACATTTTGATCTTCTCATTCTTCAATTGTTAGTTATTTTTTTGGTTTATTTATGATCTCTCCATTGCATGGAGGAATTAGTGGAAAAATTTATTGTTTAGGCTATTAAAATGAAGAGAAGTAGAAGGATGGGCTTTTGTGGAATCTATTTTGAAATTTTGTTGAAACCTTTGTGAAAGTTAGAGAGAGACTTTGGGAGATTGAAAATATTTGTAGGAGCTCTATCAGGCATGATAGGCTCTAAATCCTTGAAATAATTTTCTCTATTTGATTAATTCATAAAAAGAAGTTTTCTCTTATAATGAAAATGTTTTCTTTGGTTCTGGGTTTTGTGTATTCATATTATTATTTGATTATTTGGTTGTATTATAGATTATGGTTTTGAATCTCTCATATTTCATTTTAAAAAGACTCATGGTAGTTTATTCTTGACTATGACTCAATGGATTTAGGCATAGTTAAGTGGGGATATTTTTGGAAAAATGAATCCCCATTAAAGTTATGTCTTTGTGTTATTTCAAGCATTGTAATTTTGTTTCATAATACCTTTTACTACATGGTTTAATGAAATTTTGTATGATCTATAATATATTTGGAAGTGGGTGTTTTATTATTATGACGTGCATATAGAATTTCTATTACTGCGTATTCAATATACCAGTTTAATGTTGGTTTAAATATCTTTAAACATTTTATCCTTGTCGATAGTGATTGACTTGTCAATTTGTTTTATATCGACTATATATCTAGCCAATTTAGTTTAAGTTTAATGGACTCCATTGTTAGATAAAATTACTACATTGAGTGTTTTTGTATTCAATTCCAATATGAACTCCCTCAAATTCAATTTGGGTTGCTAAGTGGGTTGTATCAGATTTGTTTAAGGCTTCTGGGAAGTTTAAGTTTAATACAAAGTTTGTTACTTTTTCCTCCTTGCATGGACACCTCTGTAACTTAAAACTTGAGTCATAGTTGATGGATTGATTGGGTATTTGTGATCTCATTTATACCTAACTATTATTTGTTCTTTCCTCCATTATTCTTTTCACCTTTTGGAAAGATTCAGTATGGTCTAACCTTCTACACCTAGCGAGCTAAGAAATAGAACTATGATTCGATTAAAGTTAGTTTTGATTGTTCTTTTATAGAGTCTTGGGCTCACTCAGATAGAATGGTTTGTCACCTTAATTTTAATTATTGGTGTATTCAAACCCTATAGGAATTGATACATAATTGAATGAATGATGAGTTATGGTTTTAATAATTTATGAATTTTGAGTCTAACTCGACCTCTTACTTGAAGTGCAAAATACTCTTCTATTTTATTCAATGTTGAAACCATCCTTAATTATTTATAAGGATACTTGTTATAAATAGACTTAAATATTGTTTGAGTTTAATCTTGGATATTTGATTGGTTTAGAAAAACTTTTTTAGTTCTTGTTCCTTTCGATGGCTATGAATTCTTTAGGCATCCATGGTTAGTCTAGCTGAATGTGTTAGTGTTTGGTTCACTTAGTTAGATTGATCTCTGTGAGTGTGATTGTGGTATAGAACCTTAGTTTCTTATATACACTATCTTTTTAACCAAGTTATAAATGAATTCTCATTCATGATAAACACTTCTATTGGATGATATGGTTGTTATTTAGTTTCAGTTCATCTATAAGTGATTAGTCTATAATTGTTAATTGGAATACTATTGGTGTATGATCTTATATCTCCATTCGAATATAGTTTCATTTTGAATCGACCCTTAATTGGAATTCTTTTATTTTATGATATCTTAGGTAAAATGAACTTTTTATGTAGTGTATGTGAGTGGAATTAACTAACTGCTATAATGGGTTAAAATATTATATGGATGTTTTTTTTTACTTTAAGTAGTATAACAAAGATTAACAAGTGAATTTGTATAAACTTTATTAATAAGATATAATATTTCAATAATATAAGTATGGGCTTATATGACTAATCTTATAATTCTTATACTTGTATTAATATCAATAGGTTACTACCCTTATTGGTATTACTTGACGTAAATATAGCAACTCAATATTAAGTTGTGTAAACTTATTTCGTAAGATATAAGGATTACAGTCATATAAGTATGGGCTTATAAGACTGCCATCTTAATTATTCTTGCACTTAATATATGGTAGATTAGGATCAAATGCATTGTTTTGGGTCACCTTTATGTGACTTAAATTTATATCTAATTCAATTAATTGAGTGAATTTCATGTGTTAAACTTACTATTCCTTTATGAATTCCTTTGACAATATTCATGTGCCTCCAGTAAACTAGGATGAGTCAAACTCTAATGCACACCCAAAATCCTATATGCATTGGTGTTCCTTATTCCTCCATGCCTATTCTACTCGATAAAACTTTTGTGAATTTTTACACACCTACTTCTATTGTAAGCTCCATGCACATTGCACTCCTTTATGACTTAAATTGTGTAAAGTGTTTGTGTAATTTTCTACAATATTCCTTTTGCTCAGGTGCACTTCCTCTTCCTACTCCATTTGCTCTCTAACCTTACACACACCCATACTTAGTTAAAATTGTGTAGGATTTCCTTAAACCCTGGATGCTACTGCATCAAAAAATTGAGGTACTTAAACTAGAGGTCTACCTCAAGTAGACTAGGTGAGTGGTAGAACCACCCTTTAAACTATTGAGGTTGATAGTCTCATCTCCTTCATCTTATGAACCTCATCTTGACATTGAAACTTCTTACACCATATCTTCCAGTCCTTTGTTACTTCTCAATTAATCCTCCACATTATTCAATGCACTCTAGTGATCTTAAACTACTTGACATTTGATAACCTCCTCTAAATGGATCTCTCTTTTTGATTCTTTGTGATTCTCTTATCATCACAATACTTCTCCTTCACAAGATTTTGCTTACCACGAACTATTATCATCCTCATAATACTTCTCTACTAAACATTTTCCTTTGTGTTTCTATTCTCCTCTTGACTTCTTCCCTTTTTGATTCTTCACTCACCTTTTACTATCCATCTCCACCTAAAGCCCTCATGTATTTTCTTCTTTCTTTCCCACTTCATCTCTCGAGATTCCTTCCTCTACTCTCTTCTCCTTCATCCACTTCTTTCTCTCTACACTCTTTTTATCCACACCCTTCTTCTCTCCATGGGATTATATTGTACAATTTATCTTTGCGCACTTTTTCCTCTGTCCTAATCTTATCACCTTTTACGTCAGGACCCCTTCTCTCTGTGTGTATTCTTCTTTTACACACTAGATGGTTTTGTTATTTCATGTACACATTATCTTCATCATGATGGTTTATTTTATACTATTGCATTCTTCTCCTTTACACATCTATCTTTTTGTGAACTTGTGGATTTGGACCCACTTTGTAGATCTTCCTTCTCTTTATCTTGTTAAGTTTATTTTCCCTTATCTCCTTGGGGCTTATCTTCCTTACATGATCCACTTTGTGCATTTCTTATATGTAATATTCACCTTCATGCTCAATACCTCCTTATGGGATTATCTTTCACTTCTCTTTTTCTCTACCTATGGTGGGTTACCTTTCCTCTATTTTCACATTTTCAAGCTACTACAATATACTTGTTCACAAACTTATATGCTTTTATTTTGTGTTGTTACTCTGTCATATTCTTCTCTTTTATCATTGACCATCATGATCCTTAACTGTTATTCATGCCTTCTCTTTAGTATGTTCCCCTTTTTCACTACACAATATTATTTGGTGGATGTGGGCCACTGTATGATAGAAAAGTGACATGCGAGGATGATAATCGACAAGTGACCTTCCCCATACCTGACCTCTTGAGGTCGTGCCGAGATAGCTGGTGGTTTGTAATGCGGGTGACTTAGATGAAGCCACAGTGAGATTATGGCAAATTTTCAACAATAGAAAAGCTACAGGCAAGGATGAGAATCAGCAAGTAACTTTCCTATAGCTAACTGTAGGAGGATCAGTGACTAAGATCTGGTAGTGTGATCTCCTGATAGCTAAATGACAAAGGGGATATTTAGAGGCTATGAACAGGTAGCATAAATTCCCTAGTGGTTTATCCTCCTAACTAAGATCTAAGTGTTAATCTAGTTTTGAAGTCTCTGAATTAACTTAAATTGAAAATAACAATTTATACTACTGTTGAAAAGGAAACTACTCTAAACAAAATATATGATTGAATCGTTATAATTATGAACAACAATTAAGCTACACTTATATTAAAACTAAACAAGCGAGATAACCCGGTGTGTTTATTCACCTATGCAGATGTGTGAATCTAGATAAAAGACAACTAATTAACTTAATTGAAAACCTTCAATCCTACCTCAAAAGTGAGGAACAAATCATAGTTTCTAAGAAACTATCATTCCCCACAGCTTCCCTAGCAATATTGAAAGTGAGCTTAACTAAAATAAAATGATTCACTACTCTATTTGATACGTTGTAACTAGAACTTTGATAGCTCAAACTTGGCATTTACGAATAGTGGTAAATCCACTTGTGTGATTTTTTCCCTCGGTTTGATCTCCTCGTTCCTTCATGTTCTTGTGAATCCGAGAAAAGTGTGTATATGATAGTATCAGCGAGGGATGGTATTCGAACAATGGCATCTTTGGATATATACTTTGAATACAATGATGAGTAGGAGAGGGATAGCGCAAGTGAAGAGCTTGACTATGTAATTCCCTCTGGGATTTATTGTGGGAATACAACACAAGTGTGCCAAGAGTTTTAGAATCTATCCTTGTGACAAAACAAAAACTTACAACTTTTAATGGATTCTAATCTAGAAATGAAGTTATTCTATACTAAAAGCGATTATATGGAGCAGCATGGAACAATACAAACAAGAAGATTGAATGACTTCTAAACTACAAAGGAAAACTAATTATTGATGCAAAACATGAAGCTAGTAGAATTCTAAGCAAGAAATTCAAAGACTGAATAATAGAATTGAGAAGATGAGGGTGATTTGCTTGAAAACAAGCTGGCTATTTATAACCAATGCATTTACCGGAGGGTAACTCCCATTTGATCTCTTTTACTTTAAAAAAAGGAAAAACACTATTCTTGGGGACCAAAACATTAATGCAAGCCAAATTTGTTGAAGAAAGCATGTAAAATTGAAGATTTATGTTTGACGTGATCGTCGAAAGGAATCTGAAAATGTTACCAAAACCGCCGCCTCATCTGGGTAGCGATCATGGGGCTGCCGCCTAGGAAGGGTGGTGGTTCCATCACTAAAGAAAAAAATGCAAGAAAAAGGGGGAAAGGGGAAAAACAAGGCATGCGGAGGTTGAGTGGGGCATGTGGGATACAAGCGTATACATGGCGAGCCTTTCTAGATTTTGAACACCTTGCAAGGAGATCATATCATCATTGGGGCATGTGTAACATCATTACGCGAGTGTGGTACCCTCTTTCAGGTACGTACATATTGCCCCCTCGGAGAAGTGTCTTAGCCATGAAGAGGCATAAAATGGTGGATCTGAGTATGGTGGTCCCGAAATGGGGAGTTAAGAGTTATACCTGACACGCCCGTGTGTTGGAAAATTGCCATCCAAGATCCTGCTACCTACAAAATGAAAAAGGGGACTCAATTACAGCTAGATAAAACAAATTGAGAAATAAGACTAAATTGACATGAAAAGAGGACTTACCATCTACGTGGGGTTTTAGAACTTACCTCCATCGATGCTCCGACCCTGCAAAAGACATTCAAAATAGATTTTAGAAAGCTATATATATAAAATGAAGTCATTTTACTATTCATTTTTATGCGATTGATTTGATAGTTTTTGAGCTCTAGGACCCATGGCGACAGTTTCCTCAAGAGTATAGTCAAAGCGTTCATGGTGAGATAGTGATCATGCCTCCGAGAGTGGAACATCGGCTGAAAAGTCTCGAGTTAGTTCTTCTCAATTTATCATTTTTAGACCTAAAATGTGGAAATGATGAAATTTTTTACTCGGGGGATCATTTTTGAAAATTTTAGTTTTAAACATGTCTCGGGGGGCCCATAGGGTAGGTTTTCATTTTAGCAAAAATGTGTATTTGTTTATTTTTAAGCATTTTTTAGGGTATACAACCCGTTTAGGTTTGCGGGACATGACCGTTGCCACATGTGCGGGCGGCGATTATGGGACCGCTACCTTATAAGGTAGCGGTTCTGAACCACCGCTCTGCCTGGGGGCGGCGGTCCATGATAGAGTGACAAAACAATGCTTTACCTTATCTATTTTTACATTTTTTACACTTTCACATGTTTTTAGTAGTCTTTTTAATTGGGATTTGATACTAACTCACTTATTTTTGTGTTTTTGGTGTATGCGAAGAAGGAGGAGTACATTAGATGGAGCCGGGTGAGGGAGTGTGATTGAATCCCAGCAGTGTTAGAGGCACTCTCCCAGGTAGAGCAGGATACTCTCCAGAGGGCTGGTATTTGGAGGATTTCCCAGGTCCCTCACGTTGGACCTTCCAGTCACATACTGTGTGACTTATTTTCATACTAGGACGTGGATCGGAACACCTTCTGATTTCAAGGAGTTAGGGGTGAGTGGTCCATCACCCTAGAGGAGTGGTCTATTATTGAGTCAGACATTCCCTTACTCCATAAGGCCATCATGGGCATCCTTGCATCTAAACTGATCGGGGACAAGGGAGGGGATACCCTCTTATATTGTTGGGCCCCCATTATTACACAGATTGAGGGCCATGGGTGTGTCTACACTTGGGGAGTAGATATCCTCGGGACTACCTTCATGACTTATACGGGGTAGTCGATTATAGGGACAGATCAGCGAGCCACCCGACTCTTATCATGAGTTGGGTGTATGAGCATATCACCCCATATGGGAGAGGTGTAGAGGTGGAGGATCCCGGGGCCGTCAGGGCAGCGAGGTGGATGGGGATGATAGTTCTTAGAGAACCCCACTAGCTAGTGGCCTCCTTGACCACTACAGACATGGTGGCCACTCCTTATCAGGCCATGGCAGGGGTATGGGGAGAGGAGACCGTTACTTTGATTACCTGTTAGACCACCAACCAGTTGATAGACAGGTTGGGGAAGCTGGAGATCCACCCCTTTGACAGAGTTCCACAGCAGTTTGGCCTCCCCTATAGTGACATGCTTCCTCTGGTGATGCCAGTGTATAGATCTATCCGTGAGGCTCGGGGAGGTCCTAGAGGTTAGGGTTGGACTATTGTTACTCCTGGTACTCCTATTGCGGATAGGATGGTGGTACATGCACAAGGGAGAGTCATTGCTCCTCATGCCCCCTTACTTCAGATTTCGCGGTCCCACCCATAGCAGTGATGAGCCCATTGACGTGGACTCTGAATCTGAGGAGTTCACAGGGGGAGAGATGGAGGAGGAGACAGAGGAGATGGAGATTAGTGAGATGGGTGGGGGGAATGAGAGTGATCTGAGTGGCATGATACTTAAGAGATCCTATGGGCCGAGAGGGCGGGAGCGAAGTGTGGAGAGGGTGACTCTGTTTCGAGAGGAGTTGCTCTCTCATGACTTAGGTGGAGATGGTGAGGCTGTTGCAAGTCTGTCACATTACCCTAGACATATGAGAGGGGCACTAGTCGGTGGCGGTGTCGGTGGTAAGCATGGATCCTAGATATCCTTCTTGGAGGCCCAAAGATCTGAGTGAGTTGTCTCTCTTCTCTACTTTCTTTAGTTAGAATTGTCTTAGTTTGTTATTTCCTTTTATTTTGTTTACTGTTGGTTTTATTTTTGATTGTTTTCTAACTTGTTTTTCTTTTTTTTGCAATGACTGTTGATGAGTGGTGAGACTTGATTCACTGAGTATGCACTGATACCTTGCTTCTCCCCTCAGAGAAGACCCGTTCCGAGCTTTACTGTGGACGTGGGGAGCCTTGATGGCCGATAGGCATACTAATTTTTTTCCCTGTCTGGGTATGCGGCGAAGATCATGACTTCTCTCTCGTGTTGAGGTAGCTGGATATAGGATGGCCAAGTCTTCCAGATGATGAGGAGTCATTCTCATACCGAGATGGCAACTCTGGGTGTGATCGCAAGCCCTCGGTGCGTTCGGAGTATCGGCGTGGCCGAGTCCTAGGTTTGGCCGCGCACCTTCTAAGGGATCCCATAGGGACCGAGAGGCCACTTTTGTAGTATTTTTTCAGATATTTATATGAGTGTTTTTGTACTTTCGAGATCATTGGGCGTTTTGACCATACCTAGTGCATGATGGCATTGTACATGAAACTTGATTTATGTGTGTGTGTGTGTGTGTGTGTGTGTGTGTGTTTCTTTTTGGATCTAGACTCTTTTCATCTAGAATTTCGTGATTTTCTTCCACATGTGTACTTAAATGTTTTTAGAATATTTGGTTTCATGTTTTTAGAATGTATGCAATGGATAAAAATGATAGTAAACAGAATGTTTTACTTTGTATGTTTGTTGTAATGTTGATATGAGATGATGCTAACATATGGCGATCTTGAACTTTTGAACTCTTTGGGAAATGTTTGTAATTTCTTCTTATGTTGGCAAAACGTGATGAATGCATAGTGATAAGGAGATGAACTTACCCCCTAATCCCAAATCCACGCAACTAGTAAGATGCGAGGGCTCAACACCAAGAGTTAGGAAGGGCACAAGTTGTATGAGCTTGATTGAATGGAATGATGAGAGATAGAAAAACCAGTAACAGAAACCAAATTTAGACCTACACACCTACCCTACTCAGAACTACCACCAAGCTTAGAAGGCCACTCACTTTCAAGTTTATCTAGACTTAGATTCATAAATGGCAACCTGGTTGACAAAATCTGGTTTTGAGGATTTGATCTCTTTTGAATTTGGATATTTGGATATTTTCTTTCTTTTAATAGAGGTGGATTTTGTTTTTAGCATACCAATGTTTCTAAATTTGTGTGGCTGGACCCCCACACCTGCTCCATGCCACTAGTAAGAAGCATGGGTTCATCACCAAAGGCGGGATATAGGCGAGTAAGGGCACTTCTTTCCTTTCCCAACCTCACACCACCCGAGTAAGAGGTGTGGGCTTATCACCAAAGGTTTATGGGGAAAATAAGTGTGTAAAATAAAATATTTTTTTCTTGGTGCTTTTGATTCCATTTGATTTTTACACTTTTGATCTATGACTTTGGGATATCCTTTCATTCAAAGAGATTTAAGAGGGATAGATGTGACACCAAGAAGCTTCTAGAACAGACCATAGGTAAGGAAAAATTCACCTAGTAGGAAGAAAGAGAAAATACAAGTATGTGGGCCTTGGTATGGTTTTGTCAATGTTTATGCATGTCGAAATTGATGAGAAGATCTGAAAATGTTTGATGATGTTTGAAGAGATGTGATATGAATGCTTTTACCAATATTTTTAAAAATTTGCAACAAATTTTTTTAAGAGTAAGCTCCGGGACTACCATTTTTATGAAATGGACAGAATGAAGTAGCTAAAAGACTAATGCAATGTAGGTAGCTATAATGTACAAGTAATGACATTGATGTTTTATGTGTAAAACCGCTTAAGATGCAAGGAATTGACAGTTTCACCGAATTCCTCACCTTCTAGTGTGTACATGAGATACGCACCATTTTCATAGTCTTTCATGACTCGGTATGGGCCTAACCATTTGGGCGAGAACTTTCTTCCTTCACTAGTTTTCTTATCGATCCGGCTTTGTCTAGTCTTAGAACTAGACCTTTTTCGTACTACTTTTTGGCACATCCGGTCGGCATAGGCTTTGTGCCACTATTTGGCCTTTAACTTGGCCTCGTTAAGGCTTTCTAGTTAAGAGAGGCATGCCTCCTTGTAAGCATCTTCATCCGAATCCCCTCTAATGAGATGCGGAGACTAGGTATTTCAACCTCAAGCGGGAGAACTACTTATGCCCCGAATACCAACAAGAAAGGAGTTACTCATGTTGGTGTTCTTACTTGAGGTTCGATGGGCCCACAAGTCCAGATATATAGTTTTAAATTTCAATCTCACTTGTTCTCCTTGACCATTTTGAGGAGAATAGCTTTTAACGTTATGTTTGTCGCTTGACCTACCCATTGGCTTGAGGGTAGTAAAGAGAGGCAGTGATGGTTTATCTTGAATTTGTTACATAATTCACGGACTTCGTCATTTTTAAAGGATGTGCCATTATCTCGAGATAATGACTTGTGGGACACCATACCTGTAAATGATTTAATTTAGAATGAATTTGGTAATTACCGAACTGGTTCGGTGGTGAAAACATGGCCTCCACCCATTTGGTAAAATACTCCATGGCTGTAATTATAAAATTATGGCCATCGGTTGATGAGGGAGAGAACATCCCTATCAAGTCTAGCCCCCACGTGGAGAAGGGCCACGGGGTCGTTATTGGTTACAAGGATTGTGTTGGCATGTGAATCTCATGAGAGAATTCTTGGCATTTATGGCACTTACATACGAATTCCACTGCGGCATGCTTAAGAGTGGGCCAAAATTAGCCCATCGATGTATTTTTGAGTGGTGGCGTGACCACCGAAGTGGCCTCCACATATCCCACTGTGGGATTCATGAAGAATCTTCTTGGATTCTTCTATGTCGACACATCTTAGAAGCATGTCGTCGAAGGCTTTACAATAGAGTACTTGGTCTAAAACAACATATTTAGTGGTAATAATGCGTAACCGCCTTCTTTGTTGTGATGTGGCACCTTCTCGGGTATGTATGGTCCATGATAAAATTGATGATATCAGTATACCAGGGACATGTAGAAATGGGGGGCCTGGTTTCGACGAAGTATACACACTCATCGGGAAATTCTAGATTTACCAGCTCGCCTCCATCTAGTGGATTGTCAGCTAACCAGTCTACAATGATTTGTCCCTTAATGGATTTTTGGTTTACGAATGTTAACTCAAATTCTCCCATTAAGGTTATGAAACACCCAGCCTTTTTAGATAAAGATCCTTGTGTGAGAAATGTTCGTAAATGGTCTGTCTTTACAATGACCCTTGTTTCCTGGTTTAACATGTAATGTCTTAAACATTTTGTTGCAAAAATTATGGCAAGGAATTCTCTCTCTGCCTGTGTGTAGTGTGTTTCATAATCGAGCAATTTTCGGCTAACGAAATAGACCGCACATTCTTTTTTATCATTGTCTTCTTGATCCAGCATGCGAGGCTAGCGAGACATGAGTGGCTCATGAGTACGGGATCAAAGGCGATCTAGCTTGCGAGCATTAGCATGGGTGGAGACAAAAAGAAGCATTTAACTACTTGAAGGCCTCATTGCATTCTTCAGGTCCAATCAATGCTATAATCTTTCTTTCATAGATTGTTGATTGGATGAATGGAAAAACTTAGATCAGGGATGAACACATGGATTACACTTTGAGTTTCCCAAGGAATGACCTGATTCAGGACTCGTCTAATGGTGGGATCATTTCGAGAATGGACGTATTTTAGGCGGATCAACATCAATCCCTCGTGAAGATATAATGTATCCCAAGTTTGCCTCTGTTACACCAAACATGCACTTCTCTGGATTTAATGTGACACCATATTCGATTAGTCATGAGAGGATGATACGAGCACTTTTGGATGATCACATTTCTTGGCTTTGGCTAACAAGTCATCCACATAGGATTCCACAATTTTATGGATAAGATTGTAGAATATATAAGTCATTGCTCGATATGTAGCATCGGTGTTCTTAAGACCAAATGGCATGACAACATATAAATAAGTTCCCAGGAGTTATGAATGTGGTTTTTGCTTGATCTGTTTAGATATTTTAATCGATTATACCTTAAGAACCCATCCATGAGGGACGATGTTCAAATCTAGTTGTTGTGTCAATGATAACGTCAATGGATGGTAATGAGAAGTCATCCTTGGGACAAGCTTTGTTAATATCCTGAAAATCTATGCAAATGTGTATCTTCCCATTCTTTTTTAGGACAAGGATGATGTTAGATACCCATTGTGAATAGTCAATGGGTTTGATGAATCCTACTTGGAGAAGTTTTATTACTTCCTCTTTTACCATGAGAGCCACTTTTGGCTTCATTAGTCTTGACTTACATTTAATTAGCTTCGCATATGGTTTAGTGACAAGATTATGTACAACAACTTGTGGTGCAATGCCTGTCATTTCTTTATAATTAAATGCAAAAGCCTTTTAATGTTCTTTGAGGATTTGGGTGTGTATTTCTATCTCCTCTGGAGTTAATGAGGATCCCAAATTCAAAATTCTTGGTTCTTCCTCCGTTCTAATGTTTATGTTAATGGTTTCTTCTATCAAAGAAGTGTTACCTTCTTCAAATTCAGTGCGGTGGAGGTAGTTACAAGATTTCTCTGTTTATCTATCTCGTAGATATCAAGATCATACATGGAGGAGACTCTACCATGGGATTTCCAAAATAGGAAGAGGAATGTGGTATTAGGGAAAGATCAACTATACGGTGAGAAAGGTGTAGCTCTACATAGGTGTTTAGATATTTGAGAGTGATTCTATCATCATCAAAGTGATCCATGATAGAAAAATCATCCTCAGCTTCTCCATGAGTTAGAAGTGAGTTTGTTGGTATTTTACATACTAATGGTTCGGTACGAAGTGACACTATGAAATGTGTATCTTCCAAATTGTTGTTTGGAGTGAACCGGGAAGTTGAGGTTGTTATTGAGTCTGCGAGAAGGTTCTACTCTCGTGGGATTGCTTCAATTGATATGAAGTTAAGCCCCTTGCTTAAATCTAATATGACTATTTTATAGAGTTATAAAATAGCTCAGCCTAGTTTCGGATACCTCGGAGACTTGGTTTTGCACTAGTTGCGAGTCTCCTAGCACTCTAATGTCATTGACACCCATTCTTTTAGCTAGAATGAGGCCAAGGAGGAGAGCTTCGTACTCATCCCCATTGTTTGTACATTCAAAGTTTAATTTAAAGGTGAAAGGTAGGATCTTTCCCTCGGTGAAGTAAAGATCACTCTTACCCCACTCCAAAATGACATCTAGCTCCATCGAAGTGGAGAGTCCAATACTTGTTTGGAAAAATGGACGTTGGGATATTTGTCGTATCTATTTCTTTTTCTTTGGTTACCTCTACCATAAAAAAATTTGATGGAAGAGAAGCGATTCTCGAGTGCATCCCATACCCATGGAATCAAATGGTAGGAGAATAGGTAAATCTTTCTCTACCAACTCGAAAATTTTTACGATAGTCCCTAGCGACATCATTTTTATAACATTGGTCTCACTATTGAGTACTAGAACATCCTCGTGCTGGATTTTAATTTCCAACTCTAGGGTGGGTATCAAATTTTCTTTTGGTTGTGAATTAGTTGGTTTGACAAGCTGATTTTTGGGAGTTCAAACTCGGAATGAACACCTGGCCTTTTCTTTAAATCGATTAGGTATATATCGAAAGGTTTTGGGTTACCTTGTGCCATGAATATTTTCCCTAAGTGTAGAAATATTATTTCTTGGAATAGTGTGGAAGGGATTTCCTTCATGCGGTGTATCCATGGCCAACCAAGGATCATATTACAATTGGTTTACCGATCTATAATATAAAACTCGGTGAGGACCGTCTTGGGTCCTAAAGCGACTGGTAAAACTATGGTTCCAATCAAAGTGGATTTGAGGCTATCATAACCTCTTAGTGTATTTCGCATCATGGAGCAGTTTGTCTCTCTGTAACCTAACTTTTGAAGAAAAGCAAAGGGGACTATATTAATTGTTGCCCATCATCAACCATTGCACATTTAACATAATTATTGTAGACCCAAACTTGTAAATGTAAAGTTGGGTCACCTCTTCGTGCAATCTCAGCGTCTGTTGGCATTTTACTTATATCGAATATAAACTCGGTATCCCTATCTCGGCTACCCCAAAGGATAAATGTCAA
Organism: Taxus wallichiana var. yunnanensis; assembly: GCA_018340775.1. Taxonomy (NCBI): domain Eukaryota; kingdom Viridiplantae; phylum Streptophyta; class Pinopsida; order Cupressales; family Taxaceae; genus Taxus; species Taxus wallichiana. Next base: position 153,429,939 of record CM031234.1, on the reverse strand, counting down.
AATCCACATGGTTTACTTATGTTTCTAGAGGAGGATTGATGTTGATTAAATCACCAAGGCCTAATACTTCTAAGAGGGCAGCTCTATGGGCGGGAGAGTTATTCAACAAATCCAAAAGGAGATGTGAGAGAAGGTTTTAGTTAAGTCATGAATTAAATCATAGGCACCTATGGGTTTTATCAACGTTTGTTGAATTTTATACACTTCCATGAGTAACTTGGAGTAGGTTGGGAGGAATAATCTCGTGTTCTTGTTATGGTTTCTATGGGTAGTTTGGTGTCTAACTCTACCAAACCAACTATCTTAGTTTGAAGTCGAGTTCCTAATTGGGGTGCGACTAGTGGATTTAATGAAGTTGAAGCTTCATGATCATTGTTTCCTGTCATGACACCCTTGTTTGTTCCATTAGGATCTAACCTGTTATTATTAGAATGGTTTGGGAGCGGATCATTTAAGATTTTGAGGGGTGCATTTTGGGGGGAAACTACCCCTACATAAGTGTTTGGTGTGGGTACTACAGAATTTGTTAAAAACATATCTATAAAGAGATACTTTTATCTTACGGCAAGCCTTTGCATGAATTTATTGTATTCACGACAAGTCCTAGTATTGTGGCCTTGAATCTTGTGGAAGCCACAATATAAATTGGGATTATAATTTTGAGGTTGTTGATTTATAATCTGTTGTGGCCCGAAATTCTGATAAGGTTGCTAGTTGTTAGAGTTAAAATTTTGAGGTTGTTGCCTTTGATTTTGACTTTGATATCCAGTTGGATTTCAATTTGGACTTTGTGTTTAGATTTTTTTGTTGTTGTTGTTGTTGCCGTGGTGGACGATTAAAATCCACCGCGTTGATTGTTGGAGTAAAGTTGTTATTTCACTGATTATTAACAAGTGGCAAAATGTTTACAATGTTTTCCCTTTTAACTTGGTCAGTTACTCCATCTATTGTAACCCCACGGTTCTTGTTAACGATCTTAGGTCCTTGATTATCATTCCCATCATTAGGATAGCCACGGTGTTTTGATTGGGAGTAGTTAATTTTCCATTTGTCCTATATGTCTTACGACCACTATCTATCACTTTGCTTGGTTGATTCTAAGAGCACTCTTGAGTACTTCATCATAAGTTCTTAGTGGGAACTTACGAATTCTTCCTTTATCTCTCTATTGAGAGAATTAAGGAATAAATCACATAGTTCCATTTGACTGATCCATGTTTGGAGCACTCGGCGATGAGTAGAGAACCATACGCCATCTTTGGATAAAAAGAGCAACGGATTCATTATGTTCCTATTTAATATGCAAGAACTCCTAATTCTCATTCTTAACAATTTTTTCATGTCGAAAGCTTTGATGAATTCGACATGAGTTTTTAAATGAGTGTATCGAGGCTTGGGTATTATGTATTACCAATCAAGGGCAATAACTTCTAAGGTTTTAGGGAATATTTTAGTGACAACCCCGTCTCATGGGAGTAACTCCCATATGGTTGTGGCATAGGCCTTAATGTGTGCATTTGGGTCCCCTTCCCCTTTTAATTTGGGCAAATCAGGAAGAGGTCTTGAAAGCATAATGCTTCATATGGTGAAGTCTAGGGGCTCTTTTAAATATTCTGAATAAGTCCCTACTTTGCGTAGGCCTCAACCATCGATGGGGCTTGCTGAGGGGGTTGAGGTGGAATGGGTTGTTGATATGGCATAGCATATGCATTTGTAGGAACATAAGGGAATCCCTATGGTTGAACGAACATCCTAGGAGAAGAGAACATGTCTCCTTGTGGTGACTTTGAATAAATGTTTAAGTAAGGAGGAGCATTTTTCTAGTACGGTTTGTTCGGTGCCAAGCCAGGAGGTGTCATGCTTTCAACTGGAACAACATTTAAAAATGTGGTCTTAGTTGGTGTTTGTTGTGGGTAACTATAAGGATTTTGAGGAGGCATGCCTAACATGCATGTTCTGTTAGGAGGTCGACTTTGGCCCAGGATGATGCGGAGACGGTTAGGGATTCTAACTTGCCCAAAATATGAATTTTGGTTTTCTTGAGTGAGTTCCAGCCCTCTAACTTTTTCAACTAAGGCCGAAATGACCTCCATTGGTGAAGACACAGTGTTTTGCCTTAGGGGTGTTTGTTGTATAGCTTGAGGTTGTAAAGGGCTATGATACCCTGCTAAGCTTCACCAAGGGTATTTCCCATAGGTGGAGGAATGGGGGTGTTTTCCTATAATAGGGTATCAAACTGTATTTTCAAACTTCCTATTGGTGGATACATGTTTTGGAGGCGTTGCTCACTTTTAGCGAAGCGTGCTAAGTATTCCTCATCCAAAAAGAGGAGTGGATCGACGTCTCTTGATCTATGGTCTGAATAAGACCCAAGGAGATGAAATGGATTCTCCAGTAAATTTCATATTGTTAAGCTTTGACAGCTACTGGATTTTGTGCGAGTTGATCAAACTCCTCGATTCGAGAACAAAGAACTAGAACTAGTCTGTGAGGGGAGTTTGAGATGACACGTAATTACTTGAATAGTTATCGGCCCATACGAGAAAGTGAGGGTGATGTTTTCCTATTTATTTGACTATAGTTTGCTTTGAGACTGAGAGAGGTCTACCATATGCATTGTATCCCGACATATTTGGGGGTATATGAATACCATGAGAATAATGGGAAGGAGCGAAGCTAGATGAAAGAAATGAAAAATAAAGAGGAATATTTGTTTGTTTCACATTGGGTTCACCAATTTTTATGATAGAAATGTGACATGCGAGGATGATAATCAACAAGTGACCTTCCCCATACCTGGCCTCCCGAGGTCATGCGAGACAATGGTGGTTTGTAATGCGGGTGACTTAGATGAAGCCACAGCCAAGATTATGGCCAATTTTCAATGATAGAAAAGCTACAGGTGAGGATGAGAATCGGAAAGTAACTTTCCTATAGCTAACTGTAGGAGGATCAGTGACTAAGATCTGGTAGTGTGATCTCCTGATAGCTAAATGACAAAGGGGAGATTTAGAGGCTATGAATGGGTAGCATAAATTCCCTAGTGGTTTATCCTCCTAACTAAGATCTAAGTGTTAATCTAGTTTTGAAGTCTCCGAATTAACTTAAACTGAAAATAACAATTTATACTACTGCTGAAAAGGAAACTACTCTAAACAAAATATATGATTGAAACGTTATAATTACGAACAACAATTAAACTACTTTTATACTAAAACTAAACAAGCGAGATAACCCGGTGTGGTTATTCACCTGTGTAGATGTGTGAATCTAGATAAAAGACAACTAATTAACTTAATTGAAAACCTTCAATCCTACCTCAGAAGTGAGGAACAAATCATAGTTTCTAAGAAACTATCATTCCCCATAGCTTCCCTGGCAATATTGAAAGTGAGCTTAACTAAAATAAAATAATTCACTACTTTATTTGATACGTTATAACTAGAAATTTGATAGCTCAAACCTGGCATTTACAGAATAGTGGTAAATCCAGTTGTGTGTGATTTCATCCCCTCAATGTGATCTCCTTGTTCCTTCGTGTTCTTGTGAATCCAGAAAAGCGTGTATATGATAGTATCAATAGAAGATGGTATTCAAACAATGGCAGCTTTGGATATAGATTGAATACAATGTGAGTAGGAGAGGGATAGTGCAAGTGAACAGAGCTTGAATATGCAATTCCTAGTGGGATTTATTACGGGAATACAACACAAGTGTACCGAGAGTTTTAGAATCTATCCTTATGACAAAACAAAAACCTGCAACTTTTAATGGATTCTAATCTAGAAATGAAGCTATTCTATGCTAAACTGATTGTATGGAGTAGCAATGGAACAAGACTAAAACAAGAAGATTGAATGACTTCTAAACAACAAAGGAAAACTAATCATTGATACAAAACATGAAGCTAGTATAATTCTAAGCAAGAAATTCAAAGACTGAATAATACAATTGAGAAGATGAGGGGTGATTTTCTTGAAAATAAGTTGGCTATTTATAACCAATGCATTTTCCAGAGGGTAACTCCCATTTGATCTATTTTACTATAAACAAAGGAAAAACACTATTACCAGGGGACCAAAAACATTAATGCAAGCCAAATTTTTTGAAGAAAGCGTGTAAAATTGAATAATTACATTTGACGTGATAGTTGGAAGAATCTGAAAACGCAAAAAAAAGCGCCGCCTGTGCAAGCGGCGATTCTGGACATTGCTGTCTGGGTGATGGTCACGGGGGCTGCCGCTAGGCGGGTGGTGGCTCCATCACTTGAAGACAAAAATGCAAGGCGAAGGGGGAAGGGAGAAACAAGGCATGTGGAGGCTGAGCGGGGCATGCGGGATACAATCGTATACATGGCGAGCCTTTCTGGATTCCAAACACCTTGCAAGGAGATCTATATCATCATTGGGGCATGTGTAACATTGTTCCAGTGTTGCAACACCCTATAATTTTAGGTACGTATAGCCACATCTCCTCTCTCTTTTCCTTGGGAAGATTTTCCCAGAAACTTTCCTTTTCCTTCACCTCTTCTCTCATTCCTTCTTTATTGCAAAAACCTTCTAGAGATTCTTCATGCTTCTCCTCTACTTTTTCCATCACCTTCAGGGAAAATTTAGGACTTCCTCACACTACTACCATGTCCTTCCATTATCATGTGTTATTCCTTCTACGTGCCTCTTTTATTATGTACTCCTGTAATCTCCTCCTTAGACCACTCCTTGGTTGTCTTTGAGGAAACTTTTTCTTCTTCATGTAATTCCTTCTTTGGGTTATGCTCTTTTTCTTAATCATTTTCCCACATGCTCTTTCCCTAGATATTTTCATAGCTCCCTCTTCCATTTTGTGCTCTATTTCTCACACACTCTTGTAATCTCCTCTACAATATTCTCTACTTTTTTTTACTTTCAAAGAAATGTATTTCTCTCTTTTCTATACTTCCTTCATAATGGTGATCTCATTTTTATGCGAGGCCTACATATGGACAATCCTTAACAACTTTTATTAGATTTTATCCTCTCTTCCAATCTTTTATACTCTCTCTTATTTTCATTGGATTCTCTTCTTTTTACACTTATCCACGCACCCCCTTTGTCCTTCCTATTGGATATCTTCTTTCGTGTAATCCATTACACTCTCTAGTTTAGCTAGTACTCCTTATGTGTTCCCTCTATCCTTCGTTTTGTAATCTCCTAGTCCATTCCTAAGACTAATCACACTTCTTATCATTCCTTTTTGATGGATTCTAGTTCGACATCATGTCACCATTTGTGTTCTCATGACCACTCATGACCATCTCTTCCTTGTTCTATCCCTCATCTAGGGAACTCATCTTTAAACATCATTTCTCACTTAGATTTGCATTCTCTTCTCTCCTCATATCCACCTCTATCTTTGGTCTCATGCAATCTTCTTCTTTTCCATGGTCTACAATGGCCATCTCCTTCCTAATATATTTTTTTCCTTGGTGAAATACTCTTGTGCGGTGCCATGTATCTCTGGCTGACCTATCTCTTCACCCTTTACTCACCTTATGAGTTATCTCCATCCACTTTCCCTTGTGCATTCTTTGTAAATAGTCCCATACCTTCTTCTTCTTTGCTCTTTTTCTTTGCATGTGTAATCTTCAATAGTCCTCCTTAGTGCTCAATTGGCTATCTCTTCATGTAATCTTATTTGAAATATTGAATCCTTTTATATTCCTTATCCTATTTTTGGGAACCTCGAATCCATAATACCTCTCTTCATCTAGATTTATTCCTTCATGTCCTCCAGGCTAGTCCTTACACCATTTATCTACTTTGGCATCTTCTCTAGCATTTTTATGGCTGCTACATCTAACAAGTCTCTTCTCTTTGGAAATATCTTGCCTTCATGTGCAATATCTTGAACTCCTTTTGCCATGAAACTCTAGGATCTCAATTTGTGTCCTCTACTGCTTTATCTCAAATTGGATAACATAATATTCTTTTTAGCTACCTCATGTTTGGCATTCTACCAACTTTTTTTGTGTCCTCGCAGAATTAACATGTTATGATACAACTTGGCATAGAAGAGGACTTTATCTCGCTATAGAGTCGCGTAATGGGATTCACAAATGGATTGTAGACTTATATTAATTTCAAAACTAATGGAATATACATGGAACTACTCTCTATGGAGATTACAAACTCTATCTTAAAGATACAAATATACTTGGTGTTTTCTCCCTATGAACCTATACTAGATTTTTCTTCATTGTGCCTTTATGCATGTTCAACAACATTATATCTAGCTCTCTTAGTCATTTTCACTCCTTTGGTGATTCATAATAACCCTAAAATGGTGAACTTGACCTCCTTAAATTCTGGCACTTTCTTTCTTCTCTCTTCTTGTTTGGGTCTCATTTGGGTTGGTCGATTCCTTCTAGATGTTTCCAAATATTCCCACTCAAACTTGAATTTGAACTTGATCTCTTTAAATGATTTAATCTACCTCATTACCATATATATTTCCTTAGTGTGCCACATAAACCTATTTGTTAGGCTTATTTGAATGGTAAGTCCCTATCATCATTCCTAATCAAATAGTTTTTGACATTGTTTTGGTTTCTTCTAACCACCAACTCTACCATAAACATCTTACTTGCTATCCTTTTCCACACCTCTTCACATTTATGTTGCACACTCTAAGATTTTAGTTTCACCTTCACATTCTTCTCAGCATTATCTATATGATTCTCGTCCTTCCTCCACATATATTTGTGCCTCCTTCACAATCTAATTCATTGTGCAATCCCTCTTTGATTCCCATGTTCCTTCTATGTAATATTTTTCTTTTCACATAACTCCTTTTGCAATATCCATGTTCCTTCACTCAACTAGGCTAATTCAAACTTTGTTACACTCTCATAATCTTATATGCAATATCATGTGTTATCCTTAAATTCCTATTATAATTTGTGAAACCTTTCATAAACTATTGCACGCCCACTTATAATACACACTCCACGTGCAATCCTTAATTATTTCTATCACAAAAAGTTATCACACACTTTCACACCATATTCCTCCTATTTTGTTGTATTTCCTCTTCCTACTCCATCTACTTTCTAACATCACACACACACACACACACACACACACACACACCCATACTTAGCCAAAATTGTTCAGAATTTCCCTAAATATTATATGTTCCTACATCAATTTTCAATTGAACTTAACAAGAGAGCATTCATCTTCTCTAATGATTTAAGATGGGCCTACTGAGAGATCTCAAATTTTGGTCCTAATAATAAAACATCATGGTCATGAATGGATAGGAATGTATTATAGGTCAAGGAAGCTCGTGTGATGAGAAACTTTCTACAAAATTTAAACAATGGAGACCCTGTATTATGAAGCAAAAGGATATGCTGACCCTAAATAAGAAATTTTGAATACTTTCATTTAGGATTATTATTTTAGTAATAAATTAGAGGTCATGAACTTGAAGAAGGAAAGATATATTATATGAGGTTCTACACAATCTTAATTTTTGGGAAGTGATGAGAATTTAATTGCCTCATATTTTTGAACTAAAATCAATACTCTTTTCCAATTTTGAGTAAATTTTCAATGGACTTAGTTGTGTTTAAAGTTTTTTTATTTTTTTAAAGTTAAAATGTAAGGTATATATAGTGAATTAAGTTTCACAATAAATTTTTCTCTGATTGTTTCCTAAAATATAATTAACTCTTGTAGAGAGGTAGATATGTTGTTATAAGAAATGAGGCAAAATGACCAAGATTGAAGAATGATCAAGGAATTACAAATTATATTGGTCCAAATTATTTTACATAAGAATAAGCATTTAACTATATTATAATAGCTCCATAATTGTGCACGGTAACTTCATATTAACACTCAAGCTTTGAACTGAAATGAAAGATCTTCAAACTAGGACATAAGATTTTTGGACAACACGGAGATAGTTTCAAGTATTTATATATCTAGTCACCTTCTCTGCATCTTATTTTATGTGACCAACCACTGAATAAGATTTTTATATAACTCCTTTGTATAATCCTTCACATTCATCTCTTTATGCTTCAAATTTTTAATCCTCTTAAACAAAAAAATTAGTAGTTTGAAGGAATGAATTTAGATTTTAGTTTTGCTACCATTTTTTCCCACGACCTGATTTTCTCATTTTCTTTCTTCTTCCTTTCATTTTGAATACAATCCCACTAATTATATGTATTCCCTTTCATCTTCATGCAAGAAAACTTCACCTTTTTCTCATCAAATAATCCTTCACAATCAAAGTACTTATCCATCTCTATTATTCAGTCAATAATTTCTTCAACATTCAAGCTTCTCCCATACACTAAAATCTTAAATTTTGGTTTGGAAATTTCTCCCATAACTTCTTTCGAGTAGACTTGTTTCTACCCCTTCTTCTTTCTCAACTTCCTCTTTTAATTATCCTTCCTCTTCTTCTTCTTCTTCTCTAACAATGACATCACCTACTAACACACCTCTCCTCTAAGAAATATGTACTACCCATAATTGTTCTTGGACATTCTTCATTAGTGTTAGTATTTCCTCTTCTCTTAGCTACTTTCTTTTTCCTCTCTTGGCCTTAGCTATGTGATCCATTTCCTCTCTTCTTCTTGTAAAATTTTGTTTCACAACTTTCCTTCTCAACTCTTATTGGCATCTTCACACCTTACCCACCTTCTCAAATAGAACCTAAAATATTCTTCCTTAGGGAGAAACCTCGCTCTGATACAAATATAATGAATTCACATATATTCAATTACACCTATAGCACTTGAAGTAGGGGTTGAGTTAAAAACATGATAAAATTATCGAATGATTCTATCATTATTTTAAATAGTTGATAAATAGGGTTTTTCAAACAAGTAAATTTCTAAGAATGTTGTTTTTCTTATGTATGGTCTTCCTCAACCTTCCTAAGGGAGTTTCATATGATAGATACTAACTTTCAAGGTCTTTTGTTTAGCATTTTTAATCATAAGTCATGATCTTTTGACATAGTTTTATATCTGAGACAAGAAACAAAGTTTTTTATTAATTTTAACACTAGTATTACTCTAAAAAAATTGTCTATATTTCATTATAAACTCTAAGAGTTGATATATGATTTCATACACAATGTGGTGGAGAATGAATTTCAAAACATGGTTATTAGAGACTTATTGTTAGATTGAGATAGTCACTTTTAGAGAAATATGGGTTTAAAATATTTGACTTAATTACTCACTCCCAAATTTATAATGAATTCCTTCTATCTTGGTGAAGATGAAATTCCTTTGATGTTCTTCTTATTAATCAAATATTGAGTTGAATGAAAACAAGTGTCTTGATGATATGGTAGTCAAATTGTGACAATCTTGATTTAATGCATGAGTCCCATCATATCTAAAATCCTCTACATTATCACAAGTCTATATTGATATAATTCAAGTCTCTGTGATGATCAAATAAGTTATTATGATGGTCAAATTAAATATATCCTAATTGATAGTAGTTTCATCTAAGACTCTTACACATAACTAAACAAACTAAAAAGGTCCTATAGAGATGGATTCATTCACATATAATCATAACCATAAATCCATTGTATCCTTCTCTCTAAGGAGTTATAAATCTCTTCTTATCCTAATCATTCATCTCCAACTAGAGAAACTCGGAACTTCTAACAATATAGTACCAAAACTAAACTCTATGGTATAACATGGGTCTATAACAATTCTTAACTAGTAGCTCAAGGTTTTATCTAAGATAAAAACCTATTTACATGTCCAAATCTCAATAATATTCATCAATGCAATCAAATGCTAATAAATAGTAAGTGAAACAATGAACAAGGGATTGTTTAGAGAAATCAAGGGTAAATCAATTCTAATATACAATTCCCAAAGGAATTATCAGACTAAGAAGTTCATAATCACCTTTAAAAACTTGTAATAGAATTTATTTCATACTTTAGGAGTTTGAATAAGCATGAACTATATAAAACATTGTTTCCTTGTGTGTTCCTAAAATTGTCCATGCAAGTTTTGGAGGAAACATTTATTTTTATCAAATATATTTCATCTTCTTCTTGATTAACTAAAATTTGGAATTATTCTAAGTTAATATAATATCAAGAACATCAATAAATGATAAATAAATGAATAAATAAAATGACCCAAGCAACCTAAGCAATGAAAATATGAAACCTGAAAGTGTGAGAAGGGTTAGATAGCACTTAGTTGATTTCACAAAGGTGATGGAATGTGTCGTAGTGTGAACCAAGAAAACAAGAGGAGGAAATGATCATACAAAATCTTGAGAAAGCATAGACCCAAAATCTCTAGTTGGGCTGGGACACTTGGAGAGGGACAGGGGGCACCTATGGGCACCACAGTGCGAGATATGGGTGCCCTAATCTGTAGAAATAGCCTAAAACCATCCTCGAAGATGTCGTTATATGTTTGCATGTATTCTCTTCTTGTCATGATAACTTTTTTGAACTACATCATATGTCTCTACAATACCTACAATAAGGAATCACCTGTAAACCCCAAGATGAGCATAAAATCCCTAAAAACAAATATGCATATGAAGGGATTGGAATGTCCTAATCAGCCACAATGGTGGACTTACTAACTGAGTGTTGCACTACATCTCATACCTGATGTAGTTATGTGTGTGTGTGTGCAATCATGCCCTAGGTGCTCTTGTGTCTAGTCACACTTTGTAAAAGTAGTGAGAAATAACTATGTGTAGAAATGTAATAAAATGGTGGATGGAATAGAATAAACTTCCCTCCTATGTAGTGTGATGCATATGAACCAACCTTGTGCCTTGTGATGGAGCCTTTGATGGATGCAACCTTAGGTGATGATAGTAGTGCTTAGTGCTTGGTCCCTCATTATGGTCTCATAACTTTATATTTATATGGTTTTCTTGTTCTAATTTCATAATTAACCCCAAAAAGACCGACCACTAAAAATATAGAAATCTCAAATAGCTAGAAAGTGCCCAAAAGTGACGGGAAAGTGTAAAAAGGCTCAGGGCACACCAAATGGGACCAAGGTGCCTAGGGGGCGATGCGAGGCCGGGTACCCCAATCGGAGGTAGAATGATGTAAAATGAAAATAAATGACAGGGCAAGTATGTGTGGGAGGTCGGTAGTGATGATAGAAAGCAAAGTAAAATGGCGAAAAGATGGGGGTTAATTAGTACTTTCTTCACTCAAAAACCATATGAATAGTATTATGACACTAGGACTAAATAATACCAAAAGTACGTTATTTTGTGTCTACACTTACATTTCTTTCTCCACCATAGGTTCATCCTTTTGCTCCATTAAAATTAAAAATCCATGATGATCCCTCTATTCTTGTTTGCATTCGAGTTAAAGAGATAACTACCTTTTGGGTTTCTTAATCCAATGTGGTAATTAAGTTGATTTAAACATGTAGTTACAAGGTGCATAAGGTGACTAAAATTGCCAAAAATGTTCCATTAGGTTTATTCTATCTTTCCATGAATGATCATGGTCAAGCTAGTAAAGAAAACCAAGAGAAGCAACTATTTATTAAGTTAAGAATTCAAATTTTTAAAATATCAAGTTTTGGTGTGAAAATCAATTCGAACAAGTTTTAGGGCTTTAAGTACAATTAAATGGAAAGGAAAACATGCCTTATTGTTCAAAATGAAATCATATACCTTAAGAAATCCAAAATTATGAAATTCATCTATGAATACTCCTAGAATCTCTTGCATCACATAACCAAGAATACATTCAACCACAAGTATGTTGAGTGTTTGGTCAAGTGGAAAGGTAATAATATTGAAGAAGTGACTTGGATAAGAGTTGTGGATGTCTCGATGATGTATATTAGTTCCTTGAGTAGGATCTCAATTTTTTTAAATTACCTGAGGTGTATGGCATAGGACTATCTAGGTTCACAACTAATCTTATGTCGACCAAAATTAGTTGTACATTGTATTCATTCGGTGTTTACATTCAACTTGGAGCATTTGGTTATGTTTCTTGATTTTTGTAATGAAGAAATTAACTTCTGAAATTTTATGGAGTCTTGTGTTGAATTTATGAAGCATACAAGTTCTTTTCATAATATTTTTAGAGTGTTCATTCTATATGTATAGTGTCTAGTCTATTGTACAATCATCCGGTTTGCGGTAGTGTCCATGTAATCTTGTTCGAGCCATGAACTTGTAATAATTCAATGATTGAAGGAAAGAAAGGTTGAATGATTGTGTTTGGATCTATTATTGTTTCCTTTTGGTCCTTTTATTTAAATTTTGTAGAATTAGGGGTCTTAAAATGTGTTATAAATGACTATATAAGTATATTTGATTGGCGTAGAATAGAAATTCAATTTTGGAGGTGAAATCGATGCTTAAGCAAAGTAGGATTCAAGAATAAGGTTCATTGTGAATAGAAATAATGTAGAAGATGTGACATGAGAGGAGATAATTTCTCACTAAATTATTATGATAGTAATGATGTAAATATAAATTTTGTAAGATTAAAAGACTGAATCATTAGCAATCGATGCAATGTTGATATGTCTCTTAATAAGATATCCTAGAGATTTTTTTCATTTAAATTTGTGTTCATTAGGTCTTTTTGTTGATGTTTGTTTTCTTTCCCTTAAGATTTTTTTGAATTTTTAAGGCTATGAGGCTCAAGGTTATCCTTAGTTTGATTCCCTTACCCCATATACGTCAAATATTTTAACAAAAAAATTGGCCTAACCTTAACAAAAAAATTGATGTGGGAAGAACTAATTGCAAAAATATAGTGTCAACAATGTTTTGGGCTTACATAACAACTCATAAAATTTTAACCAAGCATGCCTCCTTTTAGTTAGTGTTTGGAAAATTGGTTTTTTCCTATAGAATTTCTAGTACCCTCTCTATGCATAGCCCACATAGTAGAGCTCAATGATAAGAGATTCATTAATGTGAGGTTGTAATAACATGTATAAATGGATTAAAAGAGACTCTTGGTTAGGTGGAGCCAAGGGGTGGAAAATACAAGGTAGAAGGCACAACATGATAGAGATATTAAATATATCATGATAGGTAAAGGATCACTTATGTTGTTTTATGAATCAACGTAAACTAAACACCAAGGATGTCACACCCTCTAAATGTATATTTTTTTGTCAAGGTAAGTGGTCATGAATGATTAAACAAATTACGAATGTTAGTTGATAAGTACACATATATAGTTAATTATACAAATGAATGTGTGTGTGTGTGTGTGTGTGTGTTTGTATTCATGTACTTAAATATATACATACATGTGTGTAGATGTATATATGATTCTGAGACATACATATACCACCTAACGTTTGTTGGTCTTAGTGATGATCACAATTTGACTTTCTTCATTATATTTCACTTGGTTGGTTGTACATCAACTTTTTGTTTTTTGTAATTAATGATTTGATAGTCATTGATGATTTGGTATTGTTTCAATGGCTTTGCATTGTTAAAACATGGATGAATCAGTATTAGACCACTTAGTGAAGTAATTTTTAAGGGATATTTCTAACATTTTTTTGACTTGATCATTGACTGTAAGGTATTAAATTTATCATTATTGTTGCTTGGATAAGGGTCATGTACCATCGGTAATGTAAAGGATTGGTTGTTTTATAAATGTGTCATAGACCACTTTGTTTTTCCATAGATGAATCATGAGTTTAATCGATCATATACCAAGGAGCAATTAAATTAATGGTCTATAGGTCATAGACCTCAATGCAATGTTATTGTTTATTAAATAATTTAAAATACCATGGTAATCGACCATGTAAACTTAAGATTTTGAAGGTTATGAGGCAATTATATTGATTCTTCTTTTATTATGGTCATTGACCCAAGGTTAGCATGAAAGTATGTTTAAGCTATTAAGAACCATGGTCACCGACCATGAAACTAGACTTTATCAAATTTCTATTTATTATTTTTGGTCATCGAGCGTATGATTTTGCAAGGTTGGATAAGGTTTAAAACGTTGCAATGATTAAATAAATCAAAATGGTATCGAGACCAAACTTTGCATGTTTGAGGTAATATGCATAACATGTGGAAAATTGGAAAGTGGAGGGAAACTTAAGATGACTGGTAGATATTAAATGCATTTAATAGACAACGTGGTTTTATTGGGAAAGGGAAGTAATGCATTACAAGCTAAGGCAAACATCCATCCCCCATTATTGCAATTTTTATTTTTGGTTTTTACTCTCTTTGGAGAGGATAAAATAGGGGAGTTTGTTGTGTAGGTTGCATGAAAATCTAAAGATATATTTAATGACGAGTTGTGTTGGTTTTGGGTGTTTTGATCATGTAAAATCTTAAAGGTACTTTGTTATGCATACACATTGGAGGTTTCTGATTTTTAAAGGAGAAAGTGGGAAAAATGGTGTATTCGATTCTGAGAATGAATATATTTCTCTATGCTTGTTGTTTTCTTTCGAAATAAAGTAATATAATATGTTTTTCTTATCTGGTTTTAAATCTAGAATGATTTTTAATTTTTATCAATATTTAAAGCAAAATGTACGAGTAAAACAATGAAATAATGGGTTTTTTGAAAATTACATAATAAATGTTTTCTTTGTTATTTCTGATTACAGGGTTGACATTTTGTTTGAAAATAAATCATACATGTTGTTGCATTACAAAATAGTTTTTGGAATAGAGGTTCTTTATCTTGTAATTTTTTTAGTCTAGGATTTAGTGGATATATGTACTATTTGTATGAGTATTCTAGGTTTAACCTTAAAATGACCCGTTATGAGAATGAGAAATCAAATTCAAGTTGTCATTTTGGTGAAGTATTTATCATTTTGAAAATTATATATTTCCACCAACTCTCACGGGGCTATGCCCCTCCTTCTTGTGTATGAGGAGGCTCCCATTATTGAATGTAAACTATCCTAATTCTATCTAATATGGTGGGATGGCCAAATAGGTCGTAGATCACACAGGAACACTTCACTAAACCTATGGTAAAGTGTTTTTACAGGGTACAATGGAGGAATTAGTAGTGATGAGGGATAAAGGAGATAAATTAGGAAAAGGAAGGATATTGTTGTGATTAGGAAATATCAGAGTTCACACACAATAACCGATGTGGTTCATCATTCACATAGAGGAAAACAACAATGTAATTATCGAGACTAAAAAACTAAAGACACAAGGTTATTTAGGTTCATCTATCAAGGACACCAAGTTCCTTATTGATCACTATAATTGAAAAGTTGCATAATAGAGAGAGAGAGAGAGTAGAGGAAAACATGAGAAAATGAAATGGAAGAAATGCATCTTTTATTTCTTTTGTAGTGATGAATAAAAATCTCAATCAATCTACAACAATCCACAATTGTTACCAAGAACTAAAATTTCCAAATCCTTTGGAATGGAGAATCCATTCCAATTTATAGCCTTGTGAATTTCCTTCTCATCTACCCCCAACATGACTCTTCATGTTCCTATTCCACTTGTGACCTTTCAATTTCCTTAGAAGAGAAAAATTAAGTACCTCTCTTATAATTTTGAGATAATACTTTTACAATTTACAAATATTATCACTTAAGAAAATAGGAAAAAATACCATGATTGTGTACAATGAAGAATTAGAAGAAAGGGAGAGAAGAGGAGAAGGGAAAAGGATTGAATGATATTTTGAAGAAGCTTTCTTTAATGTAGAAATTTCTTATTTGAGGCATGATGATATCACTTTCCTCCTCCTATGAGATGCACAGACACCTCGGGGTATCAAATGAGTGTTTAGAAACATTGTTATGAGACATTTTGATGTGAGCTTGAGATGAACATGGGCATCACTCTTGATGATGCATCCTTGATCTCAAAATGAGAGTTTGGAGCACTCTTTTCTCCAACTCACAGGCACATTCGAGATAGCTTGGATCATTGAACTCACGATTGGCAACACTACATTCTAAGTAGAAATTGTCTCCATTAATTTAGCATACATTCAAGCCATGAGAAGATGAAATATAACCATAATTGAAGAGACATCTTCATTTCAATTCTCTTCAATCGAGTTAATGATTTGAATAATCTTCTAGAGATGATTGACTCCTTCCGTGGAGTCAATCATGGATCCTCTCTTCGATGTCGAGAATATTTCGAGTTCAAACACTTTATGAACTATTCCCTTTATTAATGTATTGCAAAAGATAGATGACATTGTTTAGTTAAGCGATCGGTTAAAAGTAGACTTAGTCATTTGGAATAACTAGTTCTCTCCTAACATAACTAGCACGAATCTTGTATAAAATAAATCTTGTACTTATATTTAGTGGTTTAATTTTTAGTTGTTTTCAATTCACTGTAATAGATAATTTTCAATTCAATGAAGATATAATGATTCAAGGGAAATTTTTGTTGCTTAAATTCAAGTGTTAAACCTGATCGACGAATGCAACAAAGGCCACTCTAACCAACGAAAAGGGAGTTTTATGTTTATCTCTTTTCATTATTTGTGAATGTATTTATTATTCCAGCATTTATTCCATTACTTGAATGCACTTACATTTTCATAATCAGTAGTCTTTCCATTCTACATTTCCTTTTAGTTTTACTTTTAAGCATTTCATTTGTAATGATGATCAATTCAGCAATTTCTTAGTTTTTGTTATTAAAGTATGTACTGCAAAAATCATTCCTATTGTTTCCTTTATTACAAAAACTCATGGACACCACTCTGGATTGAAATAATGATATTATTAAATTATGAGCATCAATGACACTCGTCATGACACCTCAGGTTGCCAAATGAGTGTTTAGAAACATTGTTATGAGACATTTTGATGTGATCTTCATATGAACACGGATGTCACTCATGATGATACATCCTTATCTCAAAATGAGAGTTTGGATCACTCTTTTTCTCCTTATACTTTAATAATTTTCACTTGCGACAGACAAACCTCTTGATGTTTGTGTTCCTGTCTGCTGTCTGCACTACAACATTACAAACTCTACCTTTACTATCCTGTGATATGTGAGCTCCTTAAGGAAGAAGGATGAGCTCTTTCCTATCTCACTTCTCTTAGATATCTCAACTAGCTCACTCATCTCATTTGACTCATCTCAACCAACTTACCCATCTCTCCTAACTCACTTGAGTTTAACTCAACCATCTCACCAAGCTCAACTCAAAAATCTTACCCAAACTAGCTCACCTTAATGATATGATGTATGCTTCAATACCATGTGATGATCATGATGACCTCATCTAATGAATCAATAGAGTTCTTGACACATTTTTAATTCTTTTAGGTTGAACAATGTCTCTGACTTTCCTCTGCTACGCCTCGCTACGCTTCACCTTTCTCCCGGAAAAAAATTTGACCGAACTATACTTCAAGATCCTTTTGAAGTGTTAATTATATTTTTTGAGATATTAAAACACATTATAACCCCATGAGGATGTCAAGAAGCATCAATATGAGTGAAATCAGATCCAACTGCAACTTTCTACATCCAAAAATGAGACTTTATATTCCTAGCCAAGAATGATATTTTTAGCAATTTTTCCTTGTTTACATTCCTTGATTCTTCTTGTATGTTGAGAACTCACATTACTCTACCAATTACTATTTTTATTCATTTCTTTCCATGGACACAAGATATTTGTATTAAAAGTGTTGTGTGTGTCAAATTGCAATGAAAGAGGTCTTGAAATTGCAGGTTTTATTTTAATATTTTCCACTCCAAATTTTGGATGATTCCTTTATTTGAATGAGTGGGAAAATGATTTTGATCAAGGTGGTATAATACTTAGAAATAATCATTCCTCAATATTTCAAAAAATTATCAAATCCATTGTGCGAAAATTAATTTACATGAAACTAATTTTTTCAAAGACCCCTACCTCCAAGTTTCAAATGATTTCACTGTTAGATCTTGGAAATTGAAAATTTATTCAAGGATGGAATAATTCTGATGAAAAATATAGTCCTAAATATCCATAAAATATATACTTCATGGCACGAAAACTAGCTTATGTGAAACTATATTTTTCAAGGATCGTTTCCTCCAGTTTTCAAGTGATTCCACCTAACGGATCCTCGGGAAGTAGAGATGAGTCTCGTTATTCTTTTGTTGATGTTTCATGGCAGCCATTAATGGAGGATTAAATATTTGATAGAAATAAAATCATCCAAGTTCAAACAATGAGTTCTAGTTGTAATATATAGTTTATATTTAAATAATATAGAATAAACTATATTCATATTATTTAAATATAAACTTTATATTAGGGGTTGGTTAAATTATTTAATCAACTAATTAAATCGGGGAGGTGTGCCCCATCACTTAATAAGGTTATAACCCTTTGGTTATTTAAATATGACCTTAGGTCATATTTAGGATATATTCAAATCAATCAAATAATATTCAGTGTGAATATGAAGGTTAATCCTAGTGAAAAACATGGAGTAGAAGTGAGGAGGGAGTTACTTGGACTAGTAATTGTAAAATTTTCTCTATAGTGGATTATTCTTCCATGGTTTTTACCCATTTAGGGGTTTTCCATGTTAAATTTTGTGTTATGTGTTATGTTATTGTTTTTATTACTTTATTTTATTTATTTCATGTTGTTAATATGTTTAATTTATAATATGTTATAACATTAATTTTATATTGGTTAATATCTTTTCACCCCTCGTCCTGACATGGTACCAGAGTGAGATTAATTTATTAAATTTAATCCTAATGTAACCTAAGGTTATAACGGTTGGGAAGGTAGTTGAAATATTTGAAATATTATTTAATCCCCCCCTCTCCCATTCCATAGTTGGTTGGTTGGTTGTGTGGATGAATATTGCATAGGTGAAAAGGCATTTTGGATTTTCAACTTGCGTGAAAAGAATTCTACTTCGAGAATTACCAAGCTCTTAAAACTAAGGTAAGGGTTGTAAATTTTTTGAAATATTTTTATATAGTTTTATATAGTTTTGCAGGGATTCAAGAAATAAAAAGGGGAAGTAAAAAAATCCAAGTTAAAATTCAGTTTACAGGGGAGACAAGATTCAAGAAAATAGGCTTTTCTTTTTTTTCATTGGCCAAGTAAATTTCTTGTCCTGTATACATTTGTTGTTTTTACATTTGTTTTTTTGAAAAACCCTTATTCATGTCCTGAATAGGGCCCCTATTTTTTTCTCTATAGTTTAATTCAAACTATAATAGTTGTGTATTTTTTAAATATTTTGTATTTTATAAAAATACAATTTATATATATATATATATATATTATATATATATATATATATATATAAAAATATATATATATATATATATATATATATATATATATATAAAACTTATATGGTTTATATATAACTAATATGGTTTATATATATAAAAATAAAATATAAACCTAAACCTAAACCTAAACCTATAAAAAAACCATATATATATAATATATATAAAATATATATATAAAATATAATATATTTAATGGGGCCCCTCCCCCCCTCCTTGGTGTGTCATGTGGCACTCATGCACTCATGCCCCCTGCAGCCCCCCCACATCACGCCCTCCCACATGTGCCACGTGTCCCATGGGCCCCTCCACGTTCCCCTGACCCCACCATCAACCCCTTTGACCCCTCTCCTCCTTCTGTCATGGGGTTTAGTCCCACATGGGGACAACATGACTTAGGGGAAGGCTTTAAAATCCTTCCCACGGTAACTTGGTGGTGTGACTTAGGTCACACCACCCCTTTGTTTATAGCCCTTCGCGGGCATTGAATGGTGGTTGTTTAAATGGCTTTTTATTGGCATTGGTTTGTGCATGAATGGTTTGGT
The DNA here is from genome assembly GCA_018340775.1 of Taxus wallichiana var. yunnanensis. Taxonomy (NCBI): domain Eukaryota; kingdom Viridiplantae; phylum Streptophyta; class Pinopsida; order Cupressales; family Taxaceae; genus Taxus; species Taxus wallichiana. The sequence goes on along the minus strand of CM031234.1, from coordinate 153,410,084 downwards.
TTGATTTGATTGAATAATATGTATGGTTGATTTATTATATGGCATTTATATGGCTTCGAGTTGATATAATATGGCTCATCGAGTTGAGTTAATATAATATGGCTCATAGTTGGTTTATAAAATGGCTCATCACATCAAGTCATCATTATATTATAAAGAGCAAGAAAAAATTTATATATATATATATATATATATATTTAAATTATGGTTAAATAATTTGTTTATTTTTTTTTTTTTTCAAAAATATATAGACAAATTATAAAACTTTTTTGTAAAAATAGTAAAATTATCATTTTTTTAATATATATATTCATACGATGATAAGATTTTTTTCATCATAATTTTGTTACAAAACTAAAAAAAATTCACTCACATTTCAATTTAATTTTTGATATCATTCTAACTTTTTTTCATGTATAGACTATTTAATTAACAGGACCTCCTTTTTGGCATAAAATTGATCGTGATCGATTACGAGGATTAAAATACGATAGGGGAATTTCTATAAAACTCTTATTTTAATCCTTGTTTGTTAATCATTTTTTATCTATATTTTACGCAAAAATGGGGTCTAATCAATTTTCAATTGATAAATCTCAGATGTTGAATGGAAACAACTACAACATTTGGAAGATTTGATTGAAAATAAAATTCATGGCTCATGAAATGGTGGGCAGTTGTAAATGGAACAGAGAGAGCTCCTACTAGAAGACATGCAACTACTGATAATGTCACCACATATCAACAAAAAGTACAAGAGGTGATGTCTATTATCTTGTGAAGCATACATGATGATTTTCTGCTTCATATCGAAATCTAGAGAGTCCTAGTGAAGCTTGGGCACAATTGGAGTCGATGCACGAAGGTACGTGTTTATCAAAAATTATTAAATTGGTTTTAGAGCTTATGACAACTCCCATGAAGGGAGATGAAAAAGTGATTAATTATTTAGCAAAAATAAAAATATTAAGTCACAAGTTAGATGGATGTGGCAGTAATTTGATTCATGATAAATTGCTCTATTTTATTATCCAATTAAATATTCATGAAAAATTTAGAAATTTCATTTCAATTTTGAATTCTAAATATCAAATAGAACAAGACATTCCATATTTGCAAACCCTTAGTTCTCTTCTTATACAAAGAACAAGTAATGTCAAATTTTGATTCTAAGGAGAATGCCACACATGCACTTCTCACTCATAAATCAAAAGGTAAAACCTCTAGATTCAACAAAAACACAAAGCAAACTTTTAAACCTCCTAGCAAGGATAAGAAACCTAGAAATCTAAGAGTTAGCTTTGATGGAAAATGTCATTATTGTGGTAAATTTGGACATAAGAAAGAGGATTGAAAATTTAAAAATAAAAAAAAAATCCTAAATTTCAAAAGGGTAACAAATCTATTCAAGACCAAAATCAAAAATCAAAATCAAAACAAGAATAAGAAAAATAACCAAAAATCAAATGTAATTGCTTTGTATGTTGCTTTTGTCACTACAAAAGAAAATGAATGGATATTAGATAAGTGGTGCTTCTAGGCATATGAATTTTAGATCTGATATCCTATATGAACTTAGTGAATGTAATGATCAAATCTACTTAGGTGATCATTCCATTCTCGATGTTCAGGGTCGGGAAAAGCAAAAGTAGCAAATGGTTTTATTAACAATGTGTTGTTAGTACCTAAACTAAAAATGAATTTTCTTTCTTGTTCTCAGTTAACTCAAAATAACTATAGTGTTACATTGTTAAAGGATAAATGGTTTATTAAAAATGAACATAATGTTACTATAGTTGAAGGCATTCAAAGAGATGGTTTGTATGTATTTTTTAGGTTTTCCTTCTACTTCTTGTTTGAAACTCAAAGAAGTGACTTGCATTTGTGGCATGAGAGGCTAGGTCATGTCAACTTTAGGAGCATGTATGACATGTCTCGACTAAACCTAGTAACTAGTTTGCCACCTATTTCCCAAAATCATGAAACTTGTGAAGGATGCTTATGTGGTAAGCAATCTGCTAATCCTTTTCACAGTCATCATGATGATAACTCTTTGAACCTTTAGAGCTTGTCCATAGTGATGTTAGAGGACCCCTAGAAGTTCCTTCTCTTAATGGTTCTTTGTATGTTGTCACTTTCATTGATGATTTCTCTCATATGATTTGGTCATATTTTATTAAAAATAAATCAGATGTCTTGTCAAAATTTAAATAATTTAAAGCTTTAGTCAAAAATCTTCTAAGTATAAAATTAAGAGGCTTAGAACTGAACAATGGGGAGAATATGTGAGTCAATATTTTGACTCATTTTGTGTTGAATGTGGCATTCAAAGGGAATTAACTACTCCCTATTCCCCTCAGATAGAATGGGATTGTGGAAAGGAAAAACCACACTATTCTAGAAATGGCTAGGACCATGATGCATTCTGCTCAAGTTCCTAAGTTCCTTTGGGTAGAAGCTATGAACATTGTTGTTCATATCTTGAACAGAGTTCCCACTAAATCCTTGGTAAATTCAACTCCTTTGGAAAAGTGGTCAAACCAAAAACCTAGTATATCTCATTTGAGAATCTTTGGTAGCCCAACTTCTCTCTTTATTCCAAATCAAAATGGAAGAAGCTTGATCAGACCTCCTTTCCTTGTATCTTTGTAGGATACGGTATAAAAACTAAAGGTCTTAGGATCTTTGATCCATCAAAAAGAGAAGTTATAGAAAATAGGAATGTTAAAATCTTGGAAAAACCTTTTTGTTTTCTCTTCTTCATCTTCTATTATTTATGATGTTTTAATGAAAATGAAAATGAATTTGAATTTGAAAATTGTGAAAATGATGTATGTAATGAAGAAACTAGTGTTGAACCTATAGTTGAAAATGAGATTGTTCCTAGTTCTTTTGTATAACTAAAAGACCTAGATGGGATGAGTCTATTATTCAAGACTCTAATTCAAAAACCTTCAGAAAATGACCAGGAGTCATCATACATATCATGCTTTGATGACCTTGTATGAACCTGAACCCCAATCTTTCAAGAAGCCTTCTTCTAAAAAGATGGTTAGATGCTATGAAATCTGAGTATACTACTTTAATTAAAAATCAAACATGGGAATTAGTCCCTCCTCCTAAAAAATGAAGTATAGTCGGATCTAGATGGCTATACAAGATCAAATATAAAGTAGATGGTAGTATAGATAAATTCAAATCTAGACTTGTAGCTCGAGGGTTTACTCAAAAACCGGTATCGACTACGTTGAAACATTTGCACCAGTTGCAAAAATGAGCACAATAAGGATTTTGATTGCCTTAGTTGCTCAGTATGGTTGGGAAATCCATCAAATGGATGTAAAAATGATTTTTTTGAATGGTGATTTACAAGAAGAAATTTATATGACCCAACCTAAAGGCTTTGAAGAACCAGGAAAAGAAATGTATGTTTGTAAATTGAAAAAATCTTTGTATGGTTTAAAACAAGCTCCTAGAGCTTGGTATTCTAAAATTAACAGTTTTTTCAATGAAATTGGTTTTTCTAATTGTTCATCTGATAATGATTTATTTGTTAAAATTGAAGAAAATGTTATTATTCTCATTGTATTGTATGTTGATGATTTACTTATCACTAGTAATTCTAACACTTTAATTATGAAAATTAAAGGAAAGTTAATGCAATATTTTGAGATGACAGATTTAGGATTATTGCATCATTTTTTAGCATGGCTATATTTCAAGATAAAAATTCTATTGTAGTATCTCAATCACAATATGCAACTAATTTTCTTAAAATATTTAATATGCTTGATTGTAAACCAATTCTATTCCTATAGAAGTAGGATGTAAACTTGATCCTAAACTTGCATGTGAAAAAGCTAATCCTACTTTATACAGGGAAACTTGTAGGTAGTTTGATTTATCTAACTATTACTAGACCTGATATTTCTTATGTAATAGGGATTGCTTCAAGGTTTATGTAGGAACCTTATCAGGATCACTAGAAGTTAGCAAAAATAATTTTGTGTTATGTAAAGGGCACTATTAATTATGGTTTACATTATATTTCATCTAACAATGCATATTTACATGGATATTGTGATTCTGACCATGTTGGTGATGTGATAGATCATAAATCTACAACTGGATATATATTCAAGTTTGGTGCAGGTGCCATTACTTGGAGTAGTAAAAAGTAACTGACATAGTTTCCATTTCTTCTATTGAGGTAGAATATAGAAGTGTAATGGAAGCAGCAAAATAAGCCATGTGGCTGAAAGAGGCTATTTGGAAGAGATGCACATGGAAGTTAAAGGAAGTACTCCTCTTATGTGATAGCCATAGAGTTGTATTGATCTCGCTAAGAATCTAGTTCAACATCAAAAAAGAATGAAAGCATATCGAGATACATATGCACTTTATTCATGAGAAGGTTCTCAATGGTGATATAGATCTCCAATACTACCCGACTGAAGATCAGGTTGCAGACTTGTTCACAAAGCCATTGTGTGTTGTGAAGTTCTGCAAGTTTCATGTAATGCTTGGCCTTTCATAGTTTCCATTGAGGGGGAGTGTGCATGGAAATGCCACCTCCTAATGGTGATTGGTTGATTGACTCCTTCTCCTCTATACTTCTATTCTAGTTTAAAAGCATTGTAAAAATATCTTGTATGATCTAAAGTAAACTGATAGAGTTTACATGTAAACTGATAGAGTTTATGGGAAAAATATATAAAAGTCCTAAAGTGTGCATCTATTTTGTAAAGGAGAACCTTGTGTTATAAAAGGCTCCTAGAGATGCGGTATAAGAATATTTCCACAAGAAACAGTGAGATTTAGTCTCACAAATACATGTGCTAGCCTAAACCTTTAGGGTTTATGGATTTGTAAATCATGTTGTACAAACAGTAATGTTGGCATATGGATCCCACTTAATATTAAGGGGAGTGTTAGAACTATAATATTAAGTGCATCATAATATATAGTTTATATTTAAATAATATAGAATAAACTATATTCATATTATTTAAATATAAACTTTATATTAGGGGTTGGTTAAATTATTTAATCAACTAATTAAATCGGGAGGTGTGCCCCATCACTTAATAAGGTTATAACCCTTCGGTTATTTAAATATGACCTTAGGTCATATTCAGGATATATTGAATTGAAATCAAATCAATCAAATAATATTATAATGTGTGGAATATGAAGGTTAATCCTAGTGAAAACATGGAGTAGAAGTGAGGAGGAGTTACTTGGAATGGTAATTGTAAAATTTTCTCTGTATAGTGGATTATTCTTCCGTGGTTTTTACCATTTAGGGGTTTTCCATGTTACATGTTTGTATGTCGTAAAGGAAAATAGGGACACAAAATTCCTCCATGCTCCAAGAGCTAACACTTGTCCCTCAAAACCCGACTAACCGTGAAACACTTACCCGTATGAGATAACAACTTGAAGTTTCCATAAAAATTACTGAAGCTCCCGGATGTCTTTTTTAATAATGAATTCATATATTTTTATCTCCCTAAGAGAATTATAATAACAATAAGATGGGTATAATCCTTGAATTCTTCACATGAAACTCCATGAAATGGATCCTTTTGCTTCGGGATAGTAGGGTGTTATTGGTTGCTCAAACGTGCACCCACATCTCAGATTTGGAAGGATCGAGGTGTTTGAGACCACAATGGAACTGTCCCCAAGTTGTGGGACCTTGCATGTTTTTGGGACAAATCTTCGGAGAAGTCTGGTTCCTCTATCTATTTCTATTATTATTGCTACTCCTAGTGTTGAAAAGGAAAACTAAGCTAATGATGCCAAGGGACCAGGGATAGAAGGATAACATGAAAGGAAACTACACTAAAAGGTGATAGCACCAGAAAAGAGGGATGAACACTATCTGTTCTGAGTGAGAATGAAAGGAAATGCATGAAAGGAGGCTAGGCACGAGTAGCATAGTAAAACACGTATTCACCAAATCATTCTCATGGAACACAACTAAATATGAACTGCAAGGGACCTGAAATAGCACAACCAACACACAACACAAAAGAAAAGGAAAGAAGAAGGAATGAAAACATGTTAGGACATAGAATAGTCACAAAATGATGCTTCTATTACTTCCAAAAATGCATAGAGCTATTACAATGATGAAGGAGGCTGATATCCACATGCAAGAGCCAGATCTAGAGGTCTGCAACTCAAAATATAGAAAGTATGGAGTCCTTAGCAAAACACGTAAGGATCCAGAGTGTCCAACATAACAAATGAGTCTATCTCTTACATTTATAGATGAATTCATGGAAGAAGGGAAGAAGGAGGAAAATTTGAATTTGAAATACAACCACCAACAAAAAGCATTCAATGCCTACAAATCCACCTAGAGATCTATGAAATACGCTTCCCCAAACATGCTTTGTGTTGAAGAAGGAAAGAGGGTGGATCATATCAAATTGGGTGGTTGGAGAAATCAGATTTGCTCATCAATGCTCAGAGAGACATTTTCCCATTTCTCATCTATCAGATCCACTAAGAATTTGAATTTGAATTTCTAGCACTATAGCTAATGTCAATAGATTTTTGAAAAGTCTAGGCATGCATGCCGATCTGAGCTATGTAGCAAAAGATATGGCTGTCAAAAGATGTCAGAGTCATTAGTTCATGAAAAACAGATGGTACATGTGGTTTGGCTGAAATGGTGGCCAAATATGTAAATAATTTTTGTTTTTTCCACATGTCACTTGCTGATTTGTTGTAAGGATTCGATGCAACACCTTGTTGACACTTTTGATAGGTTATGCATGGCATAATCAAGTATGTCGAAGATGACCCAGCACAGAAGGGCACAAAGGAGGGCATGGGGACACTGCGTGAAGAAGATAAGAAGGAAGGAGGGCAAAAGGGTGCGCGAGAGAGAAAATTAAGAAAACTAGTGAGCAGAGAACATATGGTGAAGGTGAAACTATTACAAAGTAATGGGTGTGCATGTACGAGAGGGCCAGGGACTTAGCTGATTGAAGCAAGTGCGAGGCATGCGGGAAAGGAAGAAGTTGACTAGGAAGAAGGGCAAATGCATAGAAGGTGGGTGCAAGGGAAAGTGAAAGGAGGGAAAGGAAAAGGGGGTGCACAGGGAAACTACGACCAAGGGAATGTGCCAAGTGATCTTGAGCACACGCAACATCACAATGAATAACTTAGAGCCAGAAATTTGTATGAAAGTTACCCAAATCACTAGGAGAGGTATTTGGATAACAGTTTTGGTGACTTTTGGGGCCATCTTCCTGCTAGATGAAGGAGATCAGTAGCTTGGAGCATCTATTGGGCATGGAGTCTACTTGTACAATTGTGAAACTACCCTTGTAATCTTTGAAGATCATTTCTTGACTTTTTCTTGAATCTTGCAACTACTGAGAGAAGCTCTGCATTCTAGAAGCAACAAAGAATGTGTGGAAGAAGCACGTGAGAGAAAGAACTATGTACAAACAAACAATGTGCACACAACACACTTAGAGGAATTGAAACTACTCTAATATATACATAATGATGCAGCAAACCTAGTGGAATGGTTTGAGATAGATCCCATTTACTGGGATTTGTAGCGTGCCTCCATCAAGATGGGTTAACTCAAAAGAGTTAGCCTCCTTGCAGGAACTGATGATGTATGGGCCACTCCAAAGTGCATTAAATTTTGAATGGCATCCTGGTTTAGCTCTGTCAACATCCCATTTTAGAACCAAGTCCCCAACTTTGAAATCTTGAGGCCTATCCTTTTGTTGAAACCATTTCTTCATTGCTTGCTTGATGTTGTTCTAGCTTGATCATGGATGAGTTCCTTAGTTCTTCAAGATTAACTAGCTCCACCATTCTGATTTCTCTCTGGTCTTTGCCTTCAAATTCCAGCTACTGGGCAAGTGCTAATGAATTCAGCTCTAGTCCCAAATGAATGGTAGCCTCCTTGCCATAGATAAGCTTATAAGGTGAAGTTCCTATCACCTTTTTGACTATGATTCTATCTTCCCAGAGAGCATGTGCATGAGACCTTTATATGTATGCCATTGTCTCTAGATGATGTTCATTGTGTGCTTCATGATTCGATCGAGGTTCTTGTTTGTTGATTCTACCATGTTTTTCCTGAGGGTAATAGTTGGAAGAAGTCTTCAGGTAAATGCCTAGACTTAGAGCCCAATCTGTGATTTTAGTACCAAGGAAGGATTTTGCATTATCAGAGATAATGGTTTGAGGAACACCAAACCTTGTGACTATACCTTTGAGAAATTCAAGGATGATTGACTCGGTTGATTCCTTGAGCGCGATAGCTTTTTCCATCTAGTAAAGTAATCTGTAGCTATTAACACCCACTTATGTCCAGCACTTGAAGGTAGGTTGATCATGCCTATGAAGTTGAGACCCCATTGTGAAAAAGGCTGATCCGCTTGGATTGGTCGGAGGGGAAGCACTTGCCAATATTTTCTTCCCTATAAATAAAATGCATTCCTTGCATTTTTAACCCACTTGTGTGCATCTACAAATAGGGTAGGCCAAAGATACCTGCCATTATGATCTTTATTGTTGTAGTTTTGGTAGAGAAGTGTCCACCAGAGAATCCATCATGAAATTCTACTAACACTTTTTCAATCTATGTGCGCCATTGATACATCTTAACAACATGCATCAAGATTTATTTTGAAGAGAATTCCATCAATCAACACATAAGGGATAGATTGTAACCTCAGATGTCTCCTCTTTTCTTTATTTAAACCAAGAGGGTATGCGCCCTCGAAAAGGAATGTGATCATGTCCTTCATCCAGTCACACATGCCATGGTCTCTATTATGCTCAAGCTCTGCCCATGGAAGGTCTTCATCCAAAAATAATGAAGCTTCAGGTTTTTTATATGCATCCTCAGCAATCTTCACCTACTGCAGACGTGCACCACCTCTTACCAACTTTTTGGCCTTGATAGTCACATCATATTCCATGATTTTGGTCACCCATCATGCTCTTTTCTCATTGATTTCTTCTCCCATGATGAAGTCTCTGACCGAAGAGTGGGAGACTAACACCTTGATATGATTGGTGGCGAGCATACTCTTTGAATTTCTTAAGCACGCACATGATGGCAAGACCTACTTCTTTATGTGACTATATTTTAGTTCATAATCCTTCAGCATCTAGCTGAAGAAGGCTACTAGTTATTCCATCCCTTGTTCATTTTCTTGTGTTAGGACAACAACAACACTTGCATCAGCTCCATAAGCATAAAGGATGAAATCCTTTGAGTAATCCAAGTTGATGAGTGTTGGCGCGCAAGCAATTTCTTGCTTGATCTTGTTGAAGATTTCTTTTCCTTTTGTTATCCATCTAAAGGCTACATCCTTCTTAAGCATCAAGGTGATGGGCCGAACCAGTCCCATGCAAAGTTAGGGATAAAACAACAAAATTAATCTTGCCAAGGAAGGATTGTAGGGCCTTTTTATGCATCGGTAGGGAAAGAGCTAGGATGGCTAAAACGCTCAGGATCAATTGTGATGCCATCCTTTGAAACCACATGGCCCAAGAGCTTTCCCTGCTGCTACTAAAAATTGCACTTCTTGGGGTTAAGAGACACCCCAAATTCTTTGCATCTCTCAAATACTTTTTCCAGGTGCATCATATGATCCACGCTCTACTTTGAGAAGACTATTATGTCATCAAGGTAGACCAAGATGAACTCATTAATATATCCTTTGAAGGCAATATCCATGGCATGCTAAAATGTGGTGCCCGTATTTGATAACCAAAGGGCATTTTTGATATGCATATGTTCCCCATTTGGTTGTAAACATGCAGTTTTTAATTGATCCTCTTCCTTGACCAGGATCTGATTGAAGCCTAAATACCCATCTAGCATGGAGAATCTCTGTGTGCCAGCCACAGTCTGCAGAATTTTCTCCATAGGAGGAAAAGGATAATGATCCTTCAGAGATGCCTTATTCAAATCTCTAAAATCAACACAAAGTCTGATTTCACCATTCTTCTTTCACATTGGAACCAGATTTGTGACCCAGGTAGAGTATTTGATAGGAAAAATAATTTTTACCTCGATTAGTTTGGATAATTCCTTTCTCATGAGGGGCTCTATCTTTGGATTGACTAGCCTTACTTTTTACCTTATGGGCTTGATACCAGGATCAAGGTCAATGGAGTGTTGGGAAACACTTGGATCAAAACCTTTGAGGTCTTCATACTCCCATGAGAAGATATCACTATAATTTTGACTAGAGAGAGATGAAGGCTCATTTCTCTTCATGCGCACAAGTCCTACTGAGCAATAACTCTTTCCCGCACGCAATAGTGACTAAGTAGCAATCTTCTTACATGGTGTGCATGTGCTTTTCTTCACCCTTGAACTCATCATCAGGGCTAAACATTTTCTCTAAGGTGACCATACCTTTAGGAAACTTGTTTTTCTTCAATTGTATCACTTGGTCACCATAGCTTTCATGCAAGTCAACTTGCATGCTTGATGAGAACTCAACTTCATTTTGGATAAACTAGATGATCTACACATCACTATCAAACACTTTCCAGCTGGTGTTTTTTCTGAATGGATGGTCTGATCACCATCTTGATATGTTGAGTGTTTCCTTTGACAAAGCCCTCGGCAGGAGAAAATTGTGAACCGAGCGCATGGCCATCTGGTCACTTCCTTGTTCATTCTTCGTGGCACTACCTATAGATTCAGAGCATCAAAGCTCTCAAGGAGGTCCCAAACTCTGTGTTTATAAGCTTTGAGAAGCTTATTCTTTTTCTTGGAATTTGTTGGTAACCTAATGGATGACCAACTCTATGTCCCCAAAGATCTGCAGCACCTTAATTTTCTTCTTCTCAACAATGAGCAAGCCATGCACTAGTGCTTCATATTCTGCCACATTATTAGAGCATGCAAACTACAGCCTATGTGTGAAGAATAATTTCTCATCCTTAGGAGAAATAAGAACCACTCCTACTCCCACACCATTTCTACTTCTGGATCCATCAAAGTACAACTTCCACAGACCAGGTTCAACTTTGTCTTTCTTGAGCATGCATGTAAAACATAGCTTCTTCTTCTAGAATGTAATAAGTACCAAGCCCAGTTTCATAAGCTTCCAGTTCTTCAGCATATGGATCAAATTTATGGTGTATTTATGCCCCATTCATCAAGCACTAGGTCAGGAACAGAGGGTGGAGGAGATTGCTCTTCAGGAACTGAAGCTTGTTCTTCTTGGATTAAACAGTTGGCTTGGAGAGGGGATAGGACATATGACTCTACATGATAGGAAAATATAGGCTCAGCTTGTATGGTAAACCAGGGTACCATACCTTGTCTTGAGTAACATATGAGACCAATCAAAAGACAAGTAACCACCCACTTTAGCAGTAAAATCTCTTGATAGACATAGGGCAAAACAAAGGAGGTAGGTCAATGATTGACACATCTTGAGTAATTGTTAGACTTGGACATGCATGGAGGGTTAGCTCAAGATCCTTGATGACTCCTAAGGTGGTGATAATTGAGCCATCAAGTTACAAGACTCCTTTAGACAAAGGGCTATATTTCAGACCTAAGACATCAACTATTTTCTTAGGCATAACAAAAGTACTAGCACCTGAGTCAATCATGCAATTATGCACTAGGTGTTTTCCTATGATCAAGGACATATAGAAGGGTGGGGTTTTAACAATTTTACTTACTTGTTTCTCCTCTTCTTGGTAGATGTTGATAGAAGCTTTTGTGTGGCTTAAGGTGGTGATATAGCTAGATCAAGTCGTGAGAGGAGTTGCGCTAGAGCTTCATGTAAAAATCCCACTGAGATGGAATGGTCAGGGCATCCCACATTGTGACATTTATGTTTGTTCTTTTCATCTGGTCCACAATGCTAAATGGAAGGCCCCTATCTTATGCATTTGGGGAACAACATCCCTTCTTGATTGTTTAGGTCAATCAGCGTAAGTTTGATTCTAGCTAAATCAGAGGTTTGACCTACCAAAAAGGGTGTGTGTTGCTTCAGAAGGAGATTTACGTGGGGCCTCCTACGTGTAGGGACTTGAGTGATTTTACTGAAAGATGACTTGTTCCTGCATCTTTCTACTTCTAGAGGATGTTTTTTGTGTTTGCTTGGGATTATGACACTGCATGCTGCTAACTCTAACATTCTTTTCTTGTATCTTGTGTTGTCTGTAACTTGGGCATGGTTTGTTTGTATCTTTTGCAGCTTGGTTGATTGCACAAAAGTCCTTCATGCCAAAGAACATCAAGTTTGTTTCTAGAGGAGCTTCTGGTCTTTCAAGGTTATCTACTTCAGGGGCACTTGTTGAAGGCTCACTTACTTGAAACATTTTGGATCATGAAGGCTTGGGCACATGTAACATTGGCACAATGATATTGACTATGAGGCATGTTGCAAGGGAAGCACCATTCTAACTCTTGTGCCAAATTGTTCTGAACTGGAACAAGCACCCAACTCACCTTGGTGTTGGAAGAGAAGGTGCAAAGGAATAACTTGTAAGGGCAGATGTGCATTAGGCTATCATCTATCATTATGTTGGTTAGGTGCGTGTATCTTTGATTTCCATATTGATTCCACCAAGGCTGATTGCTTTGGCCATGTGCCTGATTAGAATTGCCTCTATAGGCTTGCGCTTGTTGATTTTCTAGTGATATGACCTTGTTTGATAAATTTCTAATCAGGGCCTTCAATTCTTCATCTTCCTTTTGTTGCACTAGAGAGTAGGACGTTGAGGCAACTAGTTGCGTGCTTTTCTCAGGAATAGGAATAGGGGCCACATGAAAGGCTGGGGTGCTTGTGACATTTCTGGGAACAAGGGCATAGGTGGTCTAGGGCTAACTTTCCCGCCTGAATAAGACTATTTTCTGCCCTAACTACAATACTATAAGTAGTTGGTAAAGTCCTACCTCCCATGGATTGGATCATAACTAAAATATCATTGTTGAGCACCTTCAGATAATACAGAAGGCATGTTGGGTTGTAGGTCTTACCACAAGAGGGATTTTGTCCCAAGTCTTCTAAAATCTGATGTTGAAATCAGTCATTTTCTCATTGGGTGCCCTCCTTGTTGTTGTCAGTTGCTCCACCAGAGATAGATGATCTGACTTATCTTCAAAGTAGTTGCAAAGAGTTGTTCCAAGCTCATCCCAGGTGGTGATGGATCCAAGTCTCAAGCCTCGGTACCATTGAAGTGCTTTACCTTTGAAAGAGGTTGCAAGTAACTTGATTGCTACATCATCATGTGTGATCAAATAGAGTGAGCACACATTTGCTATGTCCTAGATATGCTCCTGAGGGGTGACTTGATTCTCACCAGTAAAGTATGGAATAATTTTGAGCACACCATTTGGCATATCATGTTGCATAGCTAACAGTAAGGGACTCCCTCAAAAAAATTTGCAAAGCTTCTTAATGGAGGAGGTTGTTGATGCACCATTGTAGGGTGCGCAGTTGTCTATTTTGAGGAGGAGTTGAATGGGTGTGGCGCGTGGGAGATGGAGATGTGTGCACAAAATTTCTAGAATGGATTCTCCTCGGGATAGCTGGAGATACTCAAAATAATATTTAGCTATTGCACTTCTTCTTGTGTGCACTCTTCTCATGAAAGGCACTTAGGACTCTTAAACAAAGATCTTGAAATGTTGGGAGTTTTACCGATGTGTTGAAATGAGCCTCCAAAGGATGAAACACTAAGTCCACACACCAAAACTTAGAGATATGAAATTTGAGATTTTAATGTTGGTCCCACCGGGCATGCCAAAACTATTGGTTTCTTAAACATGCACCCACGTCTCGGATCCAAAGGATCGAGGTGTTTGAGACCACAATGGAACCATCCCCAAGTTGTGGGACCTTACGCACTTGGGATGGATCTCCAGAGAGAAGGCTGGTTCCTCTATCTATTTCTATTGCTATTGCTACTCCTAGTGCTAAAAGGAAAACTAAGCTAATGATGCCAAGGGACCAGGGATAGAAGGATAACATGAAAGGAAACTACACTAAAAGGTGATAGCACCAGAAAATAGGGATGAACACTATATTTTTTGAGTGAGAATGAAAGGAAATGCATGAAAGGAGGCTAGGCACGAATAGCACAAAGAAAACACGTATTCACCAGATCATTCTCATGGAACACAACTAAATATGGAACTTGTAAGGGACCTAAAATAGCACAACCATCACACAATGCAAAAAAAAGGCAAGAAGAAGGAATGAAAACATGTTAGGACAGAGAATAGTCACAAAACGATGCTTCTATTACTTCCAGAAATGCACAAAGTTGTTACAATGATGAAGGAGGCCGATATCCACATGCAAGAGCTGATCTAGAGGTCTGCAACTCAAAATACATAAAGTAGGGAGTCCTTAGCCAAATGCGTAAGGATCCAGTGTCCAACATAACAAATGAGTCTATCTCTTACATTTATAGATGAATTCATGGAAGAAGGGAAGAAGGAGGGAAAATCTGAATTTGAAATACAACCACCAACAAGAAGCATTCAATGCCTACAAATCCACCTGGAGATCTGTGAAATATGCTTCCCCAAGCTTGCTTTGTGTGTTGAAGAAGGAAAGAGGGTAGATCATATCAAATCGGGTGGTTGGAGCAATCAGATCTACCCATCAATGCTCAGAGAGACATTTTCCCATTTCTCATCTACCAGATCCACCAAGAATTTGAATTTGAATTTTGGCATTATAGCTGATGTCAGCAAATTTTTGACAAGTCTAGGCACACACCATCTGATCTCTTATAGAAAATATATGGCTATCAGAAGATGTTAGAGTCATCGGCGCATGCAAAACATGTGGCACGTGTGTGGATTGGCTGAAATGGTGGCCAACTATGTAAATACTTGTCATTTTTTCCACGTGTCACTTGCTGAATTTATTGTAAGGATTTTGTGCCTTGTTGGCATGCTTGACTGGTTGCATGTAGCATACTCAAGTATGTCGGAAGATGACCCAACATAGAAGGGCACAAAGGAGGCACGAGGACGCACGCGGAAGAAGATAGAAGGAAGGCATGAATAGGCGCACACGAGAGAAAATGAAGCAAACTAATGAGCAGAGAATGTATGGTGAAGGTGTAACTATTAAAAATTAATGGGATGAGAGCAAGAGGGAAATGGACTTAGCTTATTGAAGCAAGTGTGAGGTGTGCGGGAAAGGAAGAAGCTGACTAGGAAGAAGGTGAATGCATAAAAGGTGGGTGCAAGGGGAAAGTGAAAGGAGGGAAAGGAAAAGGGGTGCGTAGGGAAACTGTGATCAAGGGAATGTGCCAAGTGATCTTGAGCACATGCAACATCACAATGAATAACTTAGAGCTAGAATTTGTATGCAAGTTACCCAAATTGCTAGGAGAGGTATTTGGGTAACGGTTTGTCTGCACATATTGAGTTGTCATGAGAGATACTTGAGACTTGTGAAAGATGTGAAAATTCCATCATGTATAAGGTTCCTTAATATTTCCAATTCCAATATTTTTCCTTTCACTCCTACAAATTTCCCAGAATCATCCAATGAAGATCGGGCTCTTTTTTTACTATACACTCCTTGTACCTTAAAACCTATTATTACACAAGTTATCCCTAAACCTCTGAAAATTCCCTAATTCTTCCTAAATAAATTCAAAAATTTTATTTACTCTTAAATACTACCTCTAGATGATTTTGGGCTTTCATATCCTTCCGGAGAGTGCACACCTGCCTTGAAATGGCAAGAATTAGCCTTTCTAGGCCTACTGAGAAACTAGCCTTTGGAAGCACTTCACTGAATGAGGTGAATGACCTTGATACCTTGATTCAAGCACCTAAAAAATATTATTAAACACAATTAGAGTACCTATAAGGTCAAGGCGGTGTGACACAATAGGCGAATTGACCGGAGAGGGTTTCAGGAAGACTCAAGGGAAAATAAATTAAATTTGGATCAAGTTTTCATGCTTGAAAGTTTGAAATTTTCATGTTGTACATTTACATGACAACATTTTGGAAAAGTTACAACTCATAATTGAACTCTTCTCTCTCTCTCTCTCTCAAAACATTTTTGGTTTTGGTTGATTTAAGGTCCTTGTGTAATATGGGATGAGTTGTCATTTTGTTTCATTCATGGGTATGTGTATTTTGGATTGTTATTTCAACGGCATTATTATTATTTTGTAAATTTTGTTTTCCCTCTTAATGTTGGTTTAGTTGTTTATTTGGTTATTAGGCTATTGTAATTGATGCTAGTTTTATCTTGTTACGAGATTAGGTGTAAAAATCTCCCACTCATTTTGAGCTCGTCTATGTTGAAATACATCTCATTTTGTTTCATAATAATCTCTCAAGGAGATGAGTCACTAATATTGTTGTTTTGGAAGGTTTATTTTTAAGTTTTTAATCAGAAAAGTTTGGTTCTGTGACTTGATGAAGTCCATTTCTCAAGAGAATAAACTATGTTCCTTTACTTAATAATGAACTTGACTGTTGTTAGTGAATGATTTGATCACTTTTTTGAGTGTTAATTCATTGTTAGAATCGTGAAGGTTAAACAGTTTGCATAAGAAGTGTGAATGATGAGTTTCTTGAGGATCCTTTATTTTGTATTATCTATAACTAAATAATGTAGAAGGTATTTAAAAGTGTATGAATTCTTGTTGTGGTGATGTTGTTCCATCTTCTTGCATTGGTTACAAGAACATCAATATTTTGAAAGAACCTATTAAGTTTTCTTTTGGGTGACTATGGATTGTTTAAGTTAATCAAGGTAATTGATTAGTTATCATAAAGGAGAATTATGGAATAAACAAGTTCATTAAATTAAGATCCATTGTTGTAACTAAATGAAGCTCATCCAAATGATATTATTTTTGTGTCATAGTCATGTGGATTGGTTATCCTAATATAAAAATTTTGATCTTGTTTATTGCTATAATAAACTACATTATAAACTATTTTTAACAAGTCTAAAAGGCATTAATTTCAGTTAGACTTTTGGTTTGTTGGAAACATAGTTACACTATATAGTATCACTTCATTTGATTAATGATATGTATACTTAATAAATTTATTATGAATTTTATGAGATGTCACATAAGATAACCTTATCATAATCATTTATTTCAATTTAAAGAAACATGAATATGAGTAGATAATTCATGCTAGTTCATAGAACTGACCATGTATACATTCTCTCTCCTATAGTGTGTAGGATGGAGTAATATTGTGAAGTGATAATTGGATTGTATACGCATGATTTCTTCATGTATTATTGTTTACAAATCCATTCCAGATTAATGTATTTCATTTTAAAGAAAAATTATTATTTTACGATTGATTTAAAGGCATTTTCCCATTTTTACTATTCGAAAATTTGTATACTGTCGTTTTGGAAAAAATAAGGATTAATCCTTATAAATTTTAATAAATATACTTATTATTCATATCACTTTTTGTGAGTTATAAAGATGTTTTTATTGTTGTCTTTACAGATATAGTGTGAGCTAAATTTATTAAATTATAAATGTTGTTTTCAAAACTATATCTATTCATTAATTCATTATGAATGAAATATTATGACGATCTACAACAATAATTTGTATGGATATCATTTTGATAAAAATAATATTTATAACCTTATCATTTTTATTTAAAACTAAAAGCGTTTAAAAATTGTTATTAAAAACAGTGTACAAATATAAGTTATTGTTATTCTTCACAGAATTTATAGTTTCATTATGGATGATTAAATATGCCATCAATTTGTATAGTACATTATGGGAAACAATAATATGAAAATAATGTTATAGTATCGTGTACCTTATAAAAATAAAGTACACTAATTATGATACAACGTCATCATATAAGTACATGTATTGTTTCAACAATTATTAAATGGAATAAATTTATGTGAAACATGACTAAGTCAACCCATGTTATATGACAACCATAAGTTTCCCTATTATTTATCAGACGACGTTCCTTTAGATTAAGTGAATCTTACATAATAAATGATAAACCTATTATACTAAAATAATACCAACTAGGATGTGATTAGATCATTTAATATGATATATGATTAGGTAGACATATCCTTAAAAACTAACGATATGTTGTGATATCACAAAAAGAGATAATCATTTAAGTTAGTAACATGACAAGTTACTATAGTTCTCTATCGAGAAAAGAAAATCATGTCTTGACACCTAATAACCTATCATAAATATGTACCTAGTATTAACTCAAAAAGATGGTAATTAGTATATATAAAATGTGGGTGTTATGACCCTCCATTATTCAATAAAACCCTATCTTTATTATCTTAAGATGGCTACGAGAAGGGTAGTGAGTACTTAATGATGAAATTCATTATGTGGTCACTATATTTCCCATAGGGATCCTAAGATGGGATCAATAGTGTACTTTCAAATAGAATGGAGAGTCCTAGATCCTACTTCTTTGAAACAAAAATTAAATTTCTTAAGAAACTAAATTGAGATCTAGATAACTATGTACATATGGTTAAGCGATGACGAAGACAAGTTTTGTTGACTTATTTGTGGTCACATAACTATGCTTGTGTTTCTCGCTTGAAAATTTGACCAAGTAGTTTAGCTATCTGATTACATTGTCAGATTTCCATACCCCTATTTTTAGTGTCATATGCTTTGGATGGATTGCAACTTGTCTTTTTCTAGGTTTACACATCGAGTTACACATAGTTCTCAAGACTTGTTTAAAGGGTTTCACTAAAAGTATAAAAGTTATACTCACTCGGGTAGAGTGATGATAAGGGGGATCGTGTAGATCTAATATACCCTTACAGGTTGTACATGGTTATCATTTGTTATCAGATGGATTATAAACATTTCATTATGTTGTATTTTAATTTTTACTTGCTAAAATTCCTTAAAGGGATTAAATGTAAAATATGGGGCTGTTTTTAATCTAACAAGTAGTGGTCTAACGGTTCTTAGGTCTCCTAGTAATTGAGAGGTCTTAGGTTCAAATATCTCGCTTCTGTGATAAGGAAGCCTACTCCTGAAGGTTTGGATGCCCTAGCGATAGGGAACCATAATAATGTGGTTTAATCTATGGGAAATATGAGAGCTTAAAACTCCCATCCATAGATGGTTCCACGGAAGGTGTGGGCTGGTGATGCCATAATGGGTGAGGGCACTCTCCCTAGGTAACCTAATCAAAAATAAGGGATTTGTTTTTGAAAATTTCCTTAATTTGGATGAAGTATAACATGGGTGTTACTGAAAGAAAATTTACATCTTAAGTGGGTGGGACTTTATGTCATCCATGACATATTAGAAATAGGTGCTTACAAGTTATGCACTCTAAATGCTAATCCTCTCCAAGGTCATTTCAATGGGAGAAAGCTCAACCCTTATAGTAATTCTATTTTATAGTGATTTTGGTATATGTTTGCACATGGAATCATTAACACGTGAGGTCGAGAAATATCAAAAAGAGAAGATCACCAAGAAAATTTAAGTAAGGGTAGACATGTATGCAAATGGAAAAGTCATGGAAAGTGTGAGAGATTAGCGAAGGAATGACATCGTGAGAGGATAATGAAAATTAATGTATGCATGCAAGTGAAAATGAAGGGAGTACCATAACTTGCTAATGTGTTACGAATTTAGGTGATGTAGTAGTTGGGTCCCTTCTTTATAGTCAAAATTATAAATTAATGGTCATTTTCTCTCAATTGATCTTATGTTCCATTTGAAATTCTTTCATTTCTAGTTTCCATGATTGCAATATTTTTGACATCCTTCAATTACTTAATTATAAAGTTTTTGAAATTAAATTCTGATGTGTTATTATAAACTGGAAAAATACCAATAAATTTCACTTTCATGGTAATGGGCATTGACGAAAGAGGTTATATTCCTTAGATTGAGAATGTGGGTTGTTGATTCATTTTCCTTTGATGGGTGGATGTTTGTGAGGGTAAAATGGCACGAGTTGTGCTTTTGTTTTTAATGAGACACCTTAGAAGTTGGAATCATGTAACCTATTTTTATGAGCTAATATTAAAGTTACCCATATGTTTTGGGTGCATCAATGTAGATTTATTTCAATAATTTTAGGATGAACCCATTATGTTCATAGAGCTATTTAGTGTTTTACCACTTCAATAATTCTTCCCACATATTTTATTGATTTATTGGCATGTGATGATAAATTAATTTTAGTCACAATCATTTTATTTAACCACCACATGGATTTTGAAAAGTAGTTAGATATTTATGTCAATAGCCATCCATGTTTTCAGTTGAAGGGTTTCTATCTCTTATGCATCCAATAAAATTCATGGGTGACATCTCACAAGAGGATGCATTGATATATGAGCGTATCAAAACTATCCACGTGGTGAGTTGATGTCCAAGTCTGATAATTTATAGACCACCTATTATTCAAGGGGAACATGTGTAATGGTAATATTGTCTCTAACTAGTTTTGCCTTTCCACCCATAGCATTAATGTGGTTGATAAAATGTTCAACATAAGTAAACCGGGTTTTTCTAAAGAAGGTTGTTTACCTCTCCACCATTCAACATAGGGTGGTTAAAGTGTTGCATCATTTACAATGGCTTCCCCATCACCAACATCTCATGGAATTTTTGACCCCTAAAGTTGTCTTGTGAGATGGCATCTTCACGTCATGTTACTCACCACACAAGTGTGCCACATAGTGTGATTCTTGGTTTTTTTTTTTTTTTTTTTTTTTTTTTGGAAGGGGGTGTGGGGAGTGTAATTATTTTTTAAATAATATTTATGTATTTTTGGGGTGATGAATATGTGTACACATGTTTCTCCTTTAGAATTTTTTAATAACCCCGAAGATTTAATTTTGTAAATATTGCTAAGGCATTTTCACTTCTACAACAACTAGAGAAACTTTTTGATTGGTTGTGTTTTGAGAGTTAATGGTCCCTAAATTTTGATGTATTTGATGTATATTTCATTAATAATATTTAAATTTATTGAATTTGTAATGACTCTCTTCTGAATATGTGTTGACATTTATTCTTGATATACCATACTTTTTCATTATGAATTAACTTCTATTTTCTTTGTCTTTACATAATTTTTTATTCGTATAGGTTTAATGTTTATGTTATTAAAACATATAATAATGTAATTGTAGAAATCTCAAAAAAATTGAAATCCATTAAAATGTAATATTTTCAAATGTGGTGGCTATTAAGATAGCTTTAAAACTCAACAAACACTTTGCATTAAATAGGACCATCATTATTATCAATTATAAATATATAAATAATAGCAATACCAAGTCATGTGTTCAAATCCTAATAATAACAATGCTAGTAATGGAAAATATGACTTAAGTGTGGGGTCGGATTAAGTGATGCGGAGACATGAAAATATCACAAGATATATTAAATCTATGGGTTATCATCCCTATGTCTGCAATTACTTAAAATACCCTTGAAATTGTATTGAATTCATAATGACATAAATTTCTTGGGGTAGTGAATATGTGTACACATGTTTTTCTTTCTAAATCTTTGATCAATGCTAAAGATTTAATTTTGTAAATAATGCTCTCTCATTTTTACTTTTGCAATAACAAGAGATAGTTTTTTATTGGTTGTATTTTAGGAGTTAATGCTCCTTACATCTTTATGTATCCAACATATATTATACTATTAATATTTTAATTTATTGAATTTTCAATGACCCTTAAAAAGTGTTGCAATTTATTCTTAATATACATGGTATTTTTGTTCTCAAGTATCTTGTATTTTTGTTATGTTTACATAATGTTTTGGTTGTATTATTTTAATACTTATTTTATTTAAACACATAATAATGTAATTTCAATGGTCTCGAAAAGTTATAAATAAATTAAGAATTAAAGTTTTTAAGTTGACAGTATTAAGACATATATAATACTCAACAAAAATTACATTAAATAGTAGAATTGTTCATATTAATTATAACTATATAAATAAGAGCAATGTTAAGTCGTGTGTTCAAATCCTAATGATAAAAACACTAAAAAAATAAAAATATGGATTAAGCACGAGGGTTAGTTTAAGTGATATAGTCATGAAAAAACTCACAAGAATAAATAATCTCTAGGTACCCATCCATCTATCTAACATTGTTGAAAATCCACTTTAAAATGTATTGAATTGATAATGGTTTTCCCTCATGTCCAAAAAAGTGCATTTTTTCTAAAATAAATATCCACTTTTTCAGTTTATTGCGCGTATAAGAAAGTATTTATCTAGTGTGCCAAATTTTTCCACTAAGGTTTTTAAATGTAGTATATTAATAAGTGATTTTATATTTTCTCCATTGTGATTTGACTATCCAATATTTTCAACTTGAGTGACTATATAATTATGGCTAACATTCACATAAGAAATTTACACACAACTAATAATATAACTTCAATATCAAAACTTTAGTATCGTATAAACTACTCATATTCTTAATTAGATTTAATGTGTTAATAGTTTACATAGATACTCATCTTGATAGTAAAAATGTTGATAATGAATTCATTGAGATATATGTACTCACTAAATGATTTTCAATACATATTAATCATGTATTTGTGACAAATGATGACAAATCCAAGGGTATTCATTGATATAGTAATGAGCAGCACATCGATCAAATGAATTAGTATGACATTGTTTTCTAATGTTGTTCTAAAGACAATAGATAACTTCAATTGATTATGTATGGATGAGAAGGGGACGTAAAAAAGGGCGAGAAGGAAACCCTTAAATGGGACCCCAAACTATCAATGAATCATTTTCTAGTATCGAGAGAAAGGATTTTAATTCCTATTGGTTTTACGTGATAAGTAACATATTTACTACATTCCATTTGTGTGCACAGGGAAATAATTTTAAACATCTTCTAGCATTTGTGGTTCTAGGTAGAAGGTGTAATATTTAATATTTTAGTTGTTAAAAAGTGTGATAGTGATGGAACATAGAGTAGATCTTATTACTAGAGTGTCTAAAGCACTAAGACTTGCTGACTTGAAAAAAAATGAGAGGATCCCATTTGGAGGATATGAATACCACTTTATGTAAATGACCACTCAATGAAACAGAATGGTGGTGGATGACAATGCAAGTGATTATGAGATTGCATAAAAGAGAACTTGAGGACCAAGAAACTAAAACAAGGAATATTGAATCATATGAGAATGGATTATTACATGTAATGATGAAAATTGACAATAATCCAAAGGTAGATTTTCCTAGTTACTATAGGACTCAAATTTTAGAATATTTCATTGATTAGATTTAACATATGGAGAAATACTTCAAGTATTTAGCCATATAAAGATTCTAATAAGGTAAGATTTGTTTTCACCGAGTTGAAAGCTCATACATATTTATGGTGGGAAGTAAATGTGTAGACTAAAATATTGAGTAGAGGTAAGGATAAGATCAAGATCTAGGATAGATTAGAGATGAAATTTAAGGATAAGATCGTGCCTATGGATCACCAATCATATTTTTCATGTACTTATATAATTTGTGTCGAGAAGGAAGTGAATGTGAAGAAATACACATAATATTTATATAGTATTGTTGTTAGAGAAAACCATATAGAGGATGACGCAAAAAATAGCTCAAGGTATGTTTTAATGGATTATGCATTTCCTTTGAAGATGATTTTATTATGATTGTATTAAGATCTATGGAATAGGTCTATAATTTTTATTGAAGGTGAAAGTAAAGTTTTCATGTGGAATATAAGGTAGTACATGAGGGAAGGGAAAACTATTGTGTAGATGGGGATTTTGCAATGTACAAAAATCATGTGCACAAAGGATAAGTGAGTTCCTCACATGACAAAATTTATGTGCACAGTGGAAGAGGTAGATATTTTTTTAGAGGAATAGTATGTGGAAGAGAAAAAGGATTCAATGCAACATGTTTTCAATGTGGAGAAGTTGAGCATTGTGTTTTCGATTGTCCACAAGATGTGCGAACATAAATGGGAGGAATGATGGTAGAAAATTAATTGTTCACCAAACATATGCATAAAATAATGTGTTAAATAGTTATGCAAAATAAATTTATAGGGTGGAAAAGGTCTCATGATGAAGAGATTAATATTGAAGCTATTGAGGAGGTTAATTTATTAGATAACACATTTTGATGATTTATTAGGTTTCGTGGACCTTATTTATCCTTCTCTTATAAGTCCATATATACCTGACCTACTCCTATTCATATACTTTAATATATTACTCTAAAATATCATCGCTTAGTGTACAGAAGGTTTATTCAAGAGTAATAGAATCATGCATTTGATGCATAATATTTCATCAAGGTTTTAAAGGAGCTCATTTAAAAAAAAAAAAATTATTCAATGATATACATCCATCACTAAAACCATTAGGTCATTGGAGCTTAATTTAAATATCATGCAAGGATTTCGTGGATTATTTCAGGTCATGACTTGATGTTTGAGAGCACAAATATGATGTGAAACTTACAAATTTTCAAATATGACAGTTGTGTGAGCCACACATGGAATTTACCTTATCCAATAATTGTAATTGTTAATCGACTCAATTCACATAGTGTTGTGTTTTGGGCCCTATCTTATATAAGGGATTTATATGAATGATAATCTCATATGGGTGACTTGTAAATTCAACAAACTATTACAAGTATGGGATATTGTGATTATATAATCTTGTCACTACTCTTTTGTTAAATGTGTCACTTGCATGATTGATGTTATAGTCTAGAATATCCAGCTTTAGTGTGTTAATATGTGTTTTAATTTTCTATACTTATAAATATAGAAAGTTAGCAAAAAATATCATAAGATCTAAAGTCTATTAGGCATCTCTCTTATGAGATAACTATATTTATATTGAGGTGTGTATTTATTATGTGATTGAATAAATTTGTTGACTTTAGAGTTATATTAGACTTATAAATATAGCGAGTTAGGAATAAAATATCATAAGATCTAAAGTATATTAGGCATCTCTCTTATGAGCTAACTATATTTATATTGAGGTGTGTATTTATTATGTGATTGAATAAAGTTGTTGACTTTAGAGTTATATTAGTTATATTAATGTTGTTGTGTCTTGTGTAAATATGTGCATACTTCCACTAAGTATTCTAAGGGTTGTATGGTCTAAGGCATGCCATAAAAGGGGCCTCTAATGGTTGTTTCATCATATGATTTTAAATGTTAGTTATCCTTTTCCATATTTCTGAGTGTTAGAGATGTTAGTGTGTCATGAGGTTTGATTTAGGAACTCTCATCTCTTATTTATTATCCTAGGGTTGTATACACAATGTCTTATTTATTTATCTCTTAATTCTTCGTGATGTTTCTTAGGGTTGTGCTTAGATACATATTCTTTGTAAACATCCATGTTCCTTCATAGCACTTGTATCTTGTTAGTGCATACCTACCACTAAGAAATTGGTTAGTGGATCCCTTCAAATGGTCAACACTTTTATATCTCCATTACATAGTCTTTTTCCCCCTCATTTATTGCCAAAACTTAGGTGTTACGTAATTTTCAATTTAATTTTTTCATGTTAATAACATGGCATGAAAAATGTAATTCAAAACACCTAATTACACCACACAATTTTAATACTAAAATTGCATTGATTGTCTTCTTTCCCTTCATTTCATTATAATTAGTGATTTTCCCATAATTAACTAATATCCCATATCTTCTTTGTCAATTAATGACATTTCGTTAATTAACTAGCTTTGTCCCTCATCTTGGATGCCAATTAATGTTGCTTCATTAGTTAAAATCCTCTTTTAATTAATTAATTAATTAACCATTTGTAATGCCTCCATTTTTAAAAAAATAAATAAATAAATAATAAAAAATAAAATAAAATAAAAGGATTCAAATTTTAAAAGAAAATCAAAAAAACAGTGACTTCTCGTGGGGCGAAATTTTAGGGCAAGTTGGGGGTGGACTGTTCCATCTTTTGGTTGTGTGGAGAGGGAGAGTGTGCCGCGCCATGGAAGAAGGAGGTTTTGTGCAGGTTTGATGGCGGCACAAACTATTCCTTCCCTCATTTTGAAAATGCAAAGCCTGCGTCCAAGAAAAACGAGCCCCCTTTGACCTGCACAACATTTTGCAAAGTGTAAATGATTTAGAGAGGTTTTTGATAGTTGTGCAGTCATATGCTTAGGGACAGCGTATGGACGTTCATCAAAGAAAATGGAGGAGGTTTTTTTGTTCATTTTAGCTGGTCATGTGGCCAACATTCTCCCAGCCGTGCCCAGACCTGCGTGGCATCCATAAGCACCAAAAAAAAAAAGAAAAGGGGACAGGCATTTTGGCTGATGTTGTAGTTACAAATGCCTTGGGACGTGGGTTACAGTGTTGACCAGAGGAAAGAAAGAAACAACGTTCTCAGGGAGTGCTATGGCTGTGACCTGTGCCGACATCCTCCCTGCATGTATCAAAAAATGAGCCCCAGACCCCGTGGACTTCCATCAAAGCAAAAAGGCAGAGAAACTGTTGCAGTTGCAAGTGCCTTAGTAGATACATATGCAAAACGTGGAAGCATGCGAACTGTTCGAAATGCCTGAAAGAAATGTGTTTTATGGACTGTAATGATGGCAGGATGTGCAAAAAAATGAGGTTGTTGAAAAGGCCTTGGAAACTTTCAAGCAAATGCATTTGGTATGTGTAAAGCCAGAATCCACAACCTTTGCTGATATCTTCCCAGCCTGTGTCAAAATGGGAGCTTTAGAACAGCGCATGGACTTCCATCAGGCAGAAAAGAGAGAAAAATTTTGTCAGATGTGGTAGTTTCAATGTGCCTTGGGCGCTGGTTTTTGTATTTTCCAATGAAAGAATGAGACAGCTTCTAATGGAATAGTATTATTGCAGCGTACAGAAGACATGGACCTCCTCGTGAGGTAGTCACGATGTTTCTTCATTTGCAGCAGGGCACCAACCAAATCAGTTGCGTATGCCAGCATGCTTCCAGCGTGTGCCAAGATGGAAGCTTGGGAGCAGGGTATGAGCAATAGAATCTGGTTTTCATTTGTAGGATTTTGTTCTTGCAAGCGGCATAGTGGATATGCGTGAAAATGTGGAAGTGTATTCAGGGCATGTGAACTGTTTGATTGAATGCCTCAAAGAAATGTGGTCTCTTGGAGTGCCATGATTTACAGAATGTACAATGGAGAGCATTTAATCAGTATAGAGAACCTTGTTATGCTCCATGTTGCTCTAAGAGCTGCCAAGGATATGGTCATCAACGGTGATGGGAAGTTGGAATGACTGGTGTGCTGGTCGGAGTAGTGGAATAGGCACTCTTTTTGCAACAATCCTCAAAAATATTTCAACCAATTTGTTTGTTTCATTACCAGTTATGGATGAGGCTCTTTCAGAAAAGATAAGCTTGATGATGTGTATGCAAAATGGTGGAGCTGAGGATGCTCGTGGACTGGTTGACAAAGTGCCCAAGCAAGAGATTGAACCCAAGCCTATGGCTTCGACCGACTTCGTTCTCCAGGCATGGTTCTTTTTCCCTTACCTCTCATAATTCTCATGTTTTAGTTCTCTTTTGCAACTAATTTAGAATTTTAAATTATTAGGATTTTTAAATACAATTAAATGTCTCTTCAACTCATTGCAAAACAATAAAGTGTCGTGTCACAACTCTCGAAGCCATTATAACTCACCTACTTTAAATCATGAACTATCACCCTCACTTCGAGATGATCTAGAAAACTCTTACCCTTTTTATCGCTCCAATATCATTTTATCGACCAGACAAATTTGACTCTCCATTGAATAAGTTGACCTTCTTCCCGCTTAAAATAGTTAAATTTTACATTTTCGGAGACTCACTAAGTACCCTTCACAACTCTGGAAACAAGATGTGAAGTTTCATTCACGTACCTTGGTATACGAGGAGTCGTCTGGATTTTTGGTTTGACCCGAAATGATCATATGACATCCTTTTGACGCTCTTCTAGGAGCCCTACTACACCGGTTTACAACAGTAGAGAGTTGTTAAAACTAGCAAGTTGGCTTTCGTTTGGGACCACCATTTGAAACCCGGAAAGAGAAATCACGTTTCGTCTTCGCAAACCTCTAGCGTTTATACTAGAAAAATGCATGGAACATTCAGCATAGGAAAGACCAATTTTCGGGATAGTTTGGAGAAGCCATTTTGTAAGCCTCCGATCACAGTTTGATGAGGTCAAACTGGACCAGTTTCTCCTTGTTGCTCCAGAAAACTTGTCGCCATTTGAAAATAGTTTACTAGTTCTCTATCCCGTCGACTCTGATGAACTCTCCTTATATAGGGGAACTAGTAGGAGATGTCTCATTGCATGCTTCTCCATCAAACGTCAGTTATGGACATGGTTTTCTGGGCCCTCGAGTTAAC
Organism: Taxus wallichiana var. yunnanensis; assembly: GCA_018340775.1. Taxonomy (NCBI): domain Eukaryota; kingdom Viridiplantae; phylum Streptophyta; class Pinopsida; order Cupressales; family Taxaceae; genus Taxus; species Taxus wallichiana. Next base: position 153,381,656 of record CM031234.1, on the reverse strand, counting down.
TTTTGGCATTTTACAACTGGGTGAACTACAACCAGTGGCCCTAGAGAACTAACCTCCAAACGTAAACCATTCACTCCTTTTCAATTCCGTCAATTGCTTTATGAATTCTTGGTATTTTTGGGGACATGTAGAAAGTTAATTGTGGAGTGCGTGCTCATCGGAAGATAACCTTTGGAAGTAGTTTCTTAGCCTCCGAGCCCTTTTTGAACGTTTTGTAGCTAGTGAGAAAATGTAAGAATAGTAAGCTGCGGGACCTCGTAAGGTTGCCAAATCACCCTGAAAACATTTAAACACACTTAAATAACTGTTTAAAACACTATAATGAAACTTGTTGTGTGTATTAGAACTTTTGGCAAAATGATGTTTTCTCTCTCTTCCCTTCTCTTTCTCTCTCCTGGGTTACAAAATGAAGAAAAATGAAATGCAATGGATACATGTTCCTAGACCTTTTTATTTCGATTGCAAATTGTAATTATTGTTAGATGTAAATGGGAATCTGAAATATGATACTTATGATTGCTTAGGGTGGATGCCATGCCAGTGATTTATCGCTGATATCATGCTCACGTGGGTTTTGCAGGATGGAAGAACGATGACGAAAAGGGCGATGTGTGATTTAATTATTATTATTGTAATTTTTATAGGTCATTGTAAAATGAATAACTATCTAATGCAGTCTCTTGTTACCGAAAAGTTATAAATGAAATTTGTTAATATGCATGATATGCTAGTTTTAGGGATACTTAGGAAATGTGCATCTAATCACCGGTTCATTATGTTTCTTAGTTGTGTATAAAAAAAAAAAAAAAAGGGGTTGATTTATACTTAGTAAATTGAAAATCAAGTTAATACATTGTAGTACCTTCTCAGTATTTAATAAATGATTAAATTAATTATTGGGTTACCTTCTTACATTGCAAACACAATAAAGAGTTTTAATGGGAACACTCAACCCTTAATAAAATAGTCGTGCATACTTGCCTGCAAGTGTGACCCTTTGTACCATATAAGAAATTTAAGACCGTAGAACGAACTTAAGCTTTGCACTCGATGGAACACTCTAGGTTAGGTAAATAAAACCCCTAGTTGGAGTTTATCGTCATAGTCCTTTTGTCTAAGCGACACTATCGTAAACCCATGTTTAGGAATGTCTTGGTCCAACCTATCCTGAGTATGCGTTTTCCTTCTAGATTTGGTAATCACGAGAAGAATGTCCCCTCTTCAGGTCTGACACCAGGCTGAGTGGTGAAGATCACCTTGGAAGTCACCTTATGAGTCCTTGTTAGAAGGAATGACTAAGCGGTATAACCTTCCCATCGTGGAGTAGGTAGAGATATTACTCCTTGTATCCTATTGGATTTCTGGGTCTTACGAAATTAGATCTAGAAATTAACTTCATCAGTGAATGAAATCCCTGTTGGATCCAAACGACCTAAATGGAGGTCACGATATAGTTGTTCTTTGTCTTGCACTCTCGTTAGTGAACCCTTTTGTCCCTCGTAAATAAACGTCCTGTTCTGGGCTTGTGAAAATTTAGTGCCTTGATCTTTCACGAAAGGATTATAGGGTAAATACTTTTAACCTTAATCACACCTATGATAGAGATTGAAGCCCTGGGTGAAACTGGAATTAAGCTTAACCATGTGCTTCTTTAATATGTCAAACAAGTACTTTCGTAACTCTTACATTTAAAATGATGGTAATAATGAGATCCTAGTGTGACGTGAAAGTAAATCATATGAGAGTAAAACCAAAATTTGAGGTTGGGAATAATGTCACTGGGAGTCCTTGTGACTTAATTTAAGCAACTTCATGTGATACAAAGAATATGAATTGTCAAATGGTGTGATCAAACTTTGAGAAAGCAAAGGATGTATATATATATATATCAAATTTGGAATTCAACAAGTTATTGTACTATAATAATAATGATAGGGAAATAACTATTTCGTGATCGAAGGATGTTCTTGGAAAAAGGCTATCTCGAATCTATGTCTTCCTTAATCCCAAGATTTCATCTTGACATCACGTTAGATTTTCTTGTGTAGCAAGAGTAAGTTTTATACATTAAATAAACGTTTGAGAAGCAAAATCTTAACATAAGAATGGGAGATTTAAAATCTGGTAGGCATTTTGAAATATGGAAAATACTTATGTAAGTTATGAAGATTTTCATAAGGGTAAAGAGAAAAGTAAATGGTTGAACAATAAGTGAACTGTGAAACGAATTTTCAGAACATGTAGGTGGAAAAAGGGAGAAAATCATGCTTACCTAATAATGACCTTGGAAAGTTTTCCATAACTAAAATACATTTAAAGTAATGATATGTCATGGGTTCGTCGTTCCTAAAGTCACGTTTCTTGTGGTTGGGTCTTTACTAGTAACCTTCCATTGGGAAAAGTGTAGCGTCGACATGCCGATGTCATCTGCATGTGTCTATGTGAGTCGATGACTTATGTGATTGTCACATGTGTACCGAGTCTGTACTTGGAGCCCTTACTGTGTATTGTGTAGTGAGCAATGTAAGTCAAAAAAAAAAATTATCCTGGTATTTTACTGTTGTATTTGTGTGTGTAAAATGTGGGCACTACACCATTATTAAGTAATTACCCTTCCAAAATCATGTCTTTAATTAATAAACCCTCTTATTAGTAAAATCCACCTTTCAAACCCTTCAAATTATACTAGTTTTCCTCCAAATCATCTCCAAGTAGCTTCTATAAGCTAAATTTTTCCTATTAATTAATCCCAGTTGATTAATTAAACCTTCCCAAACTCACAAGAGTTTTTAATCTCTAATTTATTTGTTTTAATCATGTTTATCCTTTTCTAAATATACATTCACTTTATCCTACATTCACTAGGTTGCAAGATTCTCCCAAATTGGAAAGTTGTATAAGAAACCTAGTACACCTTGTCACACATTACACCTTTTCCTTGAAATACATTTGATCTCAATAGAGCATTTTGTTCATAAGAAACCTTGCATAAATTGAAAAAACCTCTTCGCTAAGGTTAGCATGAGAAGAGTCAAAATAGAACTCAAGCCATATTGATGAGATCTCTTCCACCTTAGTAAAACCCCTTTGATTGCACATAACTTGTGTTCGGTTCATATAAGGGATCATCTACATATCATAGAACATCTAAACATAAAAAAGGGAGGTTTACATTTAATATTAGATTTATGTTTTGTGAAATTTAGTTAGTTTTCCCTTTTATGCTCAATCATGATGTATTTGTTTAAATGAACTTAGTTAAGGACTTACTTGGTGTTAGGTCCATTCAATTATCTTAGTTAAATTTAGCATGCATACATATGGCACGCCTGGATGGGACACCCCTTTATCTCATGTGCATTCATTTATTTTTCTTAGTTTAGCTTCATTTACAATTTTTCATGCAAGTTCTTTCAATTTGTTAAAATTTCTATGTTTTTGAGCATGTATGTTGGTATTTGGTAGTGTTGAGTCTTCTTTGTAGGTATAAAGGAGGTGAAGTGCTATCAAAATTGAATCTTGACAGAAAAATTTTGAGATTTTTCTCTTTTTTGGCCATTTTCTTACATTTTTTGAAGGTACAGTTAGGTATGCTAGTATTGTTCTTCTTATACCACCATCAACTTACCTATACTACAGTGCTAGTATTGATGCTACCATCATTATGTTTGTGTCTCCATGCTAGAATTTTCACTATTATGACTATAGTTGTGTTACCTTTCTAATACTTGCTCTAGCATTGTTCCATTTGTGTTACCGTCAACTCACCCGCTCTAGCGTTGTTCTTATTGTGTTATCATTATGATACCTACATTATCATTGTTCTACTTCCACTCTTGTCAATTTACATGTGCTAGCATTTTTCTATTTGCACCACCATTATTATGCATGTGCTAGCATTATCCTACTTGTGTTACCGTGAACTTACATGAACTAGTGTTATTCTTTCTACTACCATTCTAATACATGTGCTTGTATTTTTCTATTTACGCTACCGCTATAATTCATGTGCTAGTATTATTATTCTTCTCTATTGTTCCCCTACTTGTGTAGCCATTCTCTTGGTTGCATTAGTTTGAGTAGTATGTGCGTTAGCATTCTGTAGTAAATGTCACTTCATTTTCTCAATTTTCTAGAATCTTAATTTCCATTTTTTTGTTGTTTAACGTGTATTTAAAACTCTAATATATAGTTTAATTTGTTTAAACAGTGCTAACATCTTAATTCTTCATTAAATTCCTTTTTTCGATCAAATCCATTTATGGTCTTTTCTCGCGCTCTTGAGAAATTGTGAAAATAAGAAATGACCATGATCGTTTGTTGTGTTCTTCTAAAAGTGTGCTTACAATTAAAATACTTATTAGTTTTTTGTAGGACCGCATCATTTGGAAATATTATCGAATCGGAAAAAACTACTGATATATTGCATGCAGGTTTCCTTGGTCAAAGACAAAAAAACTTTGCTAAATTTTAAACTATACAAAACATTTGCATTGCAGGTTCGGATAAGGGTTACTACCCATCTACTTAACTATGAGAGGTACTTGGGCATAACCCATAAAACTCATAATGATGATTACCACAAGAACCCCAAACTAGTTGGAACATTGAGAGGGCCAAACAAAAAACGGGTACTGCCCCATCCTAATTTAGTAGCATCACCCAAAAATTTGTCGTTATAGATTATAGCTATAAATTTTCTAGCGCATGTGATTATTCATAAAATAATTGGTGAGAGAATATCCCAAATCCCTAGGAATCCTTAAAAATAGCACCAATTAATCCCATATTATGTCGATACACCAAAACTTTACAAAGTAAAACTTTTCCTAGTTAAAACCTTGTTTTAGTGATAAAACAAGGCAAAACTTTTCTACGAGTTGCGCCACGTATTTTTCATCACAAATCATACTTCTCTCACAATTTTGGCTTCATTTATCAAAGAGAAAAACCTGAAACTCTTCCAAAATCTCATCAACCATTTTGACACTCGCTCTTGAAACTTGTTTTCCAAACTTGATTGATTGATAAAATTATGTTGTTATGATGTCTAATTTTTCCTATTTTCCTTAGACACATTTGTAACATCCAAAACTAGGGAAACACCCATTTCAAGTCGTTACGCTACCAAAATTTCAAATATTTTCCTTGAAATTTTTCATCATGCATCTCAAAACTTTAGAAATCTTCACTTTCCAGCCATTACACTACCTATTTTTACCTAGATCCCTTGTGAGATACATAAAAACATTCAAAATCTTCACAAAATGTTCATTTTATAGTTTTTACATTTTCCAAATCAACTTAGACAGTATTTACACAACACACATTCCATCATGGAACCTATAACACGTCTAGAACATACAAGGTGTGGGTCTAACCCTTTTCATATTCCCTTATAATCATCCACTGATGAGGAACGGGAACTTGTTAATCATAGTGTGGGAGATGAAGAAATCCCACGTAACATCTTTGAAATTGATCTTACACACATAGATAACTATATCTTTCAAAAAAATACCAAGTCTTGCTCCACCTGCAGTAGAAGTAGGGGCTAAATTATCCTATGATTTTGATCCAATCTTCCACACTAGCATCAGATCAAGCGAGAAGAACAAATAGAACCACCTCCGTTTAGAAATATTGAAGATATATTACACCATGAACATGTCTACTGCATCGATACAACCTGAAGATCAAAATGAGGAAGCGGATGCATCCAAAACTAAAGATGGAACTTGTATACCTTTTGTTAGAATAAATCATGAAGCTATAATAGAGGGTGAAGAACCCCAAGATAAACCAAAAAATGAAGATGCCATCATGTAACAATAATTACAAGCTCTTTGTCACCAACTAGCCACTTTAGCTTCTCAAGTAAATATGGATACACATAGAGTTTCTCACACAGACAAACCTAAAGTGACATATACTACACACTATACTGAAAACCATGGTAGTGAAGCCTCCAAATCTAATCATACACATATATTCACCACATCATTACATGGCCAAATTTTTGACCAAGAATGGTAGTCTATGAAATACACACTTGTTGGCCTACAAGAAAATAACATGGGACACAATAAAAATATCAGTTTGAAGAATTGTGTCCCTACCCCTTTGATCGAGAGATGTTACGTACTCCCTTTCCACAAAGATTTGACTGCCCTAAATTTGAAAAATATAGGGAAAATGTGATCCTCACGATCATGTAAAAGACTTCTTCATGGCCTCGTCAAGAAGTTTTTATAGTGATAATTATCTTATTTTCTTATTTCCATGGAGTCTTAGGGGTCAAACACTTGAATGGTTTATCCATCTCCCCAAAGGGTCTATTTTTACTTTCTCATATTTATCTAATAAATTTGTTTTCCACTTTTCATTTAATATGGAGAGTGTAGGAATAAATGAATAAGACTTCCCCTTTTATAATTGTTTTGTATGGTTATGCGGTTGTAACCGCTAACTAGTTTTGTAACCGTCTTTGCATAATAAATACCCGGACACACAACCCATTTGGACAGTGTGCATTCCGGTTTCTCTTCATTCCATCTTTGTACATTCTATTCTTTCTTTTTCCTTTCTCTCTCTACATATTCTAACAGTGGTATTAGAGAGTGGGGCAAGCATAGAGAGGAAGAGAGATATTTTCGTGACAGTCCCATTAGGGCACATGAAAGAAATCAAAACTTTTTCGTGAAGCTCGAAAACGAATCATAGACTTCCGCATTCATCTTTGTCATTACCAGCTATCTGAAGATAAAATAGAGGTGCAAGGGCATGATGAAGACTCAAGAAAAATCATGGGTTTTTCATTGATAGATTTTAAAACGACAATGACATATGAAAATCTGCAATGGAAATCAAGGGCGCACCATTAGGCACAAAAATCACCATTTATGTCAATCGCGAATCGAAGAATACACTCGCATTTTCTTTACCAAAAAAAAAAAGTCACGAAAATACAATCACGAATGCAACATGAAATGGCACATTTTTCAGGAAATTAACAGTATTTTCGAGCACGAAAATACAGTCGCGATTTGCGCTAATATGCTGCATTTTACAGTCACGAATTGCTAGGGCACAAATATTTTTCAAAGACAGAAGAAAAAAGACTCCCTGCGCTAGGGCACGGAACTGTGCAACTGGTATTTTATTTTATTTTATTTATTCATTGCCAAAATACGCAGTTGTATTTATTCTATTAAAATGGAAATGCCCATAGAAAAATATTCTGGTCTAAATTTTCATACATGGAGAGTGAAAATACAAATGCAACTTATGAATAAAAATTTGTGGGGCATTGTAAACGGGAAAGAGACAACACCTACCAATACATCGAAATTGTTAGAATGGCAAAGCAGAGATGATAGAGTGAAAGATATTATTGGCCTTGCTCTCTCTGACTCTAAACTTCATCATGTATACCTAGACAAATCATCGAAGGACATTTGGGATACTCTAAATAAATTATTTGGAGCGAAAGCAGTCAATGCCAAATTTTCCCTGAAACTTCAGTTATATAGGTTCAAAATGGATGACGGAGTCTCTATGTCAAGCCACATCAATAATCTAAGGTCCTTGATCAGACAACTAGCAGAAGTGAAAGCTGCAATTGAGGACGAAGATGCCAAAGCTATCCTATTAAATAGTTTGTCTTCAAAATATAGCAATGTAGTTTTTACTCTCAGTCAAATTCAATCTCAATCTCTGGATGATATGATAGCAGCTCTTCTAGCTGAGGAAAAACGAACTACAGAGGATGCAGAAGGTCATTCCCAGCAAGAAAGTGCATTCTATTCTAGAACCAGAAAATATCATAGAAGATCAGATAAGTCGGAGATTGAATGTCATTATTGTAGGAAAAGAGGTCACACAGCATGGGATTGTCGTGTTCGAGCCAATGATGTGCTCAAGGGTAAAGTCATATCAAATACAGCCAATATAGCCATGGTTGAAGACCCACCAGATGCAGAAGGTAGTGAGGACAGTGACGAATACGTGCTATAAAGATGCTCTAAACTTTGAAGGCAAGAAAGGATACAGGGTAGATGAAGCTCGGTATGGATGGTTGCTCAGATAGTTTGGGAGACTGTGGATCTTGGGAATTATACCCTCATGAGGGTCATGAGACAACTTGATGGAGCTTGTGGATGGCTCAATATGGATGGTTGTCCAATAATTCGGGAGATCTGTGATTCGGGAGTTCGGGAGGTGGAATCCGGGAACTCGGGAATTCAGCTTGGGAACTACACCTTTATGAAGGTTACGAAGCAGCTTGATGGAGCCCTACCTTATCATAGCATTGCTTTCAAAGTGAAAGTGTTTGAAGATTGTCTAGTTCTATTTTGTTAGATTGTTTTTTTTTTTAGTTATGTAGGGTAAGTCTTAAGATGGGGTGTAGGAATAAATGAATAAGACTTCCCCTTTTTATAATTGTTTTGTATGGTTATGCGGTTGTAACCGCTAACTAGTTTTGTAACCATCTTTGCATAATAAATACCCGGACACACAACCCATTTGTACAGTGTGCATTCTGGTTTCTCTTCATTCCATCTTTGTACATTCTATTCTTTCTTTTTCCTTTCTCTCTCCGCATATTCTAACAGAGAGATATCACAATGTTAGACTTATGTATCTCCAAATAAATAAACAATGATAACTTCATAGCTTTCATACAACAATGACGGAGGTTGGCTAGTGGCTTCCCTGTTCCATCCCAGAGAAACAACTTGTGAGCATATTTGTGCCAAACTTACACCCTAAAATTGCCTTCCATTTTCAAATGCATTGTGTAGGCACATTTGAGGAATTTATATAAAATGGAAGCTAAAAAGAAAAGGATTTTATCAGCTAAAGGGGTCTTAGAACCCTTTCAAAGAGATGACTATGAATGAAAACCTATAGACAAATCAAAATTCTTCAACAAAAATAAGAATGTCATAGGTGATGGAATCACTTATTATAAACATGTGCAAGCAATTCATAACACTCCACATTTAAAAAGCATGCATGGACTAATTAAATCGAAGTTAAATGCAAGGAATAAAGTCCACTCATAGAGCCTCTGTCATCGATCCTCAAACATCTTAATTCAGCCAATATGGTCAAATTTCCAACCACCCACATTTAATAGATGATGCACCTAAACCATCATGGTACAAAGACCACGAATATTGTTGATTAAGAAAATATATAATTTATAGATGCCTAAATCTAATGCAATGTAGTAGTAAATGAATAAAAATGAAGTATATAATTTGACCCAAGCAAATAAGCAATTAAGATTTAAAACCCTAAGTGCAAAGAGGAGATAAAATGACTTAGCTTTTTTGTAATTAATCTTGGGCTGTTCTAAAGTGATGAACTAAGAAATATTAAGTGCAAATTATCACAATAAAACCCAAAAATTTATAGAGATGGAAGAATATGCTAGAATGGGGTGCCTGGAATAGATCGAGGTCACTGTGGGCACTTCAAACCAGATTGGGCACTGTGAATACCTAAAATCTCATTAAACCATCTTAGACTAACCACAAGGTGTTCACTTTCCTTCATTTCTTGTTGCTAGTAGGTTACACGATGATTTTCGATGTCATTAATAACTTTGAAATAAAGATTTCACCTGTAAAATCCTCAAAAGTGCATCAAATTCCAAAAAGAAAATAAATCAAATGAGGGGTCAAACTGTCCTCGGATGTCAAACAAGTGATATTATAACTAAGTACTACACTACATTTCAGAGCCAATGTAGTTCTCTATGTGTGTGAATAATTGTGCCCTAGGTGGCTCTTGTGCATGTCACACTTGATAGCGAGTAAATAGCTATATGTAGAAGATGCAAGTAGATGTGTGCATGGAATAGAATGAGCTTCCCCTCCTAAGAATTATATGCAAAAGAATTCAGTCTGTTTCCCTTGAATAGATGCTAGAATGGATGCTTTAATGTTCTTGAATATCCTTTGGATGCAACCTTAGGTGGTGATAGCTAATGCTTAGTGATTGGTCTTTTATGATGGTCACATAACTTCATATTTATGTGATTCCCTTGCTTAAATTTAGTAATTAACCTGAAAAGGCTGACTACCAAAAAGATAAGATTCCCAAATGGATAGAAAGGACCCAAAATATGTGAGTAAAGTACAAAGAGGTCAAGGATTCCCATAGGGGATGGGGGCACCTAATCTTGACCGTGTCTGGATGGGCGCTCATGTCTAGACTTGGAGAAACCAAGGTTCAAAGGTCAGACTAGGAAAGAAGGTGTGTAAGACCAAAAGTGGCAACAAAATCAAGAAAAAATGGCCAAAGACATGGGTTAATTAGTATTTTTCTTACTTGAGAATCATATTAATAGTATTATTTGATCAAGACTAGACATATACCCAAAGAGTGTTATTTTGTGTGTACAATTGTGAGTATCAACGTGTTAAAGGTCACGACACGGATCGGTGTATGAAATTGAAAAACTTCATTCCAAATATCCTAAATTGAGGATATATTGAACTTGACACATAGAAAACCCCCAAATTTTCCAATGATTAGTTAGGGATCTATAAATAATCATTCCTAAAACATAAACAAGAAAAAAAGATGGATCAAGGTCAACTCTCTCAAAAAACATTACCACCACGTTGTTTCTCAAATAGCCAATCCATTTGATTCTCTTATTGGCTATGTTCATCCTATTTTTGACCATATCAACACCATAAAAATAAAATCCTAAGAGTGTTTCATTACAATGTAATGCACTTTCCTTGTTTTCTCGGACACCATTTTTCTACTCCTTTGGATATTCATTATGATCTCTTAGAACATCTTGAGAAGACAACTGCCAAGATTTCTATCTTGGATCTTCTTAAGATATCTATTGTTCACAAGGAAATCCTCTATAAGACCCTCCAGGAGTCAAGAGTTCCCATGAACATTGATGCTTCACACTTCCAAGCCTTGGTTGTGCATATCACCCCATCCGAAAAAATCATTTTTATCTAAAATGAGATTCCTACAGACAATTATACACATAACTTACCCTTGTATATAGAAGTGATCATTACTCGTAAAATGATTAATAGGGTTCTTGTGGACAATGGATCCGGTCTTAACATATGCACTCTAAATCTTGTGAAAAAATTGGGACATACTGATGTTGAATTAGATCCTAATGTGATCACCATTAAGGTTTATGATAATGCATAATGATAATTGGTAGGAACAATCACTTTACTATGGAAGTTGGGTGTGTCACGTACAAAATAAGATGTCATGGCATTGACTTGGAACTTCCATATAATATTCTCCTCAATATCCCATAGATCCATGCCATGTAAGTCATTCCCTCCACTTTTCACTAGTGTATTAAATTCTATTACCAAGGACAAGAGCTTATAATTTTGGGTGACCCCCAACCTTTTTCCCATTGCAGAGCATTGGCTAGCCATTACCCCACAACTTATGAGTGTCCTTCTACATATTTGGATTTTGAACTTAAATTATAGGCCCTCACCTCTCATGTCAATCTGGATACACTTCATCATCACGAAAGTGGTGCTTCTACCTCCATTTCCAAATTGAAAATCCAAATGAAAATCCAAATTGAAAATCCTTCATACCGGATGTGGAGAATATGACCTCTAACATGCCCTCCTTATAACCAACCTTCCCATATCACCCAAAACAAGTGGTAGGCCCAAATTTCAGCTGCATAGAACTCATGAGACTTTTAGTATCAATAAATTCACCCCTAGTGACCTTCTGGAAAATGAAAAAATGGGTAGCACCTATACATCTCAATCATCTGATGATAATATGGCCTCTTCCTATTAATCCCCAGACTATATTATCCCAAACAAAATTATGTATGTCATGGCATACCAAGGATATACATGTGGTTTACATGAATAGGGTGTGTGGGAATCTCTTCGACACATGAAAAGATGGATAGATATGGCGTTGGTATCCATCCTTATTATGGGCATAACCTCTAGATTTTGATGTCACATCTTATGAATGTAAGGATATCTCTTCTTATTATGACACCGAGCCATGGTCCCCTTGTAGTCTCTATGAAGACCTTGCCTCCACAAACCTATTTTCTAACACTATTATTTTAACCCTATCCCCTCCACAACTAAACTAGATCTTGTACACCCCTCCCTTATTGATTAGGACCAAAAATGACACATAAATTTATCTATTTTAGAATGAAGAAGCAATTACAGAGTTCATGGGGCTATGTGATGACATTCCTATAGGATATCACAAGAAAGGATTCACTATCAACCTTGATGCATATGCGTATTTTAGGGAGGAGGCTGAGTTCTATGGTCAAAAAATAAAAATAGGCCAAAATATCTTTAAAAAACCTAAAAATAAAAAATCCAATTCCCATATTGAAAACCTTTTTAAGGCACTTACAGATAATCAAAATGAAAAATAAAAAATAGATAATATAAGTGATCATTCTATTGGTGAAAATATCATTGAGATGTTAATAGAGAAGAGCTCAATCTCCCTCTTGATCCTACGTGTATGGAAGATGGTTTAAAGTTACTAGTTTGAAGAGACTATTGACATAAACATTGACACAAAGGAAGAGCCTAAAATTTTTAAGCTAGGAGCTTCTCTTTCTACACATGAACTGAAAAACATTCACTATACTTCTTAGAGAGTTCTTGGATGTATTTTTTGGTCCTATGTAGACATGCTAGGCTTAGATCCTTCTTTGGTGGTGCATAACTTAGTTTTGCATGAATCAGAAAATCCTATCAAACAAAAATTACATGAAATTCATCCAGTGTAGCTCTTTTGGTAAAAGACAAGCTAGAGAAGTTCCAGTAGTCAATTTTATCAAACCCATTGATTATTCAGAGTGGATCTCCAATATCATTCATGTTCATAAAAACTAGTTGAATCGGAACTACACGGACTTTAGGGACATTAATAAATCATTTCCTAAAGATGATTTTCTCAGGATGGAAGTAAGGCATTTGTACGATAATAGTGGATCCTCTTCCTAATATCAACATGATTGTCAATTCTACAGTAGGTCATGGAATTCTATCCCTCATGAAAGGATTTTCTTGCTATAACCAAATCAAAATAACTGAGGAGGATTACCATAAAACTTCCTTTACTACTCTGTGTGGTACCTTTTGTTATCAAGTCATTACTTTTGGCCTTAAGAATGCATGAACCACATATCATGGTGTCATGATTGTCACATTTCATGATATGTTGCATGATATTGTAGAGGACTATGTGGATGATATCCTTGGCAAGTCCAAAACCATAAAAGAACACTCAATAACCCTTTATTGTATCTTTGAGTGACTACAAGATTATAAGGTCAGATTGAACCCAAAAAGTGTGTTCGATGTTATTTCAGGTAAACTATTGGGATTCATTATGTCTAGATGAGTAATTGAAGTGGACTTGGAAAAGGTCGCTACTATTATTGAAATGCCTCCTCCCAAGAACCTTAAGCAGATGTGTAGCTTACAAGGAAAAATTTGGGCTATTTTCAGGTTCATCTCCTAACTTATAGATAAATTCCATTCTTCACCCATATTCTCAAAAACTATGTTGATTTCTATTGGGGTCCTGACTGTCAAATCATTTTCCCTATCAAGCAAAGATTTTGACCAATCTACCTAATCTAATGCCACCTACCCCAAGTGAACCCTTGTTGTTACATATCTCTGCTACTCAATTTTCTATAGGCATGATCTTAGCACAATATGATGACCAACACAAAGAAAGATCCATCTATTATCTTATTTGTACCTTGAACTCTCACTCATTAAGCTAAATGTGGATTTATGCCTAATTTGATGTTATTGTAGCAGTAAAATAAATATGCAATTAAGTACATAAATGAATACTCAAGAAAACTAAGAAATAAATTATGAAACCCTAGTTATAAGGAGGAGAAGAAGGTACTTAGTTTATTCATAATTAATTTTGAACTATACCAAAGTGATGACCAAGTGAAAAGAGTAGTAAGATAATCACACATAAACCCAAAAAATGTAGATCTGGAGAAATAGGATGGGCTGGGGTGCTTAGAGAGGGACAAGGGCACCCGTGGGTGCCCTAGGTATGTTTCTAGGTGCATGGGTCTGTGGAAAATCTCAAGAAACCTCCTTTAGGTGGTCATAATATGTTTGATGTTAGTTGCCTTTGGTCACTCCGAGGTCACACTAAGATCATCGAGGTCACTGTAAACCTGCAATAAAATATGAACCTGCAAAACCCTCAAATAGACATCAAATCCTTAAAAATAAAGATGCAAAATAAGGGGTCAAACTATCTTAAACTATCTTAATGTTGAATTTACGACTAAGAAATTCACTACATCTCAGACCCAATGTATTTCTATGTGTGTGTGTGGAATTGTGCCCTAGGTGACTCTTGTGTGAGTCACACTTGATAGTGAGAAAATAAGCTAGATGTAAAGAAATGTAATAGATGTGTGCATGGAATAGAATGAAATTCCCTCCTATGAAGTGTGTATGTATAATAACCATCCCTTATGTCCCTTGTGATGGTTCTAGATGGATGTAATGAAGCTCTTATATGCTTAATGGATGCAACCTTAGGTGGTGATAGATAATGATTAGTGTTTGGTCCTTTATCATGATCACGTAACTTTATATTTATATGATTCATTTTCTTGAATTTCAGAATTAACCTCAAAAAGGTTGAGTACAAAGGGGTCAAGGGCACTCAAAGGGGATGAGGGCACCTGGTGTTGGCATCCTGGTTGGGCACTGGTGTCCAGGATGATAAAATTCAAAGTATAAAAAGGCAAACTAAGCAAGTAAGGGTGTAAGACCAAAAGTGGTAACAAAAATTAAAGAAAGGTGGCTAAAGACATGGGTTAATTAGTACTTTTCTTGCTTATGAATCACATGAATATTATTATGTAATCAAGACTAGATAATTACCCAAAGTGCATGATTTTATGTCTACACTTATGAGCTCAATTATTCACAGTTGAAAAGGTGTGATTGGCAAAAGTGTTCTCTTTCCAAAATATTTTCCGTTACCATCTTAACAAAAAAACCAAGCTCATATATAAATTTGACCTACTCAAATACCTCTTATCCAAACTCACTTTTACCTAAAGGATGGTCAACTAGATCATATTACTTAGTGAGTTTGACATTGAATATGTTAACCAAAAATTAGTGAAATGACAAGTGTTTTCTCGATCAACTAGTGGAAGCACCATTACTAGGTATAGAACCACTTAGTTTGGATCTTCTAAATTCTTCCATTTTATACATTAAATAATATTCTACATGGAAAATCTAATTTTATGGGTCATTCACATTTAATGGCTCAGGGGCAGGAGTTGTTCTTATTACCCCTACAAGTGATCTTATCCCACAAGCTTTCAGAACTTGGGTTTCCTTGTACAAAAATATTGTTGAGTATGAAGCCCTTATTATTCATTTAAAATTAACTATCAATTGGAATATTAAACAAGTTAGGTTATATGTGACTCACCATAATCATCAAACAAGTGAATGATGAGTACAAAGTCAAAGATGAGAATCTTATTCCATATAAATGCATGGTAGACATCCTGAAAGAATACTTTGTTTAAATTACCTTCCAACATGTCCCATGAACACATAACAGATCAGCAGATGATATGGTTATCATTACATGTTTTCTATGATTATCGCTTGAGACATCATAGATTTACATTCCTTATTGGTCATTTAACGGTTATCTCCTTATAACATATAGGAATCATGTTTGCTATGTGAAGTTTTTGGTCCATTTTCCACCTAGTATGTATACATATATAATTACTTACAAGATGGTACCTTCCCACCCGACATTTCCCATTCCCAAAAGAAAACCCTTATCCAACGAATAGTGTATTACACCCTCCTTATGGGAACTCTCTATCGTCGAGGTTACGTTGGTATTTTGTTACGATGTCTACATTCATAAGAAGTTTTCCAAGTAACTAAAGAAGTGCACAAAGTCATATGTGGTGCTCACACTAGTGGCATGCCCTCACAAAGAAACTTTTGCGTGTAGGTTAATATTGGCCTACCATGGAAAAATAGTATTACCGATGCGTACAAGAATGTGTCTTGTGTCAAAGAAACAACAACTTGATCCTTACATTGTCTCAATATTTACAACTCATCACTACATCGTGGCCATTTTCCAAATGGGGGATCGTTCACATAGAGAATCTTACACAAACTTCATTTGATAGCCATAAACACATCATCACTGCAAATAAGTACTTTACCAAATGGGTGGAGGTTGTTCCTCTCACCTATGTTATCGGTGTTCAAATATCAAAATTTATCATAAACCACATTATTGATAAGGTATGGAAGAGATTAAACCAAGATAATAACACCGAATAATAATAATCTTTGTATTATATTCAATCTCCTTGATACGAGATACATCCATATGTATAGGAAATAGACTTCTAAATAATAGGAAGTAGCTATAACAACTCACTAACTTGCATGAGTTGTTTTGAACACACTAACCAAATATAATTGTTATTATTATTTTATATAACAACTAATAACAGATTTACTAACACATACTTACAACATAATAATTACTTCACATAATTATAATTTACTAATGGAGCACTAACAATATAATTTCCTAACACATTATCATATGTGGTGCTCACACTAGTGGCATGGCCTCACAAAGAAATTTCTACTTGTAGGTTATTATTGGCCTACCATGGAAAAATATTGTTACTAGTACGTATAGGAATGTGTCTTGTGTTAAAGAAATAGCAACTTGATCCTTACATTGTCTCGATATTTACAAATCATCACTACATCGTGGCCATTTTCCAAATGGGAGCTCATTCACATAGAAAATATTACACAAACTTCATATGATAGCCATAAACTCATCATCACTACAAATAAGTACTTTACCACATGGTTAGAGATTGTTCCTCTCACCTATGTTACCGATGCTCAAATATCAAAGTTTATCATGAACCACATTATTTGTCATTATGGAATCCCTTTTGCTATTGTTTCTAACAATGGTAAATATCTTAAGAACAAGAAAGTGAAGACGTTGTGTCAACACTTTAAAATTCACCAAAAGTGGTCTACCCCTTATTACCCTCAAGGTAATGGGCAAGATGAGGCCACTAATAAAACCCTTGTTCGTATTATGGAAAATTTGGTCAGTAAAATAGGTCATAATTGGCATCTCTAGATCCATCCTACCTTATGGGCTTATCATACTTCCATCCACACACCTACAAGTGCAACCCCATATTCCCTTATATTTGGAATTGAATCCATTATTCCCTTAGAGATCAATCTTCCTCTTTGCAAATATCCTTGAAAGACTATCTAGATAATGAAGAGGATTACAGAGTGGTTAGACTGGCAGAGCTCGAGCTACTTGATGAAAAATACCTTCATACCTTGGATCACCTCAAAGTTATCATAATTAAATATGTCCTAGCTACAACAAGCACATTACATCTCACACATTTTATGTTGGAGATATTTTTCTTAAAGAAAACCAATTCAATACAACTAAGGAATGTGAAAATAAAGGAAAATTTGAGCCGAACTGGTTAGGGACATAAATTGTGGATGCAAAATTTAGTTCTAGAGACTATGAAAATACCTATCCTAATGGTTTAGAGCTCTGATATCCCATGAACGTCATGCATATCAAGATTTTCTATACATAAGCTTAGAGGAATTTCCCAAAAAAAAAAAAATTTAAAAAAAAAAAGTAGAAATAAATTCATTCAAACGTGAAAACCATGCAATTATGGCACTTTGGACAGTCCTTTGGTGAAAACTAGTTTCTGCACCATAGGAGGATTTGTATTTTCACAAGAACCTCGCACTTGGGGAATCATCGCTACTTCCTATATTTTCATTGGCTTGCATTCGTAATCTTGTTAAACCTATCCCTCTTGGCCTTGATCTATCTTATCTTATTCTTGTATATATATGTAGGCAATTTTCCTTGTATATTCTCATCTCTCGTTGGGGGCATCTTGGAATTTTGTTCTCCTGTACATAGTTTTGGAAAATCCTAGAAAATCCAAAAACATTCAAAATCTTTAAAAATCCTAAACCTTTGAAAAATCCTAAAAATTTTAAACATTTGGATAATATTAGAAAATCCTAAACATTCAAAAACATTTGAAAATCCAAAAACATTCACAAAATCTAAAAATCCAAAAACATTCAAAATATCAAAACCCAAAAACAATGAAAAACTAAAAACACTAAACATTGGAAACTATACCACAAAACATCCTACTTCAACACTTGCTAGTTCTAACACACAACATGAAAATCATCTTGTGATCTTATTTCATCAAAAAATCTTGTTTGCTTACTATGTTTCTTCTCAACATATATCGTTGCTCGAGGTAGTTTCATAGTGCACATTTTCTTTTCTTGGGACTTCTATGTCCTCCATCCAATCCCTTGCATGTATCCTTGTTTGGGGCACCATTTTAACCCTTGTCATATAACTCGAACATTTGGGTATTGAAGTGGATAGCAAAAATATTGGTACAATTATCTTAAACATTGTTTGTTTGAGTGTATTTGATTGCACTTCTTTTCTTGTTTGTTTACTTTTTCACATTACATTGTTGTATTTTACTTTGAGTTAGTTCTTTAGCATTTTACAAAAATTGGTATTATGGATTTTCATGTCATTTTACCTTTTTTTGTATGCTTACATCAAATAAAAGGGTGCTTACTGAGCCATGATGGTATGTAAGTTATGTTACAATCTTCCCATCCCTCATCATATCCAATACATCATCTATCTTGTTTCCTTGTTCTAAGTAGCATTTCCTCTAACTAACTTTTCATCCTAACTATCATCTATCATCCATCCTACTAATTTTTTCTTCTACCCATACAAAATAAAATTGTCTACTATCTTTGAAATGGCATCGCTCATGTTACACCACATCAAAGAGGGAAAATGTAGACACCTAATTTTGACCACACAATTTTAATACTAAAATTTCACTAATTATCTTCTTTCCTGTCATTTCATTATAATTATTTATTTTTTGTTAATTATCTAATATCCCCCATCTTCTTGGTTAATTAACGACATTTTGTTAATTAACTAGCCTTGTCCCTCATCTTGGATGCCAATTAACATCACTTCGTTAGTTAAAATCCTCTTTTAATTAATTAATTAATCATTATTAATTAATTACCCTTCCAAAATCTTGTATTTAATTAATAAAACCTCTTATTAGTTGAAACCCCTCTCAAACCCTTCAAATTCTACTAATTTCCCTCCAAATCATCTCCAAATGGATTCTATAAGCTAAACTTGGCCTATTAATTAATCCCAATTGATTAATTAAACCTTCCCAAACTCCCATGAGTTACTAATCTCTAATTAATATCTTCTAATCATGTTTATCCTTTTCTAATTCTACATTCACTAGGTTGCAAGCTTCTCCCAAATTGGAAAGTTATATAAGAAACTTAGTACACCTGTCCTTGAAATATATTTGATATCTCAAGAGAGCATTTCCTTCATAAGAAAGCTTGCATAAATTGAGAAACCTCTTTGCTAAGGTTAGTAGGAGAAGATTCAAAATGGCACTTAAGCCATATTGATGAGATCTCTTCCACCTTAGTAAAACCCCTTTGATTGCACGTAACTTGTGTTTGGTTCATATAAGGGAGCATCTACATATTGGAGCACATCCAAACATCAAAATGGAGGTTTACATTTAATATTAGATTCATGTTTTGTGTAATTTAGTTATCTTTCCCTTTTATGCTCAATCATGATGTATTTTTTTAAATGAACTTAGTTAAGGACTTACTTAGTGTTAGGTCCATTCAATTAGCTTAGTTACATTTAGCATGCATACAAACAGCTTGGAATGATTAATTTCAAAATCAAACCTCCTTATTCCTACTTTCTAGATCTCCTCATATGAAGGAAAATAATATTTACAAAATGACCTTTAGATTTGTATGGAAATCACTGGGAAATAAGATATTTATGAGACACCGAGTAATAATGGTGTTCAAGGATTTCATTACTAAATTAAATTGGTTATAGAATAACTCCAAAATCCATGCCGCTTTAAACTAGAGGCCTCTATTCTAAAGACCAAATAATAGTGAACTAGAAAAATGACACTAATGGGAATAGGTTATATGACCTATGTTAGGACCTCATGGAGCAATATAAGGTTTTGAATTACATCAACGAACTCTCACCTTGTATTCTTGGGAAGATGGATTTATCAAATTTTGAATTTATGCACTAAGAATACCAAAATTTTCACAACTATCAAGTACAAGGAAAAGATAAAGTAGTATTTACCCTCTTCATATAATGTCATGTGCAATTCCTATCTCACATATAACACACCATCTCAACCCTCTTGGCATAAGCGAACACACATCACAAGGGAAAGCAACCTCATAAGATCATGTAACACCACAAGGATCATGCACATTTTACCTCAAAAAAGGTAATATGAAGTCAAGTGGACATTCATCTCATCAACAAAGATGACATATCCATGAAAATTTTAAATTTTGCACACAAAAATTATTTCTTGCACATCTATATTAGGTTCTACGGTCACAATGGACATTGAGTTAGCTAATTATTATCCTAGATTACCAAATCCATTACCATCAACACTTTGGAGGAGCGTATGTATCGTTTATAATAAATTTTGGGTTAAAAGGTAAATATTCCATGGCAATCATTGATGGTGGGAGTCAAAATAACATCATCATGCAATATGTAGCTCAATACCTTGCATTCCTACATTAGCACATCCTTTCCCATACTAACTTGGGATGTACATTTATATTCCAATGAATTAAACTATAATACATAAAATTTAGGAATGTTGCCCTTAAAATTCCATAACATTGAAATAAGAATTTTAAGCTTGAAAATTTATAAAAACAAAGGCGTAAAATGATTGATGAAAAAATATTAGACAACAAATTATGTTGTTAATCAGATATATGGAAGGAAACATTCATTATACAATAAATATCTTTAAAAATAAATAATAACCAAGAAAATAAAAAACAAACATAAAAATTATATGGTAAGAAAACAACATCATAGGTGGGTGGAGCATAAGAGCATTTTGTGTTGATATGGTACTAGTTTTTACTAGAGTTTGATTGAAGTGTATAAATTAAGAGTATTTCATGATGTATACTCTCATGCTCCCTCACAAAGAAGAAATCACGTGTTTTTTCTTCAATACATACATATCATGGCATTTTCTCGTATACATACATAGAAAACTCATATGTAGTTCTCCCACCTAGGGGAAGCAATTGTTAATAATGCAATATTTATACATCTTCGTGTAATAATAAACACTTATAAACAATATAAATGTGTTTTATACTTCAGCCCTATCTATTAGAATAATATATTAAGCGTTTGAAAATATTAAACTGGTATAATTCATAGGTTATCATTTGTGTTATTCATGTTTCTCTTTTTTTATTGATGTGTTTTCCTATTAGTGAATTTTTATATATAGGGATATCTTGTGTTGAAATTGGAACCTAGTGGCATACAAAGGTTGATACCATAGACTTGAAACAATTGCAAACAACAATAACAAAAGGAGTGAGACCTAAAAAGTGGTGAAAATGGACCATCTTATAACATGGTCAATCATGTCCTAAGGCTTAGAAAATGGTACTTGAGTCTTAAAACATTTCAAAATATCTTTGTAACTTAGTAAAATAAGATGATAATAACTAGAATCAAGCATATATGCTCACTATCAAGCCATGTGACAAAAAGGACTAGACATTGTGCCACTAAGTATCATTTTCCTATTTAATCCTACACATCATTCGATACAAGATCCATGTGAATGGGTATTTGTGCCAATTTTTATGTCCGCGTTAGTGCAAAATTTGACATTCTTGTCCTAAAGACTAGAAAAGTGTAAGAGCTTCAAAAATATTAAGATATCTCAAAGTGAATTAGAAAAATATGATGTTAAAGACTAGAATAAAGCATTAGACACTCCTGTCAAATCATATGACACTAAAAAGGACTAGACATTGCACCATTAAGTTCCTTTATACCAAAAAGTAGAACTAGTTGAAAATTGTACATAACACAAGGGCAAGGACAACACGTCCATTGTAAGATAACACAAGGAACACATGTCAATAAGAACCTAAATTTAACTAATATTATTAAACACATAAATACACTATCACCAAAGCAATTAACTAGTTTTGGTAAAAATAAGCGTCTAAAGGAATTTTTTTAATTTAACAAACTCACTTTCACACATTATTTCCAAAAAACTCTATAAACATTATAAATAGATTTTTTTCTAAGAATATAAATTTTATTTTATTTAATTCAATTAATAATAAAAGAATATTTTAAAGATATCTTGAAGTCATGTTACAATTGTCAAAAAAAAAAATTGCCTTTCTAAACTTATTGAATATTAGGAAAATCATCATACAAATTATTTAGATAAATGTAACATCTATTTACACATTTTGTGTGTTTTTAACAATAAAATATTTATAATTTTTTGAATTAATATCTCATATTACATTAATATAGATTTAAATTGAGATTTTTAATATGTATAAATATATGTTACAAAGTAAAATATATAAAAGTTGTTTTATATATTGCAATTAGATTGATTCACATAGTTGTAAAGGATATATTTCCTTGATTGAACTTTCTTGTTTCATGATCAACAAAATTTATCAATAATGTGTAGCAAACATTTTAACAATCATGGTCCACATGGCTAAGATTTGACACATGCCATGTTGGTTTTTCCATGTTTTGAATGTTTTTTACATTTTGAAAAAATGTTTTTTTTTATTATTGGCAAATAGTTTTTTGAAAGGGACTATACCCTTGAATACAAAAGAAGGCCTGAGAGCCGGAATAAGAGTGAGAAACAGAAAATGGATCAAGATCCAAGTGTTACAATGAAGCTCTAAGTAGCTCAGAAACAGCTACTCAAACGAGACAAAACAGCAAAACAACGGAAAAAAAACAAGTAAACCGACCGCAGAGAAACAACAAAAAAACAACTAAAAGCAGCAGAAGCATCCAGAACTACTTCTTGGCAGCTTTATCGATACTGATCTTGACTCTCTTCCAGGCATGAAACATACCCAAAGCAGTCATATGGGCAGCATCAGTCTTATCAAGCTCCTCAATGGTTCTTTTGCTTTCTTTTTCGTTGCCCCAAAGTGCAGCCGGGACACCGCTGAGGTTGGAAACACTTTTGGCATGACCCTCGATGAACTCCTCAATCGCCCTAAAGGCTGCAATGTTGTAATCATGTCTAGTCTTGGCCTTCCCTAAGCGGGAGTCTAAGGAGGTCAGCTTCTTGTATATGTCTTCAATCTGACTGCTATCAATGTTCCCCTCCTCCTCCATGCTTTTCTTGCCTTTCTGTTTAGCTAGGTTCTTGACCTCATCCTTCAGCAATTTCATCTCAGCCTCTAAGGCCTCCAACCTCTTAGAAGAGCTATCCATCCGCACCTCCCGGGGACTGGCACTACTGATATTCAGCAGGTCATGTGCAATCTCAAGTTCAAAAGGCTCCTTCTCCATAGCAAGAGTCTCAAGGTTGAGCCTCCTGGAAGCCCTGGTGACTGGTCTCTTAGAGGTAGAGGCGAGGTGGGTGACGGGAGCAGCAGCAGGGGGAATGGAAGGAGAATTTTGTGCAGCCGGCATGGGGGTGGCAGCAATAAGGAGGAGGGGCGCGGCGGGGCAGCCGGAGAAACCATCAAATACATATTTTTGAAAAAATGTTAAACCATCAATTTATGATGCAATATTTTTTACAAAACATCAATTTCATTAAGTTTTATATATTATTTGGGAAATACATGTATGTAGCTTATATAATATAGTACCTAATTTTACACCAAAGAATTTGATTTAACAATATATTAAAAATTTTCATATATGTATTCATTATAAAAGCTGCATAAGATATATAGATTTCACATATATATCTATAGGTGTGATGTATATACACTAATTATTAAAGAAACCCCAATATAAAATAAAGATATCACAAAAATGGGCCCAATCAAATTTCAATCGTGGTGGTTCCTTTCCAATAATAATAATTTAAAGAGTCGAGTTTATCGGATGATTTATGCTTCAAATAATATTCCATATCTTCTAGTTTCTAAACACATTAGAGAAATTTTGTGTTAATCCATTTTCTTTATATTAATTGAACTTCAAATAATTTGTTGATGTTTTTTTAAAAACCATAAGGCAAGTAACTTTGGGCTAATGTCCTTAAACTAGGCTAGCCTATATTATGTGACCTTCTCTAAGTAAATGGTGCCTTTCTAGTAAAATTTGAGCTATTAATCTTTGCAATTGTCGATAAATCCTATTTGAAAGAGAAATCCGTCTACATCATCTTATGGAAGTTTTTTGTGAAATATGTTTCTTTGGATTACTATATGTGTGTCTATATGATACAATAGGTTTTTGACCCTTAAATTTAAATAATACCTTTCGAGATGAAGTACGTGTTCATACATATGAAAAAAAAATAGGAAAACAATTTTCAATAAATTAATTTGTTACTCCTCTTGGATATGGTTTAAATGAAATTGTTGCATGGAATCTCATATATTTTTCTTTTTCCTTCTTCATCTTGTACAAATTCAAATACAATTTCTTCATATGAAATGTTAGGATAAAATCCAGTGTCGAATGCCAACAAACTAACTCCAACCATAACCAAGAACACCAACCCATAACATTGTGCACTCATGCAGGGCTTACAATGTATTTCTTCTTGACTTAAGATTCCATTAAAGTTTGCATACGACCATCTTGTGGGATTTTCATTTAATTACTACCCTTTTGCGCCCTCAATGTCATATAATATTCCAGCCAAAATACCGAGAAGAGGAAATAGCCCATCCTCCAGTTTAGAATAAGAAAATTTTATATCAAACCATCCTATTTCAACTCAAAAATATTTTATGCAATCGAACATAAATAGATAGATAAACAAGTATAAGATACCCATTACAACACCACCACTATACAGTGTTAGGAAATTTAAGGGATGAAAAATGTTACAAATTATATAAATCCATAATAAAAATTGTTGAAGATTATAGTTTACGCAAGATCTGATAATTAAAA
This sequence comes from Taxus wallichiana var. yunnanensis, assembly GCA_018340775.1. Lineage (NCBI taxonomy): Eukaryota > Viridiplantae > Streptophyta > Pinopsida > Cupressales > Taxaceae > Taxus > Taxus wallichiana. Next base: position 153,356,444 of record CM031234.1, on the reverse strand, counting down.
CATAGATTTAAATGTAATTAAAGCATGGTATGTAAACAACACAAAACTAAAAGTAAATGAATGTGGTGACACAAGATATAAGTGGGAAAACCTTGCAAGGTAAAAAAACTATTGAAAATCAATTATCTTTATTGAGAATAAACTTTCACCCACCACTCCCACTATTTCCACATATTCACTTGCAATTACACCTTCAAGAAAGGATTACAAATTGTCTCATCCATTCGCTCATGGGTTTTACAACATTCACTTCATGTATCTCTAATAATCTCATACATATAGCTCGCATTCATATGTTACACTTGATATTTCTCATATCTGTATAGTAACCAATCTCTAATGAGATCACCTTGTTTTATACAAGGTGGGTGGTCATGATCAACTATTAAATCTAACTCATTTTGGGATATATCATGTTTATATTTAAAATATAAGTTATAAACCAGATTTTGTGGGTTTCTTAAATAAGCAATGTCCCCTTAATATTATAAACCCAACACTCCCCCTAAATGTTAAGTAAGGAAACATGCAAAATTGCTTTCATATGTCAAATATTGTTCCTCGTGTCAAGTCACCTTTTGGTATAAAAGGAATTACAATTCATAGATCAATGCGTGATTTGAGATAGCATCCAAAAATTAGTGTCTTGCAGACTTATACAAGTTGCGAACAATTGTAAACGCATTGCATGGGTTTTAGAGAAGCCGTAATACATTGTTTTGTCATGGTTCAAAGTAGTGTTCCATAGATTCTATAAAAACTACAATACAAAGGAACATTACAAATTCTCAAGATAAAGTTATTAACGATGAAGTATTACATAAGACTATGGAGTTAATAAACTCTTCATTTCTAATGTTTCATTGGGGATTACAAGTAAACTTCACATACATGACAATTTACTTAAACAACATAGAAATAGTCTCAAGAGTATCCATTTTGACACAATCAAGTCATTAAGAGATGACATTGCACAAGAAAAAATATGCAACATGCTCATTTCTTATTTCCCCCTCAAGGGAAGCTCTGAAAGACCAAAATTCATATGATTCATAGGTGAAGATCAACGTCATTCACATGATCATAAAAGTTACACAACACATGATTTTTTTATTCATATGTGAAAATCAATGTCATCCACATGATCATAAGAGCTAATATCTGAAATGTTTTTCATAGCATGAAACTTACATAACTTTGTTTGTAACCTACTCTTTCATGGAACAAAACTTAAGATCTATATCACCATTGAGAACGTTTTCCTGGATGAAGTGCATATGGATCTCAATATGTTTGGTTCTTTGATATTGGACTGGATTGTTTGCAAGATCAATACAACTTTGGTTGTCACACAGAAGTAGAGTGTTTCCTTTTACGCCTATATTAAGTTCTTCCAATAGTATTTTGAGCCACATGGATTCTTTTACTGCTTCCATAACACTTTTATACTCTATTTCATTAGAAGAGATAGATATTGTTGGTTGTTTTTGTTACTCCAAGTTATTGCACCTACACCCAACTTGAAAACATATCTAGAAGTATATTTTCTATCCACAATATCACCAACATGGTCGAATCACAATAACCAAATAAATGTACATTATCACAAGAAGAATAACACAAACCATAATTGATTATACCTTTGATATACCTTAGAATCCTTTTGTCATTTTTTAATGGTCCTCATAAAGATCCTGCATGAATCTAGAAATAATTCTAATTGCATATGATATAGCAATGTAGTGATAATTAAATAAACAAAACTACCACTAACTATCTATATAAAGTAGGATTAAATTTATCACAAAAAGGTTGGATCTAATTTAACACCAGCTTCCATAGGAGTAGAGACATTCTTACAATCAATCATATTAAACCTTTTAAGAAGGTTAGAAGCATATTGTGCTTGTGATGCAACAATAGATTTTTTTTTTTGACAAATAATCATGCCTAAAATATGATTTAAAATTCCTATATCACTCATATTCAAAATGTTTTCTTAACTTTTCTTTGATTCTAAGTATCGATTTGTATCACTACTAGTAATCAATAGATTATCAACATATAAGACAATAACAATAACATGATTGTTTTTTTATAGATAATAATTTGGAAAAAGGCTCCAAAGGACCAATTACAAAAAATATTACAATAAGTTTCAAATGATACTTAATATCTATCAAAAAAACAAACAAAAGAAAACAGGCAGGATCAACGAGAAAAATTGATCCACAAAAAGCCCAACCAAAACTAGCAAAAACAGCTATACAAAAACCACCAGTCAAAGCACAAAGGCCACAAAAGGACCTATTTAGTCCTGGCCCTGTACGAGAGCTTGGCCCAGCTCCTTCCACACTCCCACATAGTTGTCTTCCTCCTCAGAGGATGAAATGATCAACTATCTCTTTTTAACTGTAACACTCACCACCAAACCTTGAAGGGTATCCACCCTATTCTCCAAAGCTCTGATCTCCCCGTTTGACCTCTGCACTCCCCTAAGAAAATTTTTGTTCTAGATTTTACTTGGGTTACAGATTCTTCCAAGGCTTCTAATTTACTAGCCAAAAAAACAAAAACCGAATCTTTCTCCCCTTCTTCCACCTCCTCACCAGCTAAATCCTGCAAAGCCGACACTGCATTTAGCTCCTTCACAACCCTCTCCTTGATTTTCAAAAGTTTGGCTTGATCAACCAATGGAATGTAATCTTCCCAATCACTACCCAGATGCCCACTGACCCCCTTAGTATTCAGAATAGGTTTTCCAGCTCTAACCAATAGCATAATTAAACCTTGATGCAAAATCAACTCAGTTTTCTTCTCTTTGAATTTTTTAACAGAGGCACTCAGAGAGTTGAAAATATAAAATAGAATACTAATCTTTCTATTTCACCTGAAATGGTTTAGCAACATAAGATGTTGAGAATGTACCTTCCTGTATCTAGCCATCCAGCGTAATATATTTCATAAGATGAAAACAAACCTCTTGCCCACCACCTGGTAAAGAGTTACGAGCAATTCCATCCTCCATAAAACAAATTCTTTCCTCATTTTCCAAGAAAATATGTACCTCTTCCTGAAGACGAGATCTATCCTTATAAACTTTGCTACCTTCACAATCCATTTTGGTTACGTTTCCAATTAAATCTTCAGACACTAAAAAACTTACCCCTCTCATCGAAACCAGACCCTTATTCCAGGATAGAGCAAACTCTCATGAAATAACATCATCTCGAACCCCTCAAACTTTGAATAAAGTAGGAAATACCACCCTCTTTGAATAGATCCCAAATAAAAGCATCCCATTGCAGACAAGAAGAGGACGATGGCTCCACCCTAACCCTAGCACCCCCCATCTTTGTCTACCTTCTAAAAAGGAAAGTAGATACATACAAAACTCTTAACCAGATGTTTTAAAAGCCACCTCCCACCCATGGTAGTCAAACTAATGATTTGAAAGGATAAATACACCCACGATGAATTTATTTCCCAAATCACAGCACTCCCAAACTCAAGCACGAATCCTCCTTTCTACATAAATTTTGTCCTTTGTACTTTGCGGTAACCCTCCCTCATCCCGCCACCATTTTTTATGATTAGCTAACATACCAAAATTAGCTAATGTGTCCGCACATTCATTTGCTTCCCGAAACACGTGCTTAAACATAATATCTTCAAAACTTGACATTATAGATTTTGCATCCCTTATAATGGGATCTATATCAATATGATGTCTTACCTTACCATTCATTACATTAATAATATATTGGGAATCTCCTTCCACATAAATCTTTTTGATATGTAAGGACTTTGCCCAATGTAACCCAATTAACATAGCATAGGCCTCTGCATAGTTATTAGATTTATTACCAATGGCCTCAGCATAAGCAACCACCATCTTACCAATTTCATTTCTGATAATTCCCCCAACCACCACTAACCCCAAACTCCCCTTAGCAGCACCATCAAAATTTAACTTCAGCCACCCATCAGAAGGAGTAGTCCATTTTGCACTTCTTCTCTCCATAATCTTAGCCATAGAAGAATTCTTCACAATCATTCCTAAAGAAAGAATAATTTCCTGCTCATGGTAAGGCAATCCCCCTTTCTCCTTAATCTTTACTATAGAAATATTATTTCTCAAAGCTCCCAGAATATCACTTCCCACCCTATCAGGGTTTTTTTGTTTTTCTCTAAAAATTCTACTATTCCGTTCAAGCCAAATTCCCCACAAGAGATGAGGCAAAACCAAACTCCAGGCCTTAGACAGATTCAAAGAAACAAAAGGACTAACCCATTGTTCATACCAGTCAGCAAAAGTCTCTGGTAAGAACCACACTATTTGAAAAAATTTCAAAATATGAGCCATAACTTTCTGGGAGAAAGGATAGTGCATAAAAAGATGTTGAACCATTCATTATTCTTTTTGCATAAAACACACCAATTTGGAATCATCATACCTCTTCTCTACAGATTATCAATAGTTAAAACCTTGTTCTAAATAGCATGCCATAAAAACAAATTGACTTTAGGGATAAGATCTTTATCCCAAAGATTTTTCCACACAACTTGTGGAGGAGGGAAATTCCTAGCAATAACATACCCTGACTTTACCATGTATCTACCATCCCTTGTCATAGACCAAAACATCTCATCCTCCCTCTGACCCACCGAAATATGCAAACCTCTTAAATTTTGATTTAAAATTCTTATGCTAGCCTATTGAGCATCATCCATCCCTTCCCTATCCAAAAGTTTCCAAGTCCAACCCCAGTTAGACTCCTCCCAGTAGTCTCTAATCCATACACCCACAATCAACTAGAAGTGATCCACCATATCCCTTAAAGGATCTTGACTAGCCAAAGGGGCATCCAATAACCACCAATCTTCCCAGAACTTAATTTTTGACCCATTACCAATTAGCCATTTACGGCCTTTTAACAACATATCCCTACATTTACCCAGACCATTCCAGAAGATAGATCCTTCAGGAAGCACATCATTAGAGACAAAATTTACCTGATTAGCCATTAAGTACTTTGACTTTAGAATTCTGACCCATAAACCTTGCTCATGCTCCAACCGCCACCCAATTTTGGCCATAAGAGCTAAATTCATACTTTTTATATCTTTCAACCCTAAACCCCCAACTCCCTTTGGAAGGGTAACTTTATCCCAAGCCACCAAAGGAAGTCTATCTTTAGATTTCATTCCAGACCACAAAAACCTACATTAGATCTTAGAAATAATGTGTTTAATCTTTATAGGCATTAGAAACATAGACATAAGATAAACCACCATACTTTGGAGACAACTCTGCAGCAGTTGAAGCTTACCTGCTTGAGAAAGCAAAGTTCCTTTCCAGGTTGACAACTTCTTTTGAAACCTCAAAATAAGGGGATTCCAGCATTCCATCTGCATTCTACCTCTAAACAATGGCATTCCAAGATAAGTACATGGAAACTCTTGTATAGAACATGCCAAAATATCCATAATTCTAGTTTGGATTTCCATATCCACATTGAAAAATAGAACAGAGCTTTTCCTAAAATTTATGAGCTGACCCGTAACTTCCTCAAAATCCTGCACAACTTCTTTAAAACCCAGAGCCTCCATCTGGTTGCATTTCCCAAAAGGAAAGTGTCATCCACAATTGTTGTAATATTATAGGATCAATACCATTAGAAATGATTAAACCATGCAATTTGTTTTTCTATTTATAGTCCACACAAATTCTACTCAAATTTTCTACCACAATGATATAAAGAAAAGGAGAAAGGGGATCACCCTACCTCAGACCCCTCCCGAAGAAAAGAAACCCTCTGCCTTCCCATTAACTAAAACAAAAATTTAGGAGTAGAAATGCATTCCATAATGATATTTATAAAATGCCAATGAAAACCCAATTTCCCCAAAATAATTTTCAGGAATCTCCATGAAATTCTATCATAGGCTTTGTTCATGTCAATTTTAAGCATCATAGCTGCCCTTTTAGAAACTTCAACCGAGTGAACCACCTCATGAATAGTTATCACACTATCCGAATCTTTCTTCCTTCCACAAAAGCTCCTTGATTTTCTGAAATAAAGTGTTCCAACAAACCTTTTAATCTTGAAGATATAATCTTTGTTATTATCTTATACACCATATTACATAGGCTTATAGGATGATAATCCGACACTTTCTTCCCCCCTTGCACCTTAGGAACAAGAGCAATGAAAGTTGTATTAACTTCCTTCAATAATTTGCCACTTTCAAAAAAGTCCTGACATAACTTCTTCCACATCCTTATGAATAATTTCCCAAAAGGATTGGAAAAACAAAGCAGGAAAACCATCCGGACTTGGAGATTTATCCCATCAAGGTCAAAAACAGCAGTTACAATTTCCTCATAAAAGGGATTTTTATCAACTCTGTATTTTCCTGATGAGAAATAACAGTTTCAAAAAGATTTTCAATGTCACTTTCCTTACCCAAATCAGGATCCTTATCAGCTGAAAGTAGATGAGAGAAAAATCTAACAAATTCCTGAGAAACATCACCCTGATTACTTAACAACAAACCCCTCTCATCCTCAATTTCCCAATAGAATTTATATTCTTATGCATAGAAGCATAGAGAAAAAAAAAACTTTGTATTCATGTCTCCCTCCTTTAACCATTGAACCCAATAAATTTTTTTCCAATAGGCCTCCTCTTTGGCTTCCAAATTATGACACTCGGATAATAGAGATTTCTCCTTATCTTTCAACTCTATAGTCAAACCAAAGACTCCACTCTTCCTCCATCCTCTTCAAAGCTTCACTAATCTCATATTTTTGAGCAAAAATGTTACAAAAAGTCTCTTTATTCCAAACCTTCAACCTAGACTTTAAGAGTTTCAATTTTGCCACAAGTTTAAACATTGGATTACCTCTAACATTACTTTTCCAACTCAACCTAACCACTTCCTCAAGACCAGGATGTTGAAGCCACATCTTAAAGAACCTAAAAGGTCTTCCACCTACCTCAATGTTTAGTCTAGTTTGAAGGCTAATAGGACTATGATCCGAACCAATTTGAGGAAGATCCACCACAAACCCAGCTAAGTTTTGAAACCAAGATATATTTATAAAAAACCTATCCAACCTTATTTGAATCAAATCATCCCCCAATATCTTGTTTGACCAAGTGAAGAGGGATTCTCTTAATTCAATATCCACCAAATTACAGGAAGTTATAAAGTTAGCAAAATCTTCCATACTATCACTATAAACCCCTGACCCCCTTTTTTATATCTTCCATAAATAGAGGAGTATTAAAATCCCCACCAATTAACCAATTTAACTCATTATACTAGCTACGAAAATGACTAATATCAGCCCAAAGATTTCTTCTTCCCATCATCAAATTTGGAGCATAAATATTAGAGAAAATCCACTCATAACCATCTAGTTTCTCTTTAAACAAAATAGCAACATGATTCTGAGAACAAAACAACAACTTACCTTCTCTATCAATAGGATTCTAGAAAGTTACCACACCCCCTGAAGCACCCACCGACGACGCACTTTGAATCTCATATCTAAACCAAACTCTATTCTTCACCTCCTTCATTTTATCAATAGACATCTTTGTTTCTTGAATTAAAAGAATATCAGGCTTATTCTTCTTTCTAAAAGAGGACAAAATATTCTGTTTATTAGGGTTATTTAGCCCCCTTATATTCCATGAGATGACCTTCATTTCAATTTATTTGGAGAAATACTCTCCTCAATGGAGCGTTGTCTTCTGAATCAATTTCCTTTCTGCAACTTTCTCCCTCCTATCCCTATTTGTCAAATTTCCTTTTTTTGCTGGAATCTTCCCACAATCTGCTTTACCTTTGTCTTGTTTTTGAGTACTTCTTGTATTAAACCTTTTTTCTTCCCTTTCCATCTTTGATTTTTCCAAATTGAAAGAACAAGGAACTTCTTCCATATGGAACGTCATTTTCTCCTCTTGAGCGTCCAACATACTTAAAAGCTATTTTACTGGACTTTGCGGAACACTTATGCCCCCACTAAAATCCTAATCTTCCAAACCCAAATCTTCCTCATTCAAACCTCCTTTTAATACTGAGATTTTTCTCCTTCCTCCTTCGAATCCCTACCCTCCAATACATTTTCATTTCTAACTTGAAAATCATTTTTTTGTTCACCTTCCTGTTCCTTTTCCTTATCTTCCAACAAATGAAATTTGTTTAAAGAAACAAAATTTTGTTGTAAAGAACTATCCCCTTCCATCCTAGATTCCTTTTCTTTTTTTTCATACATCTGCTTCCCTTTCTTACCCTCCTTACACTGCCTTTTCATGTCCCATCCTCCTACATTTCTGCAAAACAACGAGAGGCTTCATATTCTACCTTCTGAGTCCACTCACCAAACTTAGATTTAAGAAGAATTTATTTTCTTAATAAGTTCCCCACATGAACAGTAACACAAAAATGAGCATACATTAATCTTGTTCTTTCCCTTGTAATAGGGTCAAAAACCACCAACGACCCTAATGCATTTGCTATAGCTGTTAAAATTTCATTTTCCCAGAACTCCATAGGCAAACCCGGAAGCTTAACCCACACAGGAAACTCATCTGGTTTCTCCTTAAATGGATCAAATCCTGAATCCATTTTTGGATCAAAAGACTTGATCTACCCATAAACCATGGACCACCAAGCAAAATATTTTTGCAGTCCTCCTGGTTTGAGAGGTTTATAATAAAAAACCCATTCACATATGAAGCAATTTCAAGTGATCCCTTCAGATTCCACTTTCTTTTTTCCCATTCACGAAACCATTCTACATTCGGCCTTGATCCATAAAATTTACCAACCAAGGCATACTCCATCCTAGATCTAGCCCGATCTGCTAACCCATCAAGGATATCAAGACTAATCAACCCATCTTTTCCCCAGCCATAATGTTTTCATTCAGAGGATGATTCACAACATCCTTTCTATGGCCCAGAATCTTATCAGCCCACAAGAAAGCTGAAGACAACTTACCTCCTTCTTGTGCCATACCTGACCCCCTACCTGATGTCCCTCGATCCGTGGATCACCTGTGTCCTACGACAGTTCCCGCTCGCCTAGTTTTTGAAAATCGCCATCTTGATCTGAATTCAATTCAGGTTCTTCTTGAAATACTTTTGAGATTTTAGTTCTTGGGTATGAAGATATGAAACTTTATAGCTACCCCAGGTGACTACGATAACATGATTGTTTTCATACTTGAAAAACAAATCATTATCAAAGAAAACAGACTAAAGAAACCAAGCTCATGAAAGAAACTATTTATCTTAGCATACCAAGCTCCGGGAGCTTGTTTAAGACCATACAAATATTTCTTAATTTTATACACATATGATTATTTTCCAAGTTCTTCATAACCTTTACATTGATGCATATAAATTTATTATTTCAAATCACCATTTATAAACACATTTTTAACATTCATTTGGTGAATCTCTCAACCATGTTGAGAAGTTAAAGCTAAAATAATTATAACAATGCTCATTTTGGAAACATGAGAAAAGGTGTCAACATAATCCAAACTATGTTTTTGAAGTAAACTTATCAAACTTGTCAAAAAAGTTATATTTGATTGTATACAACCATCTAGAGCCTACAATGCTTCTTTGAGGAGAAAGAGGGACTAATTACCAAGTTTGATGCTTGATAAGAACATTGTATTCAACTTCCATAGTTGCAATTCATCTTTCATCTAAGTTGGATTCTTCAAAAGATTGAGGTTCAACCTCATAAAAATTTGACAAGACATGATAAGAATGTTGACTACGGATCATCTTTCTCAAATCATAAGGTTGAGAGTTTGAAACCAGATTTTTAGCCCATTTAAGAATCTTAGATTGAGACAAGGATTGAGAAGACTCCCCCTTAACGTATACATACATCATATCGTATAAGGATGATCGAGTATTTCAAATAAGTTTCCATATTGTCTAGGCAAGGATTGTCATCTAGAAAATTAGTTTCAGACTTAGGAAACTTAGAAGAGGGAAGAGAGACAAATTTACAAAAAGGTTTCTCAAGAACATGCACATTCCTATTTTCTACAATCACATACTTGACTAGATCATAGACTCTTAATTATTTTGATTGAACTCCATACCCAAAAAAAATGGAAGAGTGAGAAGTAGGATCAATCTTTGTTTTTAACTTTAGGAATAAGAAGAGAAATGGGGTTGTCAAATATATTTAAATAAGATATATCAGGTTTTTGCTTAGTCCATACTTCATGAGGTGTGGTTTGATGCAACACTTTGGTAGGAATTCTATTTAGAATATGAACAATAGTGTTCATAGCTTCAGCCCAAAGAAATTTAGGCACATTAGAAGCATGAAGCATGGTCCTAGCCATTTCTATGATTGTTTTATTATTTCTTTCAACTATGTCATTTTTTGAGGAGAATAGGGAGTTGTTAGCTCCCTTTGAATTCCATTAGATACAAAAAAACTCATCAAACTTATTATTAACATACCTCATTATCAGTTCTGATTCTTTTAATTTTTTAGATTAGCCATGTTTTTCAACAAGGAATTTAAACTCTTGAAACTTAGATAAGACATCAGAATTTTTCCTAATGTAATAAGACCAAGTCATTCTTGATAAATCATCAATAAAAATAATAGCATATAAAGCACCACCAAGAGAAGGTACTTCTAAAGGACCTCTAACATCACTATGAATTAACTCAAGCAAGCAAGAGGAATTAGACTCATGGTGTTTTTGAAATGGTTGTACATGTTGCTTACCACACAAGTAACTTTCACAAGATTCGTGATCTCATTTTATCTTACAAAGACCTATAACAAAGTTAAGGTGGTACATCTGATACAAACTCTTAAAGTTTGCATACCCAAGCATTTCGTACAAAATTGAATAACTTTACAAGAACAAGTGGAAAGACAAGATTTAGCAAAAATTCATCAAAAAGTACAATCCATTCTTTTGTAAACCAGCAGAAATTACTTTACCAAGATCATTTTTAACATACCATTTATCTTGTAATAACACAACTTTATAGTTGTCTTTAGTTAATTGTGAACAAGATAAAAGGTTATTCTTTAAGTTAGGAACAAAAACACATTTCTAATTATTTCATTTGCTAACTTAACATTGCCACAACATTTAGACTTGATGACAAAGTTATCTCCTAGATAAATATTTTCATGACATTCAACTACATCATGAAGAATATCATGCATATATGTCATGTTTCTAGATGCACCACTATCTAGGATCCATTCACTATCGTTAAAGGCTGAAAAGGCAATATAAAGAGAAATAGATTGTTCAACATTATTGGCTTGGTTTTTATTTATTATGACTTTGATTTTTATTGTTCTTATTTTTATTGTTGTTCTTATTGTTATGAGACTTGTTAGCATGACAATCAATTACTTTATGACCAAATTTACCACAATTATTACAAGTGCCATCAAACTTTACTCTAAAGTTTTGATCATTCCTAGTATGCTTAGGTTTATACTAGGATCTAAAGTTTAATTGTAGACTTGAATTGTTACTATTCTAATTTTTAGAGGACTTCCGACTTTGAGAAAACAATGCCTAAGAGGAATTCTCTTTGGATTCAAATTTCTTCATGACACTCTTTTCTTTAATAAGGAAATAATACAATGTGTATAAATTAGGTAGATCATCTTCATTTTGATATCTAGAATTTAGAATAGAGATGAAGTTCTAAACTTCTCATGAATGTTAATTTGAATAATAAAGTATAATAGCTTATCTTGAAACAATTCATAATTTTATCCATCTAATTGAGCTTTAATATCCTTTATTTTAGCTAGGTAATTAACAATCTTCTCATCATCGTTCATAGGGTTTGTAAACAATTCCATGATTAACTTAATTATTTTGAAGAGGTGGCTACCTTCATACATAGACTACAATTGATCTCATGCATCGGCTAGAGATTTCATATGTCCAATATGCAACAAGAACTCATATTTGATACTTTGTAATAAGATGGACATAGCCTCTTGGGATTTTGAGAGAAAACACTTAAGTTCTTAGGAGTATCTTGTCTCCCAATGGGTTTCTTCTCAACACCACTAACTAAATCTCATAGCTTTCTATCCATAAGGATAGCCTTAATCATAATTCTCCAAATATTGTAATTAGTTTCATTTAAAAGTTAAGATTTATCCATGGAAAAACTAGAAGAACTAGCCATTTTTAAGAAAAACTTAGTGAAAATTGAAAGACATGGTGTTAGGCGGGTTTTCGAAGTTCTGACAGAGATCTGCAATATAAAGGAAACAAGCTACAACAGATACAAACTTAAATGAAATAGCTTATAAATTGATGAAAACACCCAAACAAGGTATTAGAACCAAGAAGGAAGGTTGTAAAACAAAAAAACTAGCCACAGAAGGATGCAATGCAATAGAGAAAAAGTTTTTAAAAAAATCAAATTTTGAAAGTCATGGAACAAAGAAATTGTGTTCCGCATATTTTTGAAATCTTAGTGTTTTGAGGAATACTTAGGCCAAAATTTGTGGCGCAAAGGAGTCCACACAAAAAAGAGAGAAATCTATGGAAAAAAGGAAGTCAAGCTGCGGAACAAAGGAATCATGTGACAAGGAAAAGTACATATAACACAAGAGAAAGCCATGGAACAAAGGAATTTGTGCGATAAGGAAAAGTCTGCGTAACATAGTAGAAAGTCATGGAACACAAGGGTCTATGTAACAAACAGGTGAAAAGCCACGGAATAAAGAAATAATGTTGTGCAAGTCAAAAAAAGGTCGCAAAAAGACTTGGAAAATCTACGAACACTAAAAATGTAAACAATTCAAATAATTCACACAACATCTATGAAATGGATAAAAAGGGAGTGAAATATCCAAATAAGTCATGGAAGACTTAGAAATTGTCACGAAGGTCCTGTAAATATAGAGGGAGGTCACGATGGTGAAAAATGCAAAACCGGACACACAAATGGCTATAAGCGAAAAACATATGCAAAAGCAAGATATAATCTTTCCGAACTTATTGAACACTTTAGATCATTTAAATTCAAATTATTTTGGCCGGAATTGGATTTTTGAGCCCGATAACCTTGAACCAAGCCATAAAACTAGATAGGGTGTCATAGATTTGAAAATCTATAAGTTTTTCACACCTCCAAATCAAAAACATCTAAATCTATCCTGCACATGCATAAACGTAAGCTTCGATACCATGTTAGGAAATTTAAGGGATGAATAATGTTACAAATTATAAATCCACAATATAAATTGTCAAAGATTATAGTTTATGAAGTGTAGTAATTAAAACATAGATTCGGATGTTTATATTACCGATTACATAATGTAAGTAACACAAAACTGAAAGGAAATGAACACGGTCACACAAGATATATGGAGGAAAACCTTGGAAGGTAAAAACCCCATTGAAAATCACTTATATTTATTGAGAATAAACTTTCACCCAACACTCCCACTATTTCCACATATTCACTTGCAATTACACCTTTAATAAGGGATTACAAACTACCTCATACATTCGCTCATGTGTTTTACAACATTCACTTCATGTATCTATAAACAACTCACACATATAGCTCACACTCATATGTTACACTTGATATTTCTCATATATTTATAGTAATTGATCTCTAATGAGATCACCTTGTTTTATACAAGGTGGGTGGTCATGATCCACTCTTAAAGTCGACCCACTTTGGGATATATCATGCTTATATTTTAAATATAAGCTATAAACCAAAAACATATAGTCTTTGGGAGGGTTTCTTAAATAAGAAGTTTTGTGCTTAATATTATAAACCCAACACATAGACCCCTTGGCATTGTTATCATCACCACCTAGACATGGGACACCAACTTTCCTAAAACCTAAAGCGGGCCTTCATAAATCAACAAATACTAAAAGCATGATAATTTGTAATCATAAAACTTTGTTTTCATTAAAACAAAAATTAAGTTAATGGGATCTTTTGTTCTTGAGTTTGGTTGTTTTGGAAAATTCTAGATACCTTAGAAAATTCTCTAAAACAGAGTGTGCTTCTATCCTCCAAATGATTTTCCAGGGCAGAAAACATTGATATGTCAATGTAGGCCATGGTGAAATAAATCGCCCATGTTATTATTGACTATTATCCTTATCCGCACAAAAACACAACAAAGAGTAGAAAAGAGTCAAATATTTACAATGGCTCGAATGTTGTATGGTAAGTCGTGGGTTTGTGGGGAATTTTCAAAATATAATATCAACAAGTGTTCAAATTTTAAAATCAACCACTTTATTACGCCAAAGGTGTGTTTCTACGATGAGGGAGACCCTTGACAATGATGGCCAGCTACTTTATGTGTTTTTCATTATTTTGGACCCGTCACAATGTTGCTTTAACTTGGTAATACATGTTTAACTCTGCTTCATTTTTCACCGTCATTGTCATTTTTAATAGCCACACCTTGGACATAATTGGCTCCAAAATTGGTTACTTCCACCTCAAATATATTTTTGCGGCCACTAAATACTCTCTCACCACCACTGTAACCATTTTTTTGGGCTTCCCTATTTATTATTCCTTTGTTTTCATTCAATATTTGATTTAGACCCATTCTACAATGTTCCCTAAGAAAGAAGAAAGTGCCCAAATTAGAATATAGGGTTATCGAAATTATACTTGACTACACAATTCACACTTGGATGGCGGCTCTGGATCCTGTCTAGAGGTGATGGTTGTAGGTCAGTTGCTCTATTTAGCCATTTTCTTACAACACATAGATATTGAGTATGTGCCCCATCGCAATGATGTGGATAAGGTGTTGAGCTCTATCTTAGCATAGTGGAGGACCTAGTGATGCCAAATCCAGAGTAGGAATTGGTGGTATTGATAAATCCATCGTATGTGTATAAATTATTTCGCTTAAGAATGGGGTAGTGTCATGCCCAAGATTAGGAGGGGGTTACAATGTTTCTCTTTTCCTTCTCTATTTCTCTCCGATATTCCAACTTGAAGTAATATTAATTCACATTTGTACAAGGCTTGTATTCTCTACGTGATATTTAAAGAGACCCTCTTAGTGTTCATCTTGAACATGTAACCCAGTATTCAGTTTTCTATATCGAATGGTGTTCAATTTCTATCCCCACAATCATGGTCAAACATTTTGAGTGTCTCATTCATTATTTAACAAGTTCTATTCAAACTTAGGAAAGTGTTCAACATTTATATCAAATATTGGCCTAAATATATCATCTTTTTGGCCTCGGGATTGATGCTTTCATGGGAATAATTTATTTTCCATCTTGGTCGAGAGAGCGTTAATATTTTCATATCTAGGAGAAACATGACATGTACACCAGTTGGTGAGGGAACAAGAAGTTAAAACTGGTACAAAAAAGACATGCCCATGATTTTAGGGCCCTATTTTCAAGGATTGACACCCTATAATATGATATAGATCAAGCCTGGAATTTCAAATTATATGTGCATGTCAAATCAAAAAATTGATGATCTAACTCATGTGGGGACCAGAAATTCTAAAAATATATACATATTTTAATGTTTTCTTTACAAAAATATAAATAAGAGGTATATTTTCACATATTATATATATATAGAGGATTATTTATAAAATTATATGGTTTTCTAAATTTTCAGCCTATCATTCTCTACAGATACCTAAATTTTTTACTGTAAAATATAATTAAAATTACAAAAACGCCCACAGCCTGTCAATTTCCAGGCCTAATATAGATATTTGATCATTATCAAAGAGATTTGTGTGTGTGATGAATTGTCAAGTCTAAAATGAGGCTCCACAACACCATTACAAACATGTATTTCCATATAAATTATCTAGATAAATATATTCTTTAACTTTCATTTCGCATATTTTAGTTATTCTATTCTTACATTTTTAATTAATTTATTATTTCATTTATATCCTGAACCATGAGGTGCTAACAACTCTAAAAATCATGATGGTCATTGACAAATAGTTCTTTAAAATTTCCATGGATGAAAAATATTGTTTATACTCGGAGAACCTAAGTCTTTTTAATTCAGATCTTGAACCATGAGGTGCCAAAAATCGTGTTAAAAGCATGATGGACATTGCCAAATAGTTCTTTGAAATTCCCATGGAAGACAAAGCTTGTTTCTACTTGAAAAACATAAGCCATGTTGTGAAGGCTTTCTACAAGCTTTAATATCACCAAAGACAAATTCCTTAATTGGATGGTTTTTATACACAGCCATGTCATCCTCTAGAGGAATTCATCCATTTATGGCCTCATAAACCTACAACTTACAGTAGTAAACCCTCCCGGATGAAAAGCAAAAGTTAATTCCCACAAGAATCTTCCCTTTTTATTATTTTCTTTTCTTTATAATTTTTCCTTCTACTATTGGGTAGTTGTTACAACCGACTCTCTCATCTTATGACTCATAAGATTCTCTACTTCTAACTCTTCATAACCTTTTTCAAGTGCATTTGTTTGTGCTTTATTTTGGCTTCATTTTCAGCTCTATGCCTTTTAAAGACAAACCTCTTCTACTCTACTGTAGATGTCATCATTTTCTTTAGCATCATCCTCTTTTGAGGATATTTTCCTTCCATAGATTTCCCGATGTCTATCAAACTTTTGGTTCTCACCAAGAAACTCTTCCTTCGTAATCTCATCCTTTATTTTACACTTCTTCCTACATGCAACAATATTAGAAAATAAGCTATGATAAACAAACATTTGCTCAATCATTCTCATATTTTCTTCAAGTTAGATATTTTGTTCTTCTAGTTGCTCCTCAATTGCATTCTCAAAAGTTAGTTTGATTTCATCCTTTACCTATGTTTCTACTACTATTGCTTCTTCAACTTCATCCTAACTCAATCAAAACCTGAAAGAACATAGACCAAAACGTTAACGATTGTACATAAAAAAATGTGAGAGAGACAATTCTAATTGGGCCACAACAAATCATGCATACCATAAGTTTTATGTTTCATTTTGAAAAACATTAAACAACATGACCAAGTTGAGGATGTTTACGAAAAATCAAAATTAAAGCAAGCAATTCATAATGAAAGTGTATGCAATCAAAATCATACAAATCAAAGGTGTAAAGAAACTCTCTACAAAACAACAGTTTGTTTGTTTTGGACCATGCATAGCAATCTTCAGAGTACTTGAATTACCAAACTCAAATGAAATTTGCATTCCTGCTGCTTCATACAATATTTGTTTTCACTATCAACAAAAACCCCCAAACCACCCACACCCCACTCCCCACCAAAACCCCATCGGTGTAGACTTGCTCCTCCAAAGAATAACCACTAGTTTAATTACCAAGCTAGAAAATTGAGTGACACTAGAGGGATGTAATAGAAAAGGGGTAGGGAAGGGTCGTTTTCAATGTTAATGTATGTCAATATGGTGGGGGCACAAAATAAATTCAAATTCCATGCTAGCAATTGTTGGGAACGTTCCAGCAACTTATGTTCAACGACAATGAATTATTAGAATGACAAGGATAATAGGGCATGAAAGATATTGGTGAACCACATGAGAGTGGATGATGTGCACAAGCTAGAAATGGTAGAAAAATAATGTGTTGTTTTGATGGCTTAGGTAGTAGTCCCATGCAAGAGGAAACTGTAATGAATTTTAGGGGCTAGATTGTCCCATATAAAAAATATTCCAAAAATTGGAGCAATGATTACATAGGAGGGTCATTTCCAACTACTAGAATAGATGGGGGCTGAATTTTTTTATTAATCCATTTCATTATTTTTGGCCACATGTCAAAAGATCACTGGCTAGAGAACAATATAAATATGATGATTTTAAATTATAATATAAATACATGAATATTCTCCAAAGTCTTTACAGAAAAATTAGGAGAACATAGGACCACAGAGCTGTTAATTTCTCCTATAAATTCTTTGCATTACCTGTTAAAAAGTATGCCTTGCCCCTACATGGGACTGCTCCTTCATAGAATTGCAACGGTGTTGAAACACACAAGAGAAATTTGGGAAAAGATGTCATGCAAGGAAGGTAAAGTCATGAACTTAAACTAACGATGGACGGCCATGTGTTGAATAAATCAAAGGAAAGGCATTCGATGAAAAGTGCACAAGTAAAATATGGAGTACAAGAACATGTTGGCCACGTGTGAAGGTCAAAGAGAGAAGTGTGCCAAATGAAGAATGCATTGAAAAAGAGAGATAATGAGGTGCATTCAATAAATAGATAAGGTAGATTGCACTAAGAGAGAGAGAGAGAGCAGGGTAAATTTTAAACCCCCCAAAATAATTCATATATATTCCTTAGTGAATCTGCATGAAAATGATAGTGATTCTAAAGAAAACAGTTTCAAATGGTTTGCTGAATCATTTAATAATGGTGTCGACCGGTAGTAATTTTCAACTGACAATATATGTTTTCGGTGATAGTATATGATGTCGGCCAAAAGCATATGTAATTTTTTGAAAAATCATTTTTGACAATAGTAGTTAAAATGATCAACTCAACGAGAAATTTGTCCTCACAAAATATGGCGCAAAGAAAAAAATACAAAAAGTGATTTTTGTGAAAAAATACAAATTTTGCTAATTTTGTATGGAATTTTTTTAAATTTTTGATGTTAGTAGTTAAAATGATCATCTTAATGAGAAATATATCCTCCCAAAATATGGCATAAGAAAAAAATTCCCATACTCTTTTTTTTCCATCTAACGACATCACTACCGGTCGGTAGCATGGAAAATGGTTGCTACCTTCCGGTAGTGTTTTCCCATGCTACCAACCGGTAGCATTTACCCATGCTACCAGCCAAGAGCATTTTATATGCTAACTATCAAGATATCATAATCTATGATGTTGACCGGTAGCATAAAACATGTTATCACTAAGTAGCATAAAACATGTTACCGATCAGTAGCATTTTTTTATGCTATCGACCAACAACATATATTATGTTATCGTCAACAACATATATTATGCTACCGACCCATAGCATAAAGGTGAATATCACAAATTTCAATTTCACATTAATGGAAAATTGAATACAAAAATTCGAGTATTGGTGTAAACACTACGTGAATTGATCGTTAAATTTAACTTGTACCTAGAAAATTTAGGCAAAATAGTGATGCTACCAACCCCTAAAAATTCCCCAAAACCAAATTTTAAAATCTGGAATATTTGTGAATTAACAAATATTTGCCACTAAAATTTTCCCTAAGAGAGCACGAAAGAGAGAGAAGAGGGAAATCAAGGAGAGAGAGGGGGGAGAGAAAAAAATTGTCCAATATAAAAGGGCTCAAGCACATAACTTGAGTCGACATTTTGAAAATTAGGGTTGATGACTTAAGGATGATGTTATGAAAGTTTGTAAAAGGTATACACCCACAAATTGAATCTCCATTTGAACATTCACAAGCTGCGTTTGAGAGCTAAGAGAAGGAAGTGTGGAGAAGATCCATAGAAATCCATTAACCAATAACAAAGAACTTGTGTTAACCAAATCACACATGATATAAACCAATGAAAGAAAGAATAAAGGATTGAGTTTGAGTGGATATTTTTAGAGACTACACAAGGGAATCCTTTAGTAAAGAGGTGGATTTTTGTAAATCCTTGTGTGTTAAGGGTAAATTTGAAACCCCAAAAGATACCATCAAAGAAAGTGGTAATAACGCCAAAGTCTACACTTGTCAAAGAACCAAAGAAGAATTTTAAAACGTGTAAGCAGGAGAAACCCCATGCCCAACAATTGCATACTTAGTACTAGATTTAGATGGAAAACACAAATATCATTAAGGAATAGATAGAGTCACTTCTAACATCACCATGTTTAGATAGGAGAGCACGAAAATATGACATTCAAGAGATGAATAACCCCTTAGAATGCTTGATTGGAGGTTGGGAAAACTTGGTGGGAAGATGTGATATAGAGGTCTATAACCATCACCAAGCCATGAATATGAGTGAACTAAAGAAATATTATATGGTAGAAGACACCACTCAAGGTGGAAAGGTCAACACAAATATCTAGATCAAGATGGATTTGAAGAAGTTGTGATGTTTTCGCTCTATAAGCTTCCCTTTCTTAGAAATCCACATAGCCTTAGATGTTTCCTTATTTTGTATATACACAGAATAGATTTTACTTTAGAATAAGGAAGAAGAATATTTCACCAAAATTGATCGGCATAATAATAGAAATTTCCTATTAAGGTATGGATGTGAGAGAAACCTTTGATAATGTGTATGTCAAACTATAAGCAAGAGAAGTTCACAATGTCTATCGATGAGCTGAAGAGAGATAAATGATCGATTGGTGATGTGCATGTGGGATATACTTCTTAGCATCTTATTCTCACCATCTGATAGGAGGGATATCATAAACCAATTCTAGTTATATGTGGCACACATGATCGCAGCTTAAGAAGTGGTAATTCAACATTGTTGAACATGCATTAAATGACATCATCAAAACCACGCAAGTGATTTTAGGATAAGGTAACCACATTCAAATGGGTTAGTATCATCATTTAGATCATATTGATGAAATTAGTGTGCCAAATGGGTTCAACAAGGATGTATGGGAATACCCACCAACCAACTCCTCGTTTACATGTAGATTTTGCAAATACACATGCCCAAGTATGTGTGTAAAACTCTATCAACGCATGTTGGATGGGTTCTTTGAGAACAATATCACCACATTTAAATATGAATAGTGTATCTTGACAAAAAATTCTACTACTTACAAGGGTTACATGGTTTTTAGCACCCTTCAACATATAAGCTTAGCACATATAAGGTTAGATAATTGAAAAATTAAGATCTAGTGCAAGTTGTCATTTGGTTTCACTTATGCTTATTTATATCCTACCTTAGACACAATATCAAACATGCAATGAATAATGGTGAACATATCTAAGATATATGAGCATAACTTGGTCTTAAGGGCATTGTGCAAATACCTAGATCAGCTAATACATCCAATAGTGAATTGGATGATGATGAAACAAAGATTAGGATTCCTATTGAACTTGCCATCGAAGAGGGAGGAAAACCATATCAATTCAAGGTAACATACATGATAACACCTCTATTGAAGTTTTTAAGGCATAATTAATAGTTACATAGGGCCAAGAAGAACCCAAAAATATGTTGAGAGGAAGAGGAAGATGAGAGCTCAAATGTCCATAAGAATAAGAGAATGGAAAGATACAAGGATTCAAGTTGGAAAACTCAAGCTTGAGACACATCCACACAAATGTCTCCCCAAGGGCACATCGAATAAACCTTCTCCACAACAAAAACAACAACAACAAAAACAGCAATACAATCCACCGTAGTAACACCAACCGCCACATCAATTCTAACCAAAACCACCTCCTAGAATAATGACTCCCCCACTAGTACATGTAAAACACTCACCTCCACACCCCCTGGCATGCTTACCACCTACCTCACCCTTGTTATTATCTCTGCAACACATACCTTTGATGTTAAATCTTAAAAGGCCAAGAAATAAGAATAAAATACTCTTAAGGCACTAATAGATGAGTATGGATTCCACTCATCTAGAGATAAAATCAAAGTGTCCCATGCAAACCCTAATTTTTATGTAGAGCAAGATCAACCAATGTCGGTGATCTGGAGGATTTTTTGTGTGTTGTATTTTTCCTAAACTTCCTTAAACCATGACCATGTTGTAGAGTGTTCCAAGACCTTTCTCGACAGTGAAGGAGCGTAACATTAGAAACAGAGTCCATATGCATATTTTATCGCTAGTCAAAGATGAGGTCTTAAACAGGTCAACAATTCAACAATTGGACCAATAGCAAGGTGACACATGGCACTAAGCAAGAAGGGAAAAAAGGTTGTTTGATATTGTTTCAAACCTCTGGTCTTTGACTCATGTTGTGGGTCGGTGGGACAAGAGGCTCAAATTTTGTAACTAAGGGAGCCCGGCCTCCGTGAGAGTTATATTGCATTTGCCGATGTGGTGGGCCCTCAAGCCACCACATTTCTTGCCACCACGAGATCACTTCGCATTACAGTCATTGAGATCCTACACATTCAAAGTCAATAGATATTTATTTTATTCAATTCAACATTGTTCGAGCTTACCTTATATTACGGCATATTGTTCAAAGCTATCTTTTAAGCCATTTAATCAACAATTTAATACTCAAAGAGATTACCCATATTGATCGTGTCAACTTCATATTGTTTGGGCCATTTAAATATCCAACATAGCTCGTGCTACATGGTAGATTGGTGGATATACCATAATGGATCAACATACCATATGCCTCGGCCCACGACTCGGGTGGTTCAAACAAATAATTCACATGCCAACTCGCCACGTAGTGGATTTTTCAAATGGATCAACGGTCAAAAAAACACCGCAAACCTTGTAAATGGGGGAAAATTTCCATATGTCGTCAAAGCCACGTGTAGATTGGGTTTATTTTCCCAATATAAACCACAACAATCATCCCTCTCTGATCCATATGGGATAATTATCCCCAAAGGCATGCAAAATGGTGGGCGGCATAGGTGGAGGAAGGATTTGAAACCCCAACCTTGTTCAAACCAACGGATCACTCAAACCAACTAGCCTATGGGCTCGAATGGGTATAAAAATGAGCTCGCTGCATTTTGTTAAGGAACAAAGTGAGCACTATGAAAAAGCAGAACAAGGGAAATTTGGAGAGAAGGCCATTTTGAGGCACTTATGTCAGAAGTTAGAACTTGGTGTAAACAACCAAAATTGCTAAGAATTCCTAGAGGATTCCAGGTATGTAATATGTTTTCCATGAAGTGCTACCTATTTTTTCATTGTAGGTGATTTTCCATCACATTTTCATGAAACGGCACTGGGAGCAAGCAGAGATCTAAGTTTTTCAAACACCTAAGGGCTAAACCAGGCCTTGGTGTAAAAAGGGAAGTTACTCATAACTACATAAATATTTCAAAAATGTAAATTTTTTTCTTGTAGTGTTTATAAATCTCCATTTGTAGGCATTTTTCAATCGCATTTGCATGGGGTCACACTGTGAAAACATCAGAGGGCCATGGATGGACTTGGGAACATTTCTGTAAATCAGAGAGTTCCGTGAGATATGAATCAGCTCATTTATAGGTATAATGGTCTATTAGTCATTTTTTTAAGGGTTAATTGCACATCATTAGACGTTGAATAGATCGATTCTCTTTTTGAGAATCTAGAGACGTAGCCTTCAGGTGAACTTCGTTATCAATCTCGTGTTATGGATTTGATTTCAGTTTGTGGATGTTTAATTCTATTGTGAATGAAGCTTTTGATCAGATAAAAATCAATTAAAATGGATTTTAATTATTTGATTAAGAAATCATCATTACAAATGGTAAAATGGACTTAAGATAATTCCAGTGTCCATAATCCACAATTTATAGTTGAATGCACATTTCAGTGTTGTGGTTGATAATAAGACCGAGGTACATGTATTAAAAGGAATTAATCAATTTTTGAGTTTTAGAGTCGTAAAATTTTGATTGAGTTCCTCGATCCTTGGAAATGTTATTAAGTGAAAATTTACCTCACCCATTTTCAGATCAAGTTGGTATCAGAGTTGGTTCTAGCTCAATATTTTGCTTCCAATTTTAATCGATTAACAATGATTGCTTTAGTTGGTGCAGTTGAGTTCATTGGTTGAACAGGTACAGTTGCACTATGGGTAGTTACAGTATGTGTCGATGAGGCATCGGGTTGATAATTGATGGAAACTTCATCCAACAATCCATCTAGTGTATGGTAAGACAAGTTGGATATTTTGGTAAAGAAGTTTTAAACCATAGTTTTTAAACCAACCTTTTTAGCTATCCATTTTGGGAATCACTTATGAGTCCCTTCAGTTGATATGGAGAATGTAGGCTCATGTAAGTTGGATAGACATAATTTTGCAATGCAGTATTTTTTGAAAAGCTTGCAAATTTTCAAAGTAATTTGTGGATTTCCATAGTATGTTGAAGGATGTATTCACAAGTGTTTTTAATTGCTTTGAAATTGGAAATTGGGGTCACCTGTAAGAGGATCTAGGAGAAACGTTTAAAATATTCAAATTCAAATTCTTATTTTTTAAAGGATGATAGTATACCGCTTTCTATTTTTAGCAACAGATTATGCGCTTTCAAAGTGGTCATGTGATGAATGATGTCTAATTTTGGAATGCATTTGTTACTACTATTGTTAAATGTCATTCTCGCAAGTTTGTTAACACATTTTTTTATTTTGTAGGTAATGTACAAATCCATTGTGTCCTCACAGGGTAATTGCACATTCATGACTACCCTTATTTTTAGAGCATGGATTTGTGACTACTCTATGAAGTCACAATTGAAATGTGCATTATTTACACTAACAAGCTGGTGTACAGGTATGTTTGGTGATCATTTGCAGATTGAGCGCTTCATTGTTTTGGGTAAGTATAGTTACAAACTTGATATATCCTTTTACAATTCAAAGTGTATGGATAGAATATTTGTATAGTCACGTTGATTCATATTTTAACTTAATCCATTTTGGGCTTTGATGGTTTAATTATTCTAGATAGTGAATATTTACATTTAATATCAAAGATAATCACATATGTCACTTGAACACTAGCTTTTATTATAGATGGGTATTATTATCCGAATTACTTATTGTGATGGAATTACAAAGTGGTTTATCTCAAATTCACATGGATTTAGTTTTGTGAATATAGCTATTTTGGCATTATTGGTTTAACTATTTTCACATTGCTACAGTTTCAAATGGGTAGTGGACACTAGCCTCAATTGGGGCATTTTAGATGTCTTGTACTAATATATGTTATGGAATTGTAACTTTAAGTAATTGGTCAGTATAACAAAGTGACAATTGAACACTAGCCTAATTGGGTTTTATTATCCGTCAGTCATTTGTGATGGCATTATAGGCGATTTGATAGTTCACAACAGGTGTGCAAAGTTGAAAGGGTTACATTTCAGTTGGACACTAGCTTAAATGGGTGTTATTATCTAATCACTTATGTGACTAGCTAATCAACTATTTGCATTTGATTAACCTATAATGCTTTTTTCAGTTCCTAAATGTGTTTGTGCAATTGCAGGAAGAGTTAGCATGTTAATGGGTTGATACACAACTTTTGTGGACAAAAATCATTCCTAGTCGAGAGGAGTGATCCGGAGGATTTTTTAGGTGTTGGAATTTTCCTAAAGTTCCCTAAACAATGACCACACTACAAAGTGTTCCAAGAATCTTTCCGACGGTATGCAAAACTTCAAAATTGGATCCCATTTGCAGATTATATCGTTGGTCAAAGATGAGGTCTTAAACGGGTCAACATGGCTCAACATGTTAACAAATGGACCAATAGCAAGGTGACATGTGGCACTGGGCAAGAAGGCAAAAAAAAGGTTGTTCGATATTGTTTCAGGCCTCCGATCTTCAACTCATGTTGTGGGTCGATGGAACAAGAGGCTCAACTTTTGTAATGAATAGAGCTTGGCCGCTATGAGAGCTATATTGCATTTGCCAACGTGGTGGGCTCTTAAGCCACCACGTGGCTTGCCACCACGAGATCAATTTTACATTGCAGGTCATTGAGCTCAACATTTATATTATAGCTCAAAGAGCTATTATTATTAGCTCAGTGGGGTGATCAACTCCCCACCGAGTTGATCACTGAGCTATCCTCCACATTCGTGTCGATTTGCTTATATTGGTCAAAGCCTCATTGTTTGGGCTTACCTTATATTATTATCATATTGTTTGGGCTATCTTTTAGCCATTTAACTTAACAACTTAATACTTGGTCGATTAACTAGATTGACTGGGTCGGCTTATATTGTTTGGGCCATTTAAATATCAACATAGCTCGAGACTACACGGTGGATTGGTGGATATTGCACAATGGTTCAACACACCATATGCCTCGCCCACGACCGGGTGGTTCAACCAAATAATTCACATGCCAACTTGCTACCTAGTGGATTTTTCAAATGCATCGACAATTAAATAAATGACGCAAACCTTGTAAATGGGGAAAATTTCCATGTGTGGCCAAAGCCACGTGTAGATTGGGTTTATTTTCCCAATATAAACCACAACAATCACCCTCTCCGATGCATATGGGATAATTGTCCCCAAAGGCATGTAAAATAGTCGGCAGCATAGATGGAGGTGGGATTCGAAACACCAACCTCGTTCAAACCAATGCATCACTCAAACCAACTCACCTATGGGCTTGAACGGGCATAAAAATGAGCTCGCTGCATTTTTTTAAGGAACAATGAGTAGATCGTGAAACAAAGAAAAACAAGGGCAATTTGTAGAAGGCCATTTTTGAGGCACTTATGCTCTGAGTTAGAACTTGGTGTAAAAACCAAAATTGCTTAGAATTCCATGAGGAATCCAAATATGTAATTTGTTTTCCATGAAGTGCTACTTTTTTTATTGTAGGTGATTTTCCATCACATTTGCATGAAACGGACACTAGGAGCAAGCAGAAATCTAAATTTTTCAAGCACTTATGGGCCGAACCAAGTCTTGGTGTAAAAATAGAAGTTACTCAGAATTACATAAAGATTTCATAAATTTGAATTGTTCTCATGCAATGTTTATAAATCTCCATTTGTAGGCATTTTTTATCACATTTACAGGGGTCACACTCACAAAACACCGTAGGGGCCATGGATGGACTTGGGAGCATTTCTGGTAAATTGTAGAGTCTCATGAGGTCTAGATCAGCTCATTTGTAGGTATAATGGTCTATTATTCATTATTTAAGGGTTAATTATACTTCATTGGATATTGAATAGATCGATTCTCTTTTCGAGAATCCGAGACGTAGCCTTCGGGTGAACTTCGTTATCAATCTTGTGTTGTGGATTTGATTTCAGTTTGTGGATGTTTAATTCTATTGTGAATGAAGCTTTTGATCAAATAAAAATCAATTAAAATGTATTTTAATTATTTCATCAAGCAATCATCATTACAAACGATAAAATGGACTTAAGATAATTTCAATATCCATAATCCACAATTTGCAGTTGAATGCACATTTCAATGTTGTGATTGATAATCGAGACTAAGGTACATCTATTAAAAGGAATTAATAAATTTTTTAATTTAAGAGCCATAAAATTTATGTTGAGTTCCTCAGATCCTTAGAAATGTTAATAAGTGAAAATTTACCTCACCCATTTTCGGATCAAGTTAGTATCAAAGTTGGTTCTAGCTCAATATTTTGCTTCCAGTTTTAATCTAATTAATAGTGATTGCTTCAGTTGGTGCAGTTGAGTTCGGTGGTTAAAGAGGTACATGTGCACTATGGGTAGTTGTAGATGTGTCAGATGAGGCATCGAGTTGATAATTGATGGAAACTTTGTCCAAAAATCCATCCAGTGTATGGTAAGACAAGTTGGATATTTTGGTAACAACTTTTAAACCATAGTTTTTAAACCAACCTTTTTAGCTATCCATTTTGGGAGTCACTTATGAGTCCCTTCAGTTGATACGGAGAATGTAAGCTCATGTGAGTTGGATATACTTAACTTTGCAATGTAGTATTTGTTGAAAAGCTTGCAAATTTTCAAAGTAATTTGTGGATTTCTACAAAGTATGTTGAAGGATGTATTCACAAGTGTTTTTAATTGCTTTGAAATTGGAAATTGGGGTCACCTATAAGAAGATCTGGGAGAAACGTTTAAAATACTCAGATTTAACTTCTTACTTTTTAAAGGATGACAATATACCACTTTCTATTTTTAGCAACAGTTATGCAGTTTCAGTGGGCATGTGATGAATGATGTCTAATTTTGGAATGCATTTTTGAGTACTATTGTTAAATGTCATTGTGCAAGTCTATTGACACATTTTTATTTTGTAGGTAATGTACAAATCCATTATGTCCTCACATGGTAATTGCACACTCATGGCTACCCTTATTTTTAGGGCATGTATTTGTGACTACTCTGTGTAGTCACAATTGAAGTGTACATTATTTGCACTAACAAGCTAGTGTACAGGTATGTTTGGTGATCATTTGCAGCATTGAGTAGTTCACACTGTTTTGGGTAAGCACAATTATAGTTTGATCTATCCTTTTACAATTAAGTGTATGGATAGAATATTTGTATATTCACGTTGATTCAAATTTTGACTATAGCTATTTTGGGCATTGATGTTTTAATTATTCTAGATAGTGATTATTTACAGTTGTAATCGACATAATCACAGATGTCAGTTGAACACTAGCTTCATTATAGATGGGTATTATTATCTGAATTACAAATTGTGATGGAATTACAGTGGTTTATCTCAAATTCAAGTGGATTCAGTTTTGTGACTAGAGATATTTTGGTGTTATTGGTTTAACTATACTGGATAGTGAATATTTACATTTTTACAGCTTTGAATGGGCAAAGTGGACACTAGCCTCATTAAGGGCATTTTAGATGTCTTGTATT
Source organism: Taxus wallichiana var. yunnanensis (assembly GCA_018340775.1). Taxonomy (NCBI): domain Eukaryota; kingdom Viridiplantae; phylum Streptophyta; class Pinopsida; order Cupressales; family Taxaceae; genus Taxus; species Taxus wallichiana. The sequence continues at coordinate 153,327,892 of CM031234.1, read as the reverse complement.
GATCTATGTTATGGAATTGTAACTTAAGTACTTGGTCTTATCACAAAGTGACAATTGAACACTAGCCTAATTAGGTTTTATCATCCGGTCGAGTTGTTTGTGATGGCATTACAGGGATTTTGCAGTTCATGTTTGTGTGCAAAGTTGACAAGGTTGCAGCATTTCAGTTGGACACTAACTTAAATGGGTTTTATTATCTGATCACTTATGTGACTAGCTAATAAACTATTTGCATTTTATTAACCTATAATGTTTTTTCAAGTTCATATATGTGTTTGTGCAATTGCAAGAAGAATTATCATGTTGATGGGTTGATACATAGCTTTTTGTGGACAAAAATTATTCCTAGTCGGGAGGAGTGATCTGGAGGATTTTTTAGGTGTTATTTATTTCCTAAACTTCCCTAAATAGTGATAACACTACAGAGTTTTCCGAGAACCTTTCCAACGATATGCGTAACTTCAAAAATGGATTTTGTATGCGTAGATTTTATCGCTGGTCAAAGATGAGGTCTTAAATAGGTCAACACGGGTCAACAACTAACAAATGACCATCGCAAGGTGACACATGGAACTATGCAAGAAGGCAAAAAAAGGTTGTTCGATATTGTTTGGGCCTCCGGTCTTGAATAATGTTGTGGGTCAAGTGGAACAAGAGGCTCAAATTTTGTAACGGAAGGAAGCTTGGGTGCCGAGAGAGCTATATTGTGTTCGCATATGTGATGGACCCTCAAGCCATAACGTGGCTTGCCACCACGAGATCAATTTTTCATTGCATGTCATTGAGCTTGGAATTTATATTACAGCTCAGAGAGCTATTATTATTAGCTTGGTGGGGTGATCAACTCCCCACCGAGTTCATCATCCACATTCGGGTCGATTTGCTTATATTGGTCGAAGCCTCATTGTTTGGGATATTTATTTTATTCAATTCATCATTGTTTTGGCTTACCTTATAATACTACCATATTATTCGGGCTATCTTTTTAGGCATTTAACTAAACAAGTTAATATTCAAAGAAATTACCCACATTGACACAAGTTGGTCTTGATATTGTTTGGGCTGTTTAAATATCCAACATAGCTCAGGCTACACGGTGGATCAGTGGATATAGCATAAGGGATCAACATACCATATGCCTCGTCCCATGACTCAGGTGGTTCAACCAAATAATTCACATGCCAACTCGCCACGTAGTGGATTTTTCAAATGGATCAAGCATCAAACAAACACCGCAAACCTTGTAAATGGGGAAAATTTCCATATGTGTCCAAATCCATGTGTAGATTGGGTTTATTTTCCCAATATAAACCACAACAATCATCCCTCGCCGATACATATAGAATAATTATCCCCAAAGGCATGCAAAATGGTGGGTAGCATAGGGTGGAGGTGGGATTTTAAACCCCGACCTCATTCAAACCAACTCATCACTCAAACCAACTCACCTATGGGCTCGATGGGTATAAAATCAAACTCGATGCATTTTGTTAAGGAACAAAGCGAGCAGATCAGTGAAAGAGCATAACAAGGGCGGTTTTCAGAGAAGGTCATTTTTAAGGAACGTATGCTCTGAGTTAGAACTTGGTGTAAACAATAAAAATTGCTAAGAATTCTAAGAGGAATCAAAATATGTAATATTTTTTTCATCAAGTGCTACCTATTTTTTATTGTAGGTGATTTTCCATCACATTTGCACGACACGGGCACTGGGAGAAAGCAGAGATCTAAGTTTTTCAATCACCTAAGGGCCGAACTAGGTCTTGGTGTAAAAAGGGAAGTTGTTCAGAATTTCATAAAGATTCTAGAAATGTAATTTTTTTCATTTAGTTTTTATAAATCTCCATTTGTAGGTGTTTTCCGATCGCATATGCACGGGGTCACAATCATGAAAAAGCACCGTAGGGGCCATGGATGGACTTGGGAACATTTTTGATAAATTGTAGAGTTCCATGAGGTCTGGATCAGCTCATTAGTAGATATAATGGTCTATTAGTCATTATTGAAGGGTTAATTTCACTTCATTCGATGTTGAATGGATTGATTCTCTTTTCGAGAATTTGGAGACGTAGCCTTCGAGTGAACTCCGTTATCAATCTTGTGTTGTGGATTTGATTTCAGCTTGGATGTTTAATTTATTGTGAATGAAGATTTTGATCAGATAAAAATCAATTAAAATGTATTTTGATTATTTGATTAAGCAATCATCATTACAAACGGTAAAATGGATTTAAGATAATTTCAATATTCATAATCCACAATTTACAGTTGAATAAACATTTCAGTGTTGTGATTGATAATCAAAATGAGGTACATGTATTAAAAGGAATTAATCAATTTTAGAGTTTAAGATCCATATAATTTATGTTGAGTTCCTCATATCCTTGGAAATGTTTATTAAGTGAAAATTTACTTCACCCCTTTTCGGATCAAGTTAGTATCAAAGTTGGTTCTAGCTCAATATTTTGCTTCCAGTTTTAATCTAATTAATATTGATTACTTTAGTTGGTGCAGTTGAGTTCAGTAGTTGAAGAGGTGCATGTGCACTATGGGCAGTTGTAGATGTGTCAGATGAGGCATCGGGTTGATAACTGATGGAAACTTCATCCAACAATCCATCCAGTGTATGGTAAGACAAGTTGGATATTTTGGTAAACAAGTTTTAAACCATAGTTTTTAAACCAACCTTTTTAGCTATCCATTTTGGGAATCACTTATGATTCCCTTTAGTTGATACGAAAAAATGTAGGCTCATGTAAGTTGGATAGACTTAATTTTGCAATGCAGTATTTGTTGAAAAGCTTGCAAATTTTCAAAGTAATTTGTGGATTTCCGCAGTATGTTGAAGGATGTATTCACAAGTGTTTTTAATTACTTTGAAATTGGAAATTAGGGTCACCAATAAGAGGATCTGGGAGAAATTTTTAAAATACTCAGATTCAACTTCTTACTTTTAAAGGATGACACTATACCACTTTCTATTTTTAGCAATTATATTTATGCGCTTTCAAAGGCATGTGATGAATGATGTCTAATTTTGGAATGCATTTTGACTACTATTGTTAAGTTTCATTGTGCAAGTTTGTTGACACATTTTTTATTTTGTAGGTAATATACAAATCCATTGTGTCCTCACAGGGTAATTGCACATTCATGGCTACCCTTATTTTTAGGGCATGTATTTGTGACTACTATGTGTAGTCACAATTGAAGTGTACATTATTTGCACTAACAAATTGGTGTGTGGTATGCTTGGTGACCATTTACAACGTATTGAGCAATTCACCATTTTGGGTAAGCACAATTATAGTTTGATCTATCCTTTTACAATTCAATGTGTATGGATAGAATATTTGTATATTCACGTTGATTCAGATTTTGACTATAGCCATTTTGGGCGTTGATGGTTTAATTATTCTCAATAGTGTATATTTACAGCTTATAATCGGCATAATGACATATGTCAGCTTAAACACTATCTTTTGTTATAGATGGGTGTTATTATCTCGAATTACTAATTGTGATGGCATTACAATGGTTTATCTCAAATTCATGTGGATTCAGTTTTATGACTATAGCTATTTTTGCATCATTATTTTAACTATACATGATAGTGAATATTTACATTTTTACAGCTTTCAAATGGGTAGTGAACACTAGCCTCATTAAGGGCATTTTAGATGTCTTGTACTCATCTATGTTATGGAATTGTAACTTAAGTAATTGGTCATATCACAAAGTGACATTTGAACACTAGCCTAGTTGGGTTTTATTATCCGGTCGGTTATTTTTGATGGCATCATAGGGGTTTTGATAGTACATAGTTGTGTGAAAGTTGACAGGGTTGCAAGCATTTTCAGTTGGACACTAGCTTAAATGGGTGTTATTATTTGATCACTTATGTGACTAGCTAATCAACTATTTGCATTTGATTAACCTATAATGATTTTTTGGGTTCCTGTATGTGTTTTTGAAATTGCAGGAAGAGTTAACATGTTGATGGGTTGATACATAGCTTTTTGTGGACAAAAATCATTCCTAGTATGGGGAGGGATCTTGAGGATTTTATAGGTGTTGGAATTTTCCAAAACTTCCCTAAACTGTGACCACACTACATAAGTGTTTAGAACCTTTCGATAGTATGAATAACTTCAAAAATAGAGTCCGTATGCATGTTTTATCGCTGGTCAAAGGTGAGGTCTTAAATAGGTCAACACGGGTCAACAAGTTAACAGCTGCATCGATAGTAAGGTGACACATGGCACCGGTAAGAAGGAAAAAAAAAGGGTTTTCGATATTATTTCGGGCCTCCGGTCTTCGACTCAAGTTGTGGGTTGGTGGAACAAGAGGCTCAAATTTTGTAACTGAAGGGAGCTCAGCCACTATGAGAGCTATATTATGTTTACTGACATGGTGGACCCTTAATCCACCACATGGCTTGCCACCACTAGATCAATTTTGCATTGGAAGTCATTGAGCTCGGAATTTATATTGCAGCTCGAAGAGCTATCATTATTAGCTTCGGTGGGGTGATCAACTCCCCACCGAGTTGATCAACGAGCTATCGTCCACATTCGGTTGATTTTCTTATATTGGTCAAAGCCTCATTGTTCAAGATATTTATTTTATTCAATTCAACATTGTTTGAGCTTACCTTATATTATTGCCATATTGTTTGAGCTATCTTTTTATCCATTTAACCAACAACTTAATACTCAACTGGATTACCCACATTGATCGGGTCGGCTTCATATTGTTTGGGTCATTTAAATATCCAACATAGCTTGGGCTACACAGTGAATTAGTGGATATAGCACAATGGATCAACATACCATATGCCTCCCCGACGAATTGGGCAGCCCCACCAAAAACTCACATGCCAACTCACCATGCAAAGGGGGCTTTTTCAAATGGATCGGCGAAAAAAAAAACCGCAAACCTTATAAATGGGGGGAAATTCCATATGTGGTCAAATCCACGTGTAGATTTGGTTTATTTTCCCAATATAAACCACAACAATCACCCCTCTTTGATGCATATGGGATAATTATCCCCAAAGGCATTGAAAATGGTTGGCGGCATAGGTGGAGGTGGGATTTGAAACCCGACCTCAATCAAACCAATGCATCACCCAAAACAACTCGCCTATGGGCCCAGACGGGTATAAAAATGAGCTCGCTGCATTTTGTTAAGGAACGTGTGAGCAAACTCTTAAAGAGCGAACAACGGTAGTTCGCAAAGAAGGTCGTTTTTAAGGCACTTATGCTCTAAGTTAGAACTTGATGTAAACAACCAAAATTGATAATAATTCCAAGAGGAATCCAAATATGTAATAATTTTTCCATCAAGTGCTACTTATTTTCTATGGTAGGTGATTTTCCATTACATTTGCACTGAAATGAGCACCGGGAGCAAGCAGGATCTAAGTTTTTCAAGCACGTATGGGCCGAACTAGGTCTTGTTTTAAAAAGGGAAGTTTCTCAGAATTTCATAAAGATTCCATAAATGTAAATTGTTTTGATTTATTATTTATAAATCTCCATTTGTAGGAATTTTTCAATCGCATTTGCACGGGTCACACCGTGAAAACACCGTAGGGGCCTTGGATGGACTTGGGACATTTCGTAAATTGTAGAGTTCCATGAGGTATGGATCAGCTCATTTGTAGGTATAATGGTCTATTAGTCATTTTTTAAGGGTTAATTGCACATCATTAGATGTTGAATAGATCGATTCTCTTTTTGAGAATCTGGAGACGTAGCCTTCAGTGAACTCTGTTATCAATCTCGTGTTGTGGATTTGATTTCAGTTTGTGGATGTTTAATTCTATTGTGAATGAAGCTTTTGATCAGATAAAAATCAATTAAATGGATTTTAATTATTTGATCAAGCAATCATCATTACAAATGGGAAAATGGACTTAAGATAATTTCAGTATCCATAATCCACAATTTACAGTTGAATGCACATTTCAGTGTTGTGATTGATAATCAAACTGAGGTGCATATATTAAAAGGAATTAATCAATTTTGGAGTTTAAGAGCCGTAAAATTGATGTTGAGTTCCTCAAATCCTTGGAAATGTTATTAAGTGAAAATTTACCTCACCCTTTTCGGATCAAGTTTGGTATCAGAGCTGGTTCTAGCTCAATATTTTTCTTCTAGTTTTAATTTGATTAAAAATGATTGCTTTCAATTGGTGCATTTGAGTTTAGTGGTTGAAGAGGCAGTGTGCACTATTGGATGTTACGATGTGTCGATGAGGCATCGGGTTGATAACTGATGGAAACTTCATCCAACAATCCATCCAGATGTGTATGGTAAGACATGTTGGATATTTTGGTAAACAAGTTTTAAACCAACCTTTTTAGCTATCCATTTTGGGAATCACTTATGAGTCCCTTCAATTGATACTGAGAATGTAGGCTCATGTAAGTTGGATAGACATAATTTTGCAATGCAAGTATTTTTGAAAAGCTTGCAAATTTTCAAAGTAATTTGTGGATTTCCGCAATATGTTGAAGGATGTGTTCACAAGAGTTTTTAATTGATTTGAATTTGGAAATTGGGGGTCACTTTGTAAGAGGATCTCGGGAGAAATGTTTAAAATACTCGATTCAACTTCTTACTTTTAAAAGGATGACAATATACCACTTTCTATTTTTAGCAATAGTTATGCAATTTCAATGGGCATGTGATGAATGATGTCTAATTTTGGAATGCATTTTTGAGTACTATTGTTAAATTTCATTGTGCAAGTTTGTTGACACATTTTTTATTTTGTAGGTAATATACAAATCCATTGTGTCCTCACATGGTAATTGCACATTCATGGCTACCCTTATTTTTAGGGCATGTATTTGTGACTACTATGTGTAGTCACAATTGAAGTGTACTTTATTTGCACTAATAAATTGGTGTGTAGGTATGCTTGGTGACCATTTACATGATTGAGCGTTCACTTTGTTTGGGTAAGCACATTCTGTTTGATCTATCCTTTTACAATTCAGTGTATGGATAGAATATTTGTATATTCACGTTGATTCAAATTTGGACTATAGCCATTTTGGGCATTGATGGTTTAATTATTCTCAATAGTGTATATTTATAGTTATAATCGGCATAATGAAATATGTCACTTGAACACTATCTTTTGTTATAGATGGGTGTTATTAAATGAATTATTGATTGTGATGGAATTACAGTGGTTTATCGCAAATTCACGTGGATTGAGTTTTGTGACTATAACTATTTTGGCATTATTGGTTTAACTATATTGGATAGTGAATATTTAAATTGTTACGATTTGAATGGGCAAAGGTGGACATTAGCCTCATTAGTTTCATTTTAGATGTCTTGTCTTGATCTACGTTATGGAATTGTAACTTAAGTAATTGGTCATATCACAAAGTGACAATTGAACAATAGCCTAATTGGGTTTTATTATCTAGTTAGTCATTTGTGATGGCATTACAAGGGATTTGACAGTTCACGGTTGTGTGGGAAGTTGACATGGTTGCGGCGTTTCAATTGGACACTAGCTTAAATGGGTTTTATCATCTAATCACTTATGTGACTAGCTAATTAACTATTTTCATTTGATTAACCTATAATGCTTTTTCAGGTTCCTATATGTGTTTGTGCAATCATAGAAGAATAAGCATGTTGATAGGTTAAAACATAGCTTTTTGTGGACAAAAATCATTTCTATTCGGGAGGAGTGATTTCGAGGATTTTTCAAGTGTTGGAATTTTCCCAAACTTCCCTAAATCATGACCACACTATAGAGTGTTTCGAGACCTTTCCAGTGGTATGCAAAACTTCAGAAATAAATTTTGTATGTAGATTTTATCATTGGTCAAAGATGAGGTCTTAAATGGGTCAACACATTTCAACAGGTTAACAACTTGGACCAATAGCAAGATGACACGTGGCACTAGGCAAAAAGGCAAAAAAGGTTGTTTGATATTGTTTTGGGCCTCTGGTCTTTGACTCACATTGTGGGTCAGTTTAACAAAAGGCTCAACATTTGTAATGGAAGGGAGCCCACCGTCATGAGAGCTATATTACGTTCATCGACGTGGTGGGCCCTCAAGCCACCATGTGGCTTGCCACCACGAGATCAATTTTTCATTGCAGGTCATTAAGCTTGACATTTATATTGCATCTCGAAGATCTATTATTATTATCTTGGTGGGGTGATCAACTCCCCACCGAGTTGATCACCGAGCTATCCTCCACATTCGTGGTTGATTTGCTTATATTGGTCGAAGCCTCATTGTTTGAGATATTTATTTTATTCAATTCAACATTGTTCGGGCTTACCTTATATTATTGGCATATTATTTGGGCTACCTTTTTATCCATTTAACAAAAGATCTTAATACTCGGCGGATTATCCACATTGACGGAGTCGACTTGATATTTTTGGGTCGCTTTAAATATCCAACATAGCTCGGACTACATGGTGGATCGGTGGATATAGCACAATGGATCAACATACCATATGCCTCGGCCCACAATTCGGGTGGTTCCACCAAATAAATTACATGCCAACTCACCATGTAGTGGCTAAACAAACCCCGTAAACCTTGTAAATGGGAGCAAAATTACATATGTGGCTAATGCCACATGTAGATTGGGTTTATTTGCCCAAGTATAAACCACAACAATCACCCCTCCGATGCATATGGGATAATTATCCCCAAAGGCATGCAAAATGGTTGGCGGCATAGGTTGAGGGGGATATGACCCCCACCCTCGTTCAAAAAAATGCATCACTCAAACCAACTCGCCTATGGGCTCCTGGACGGATATAAAAATGAGCTCACTACATTTTGTTAAGGAACAAAGTGAGCAGATTGTGAAAGAGCAGAAAATGGGCGGTTTGCAGAGAAGGCCATTTTTTAGGAACTTATGCTCGAGTTAGAACTTGATGTAAACAACCAAAATTGCTCAATTCGAGAGGAATCCAAATATGTAATATTTTTTCCTTGAAATGCTACCTATTTTTTTAGGTGATTTTCCATCAAATTTGCACGAAACGGTCACTGAGCAAGCAAAGATCTAAGTTTTCAAGCACTTAAGGGCCAAGCTAGGTCTTGGTGTAAAAGGGAAATTTCTCATAATTTCATAAATATTTCATAAATGTAAATTGTTTTCATGTATTTTTATAAATCTCCATTTGTAGGCATTTTTGATTGTATTTGAAGAGGGTCACACTTGTGAAAACATTATAGGGGCCATGGATGGACTTGGGAACGCTTTACGTAAATTTCACGAGTTCCATGAGGTGTGGATTAACTCATTTACAGGTATAATGGTCTATTAGTCATTATTTAAGAGTTAATTGTACTTAATTGGACGTTGAATAGATCGATTCTCTTTTCGAGAATCTGGAGACGTAGCCTTTAGGTGAACTTCATTATCAATCTCGTGTTGTGGATTTGATTTCAGTTTGTGGATTTTTAATTCTGTTGTGAATGAAGCTTTTGATTAGATAAAAATCAATTAAAATGTATTTTTATTATTTGATCAAGCAATCATCATTACAAATGAGAAAATGGACTTAAGATAATTTGAGTATCCATAATTCACAATTTATAATTGAGTGTACATTTCAGTGTTGTGATTGATAATCAAACTGAGGTGCATGTATTAAAAGGAATTAATCAATTTTGGAGTTTAAGAGTTGTAAAATTGATGTTGAGTTCCTCAGATCCTTAGAAATTTAATTAAGTGAAAATTTGCCTCATGCATTTTTGGATCACTTGGTGAGTGTGGATACTTCCTCAACTAAGTGAGAAATAAGGTACAAAGATTAAGGCCATGAGGAAGAAGAAGAACAAGTACACATCGGCGTGTGTAACTCGAGGATATAGAGGGAATTAAAGGAGCACAAAATGATCCCTACCTTGCTCACTCTATACATCTAATGAATTCCTTCAACCAGTCAAGGAAGAAAATATCCTCTATTTTAAAAGCATACTTGGATGAGCCCCTATATGAGCTCCCATGGGTGGCTTTGGTAAAAGAAAATATGCCTCTCCTTCACCTTCAAGATTTGATAAAGTATATCTAGACCCGAAGAACCTATCAAAGGAACAAATAGGATATTATTTTCACCCTTTTTGGGTTTGATTAGGGTTTTACAACTATAATCAAACAAAGAATGAAATAAATGTTACAAGGGGTTATTCTGACTAATTAACTTCCAACATTAACCATTCAATATCAAAATAATGCATTAATACTTGCAACAAATGTACACAATGTAATAAAAACTTCTTATATATGGGATTGAGTGCTCATAGATGATTGCACATAATTTTTGGTTGATTTGGGTGATATGAATGTTGAAATAAGGGTTTATGGACCTGACGATGTGCTTTAGGAATGGGATCGTGAGCTAAATATCTCCTAGGACAGGACCATACAATAGGTGCAAGAACGGTTATACGGTCTTAACCTTATTGTATTATTTTGTACCTACTCAAAACTATGGTCTATGACTTTTTGGGTTTGTCGCTTGTCTGATTCACTTTGTCATATCTCTCAATCACTCTCGATCCCACTACAGGGATCTCTAAGTACTTTGCTCAATCCTTCAAAACCCTAACCATGGATGAAGTCCTATAAAAAAGCATTAGTTGGGTTTACAATCACCCCTATGCACTGCCAATGTCAACACTACTCTAAAGAGGCCTCAAACTACACGTAATTCTCCACTTAGCCTGTAATATCTAGTTTTAGTGTAATCAAATTTGACATCCTTTCTTTGACAATGCTTGACTTAAGTTTCTCTTTTGTGTAATCTACTTGAGTGGGTGACTTTGAGTGTTTGCAAATGTGGGAATCAGTTTCCTATACCTATTGGAAAGATTCACACCTATAAATAGTGTTGCCTTGATGAATGTCCATAGGTATTTTCATTTAGGAAGATTTAGGTGGCTTTTTTCCTAGCTTTTGCAATATGAGTCCATAAGAGTGATAGGTTGTGTTGGGTACTAAATGAGGTGAGTTGCACTTTCTTTTGAAGATTTTTCAAGTTACAAAGGTTGGTGAGAAAGAGTATGTGACCCAAAGAATGATGTGCAATGGGAATTTTGGGACCAAAGTGAACTAGGTCAAGACCATACACTAGGTTCAAGACCATACAAATGTTCATGCCCCTATTATACGTATTTGACCTAAGAGTGGTGTTTGCAAACTGAAGTTTAGAAGTTGACAAGGGGAGTTTCTTACTTTTTTTCATGCATTCACTTCTCATAAATCATTGACACATGAGTGTGAAAGAGTAAGCAAGCTAAACAATAGACATAGAGATGTACCGGATGAGAATGGATAAAGTGCAATTGTTTGAGAAAGAGAGAAATGTCAAGAACAATGTCAATGAGTATATTATTGTATAGATTAAAATCGACACATGACCTTTAATCCACACTTGACTCCCCGAGGTCGTGTCGAGGAAGCTGATGTGGATAATGTGGACGGTTAACTATAGGATAATAAGTGGCTAAGACTTGGTAGTATGAATTCCTAGTAGTTGAGTCGGCAAAGGGGAGATTTAGTGGTTATGAGCGGGTAGCGTAAATTCCCTATGGATTGATCTACTTGATTGAATCTAAATTTTAAACTAGTTTGAAGTGTCCAAATTAACTAAAATGAAATTAACAATCTAAACTACTACTAAAAGGGAAACTAATCTAAACAAATCACAAAACTGAAATATTATAATCACAGACAACAAATTACTTTTATTCTAAACAATTAAACTACTTCTACACTAAAACTAAACAAGAAAAATAACCTGGTATGGTCATTCACCTGTGTTGAGTGTATTCTAATTAATGTTAACATAAAGAAAGAACTTTTCCAATTAATCTATGATATGTAGACAACTTCCTACAAATATTCTCTCCTCTAAATCCACAGGGATATGAAGAAGAGGATCTGTCACCGGGAGTTGCTATGAAAGATGTAAACCATTTGGAAATTGACTAACTATTTGCAAATGAAAGAAAATTGATTTCTACTCTATTTGATATGATGTGATAGTAATAAATTGCAGCAATGAAGGAAATCAAACAATAACTCCAACTTGGAATTCATAAAACAAAGGTAAATCCAGCTGTGTGATGATTTTTCCCTCAGTTTATCCTTTTGATTCTCTATGTGTCCACGTGAGTCCAAGGAATTTGGGAATACATATGCAAAGCAATGAGAAAGTACTTGAGTAGTGGCAAATTTGAAGGAAGTTTGGTTACAATGCAAGTAGAAGAGAGATAGCACAAGAGATATGAGCTTGGCTATGTAATTTCTAGCAGGATTTTGCAGCAATACTATGCAAGATACACAAAAATTCTAATGCCTTTTACTTGTGAACAAGCAACGGTTATATAATAAATTGGTTGGGAATGTGAACCCACACACAAGACAACCTTGTAGTGCTACATCATTGGATGAAGGTGCATTTTAAATTAATTAATTCTATTTTAAAATAGAAGAGGGAGTGAAGACCATGCAATCAAGCCCAAATTTAGCTAATTTGGTTCACAAACGTGCCTTGGAAGTGAAGTTAACTAAAATCACACGTGTCTAATTTACGCATGAAGGTTTCTAGAAAAATCGTGTAGAACCGCCACCCTGTACAAGGTGACAAACACATAACCGCCACGTAAACTAGGGTGGCAATTTTGACACTAAAGGTCAAAACATGCATAAAAATAAGTGAGAAGCTAGAAGAAAGCATGCAAAGGCTAAGTAGGGATGTCTAAGCTACAAATATATACTACGAATGGGTTTAGGAACTTGAACACTTTTTGAAAGGATATGAATCATCATTGGAGACTTTATAACCGTCTTCCGTCAATGTAGCACATGCAAATTTGGGTGTGTATATATTGCCCCCTCGGAGAAGCATTTTAGTCATGAAGAGGTGTAAAACATAGAGTCTGAGTATGGCATTCCCAAAATGGGGAGTTAGAAGCTATACCTAGCATGCCAGCATGCCGAAATGTTGCCATCCAAGCTCTTGCTACCTACAAGATGAAAGGAAAACTCAATTGTAGATAGATAAAAAAATATCAAAAAATAAACGCTAAATCAAGACAACCAGAGGATTTACCATTTGCATGGGAATAAGAGTATATTTGCACCAACACTCCAGCCGATGTGAACACATAAACTCAAAACAAGGTAAAAACAACATATATATATAGATATCAAAACAAACTCGTATTTTTAATTCATTTGTGCATCTTCACCGGGTGATTTTTTGAGCTTGGGACCCACGGTGACCATTTTTGACAAGAATATAGCCAAAACAAGAGGCGCGAGATCATGATCATGCCTCCATGAGTGAGAGATCGAGCGATGCGGTAAAAGGTTAGTTTTTATCAATTATTTGCTTTGAAACCTAAAATGTAAAAGTGAAAAAACTACACCTAAGGGGGGATAGGCCATAGGCCTCTTTATTTCTTTTGATGCCATTTTGTGAGGTGCATTTATTATGTTTTTGTGATTTTTGCTAGTTGTGAGCATTTTGACCACACCTACGCATGTGATGGCATTTTACTGAAACTTTATTCCATGATATTTACATATATCTCTTTTTTATTCGATTATTCCTTTGCATCAAAGTTGAATTCTTTCATGGTTTACTTTGCATGTGTACTCTAGATGTTTAGAATCTCTAATTTTGTATGCTTTTCAGAATGTATGCAATGGATGATGTATGCTTAACAAAATGAACTCTTTTTTTTTTTTTTGTAATGCTGATATATGATGATTATGCAGACACAATGTAATGTTGAACTTTATCTTTTCAAGAAATGTTTAGTACTTATTTTGTTTATTGGAAATGTGTGATGAATAATGACATGATGATAAAATGAATTCACTCCGCTCCTAACCCCATGCAACCAGTAAGATGTGAGGGCTCGCCATCGAGAGCTAGGAGGGATGCGAATTGTATGATTTTGGTAGAGACGGAAATGATGAGAGAAAGACAGGATTTTGACATAAACCCAATTGGGAACCCACAACTTAACCATGCATATAGTTTACTACACAGCCTAGAATGTAATTGCTTACAATTTTTCTAGACTTAGATCCAAAGATGGCCTCTTGATTGACACTACCTAGTTTTAATGTTTTAACTCTCTTTTGGAACGTGCACATCTAAATTCATTTTTCTTGGGACTTTTAATATTTTCAAATCACTTTATTTGATTGAAATTACTCTTAATTTATTAGTTTATTTGTAGATACCCCCACACCTTTCCCCATGCTACCAGTAGGAAGCATGGGCTCATCACCAAGGACAAGGCATAGGTGAGTAAGGGCACTTCCCTCCTTTCCCAACCTCACACCACCAGTAAGAGATGTAGGCTCAATGCCAAAGGTTGGTGGGGAAAAGAAGTGTGTAAATAAAAATTTTGACTTGATTTTGATTTTAGATATGTACTTTTTATTGTTTTTGAACTCTAACTTTGTACTTTTGGGAAGGAAATCTTGCCCCTAGCCTCAACCCCATGCAACTAGTAAGATGTGAGGGCTCAACACCGAAGGTTGAGATAGGCGAACAAGCATCCCGGGTGAAAATGTTTAGAATTTTTTTGTACCAAAGAGGTTTTTCTAGGGAAAGATATGACATCACGAAGCTTCTAGAATTGACTATGGGAAAATACAACTATGCTAGAAGAAATCTATAGGCAGAACCAAGTATGCAGGCCTTGGTAGGATTAGTGTCAAAATTTTGTCTTATCTTGTTGAACTGATGAAGTGATAAGAAATGTTGATGTATGTTTGAAGAGATATGATTTGAATAATTTCCAATGTTTTGTAGAAGTTTTTGAGAGTTACTTGAAAATAATTTCCTTGGTTACAAACTTTACTGAATGAGTGGATGATGATAATGCAATGGGAATGAAATAATATACATATAGAGATGTTGGCAGATCACATGTTGAAATGGCTAAGGTGAAGAGAGTTGAAGGATGTCAAACTCCTCACCACTAAGAGGACATAGTGAAGAAACACAACCTTTGAAGTTTATATTCTTTTGACAAGGTCTTACTATCTAGGGGTTTAATCTTACAACCCCTACCCATGATTGTGTATATATGTTTATCCAATTCTTAAAGGAGGTGTTTAAGAACCTCTCTGTCACGTTCTTGACACATCGTGCGTAAGTGGGCATGACTATGTTACTCATCTTGGTGAAGAATAGTGACCTTATGTGACTTTCATTACATAATAGGATCACATCTCGTGGAGATGACATTCACAATTTCTTACATGTTCGTATCTAAACCAGGTTTGGAATTCAAACACTAGGGATGGCTTTGATGGGTACCGTATTGATTTCATCCCTCTCTTCTTCCTTTGTTAATTCTATCATGTTTATACCTAGGCCAAGACCATCGGCAGAAGAGAGGTTGTGCCAAGAAGGCTACCCATTCCTTGCGGTTCAAATGTGAGGAAGATCGGTTCATCACTCTCTAAGAGTTTCATGATATCTATCATTGTTTTGGTAGACAAAGTTTCCATAGATATTGATTTTCCCTTATCATTTTTGGCCACCTCAAATGTTTTTGGGTCAACAACTTCCTCCTTTGGAATACTCGTTGTCGTTGTAACCAATTATTTTGACGGCGGCAGTATGTTTAATTGGTTTGCATGGAGCTCATACTCTATATGGACTCCTATTTTCTTCTTGAGGTTCTCTAAGTGTATATCAAAGGGCTTAGGATCCCTTGGGCGATGAAGACCTTTCCTAAATGGAGGAATCTAACTTCTTGGAACAAGGTAGAAGGAATAACCTTCATTTGATGAATCCAAGGTCTCCCAAGGATCATGTTATAATTTGTTTCCATGTCGATGATGTAAAACTCCGTCAAGATGGTTTTTGGCCCAAGGGTGATAGGAAGAATTATGGTTCTAATTGAAGTAGCTTTAAGACTTCCATACCCTCACAACGTGTTTCTTCTAGAGGATAATTTAGTCTCGCCATATCCTAACTTTTTTAGGAAAGAGAAATGTTGCCGAGAAAAAATTTTGGGTGGACAAACTTGTGGATTTCTTGCCAATGCTCTGGGAATCTAAGTCCCTCTACTTAACCGGTGTAGTTTTCGTATGTGCATGCGTTAGAAATTGTGGATTTCTGTGGTGCTCTTTAGACCAAAGATCCAACAAGGGCACTCAACTCGACCCTCAGGCAAATCTAGCAATGTCTTGCTAGGGAAGTATTCGTCAGAGAGTGGGAAAGGGAGTGAAAAAAGAGGTAGGAGAACTAATATCAGTAGGTAGAAAATCAGATTCCTGCACACACACACTAGTTATAAAATTCAACACATGCATTTATCGGAAGAAACAACTTTTGCATACCAACAAGACCAAATAGAATACCTAATCACCAAGTATCGAAACCCCTTAGTCAAAGAAAGCTAGAAAATCCTTCTTGTATTGGTTTCTCAAATCAAAGTTGTACATAATGTGGGAATGGAGGAAATTTAGAAAAGGAGGAAATAGAAGAAAATGGCTATCTCCTTTGCTTTCTCTACGTACAATGCACTCTTGAGTTTACAGGATCAATTGCCAACCCTTTGCAATGGGAATTACGTTACAATTTATAGAATGAGAGATGACTTATCATCTTCCTCATGACTCTCCATATGCCTTAATATGACTTGAGATTGTTCATATTCCACTGTAAATATTTAATTCCCTTTTATAATAGCAAGGTGACTTAATTTACATTATGTTTCTAAAGTCACTTTTAAGTGACTTAAAGGCATATCAAAAAGTGCAAACCCCAATGAAGAATTAGAACATTTGAAAGTGAGAGAAAGTTGGGGGAAGAGGAGAGAGAAAGAGAGAGAGAACAAGAAGAGGAGATTTCACCCGATGAATTCCGTTGATCCTCGTTGATGGAAACCTCCAAATGCAATGAAACTCTTAATCTTCAAACTCCTTACACACTGTGAAACTCCTCCAAGTTAGCTCCTGAACGCTCACCCAGTTGAATGAACTAAGGTGGATCTCGAATTCCTTGTGAAAAATGGCTAAGATGATCCTGAACAATGATGTCCCCCTGAATGATTAGCCTTGTACATCCCATTGTGCCAAAACTTCTCTTTGAGTGTAACTTACTATTTTTAGTAAGTGTGAAAAAAGTAACTCCCTCGATCCTTAGCTGAGTGTTGTGACCTTGATTCCCCTTTCTCCCTGCATTCCTCACTTCTTTGGATCAAATTTCTATTTTTAGCAGGTGCTCGAGGGCCCACTTACTATTTTTAGTAAGTGCCAAAAATTTCCATTCTGGTGAATTCTCAGCTATAGTGCACCTCTGATATCTTCATCTCCTTTGCAGGTTCTTCTGTTAATGACTTTCCCAAAATAGCAGTTCCTATGTAGTAGACCTGCTATTTTTAGAAAGTTGGCCTCTAGAGTCGGATTGACATGGAACAAAGTTTTTTTATATGGGTTTTTTCCCAATATCATCCCTCTGAAATCGGGCCCGCTTAATAATCTAGGAGATTTTAAAGTTTTAATTTTTAGACCTGACAGTGGTTCTCCTGGTACAGCAGCCATTAATGGACCTCAAAATTGCAAATTTGGTTTTCTCCTATGTTTGTGAATAAAATTATATTTTTGATGTGTTTTTTTTTCTTTTGGTGCTTCACGTGTGATCTTACTTCAATCCGCAACTGGTTTGACAGGAAATCCCACTTCTTTCTTCGTTGAGCCGAAAAGGAGATTTCTTCATTGTGGATGCTCAGTCGCATGAGGGGGAGTTTGAAGGTGTATTTTTTATGGTCTTGGGAAAAGGAATGAATAGAAACAAATGGTTTGTTTTTTCATGCACCGGCTTGCAATATTTCTTCAGATCTTCGTTTTTAGGCTATGGAGATTTTCACTATTTTCTTCCTATTGTTCTTCGTTTCTCCTTCTCATTTCCATGAAAAATACTTCTGAGACCTACACATAGCTATGGGGAATGTGTTCCAATTCTTGGGTTGAGCAGGTCTGAGAATTTTCAATGTTGTAATGATGGTAGAATGTTGCAGAGGAAGGATGAAGATTGTCTGTGCACGGGAGTGGAAGCAGCTGGAAGCACTAAGCGGCAGTTAGATTTTTTGAATTTTTTGAAATCATGGAAGGAGAAGCTTGGGTGCATTTTTCATTACTTGATGTCCCTAACCTTAGGGATGTGAGGGACATCAAATTCCATGGTGGTCAAGAGGACAACACATGGCGGCGATCCGACGGCAGGGAATGAAGGTGGAAAAAGCTGCTTTAAAGCACTTGGGGCTGGAAATTGGTCACATGGGTGTCCAAATGACTCCCTATGGGGGATGGGAAAAAATTTCCATGTCTTATTTCCCCCACATTAGGTATATAAGGAACATCATTTTCCACGTTGGTCCTGGAGGTGACACGTGGCACCCAATCCAACGGCAGGGAATGGATGCTCCAAAAATGCACCTGGGAGCTGAAACTCGGTCACGTGGCCATCCAAATGACTCCCCATAGGGGCTGGGAACATTTTTAAAGGTCTGATGTCCCCCACATCAGGTTCATAAGGGACATCAGTTTCCACGGTGGTCCTAGAGGTGACACGTGGCACCCGATCCAACGGCAGGGAATGCATGCTCCAAATAAGCACCTAGGGGCTGAATTGTCGAGTCTGGAGGTCATATGAGGGTCCAAGAGGTCATATGAGGGCTGAGAGGGATAACAGGGGTCTGGGTGAACTTTTCCAAACTTTATTTCCTTGACCTTGGGGATGTGAGGGACACAAAATCCCACCAGGCTCCTGGTGCTGACACGTGTCCTCCCAAAAATTTGGCTAAGTCCTGAACTTGTGACAGTGATAACTTGAGCTCCCGATGGACCTTTTAAAAAAATTTTATATGATACTGACTGGAAATGGAATTTTGAATCCAATGGTGGGGGTATCATGTCTTTATTATTCTATTTTATCCCTAAAAATCTGATTTTTGAGGTTTTACTCCACTTATGCCTGAGAAAAACTGCCTGCAGACATGATGTGCCAAAGTGTTGTGAAAAATAATATTTCACCATCATGTAGGTCTTGGAATCATATTTCTAGATATATTTCATTTTTATTCTAACTCCATCCGGAGCTCCAGAAATCTTCTTCTGAATCCCAGCAGTTGTTTTAAGCATGTGTACCGCCTAGGCTTGTGAACCCTGTTTTTTACTCAGATTACTTCAAGTCTTGTAGAACTTCCCAACCTTCCAAAATCATTTCCATGATGTTCCAAGGTCTTAGATTCACCTCCATGTTGAATTTTTCCTTTTTTCCGCTCCAGGGGTTGATCCATTCCTGGGAAGGCCAACGATAGCCCTTCCCAATACTGCCAGAAGATAGTATCTTTTCAGAACTCCCTAAAATCACCTAGGGGTGATGAATAGACTTACCTAAATCACCTAGGGGGATGAGATTACATTATTCAGGAGGTCATTTAGACTGATTGGATAGACCCGAGGTGTCTTGGAATGATGGGACTTGAAAAATTAACACTGGGGTATCATTGTCGTGCTTGGAAATTGTCAATTTCCCTGTTGCACATTTGCACGACAACAGTTGGCTCTAGCTTGGGGACATGACATGGACTGAGCAATAGTAACATGACATGGGAATCTAGAATCTCAATTTTAGACCATATAGTTTGTTGACTAGTGCCTTATCCATTGGGCCCTACGAGTCATGTACAACTTACAAGAGAGAGAGAGAAGAAGGAACACACACACACAAAACAAAATGAAAGGAAACACATGACACACAACAAGAAGGGAAACACACAACAAAAAGGGAAACACACCTAGAAATCACCTATGGTACAGGGTGGGGGACAACCCACTTTCACTGAAGCACTTTTCATTTCTCAAAAGTTACCCGTGAGTGGGCAACACTAAGTGATGATGTTCTACAAAGCCATTGACGGGTTCCAGAAAGTAGCCTCCCCTCCTCAGCTGCTTATGAAAGCCATGTGCTTTCACAATTGTCTATGTACTTGGTAGGAGTGATTCCATGTGAGGTTCTTGATGCTTAGGTCCTTGCTTGGAAATTCCACTACCTTCGTCCCTTATGAAATCAGTTTCATCGTGCCAGTTTCCTTCCATGTTTATCCATATAGATGATTCTCCATCGAGCATCTCATCGCTGCCCCAAAGCTGATTTTCACCATGTTCTAAAAAAATCTCTTCAATGCAAATCAGCTCAATGTTTTCCCTGTTATCTTCTTCCATGGTGGAGGTGTTGTCTTCAAGAATGGAGATGTCCAAAGGAGATACATGAACTTTTATTCTTTTTCACTCATGAACTTCTTCACACAATGTGGAAGAAAAAGGCATGTTTTCATGTTTATTCTCATCAACCAAAGTATTAGAGAAGTCATCAAGCTTATCCCACTGCTCCATTTCAACATCAAAAATTGGTGCACCAAAATAGGAAGCACAAATTGACTCATACTTTTCTTGTATCTCCATGGCCCAGGTTAGGAGTTGAAGACTAATTTGAGGATCCTCAGTTTCTTCTACAACCTTCAAGATATCTTGTATAGATAGTTCTTCTAAATTTCCATAGGATCATTTTTATCTTCATTGGAAGAATCTTCTTGTTGTGCCTCAAGGAGATGGCTAAAAATATGATCCATACGGGCCCATGATTCATTTGAAACATCCTCATTCACCTCTTCCATGCTTTGCATTGCCAAAGATTCACTTTCTTGCAAATACGGGCATACTTGATTCATGACACCTACTGATAAGGAGAAGATATCCAAGCTTCATGGGAAGGGTGCTCCTTCAAGCTCAAAATCCATATCATCTTCTTCTTGGTAAGAAGTAGAGAACCATGTTGGGACAGACAGTATGAGAAGAATTTTCTGCTATATCTTGACCATCCATTATCGAATCTTCTTGCTCAGGTGAAAGATGAAAGGCTATGTTTTCACCATGATGATGATTCTTCTCCTCGAGTGAGTAGAGGTTGTGTTTAAATTGTTCATTCTCCTCGGATTTGAAAATAGAGTGGGCTTCTTCCATTTTATCATCCATGATTGCATCGGGAGAGAGTTTTATTCTTTGAATTCCTTCATTTCTTCATGCAACATTTTTACGTCACTTGAGGAATCAGGAGGATTATCTATGACCATCTTGAATTCATCATTTTTGGGCCATGATGTCGGCTGAGTTTCTTGCACTTCTTCACATCTCTCCATTTCATCATCAATTGAAAGATAAAAACTTGAAAAGAGATCATCCATGCTTACTTTGAATTGACCATCTTCTTCATCATTTGTGGAGTCTTCAGAGAGCATTGGATCATCCATTATGCAGCAAGGATCTTCCTTTACTAAATATATTATTCCCCCCATGGGCTGTGACTTGAGCCAAATGGAATTGCTGAATGGTGATCCTATCTTTGTCTCTTCAACTTCTTTCTCCATGACGTTGCTTTGGCTTTCATTGGGAGATTCCATGACAAGATCTTCTTCAGAAGCATCCAAGAATATTTCAGGAATGAAAACCTCATAGTATGGGCAGCAATCCGAGTCTTCTTCCATAGGGTGCATCTCATCTTCTTCCTCCATTTGATGTGGAGTTTCAAAATGTTCATATCTTCTCTGTAGAGCTAAAGCATACCTCCAAATTTCATTAAAGACTTTGGGTTCAAAATTTCCTTTTATTATGCTCTCAAGTATTTCCACATATTCTCTTTTCAACATGTTCATTTCTTCATCACCATATGTAATGAATTCATCTAGAGGAAGGACAACGTTCTCAATTTTTTAGTGAGTTATGTGAGATTGCAAAAATCTTCTTCAGTGGATCTTGCACCATCCTGCCTTTTGTCATCTTCTTGAATGCTGATTTTATCTTCATCGGAAGGCTCAAGGATATGATTTTCTTTAGTGGCATTTAAGAACCTTTCGGTATGAAAACCCTATGGTATGAATGATCTTCAGGGGTTTCCTCTATAGGATAATTATCCTCTTCTTCTTTCTCGCTATGGGCTGCTTCAAGTTGCTCATTCATCTCTTGCAATAATTTCACATATTCTCGAGCTTCACACCTTATCTTATGTCTCCTTTGAATCCATTCTTCTTCATCGATGATAGGTTCTTTCTTCTTTCCTTTGTCAACACTAGTCTGGAACCATGGCTGATCAACGATCTTCTTTTCGGGAAGAAATATTCTTCTTCTTCTTCACTGTCACTCATTGGTACTTCACTCCAATCTAGAAATCTCTTCATGATGCGGGAAATGAATGTGACAAGGGTTCATTCCTTGACGGAGTCACCTTCAAAAATGATTTTCCTTCAAAATCTATTTTTATTTTTTATTTTCAGACTTGCGGTCGTATATTGGGTGTAGATGTTGTTAAATCTGCCCCACGGTGGGCGCCAAAAACTGTTGTCGAGAAAAAAATTTAGGTGGACAAACTTGTGGATTTCTTATCAACGCTCTGGGAATCTAAGTCCCTCTACTTAACCGATGCAATGCCATATGTGCATGCGTGAGAAAGTGTGGATTTCGGTGGTGGTCTTTCAACTAGAGATCCAACAGGGGCACTCCATTGACCCTGCGGCAAAGCTAGCAATATCTTGTTAGGGAAGTCTTCGTGCAGAGAGTGGGAAAGGGAGTCGAGAAAAGAGGTAGGAGAACTAATGTTGCAGTAGAAAACTAGATTCCCGCACACACATTAGTTAGAAAATTCAACACATGTATTTATCGGAAGAAACAACTCTGTATAAGCAACAAGACCAAATAAAATTCACTAATCACCATTTATCAAGAAACCCCTTAGTCAAAGAAAACTAGAAACTCCTTCTTCTTGTATTGATTTCTCAAATCAAAGTTGTACATAATGTGTGAATGGAGGAAATTTAGAAAAGGGGAAATGGAAGAAAATGGCTATCTCCTTTCCTTTCTCTAAGGTACAATGCACTCTTGAGTTTACAAGATCAATCACCAACCCTTTGCAATGGGAATGGCATTACAATTTATAGAATGAGAGGTGACTTATCGTCTTCCTCATGACTCTCCATATGCCTTAATATGACTTGAGATTGTTCATATTCCACTTTAAATATTTAATTCCCTTTTATAATAACAAGGCGACTTAATTTACATTATGTTTCTAAAGTCACTTTTAAGTGACTTAAAGGCATATCAAAAAGTACAAACCCCAACGAATAATTAGAACATTTGAAAGCGAAAGAAAGTTGGGGGAAGAGGAGAGAGAAGGAGAGAGAGAACAAGAAGAGGAGATGTCACCTGATGAAGTCTGTTGATCCTCATTGATGGAAACCTCCAAATGCAATGAAACTCTTAATCTTCGAACTCCTTGCACACTGAAACTCCTCCAAATTAGCTCCCGAACGCTCACCCATTTGAGTGAACTAAGGTGGATCTCGAATTCCTTGTGAAAAATGGCTAGGATGCTCCCAAACAATATGTCCCCCTTAATGATTAGCCTTATACATCCCATTGTGCCAAAACTTCTCTTTGAGTGTAACTCACTATTTTTAGCAAGTGTGAAAAAAGTAACTCCCTCGATCCTTAGCTGAGTGTTGTGACCTTTATTCCCCTTTCTCCCTGCGTTCCTCACTTCTTTGGATCAAATTTCTATTTTTAGCAGGTGCTCGAGGGCCCACTTACTATTTTTAGTAAGTGCCAAAAATTTCCGTTCTGGTGAATTCTCAGCTATAGTGCACCTATGATATCTTCATCTCCTTCGCAGGTTCTTCTGTTAATGACTTTCCCAAATAGCGCCTCTTGTAAGTAGACCTACTATTTTTAGAAAGTTGGCCTCTGAGAGTTGGATTGATGTGGAACAAAGTTTTTTTGATATGGGTTTTTTCCCAATATCATCCCTCTAAATTTTTGGGCCCGCCCACTTAATAATCCAGAGATTTTAAAGTTTTAATTTTCGAGACTTGGCAATGTTTCACGGCAGCGGCCATTAATGGACCTCAAAATTGCAGGTCTGGTTTTCTCCTCCATTTGTGAAGAAAATTATATTTTTGATGTGGGTTTTTTCTTCTGGTGCTTCACGTGCAATCTTACTTCAATCCGCAACCGGTTTGACAGGAAATCCCACTTCTTTCTTTGTTGAGCCGGAAAGGAGATTTCTTCGTTGTGGATGCTCTGTCGCATGAGGGGGAGTTTGAAGGTGTATTTTTTATGGTCTTGGGAAAAGGAATGAACAAAAACAAATGGTTTGTTGTTTCATGCACCGGCTTGCAATATTTCTTCAGATCTTCGTTTTTAGGCTATGGAGATTTTCACTGTTTTCTTCCTCTTGTTCTTCGTTTCTCCTTCTTGTTTCGATGAAAAATCCTTCTGAGACCTGCACATAGCTATGGGGAATGTGTTTCAGTTCTTGGGTTGAGCAGGTCTGAGCATTTTCAATGGTGTAATGATGGTAGAATGTTGCAGAGGAAGGATGAAGATTGTCTGTGCACGGAGTGAAATAAATGGAAGCACTTTGAAAGCTGCAGCTTAGATTTTTTTGAATTTTTTGAAATCATGGAAGGATAAGCTTGGGTGCATTTTTCATTACTTGATGTCCTTGACCTCAGGGATGTGAGGGACATCAAATTCCACGGTGGTCAAGAGGACGACACGTGGCGGCGATCCGACGACAGGGAATGAAGGTGGAAAAAGTTGCTTTAAAGCACTTGGGCCGGAAATTGGTCACATGGGTGTCCAAATGACTCCCTATGGGGGATGGGCACATTTTTCCATGTCTTATGTCCCCCACCTTAGGTACATAAGGGACATCAGTTTCCACGGTGGTCCTGGAGGTGACACGTGGCGCCCGATCCAATGGTAGGGAATGGATGCTCCAAAAATGCACCTGGGAGTTGAAACTCGAGTCACGTGGGTGTCCAAATGACTCCCCATAGGGGTTGGGTGAATTTTTCAAGGTATTATGTCCCCCACCTTAGGTGCATAAGGGACATCAGTTTCCACGGTGGTCCTGGAGGTGACACGTGGCACCCAATCCAACGGCAAGGAATGCATGCTCCAAATAAGCACATGGGCTGAACTATCGAGTCTGGAGGTCATATGAGGGTCCAAGAGGTCATATGAGGGCTGAGAGGGCTGAGAGGGGATGGGATCACTTTTCCAACCTTGATGTCCCTGACCTTGGGGGACGTGAGGGACACAAAATCCTACCAGGCTCCTGGTGTTGACACATGTCCTCCCAAAAATTTGGCTAAGTCCTGAACTTGTGATAGTGATAACTTGAGCTCCCGATGGACCTTTTTGGAAAAAAATTATATGATACTGACTGTAAATGGCATTCTTAATCCAATGGTGGGGAATGATGTCTTGATTATTCCATTTTATCCCTAAAAATTGGATTTGTGATTTTTACTCCACCTATGCCTGAGAAAAACTGCCTGCAGACATGATGCGCCAAAGTGTTGTGAAAAATATTATTTCACCATCATGTAGGTCTTGGAATCATCTTTTTGGATATATTTTGTTTTTCTTCTAACTCCATCCGGAGCTCCCTAGGAATCTTCTTCTGAAGCCCAAGCAGTTGTTTTAGGCATGTGTACCGCCTAGGCTTGTGAACCCTGTTTTTTACTCAGATTACTCCAAGTCTTGCAGAACTTCCCTAGACCTTCCAAAATCATTTCCATGATGTTCCAAGGTCTTACATTCACCTCCATGTTGAATTTTTCCTTTTTTCCGCTCCAGGGGTTGATCCATTCCTGGGAAGGCCAACGATAGCCCTTCCCAATACTGCTAGAAGATAGTATCTTTTCAAAACTCCCTAAAATCACCTAGGGGTGATGAATAGACTTACCTAAATCACCTAGGGGGATGAGATTACATTATTTAAGAGGTCATTTGGACTGATTGGATAGACCGAGGTGTCTTGGAATGATGAGACTTGAAAAAATTAACACTGGGGTATCGTTGTCGTGCTTGGAAATTGTCAATTTCCCTATTGCACATTTACACGACAACAAGAAAGGAACCACATTTACAACAGCCTCATCATCAATCATGTGTCTCGTAATGTAATTTTTATAAACCCATACCTGTAAATATAAGGTAGGATCACCTCTTTGGGCTATTTTAGTGTCAGATGGCATCTTGTCTATATCGAAAAAAATCTAGTATCCCTATCACTCTACCCCAGAAGGATGTATGTCAAAGTCAATATGATTTATTTGAGCGCTAGGAGGAGGTGTAACCTATATTAGATGACTAAGACCCAGGTGCATCGAGAAATGCGGGAATGATGCACAGGGGAATTTCAGTAGCAAATCTAGGAACGAGATGTGAGAGAAGGTCTTGTTCAAATTTGATATTAAATCATAGGATCCTCCTGGTTTTACGATTGTAATAACTTCATCCTATGAGGAGGAAAGAGCAGGTAGGGTTTGTGGAAAGAATTCCTTTGCACAAGTTGTTTCATTAATTTCTGGTTCAAATTATAGCTCGATTAATCCCATGATCTTTGTGTTGTCGTTCAAAGTGAGGTTAGGAGGAACCCGAGATTTATTGGAAGTTGAGGCCTCATGGTCATTGTTCCCTACAGAATGCCTTTTTTATGTTCGAGGATTCACTTTGACATTATCGAGATGTGTAGGGAGTGGATCCCAAAGATGCTCACATTAGCGTTACGAGGAGTTATGGGTCTTGTATAGTTAGACTGTGGGTTTGTTTCCAGATTTTCTAAGAACATGTCTATAAAGAGTTTTCTTTGGTTTTCGAGAAGTATTTGTAGAAAATTGTTGCAATCGTAGAAAGCATGACCTCGAACCTTATGGAAACCACAATATTTTTAGGGTCGTAATTTATTGGCCTTTGATAGGCGTCTTGTTGTTGTTGATTATAACCTTGATTGTAGTTTTGAAATTTATTGTTATAACCATGATTTGTTGCCCCTTGGCTAGAGTTTTGGTATTAGTTTGGGCCTTGGGTTTGACTTTACTTATGAGGGGGACGATTTACATCAATCGTGTTGATCGAGTTAGGGCTTACATGATTACCCGAGTTACCATTGGTATTGCCATTATTTTCTTGGTTAGTGTTACCAATGTTTGGCTTCCTGACCTAGTCAGTGACACCATCAGTTGTAACACCATGATTCTTGTTAAAGACCTTAGGCCCTTGATTTTTGTTGGAACCGTTGGGGTAATTACCCTGCGAAGGAGCGACCACCTCACATTCGAGCCATAATTCTTCCAACCACTATCAATTGCTTCATGGTCAATTCGGAGTGCACTTTTCATTACTTCTTCGTAACTACGAAAAGTTAATTTATAGACTTCTCCATGGTCTCTCGATTGAGCGAATGAAGGAAGAGTTCACAAACTTCCATTTGGTTCATATTCGGTACACTTGCAAAAGAGTAAAGAGCTTGATGCCACCTCTGAATGAAATGGGTGGTAGACTCGTTTTGCTTCTATCTAATATGCAGAAACTCCCTATTCCCTATACACAACAAATTTTTCATATCAAATGTTATGATTAAATATGACACAATTTGTTTAAAAGAGTGTATAGAAGCTTCTGAATCTGATAGTACTAGTTTAGTGCCATTTCCTCAAGAGTTTTTGGGAATATTTTAGTTACCACATCATCCCAAGGAAGCAGTTCCACAAAGTAATAGCATAAGCCTTTATATGAGCATTCGGGTCTCCTTCTCCCTTAAATTTAGGAAGATCAAGAAATGGGTGTGGAAGCATAGTGAATTCAAGAGGTTCCTTTAAGTACTCAACGATAAGTACCCATTGTGTAAGATTCCACCATCGAATATCCTTGATGAGGAGGTGGAGGAGGAATCGATAAGCTGCATCATAGGTATTTCCTGGCATGTATGGAGCTCCTTGATATGGTGCATAAGGAGTAGGGACAACATATGGGTCCATCTAGGGGGATTTCGAATACATATGCAAGTAAGGTGGGATGATACCAGGATATGGACTAGCGGGCGTAAAACTACGAAACGTCACATTGCCCGATGGAGCAAAGATTTTGAGAACGCACTTCCTAGCCCTTGTGTAGGATAAGATTGAGAAGGATGAGGACCCATCCCTAGTGTGTTAGATCCTGTAAGAAGATCACCTGGACTTGTCTAAATTGGATAACCTTGTTGTACAGGATGTTGCATTGGTTGTTCATTAGTAGGGATGTATCCCTTGTTGTTGACTGGATATCCCATGTTTTTCCATATTGCATGAGTTGGTTGTGATGGTTGGGAAATCTCCAGTTCTCTAATCCTCCCTACTAAAGTAGAAATGACATCGTTGGGAGAGGATTGAGTCCGTTGTTGCGGTTCATGTAGCGTAGGGCTTGGTTGAGAAAGCTCATGATACCCTGTTATGAATTTTTCAATGTTATAATTCTTGTCTTACTCAAAAGTAAGAATCTTAGGATAGGCATTCAAAATCTCAGATTTTGTAGCCTTCATTCTATCCAAACACTCGTCTATTTGACGAAGATTATTAGCTACTCATGCAAAAATGTCATCTTTTGTTGATTGCATGGCAATGTGAGGTCTTGACAAGACTTTATGGTAAGAACCTGTTCCGTTTGTCATAACAACATGGTTTGCATTAGGTTGACCATATTGAATGTTTAACGGTTGATCAACATCCTTCATTCTTACATAGCTAATGGGGTTTGAAGTGTAACTAGGGGAGGTCTAGATGTTGTTTGTGTAATTGTCATCCCATCCGGAAAGGGAAGGGGACAAGTTGTGGTTGAATGTTTGTGTAATATCTATCATAGCCAAATGGCCCACCAAACTCTCTTCCGACATATTTTAGAAAGTATAAAATACCTACCAAAATAGGGGAAGAAATGGAGAGGTGAGGTAATAGTAATGAAAGAAAAGGAAACAAACAGAAATTAATCCTTCACGTCGAGTTCACCAATTTATACAGATAAAAATTGACATGCGACCTTCACTGCACTTGACTCCCCAAGGTCGCCCCAAGGTAGCTGATGTGGATAATGTGGATGGATAACTATAGGAGAATTAGTGGCTAAGACCTGGTAGCATGAATTCCTAGTAGCTAAGTCGTCAAAGGGGAGATTTAGTGGCTATGAGCAGTAGCGTAAATTCCTATGGCTTGATCTACTTGATTGAATCTAAATTTTAAACTAGTTTGAAGTGTCCAAATTAACTAAAATGAAATTAACAATCTAAACTACTGACTGAAAGGGAAACTAATCTAAAAAAATCACAAAACTAAAATATTATAATCACAGACAACAAATTACTTTTATTCTAAACAATTAAACTACTTCTACACTAAAACTAAACAAGCAAAATAACCTAGTATGGTCATTCACTTGTGCTGAGTGTATTCTAATTAATGCTAACATAAAGCAATAACTTTTCCAATTAATCTATGATATGTAGACAACTTCCTACAGATATTCTCTCCTCCAAATCCACAGGGATAGGAAGAAGAGGATCCGTCACTGGGAGTTGCTATGAAATATGTAAACCATTTGGAAATTGACTAACTATTTGCAGATGAAAGAAAATTGATTTCTACTCTATTTGATATGATGTGATGATAAAGAATAAATTGTATCAAT
This sequence comes from Taxus wallichiana var. yunnanensis, assembly GCA_018340775.1. Lineage (NCBI taxonomy): Eukaryota > Viridiplantae > Streptophyta > Pinopsida > Cupressales > Taxaceae > Taxus > Taxus wallichiana. Next base: position 153,298,274 of record CM031234.1, on the reverse strand, counting down.
GAAGGAAATCAAACAACTCGACCTAGAATTCACAAAACAAAGGTAAATCCAAATGTGATGATTTTTCCCCACTTTATCCTTTCGATTTTGTGTGTCCACGTGAGTCCAAGGAATTTGGGAATACATAGGCAGCAAGAGAGAAAGCACTCGAGCAAAGGGCACTTGAAGGAAGTTTGGTTACAATGCAAGTAGAAGAGAGATAACACAAGAGATCTGAGCTTGGCTATGTAATTTCTAGTAGGATTGTTGCAACAATACTATGCAAGATACACAAAAATTCTCAGGCCTTTTTCTTGAGAACAAGCAATGGTTATATAAGAAATTGGTCTGGGCTGTGAACTCACACACAAGGAAGCCTTGTGGTGCCACATCATTGGATGAAGGGGCAGTTCAAATTAATTAATTCTATTTAAAAATAGAAGAGGGAGTGAAGACCATGCAATCAAGCCCAAATTTAGCTAATTTGGTTCACAAACATGCCTTGGAAGTGAAGTTAACGAAATCATGTGTGTCTAATTTATAGCATGAAGGTTTCTAGAAAAATCACACATAATAACTGCCCTACGCAAGGTGAAAAACACAGAATCGCCACCCATACTAGAGCGGTGGTTACAAAACCATCGCCCAGGCAGGGCAGCAGTTTTGACACTAAAGGTCAAAACATGCATAAAAAGAAGCGAGAAGCTAGAAGAAAGTGTGCAAAGGCTAAGTAGGGATGTCTAAGCTACAAATATATACTGCGAATGGGTTTAGGAACTCAAACACCTTTTGAAAGGATATGAATCATCATTTGGGACTTTATAATCGTCTTTCGTCAATGTAGCACGTGTAAATTTGGGTGCATACAATTACAAAATTTGAGTGTCTATAGGTATACATTAATGAAAATGGTTGTCGAGGTCATTAGGCAAAATATCCTTAACAAGAGCATGTCCGAGGGAAGGAAGGTGTAAATAGATGACCTTGATCCAAAAGGGTAGTTACCAACAAAAAGGGTAAATGTTGCTTTGATGAAATATTGGCAAGGATGGAAATGCACATAGAGATGTTGCATGGAAAGGTCATGGCAACATACCACTCCTTGAAAACAAACAAGAAGAATCCAATTGTAGTCTTGTTGGTTTTTTAATTAGCACTTTATAGTGATCAACAGTCAAGGGACAGTGAGTCCCTCCTCTTTATGGGAGAGGTTCCCTTATTGAAAGTGAGTAGCAAAGCCTATATACAAATATACAACTTTCATATTGATGAGGACTTCTGATATTTTGAAATGTTTTATACCAATATGGATTATCAATACATAAGGATGGAAGAACAAAGAAACTAAAAGGGAAGAATATAACAATACTTTTAGGTAATATAGATAGCATAATATAACCTTACATGTACTTAGCAAGAGGGATATAGAATAGAATCATTCACATTTGCAACATCAGATATTATTCCACAGGCACAAAGTTCTGGAAATCATATCATAAGAACACAAAGTTTCTTAACATGAAAGGTTGATGATTCACAAATTTCAGACAAGAAAGAAAAGGACAGTAGATGAAAATCAGAGACAAGGGAAATTCTTCTGTATTGATTACTTTCAATTCTCTTTACATTTCAAAAAAGTATCAGAGTCCCACCCTCCAAACAATGGCGTGGAGAGCCCATTAAATAGTTTACAAAAATAGTTACATTCGGTTCCAACTTCTTTTAATCTAAAAGATTAAAGACTACTTAAGAAATACATTAATAGAATGGTCCTTAACCAAATATTACATCATGGGCTAACAACTTCAAATTAGAGGAAGTGCCTTAGGATTTTGAGGTAGAAACATCCAAAGGAGGATTAGGAGTGCCAACTATCTTAAGAATCCGATGTCTAAATATTTTCAATGCTTCAGCTATCTCCATGCACTTCAGGATGGTGGTGTTAGAAGTGGCATGAGTCCATATACCAAGGCACTTCTCCATATCCTTCTCAAACTCTGTGTTTTCAAGAAACTCCTTGTTTGCCTCGGTGATAGTTGATTGAAGGGATCATACCTCCTTCATCTTCTCTTTAGACATTGACTCTTCCTTGAAGAGATCTTCCTTGACAAAGGTACTAAACTGAGCCTTGATCTCCTGTATAGAAAAGTGATCACCTGAGGCTTCATTCTGGATTTGACAATGAATATCTTGGAAGGCAGACAGAACACAAGCCTTGAAAGCTTCTTCTTTTTGCCACATATTTTTTAATTCTCCTAATGATTCCTCCAAAAATTTGATCTTCTACTCAACACTGAAAACCCAGGATCTTGACAGATTGCTCTTGGCCTCATCAAATACCTTGCTTGCCAACAAGATCTACTCATTTGTCCTACTCATCAAACAAATATCCTGGATGCATTCACACCATAGCTTCAGCTCTTTCTCCAAGCCACTAAGTGTTGTGGTGAATTTCAACTGTAATTTGGACACCTTCTCATATGATTTGAAGGCCTCCTCAATGAAGTTCAATCCTAGCCACTATCATATCATCAACCAATGATTCAATGGCCTTTCCATAGGTGGCATACTTATGAATATCTTTGATGGTCTGAACTTCATCCTTGTTGAGAACTATGGGAGGTGGAAGAGTGGTTAGTGGAGTTGGATCCAGGACCTTATCCTTTTCCAACAAGGATTTTATAAAATTTGAAAGAACTTGGTTCTATTCCTCCAATTGCTCCACAGTTTGTTTACCCTTCTCAACACGTTCAATAACTCTGGTCATAGTTTCTCTGAGGTTATGAACCTCACTTTCAGGTGTTGACTCTCCAAGTGGAATCCTTGTGAGTTCCAAGTCAAAAATTAGAAGGTCTTTCTCCTCTTTGTCCACCTTAGGCTTTGCAATCTCCATGAATTTTTGGCCCTTAGAATCTGACACTAGCCTCGAGGTAATCTTTGCTTTCTTTGTCAAAGGAGGAGGAGTAGTACCGAGCAAGGCTGCCACAACATCAAACTTGGGAACCACAATTTGAGAAGTAGACTTCCTTTTCTTGTTATCAACGAATGGTTGAACCCAAGCAAAGGAAGAGGAAGAGGAAGAAGGAGCAATGGGTCCAAGTGCAAGTGTACTCATTGCACTCAATGTTTGCACCACAAATGTCTCTAATGGAGAAGTTGGCATATCTTCAGAAATATCCCTGGAAGAAGGGTCCACCAAACCTAGAGACTCAAACATTTGGCCTTTATTTTCCATCTCAGCAGTGTTGACAGGGGGCTTCTTCCTCTTCTTTCAGCTCTTCACTATTATCCTCACTCAAAACAACAACATCTTCTGGCCCTATAGGAACTTGTGGCTGCTCCAAAGGAAATTCTTCCTTTTCTTCTACAATCTACTCTTGCTTGACAACCTTGCCTTTCTTCATGTATACCTTTGTTGAAGAGGAAGGAGTGGATTGTTCAAGCACCTCAACATTGAGTGTAGGTTCTTCTTTCCTAGGAGAGGAAGTTTCTTGTGAAGAAGACCTGGCTTTTCTCATCCTGAAGGTTTGCATCTTCTTATCAAACCAGAGCTTGGTTCTTACAAGAACAGGTTGATCACCTCTTTCAAATCATCCTGCTCTCTTACAAACCAATCAATGGTTTCAAGAGGAGTGTGTTTGATGGACCTCTCATATTCAATGGATTGTAGGTCTTCATCATCATCCTGGAGCTTATCAGGTACTTTGTAGAGATTGAAAACTATGATTTGTTGAAGATAAATTCTATCAAGTACCTTCTCCTGGCCTCAAAATCATCTACACAATCAACCCAATAATCTTCAGTATCTGCAAGGTGATAGAAACCCATCCTGAAATTCTTAGCAATATATCCCTTGATATCAAAGCAAGTTCTAGGCTTGAAGTGATGAAGGGTGAGAGGAGCAATGGTTCTATCAATGTTCTGAGCATCCAGGGTTGTCTTGCATGTATAATTTCCCAAGGTGATAGGGAAACGGATGTCAACAATCTTTTTATCTCTACAAGTCCTGTGAAGTTTGTCCAATTGTCTACAAATCTCAACAAGGGCCATTTTTTCATTACAAAACATAGGAAGCTTTAGAGGAGGGCCTTCAAAACCAACTAGCCTGATGTATGAAAAATTTCTTAATTGAGTGAAGAAACTCCCATATTCAAAGATCAAGGTCTTCGCTTCCTTGGAAAATCTTCGAGCAATATTTCCTTCCAAAAGCCTCACAATATACATGGTGAAAGCATCATTGACTCTCTTGAAGTGATGATTGTTGACTTTGAGAGTAAATTGAGGATAGTATTCATATATAGGAGCATCCTTCTTATCTTCGATGAAAGAGAAACCAAGCCATTCCTTGGATGTTGCAATGGTGTACATGAGATAGGAGGACATGTAGAATGTCTGAGTTCTTTGAACATTGATCAGCTGTTCTGTTAGGTTCTCACATATTATTTCACCCCGATTCAAATTTTTTTCCCTTCACAAATGATATTGATATAGGGACACATCCAAAAGTGAAACTCATTTGTAGAGGGTATTCCCATGATCCTAGCAAGAAGAGTGATAATGTCTGAAAGTTCTTCCTTAAAATCAACCTTGAACAATGACTTAGAAAGTCTAGATGCTCCTTTCTTAGGGTTCTTTAGCCATGATTTAGCTACCCTGGTCTTGTATCTATCACTTTCATGGTCAAATAGTGTTTGTGCTTGAGCAAGAGTGAGGGTATGAGAATATTCCACCACTGGGATGCATAGGGCAGCACAAATAGCATCGGAATCCAGTCGTGCAACCACTTCACCATGGATATCAACAATCTCCTTGGACTCTGGATTGAAACAGGCCCCGTAGGTGAGCACGGTATCAACGCACTGGACAAACATAGGGAAACCCCTGCAAATGCAATTTCGTTGTCTTTGATTAATTGGGTGATGGGAGTAGGGTTATCGCATCCAAGCCTACTCCAAAATTCATCAAGGTCGAGGTGTTGAGCTTCACTATCCCCGACATAGGGCACAAGGTTTCTAATGAGGAGAGATGCTCGTGCCCTTTGTATTGAATCTTCATTGTGATAGAGATAGGGAGAGAAACAACCTTCATTAAGTGTATCACAATTTCAAACAATCCCTGCAAGAGAAAACATAGAGGCACATGACGCGGCAATGGCTTATTTTGTAAGAACATGAGCGGAGAGAATGAGCAAGCAAGTGTGTGAATGAAAGAACGGTTACACTCCTTTAAATAGCCATGAATTCGAATGGATGGAGAGAGAAGACAATGAATGTGTAATAAATGACTCCCATGCCAACTCAAAAGGTGAAATGCGGAAAAGGCGGAAAAAATTGGCCCAGACGGTCCATGGGATGCAGGACACATGGGACGCATGGAGCCGAAACACCCGATCCAAGAAGAATGTGGAAAAGCGGGTTTGGAGAGCACAGACGGTCCATGGGATGCAGGGACACGTGGGGCGCACGGCCGATTTAGCCAATGGTAAAGCAATGCGGGTAAAGCAAGAAATCGGTGAACAGGAGGCCCATCGACTGGGGGACATGCGGGGAAGCGTGAAGCCGATTAGCCGATGGTAAAGCAATGTGGGTAAAGTGGAAAATCGGCGAATAGGAGGCTGTCGGCACTTGGGACACGTGGGACAAAAATGTCCAACTTAGCCGCAAAACATTAAAAATGACCCCAAAGACTGAATTTTTCTAACTTTTTGAACTTTTCCCTTCACTTAAACACTTCCAAAGGACACTTCTTCAAAATTTTGAAAATTTGTCTTGAAGAAAGAAGGGAAATTTTGAAAGGTGACAACAAGTCCTCGAACAATTATTCCACATTTTTCTAAACATACCTTGGGTGCAAGAGGTCGATCCCCTTAGCCACATTCGCCATGAGTTTGAGAAAAGAGAGTTGCCTTAGAGTATACTGGCCGGCCGAGTTGAATGAAAAATAAAATATAGCACAACAAAATTTTGCCACAAGATAAGCCATCAATGCCAAAGTGCGCAAAGACTTAGAGGATGTTGATGAGAAGAAGGCGATGCTCGATGTTCATCTTTTTAGACAAGGGACAAGTTAGAGCAAGTGTGATTGTATCATAATACCTCCACTAGGAGACGGAGATAGTCAACAAGCGTCAAGCCCTTAAGGAAAGTTTCAACCTCTAGTTCCAAGCTTTAAAAGAGGATGAAGACATGATGGAGGTGGAGGGTCAAATATAAAAGAGACACATGCATGAGTACGAAAGAGGAAAAGATTTTAAACCCTCTTAAGGCATTGAATGATGAGATATCTCACGACACTCACAAAGTAAAGGCGGCTCTAGTCAAATGAAGTGCCTTCAAACAAGATATTAAGGAGTGAGATGTGCAATCAACAAAATGAAGCAATTTTCTAAGGACAAACAACCTAATTGGTATGGTGGGATGTTCACCCCAAAATTTTGGGAGTTCGGATAATTTGTTTGGCAGAGGCTATTCTCCCAATAGAATGCACCCGCCATATATCATGCCCCCATTAAAGACTCGATTAAATGCATACATGTGCATGCATGGGTGGGCCCCACAGTTGCTTGTCATTTTATTGGCAGAAAATTTTAATAGTAAATTAGTTTGAAAACATAAGGTTGCATGATCTCGTGAAGCCGTAGCTCAATCGATGGGAACATGCACACACACCTATAGGTGCCCAGGCCGAATCTCCTAACTTCTCCACCGTAGTTTTACACAATGTTGAAAAACACGTTGTGTTTTTCAACACAAAAAATTGTAAAATAAACTAAGTACATGTTCGCTTTGCCATGTGGCATCGAATGGGTGCATGGATCTTTTATGGGGGCATGATGTATAACGGGTGCATTCTATCAGGAGAATAGCCTCCGCCCATATGCATGACTTCATACGCGCATCACATAAGTAATAGGGCATCATTTTATCATAACATGTCAAACAACCAAGAGGATTGCACCGCCCAACAAATATAGTTGTCACAGAGATATCATGGCACAAGATCTAGGAAAACGTTCTAGAGCAAGTCGTTTGAAGTAGTTGAGGTTGGTGAGAATTAATGGCATAACTTGTTCGCTACCCCTCCCCTGAATCTCGGCGGGCTAATTTGAAATTTAAATTGTAAACCTTTTGTATAAATAATTTTTTGGGGCATTATAACATTTGTTGATAGTTGGAAGTTGTAGTTTCTAGGTATTGGTGATATGCTCTAAGCAACCGCATATTGCCTCGGTTATAAGATGTGTGAGCTCATATTATATATCATTTGAGATACTTCCTTGTTTGTGTGCGAAATGGTTTGGTGTAATGATGATTCTTTTGATAGCATTTTGTTATTGATTTTATATTGATCTCCAATGCAATGAATGGTTGGTGTGTAGAAGTAATGGCTAGGTTGAGGGTTAATGTGTAATGAACCTAGTGTGTAATGCATAGTATGCACAAGTGTTGCCTTGCGCACATGGTGTCACACGCACTATACATATCTCTCTTATAGCTTTTCCCAAACCTTGCAGGATCCAACCTGCTCCACGTGCTTCGAGTGAGCTCTTGGCTTAATAACCAAGTGGTGTGCCATATGTATCGAGTTGTTTCACCTAATAACCAAGTTGGTGTTAGGAATAAAAATCCAAGTGGCTTCTTAGGGTTTTCAAAACCTTCTCCAATTTTATTTTAAACATTATTAAACACCCTTTAAAAATAAGATTTCATGGCTATGTTTTGGGTTGTGGCTTTTATGCCCTCATCTCATTTTCCTTATTATCTTTCAATGTAGCTCTTGAATCCAAAGTGCTTTACATTTAAACTTAGTCATAACACCTCGCTAATGAATCATAAATATCATTCACCAGTTTGTCTTTGAGCATTAAGGTAATTCAAGGTGAACCCAACTCTTGCTAAGCAATATCACTTGATGAATTAAGTTGAGGTGGTCCCTTCTTTTTCAACAATGATAGCAATGTTAGTCACAATAATAATAATAATAATAACATGTGAGGTTTTCCTATTGATCAACTACATACATGTAAGGATTGACCTCTATTGGTCGAGTTATGGATCTTATCTCTATTTGTTTTACCTTTTCACTAAGATCTCCTACAATGATGCCTAGCTTCCGGTGCCTAATCCAAGTTCTTGAAAAACAACCCACACAACATCACAATATTTGGCTCTAAAATGTGTATATAAAACCAACGAGAATCATAACAATAATAAGTGTTAAAACAACAATGAACTACTAAACATTCCCCATCATATGAAAATGCTATAAATACAATGTGTCACTATAATAACTAAACCGAATAATGATTAATGTATCCATCACATGTTCACATTTGAACATCCCATATAATCTAGTAACATAACATCCACCATATTATAGTAATTGAACTAAAAATGATTGATGAATCCGAAAGTCTCATACAATTAACTAGAATAACAATCATTAAGTGAATATGTTTATCATAGCGTTGTGTCTCAAACACTTGTTATAACAAAACTTTGAGTCTTAAAAATGGGGATGTCATTCTCCCCCTAAAATTGGCAACGTCATGGTGCCTACTATTTAGAACAGGGGGTAGTTGTTACAAAAGAGGTTTTCATCTTCCCAAGTAGCATTCTTCTCACTCAAGTGGTCTCGTTGGACCAATACTCACCGTAACTCTTTCCTTTGCACCCTAATATTGCATGTGTTAGGATTTATATTGGTTCCAACTAAATAGTCACCCCATCCTCCACCTATAAATGTTGCCAATTCATAACATGGGAAGAATCATGCACATACTTTTGAGTAAAAGCATAAGAATACATTGTGTATTTTTAGAGAGAAGGTGGAACCGCTAATGCGTATAACAAGACCGATCTTTTGTAGTATATCAAAGGGTCCAACAAACCATAGGCCTAGTTTAGAAGCCTTTCCACACTTAATGGAGCTCTTTTATGGGTGTACCCTTGAAAATACCTTCTCTCCAACAAGAAACTCTCTCGAGACCTTTTTAAGTTTGTATAGCTATTCTACCTATATGAAGCAAAGATTGAGTTTTTCCGATAAAAGCCATTTGGGTGGCGTAGTCTTGAAGCACCTTTGGTCCTAATTTCACCATATTTTCCAAACTTTCTCATCACAAAGGAGTTCTCCACTTCCTCTTGTAAAGAGCTTCAAGAGAGCCATTTTCAGCAAGGTGTGATGAGTATTATTGTATGCAAATTCAACTAGATGGAAATAATCTCCTAGTTATATTGTTGGTCCATTACATACATTTTAAGCATACCCTCTAACACTTTGTTTACCCTTTTTGCTTTTCCATTAGTTTCCAAATAATACGAAGAGCTAAAGTTCAACCTTGTGCCAAAAGTTGTCTTGCACTAAAAGCTGAAGTTAGAATCTCCCAAAATTGGTAAGTGAACAACTTGTCCCTATCAAAAATTATTTACTCAAAAGTTCACGTTTTCTCCAACAAGCCCTTCTACAAGAATGGGAGCATCATCAATGAGATGATTTTTGGGGATAAAGTGGTCAACCTTCATAAGCTTATCCACAACTACAAGGATGGCACCATGCTTTTTCCTTAGACTTTGGAAAACCTAAAATGAAATCCATTAAATGACAACCCACTTGTCCCTTGGGATATCACGAGGATTAAGTTGACATCAAGTTTAGCAATGTTTCACCTCAACTCAATGGCATTCTAAAACACTTGGCAACAGAATGAGCCAAATCCCTCTTCAACTCAGCTAGAAATTAAAAAAATAGTCCATGTATCATTTTAGTGACAATGTGATGAGCCAAATGGACCTCTTGCATGATTAGTTCTCACAACCCACCTCATCATGGCACAAAAATCCTTACCTTGACCCCTGAAAAGTCCATCTGAATCAATAGCATACCCCACATACTTCAATCTTTTGGTTCTTCTACAATCCCAAAGTTGATTTCCTTGCAAAATTCATATGGTACTCCAACAATTGTTCCCTTAGTTCTCTAACCAGAGGAAATCATGATAGTTCTTCAAGAAAAACATCCTCAAATTCACGCAACATAGGATAATCTCTAAAACTAGGCTCTACGTCATTTGTCATGTCTTTTATTTGAACATAGGATATGCATCTTGTTCTTACTGCCTTCATAAGTTGTAAAGCTGATAAAATTCTTGGGGATCGGACTTTTTAATGCCTTGAAGGGTTTACTAAATCATCCCTATCATCCAAACATTGGACCTTCTCGAAACAATCTTTCTTTGTTTGATAAACACGTATCCAAATCATTTTGGCCTAATTCTCTAGACACTTACATGATGTCACACACTGCAATTGTCTCTTAAACGCCACAATGCCATCAATTAAGGTGTCTTTTCCCTTAAATGGGGTCCTATTATTTTTTTAATGCATTTTTATGATATGGACCCTTCTTCTGAAAGACACGTGATCAATTTGTCCAGCCAGCTTAATCCTAAAGCGCAATATATAAAAGGATCCCTCAATAATCATTTTATACACCAAAACATAATATATTACACTCATTGCTCGAAATGAGTGAATCAATTATCTTATATGAATGTCTAAAGCTTGTACACACTTTGGTAAGCAGTTCTTAAGAACTTAATTGGATACATCTAAGTTGTATTGATTTAGTCAAAAAAAAAAACAATATTATTGAAATAGCTCCACCTTTAGCAGTCGATGTATATTGTTTATAAACTAACAAGAGAATACGTCTTAGTCAAAGGTTTTGTGACATGGATATCAATTGTGAAAAAATACATACATACAAAAACTTCGTATCTCGTGAAATCTAGAGGGATCTTCCGTAGTGAACAATGCAATCAGCTGTTGCTTCTCATACGGCCAAGAAACCAGACTTGATCCACAATGAAACACTTACACACATTAGATTCCAAATTCAAACTTACACACCCCCTAAGCATCCATCACCTCCTCTAGGGTGCATAAACACGAGCTGCTACATACCTACCTTGATATCCACTCCATCACGTGTCAATGGATCTCACTGCACTCTTGCTTGAACCTAGAAATCAGACCACCTGCAAAGGCAATATCTTGCTGCGTATGAGTGAACTATATAAGACTCCACAAGCTGTTTCTGCAAAGTATCATCAACGGTAGGAGTTGACTGTTAACTCTTCAACTTGCTCCACACTGATATGGAATTTATAAAGGCTGGCACGTATCAATGTTGAACTATAAGTGAAAAATAAAATGACTCAAGGCATGACAGGATAGTGGCAACTATTGTACCCTTAAGAGGGTTTTGCTCCAACCAGAAGCTTTTCATTGCACTCTATTTTGTCAGATGACATCAGGGAGCTTTTTATTATTATATTATTATTATTATCATTTGGACTTCAAGCTTCGGCAATCCATATTGTTTATGAAACAAGCTTCAAGAAAAGAATGACGTAGGGATATTTATTATTATTAATATTTACGATAAACTGCACTTCAATTGATAACATTCCCATTTCATTTCATGTCAAGTCATAGTTCAATGCTTGGCAAATTGCGTACGTTGAAAGTTGTTTAATCACAGCCATACAATATATCTGCATTTGTTTTCAGGGTTACATTGATTAAAGCAGCCATTTTTGGTGATTAAGAATTCCAGATAATGCATTTACATTCAGCTTTGCATACGATGAATTGGATGGCCATTTTGCTCCCATGCTCAATCAAGGTAATATTTATGACCTCTTTTATGCAAGGCTATTACAAAGCTCTATTCATTGATGGCAGGAAAAGGAAGGCTTGTTTTGCTAGTCAGCCTCTGCGTGAAGCAATCCAGCGATAATTGTCTTCTCTATTGCTGAGGCTTCGGATAATTTTCATGTGACCACCTCTCGTCTTTGGCATTTTCTTTTATAAATGCAGCTGTTTTTTTGTGTTCATCTTTTCAGCATCTACTTTTGAAGCTGTCCTTGACATGGTCACAGACATGTGTAAAGCCTTATCCATGGGTTGGTTTGCTTTTACTGTTGCCTCATTTGATTTCTCATCTCCTTGGCCGTTAATTGTTCTCTCTCCATTAGACCCATATTTTCTAGTTTGTAAACATTTTTAGGACTTTTGAAAGGAGCATGCAAACTCAAAAAATACAGTAGTACATGAAACCTTTAAAGTATACTTTAGTTACCATCATTACCATGGAAATGGATCAAAACTATGCACACATGTTCAGCTGCTTTGCTTTATAATAACAATGTTGCATATTCCACGGAAACATTAAACTAGATTCAATAACAAAGATCTGCAAAGGTAGATATCATTGCAAAAGACCACTTCTAAAGTGAGTGAGTCATCTTGACTTCATTGCAAAAGTTTCAGAAAAGCATCTGAAAAATGATTTTCCCATACGAATTTGCTTCTTCTATCCATGTATTAGTAGTTTATCCTCGTATGGGGTTCCTTTCATTAATGGAACGGTAAACTGACATTTATAATGAAGTATATGAATAGCCTTTGAATGCCACTTCTCAGCATTCTTCAACTTCAGGAAACATAAAATTGAATAAAGGGTAAATGCAAGGAATCAAAACTCATTATTGTACCTTTAATGCCAGGGGCAGAATGACAACATGGAATGCAAAACTGAGGGATGAGAGAAATAGAAAACAATCATTGAAGAATCTTGGATTTAACATCCAACGGCTTCATGTTGAGCATCCAGCAACTAGACAATTTGGTGAAGAAAAAGGCACACAAGGATATGCTTCTACAATAGCAAACTTATCCATACAGTCAATGCAATACCTAGATAGGTGGCAGTCAAAAGACATAGCGATAGATGGCATCCGCCACACCATCCTCATCGTTACTAGTTACAATTGCATTTGCTGCAGCTTTTGCTTTGACGGAACTATTGGCCATCGCAACTCCCCAACTAACCAGATCAAGCATCTCCACATCATTTTCACCATCCCCAATGGCCATGACCTGACCAGTACAAATCAAAACAAAAATCATACACTTCCCAGCAATTACAGAAGGCTAAACAAAGAGATAAGGACTCCTACATTACAAAGACTTAAACAAACCTCATCAGTATTTACACCAAGATGATCAAGCAGCATGTGTACTCCAGCCCCTTTTGAAGCAGCTGGTGGAAGAATCTCCAGCATTTCTGGTTGTGCCTGGAGTACACGGGCTCTCCCTTCTGTAGCTAATGACCAATGTGGCCTCAAAACATCGTGCACATTCTCGGCAGTATCATAAAAGAGCAATTTCTGCCATGTCCCAAACAACAGAAATGGTAAATGTACACAAAAATTGCAACCAGTAAAACCCAATCAAAATAAGCAAATACAGTGAAAGAAATCAAATAACATAAATAGCATGAAAAGGGAAACCAGTTTTCGCAAGTACCTGTACACAAACAGAAGACAAAAGATGCTCCAGAGATGACATTACTTCTGCCTGAAAATGTCATAAACAATGAGAGATTCATAAAATCAAGGGGGACACAGGTACTAGTTACATCAACAATGCAGGAACAACAAATTCCATAAAAAGTTTAGTCAAAAGAAGATAGGCGTCTCAAAGTCACTCATAAGTTATACGCCTATTCACGTTTCCATCTGGTCTATTTATCAACTTACCAGAAAGAACAAAGGTTATTCGTAGATCCTAAATATGTAAATCTATAAAGAACAACAAATTCCAAGAAATGTTCAGCTGCAATACAATATTCAAAGACATGTAGAAATTTCAACTAACTCATCAGCCTAATCATAATTCTGTCTGGTTAATAAATTATTCCATAATGTTCCACAATTTTTAAATATAATATTACCTTTGGTTAAAAAAGTTTAGTCAAAAGAAGATAGGCGTCTCAAAGTCACTCATAAGTTATACGCCTATTCACGTTTCCATCTGGTCTATTTATCAACTTACCAGAAAGAACAAAGGTTATTCATAGATCCTAAATATGTAAATCTATAAAGAACAACAAATTCCATAGAAATGTTCAGCTGCAATACAATATTCAAAGACATGTAGAAATTTCAACTAACTCATCAGCCTAATCATAATTCTGTCTGGTTAATAAATTATTCCATAATGTTCCACAATTTTTAAATATAATATTACCTTTGGCTCAAGTATACAGTATGAAGAGCATCAATTAGTGGGTGGTCAAATAACGTAACAATTCGATCTTCACTAAAACCAACAAGAGGAATCTGATGTTCCAAAGAAAATAAAAATGCCTGCATTCATGGACCAAACGAGTTATATAAAGGACTTGTTTCATACTCTTCAGGCACAGAATTTACATTTTGGTATAGAATCATCACTAAAGCTCAAAATGCGTATTTAGCTAACTATTTGACAATATTGTACTTAATAGATATGCTTGCATGACTTCACCTTAAATAACAAGAAGCCCTTAAAAAGCAAAATTCTGCATGTAGGTAAAAATCTGAAATGAAATCCTCCATTATAGAGTTTCCAAAAACGATAAGAAGAATGTCAAATGCAACCCTCCCACTCTCTCGGAACATTGGATCAAAATAAATAATGACAAGGCCTTTATAGGGGGAACACAAGCCCCACAAGAGCTGGTGTTGATGTCAAGATGTACATGTGACAGTCATTTACTGGTTTTCTTTGGGTTTAGATTTGGGAATCCTGTATTATAATATTGTGTACACCTTTGGAGCTTGACATGGGTAAGCTCATGGCAAGGAAACTGAACCTTGTCTACTTATTAGCCAAAAACATCATGCAATTTTGGCAGTATCCTCAACAAAGACTCCTGTAAATCGAGTAATTGACTACTGAAATTGATGGTTTAGGACATTAAAATGCTCACGGAAGCCTTTGTGGCAATCAAAGTGTACAATCCCCAAGAAATTAATAAAGCGGCAGATATTTTAGCCAAGCTGGAAACCTCCTTTAATCTTAGTGAAGAAATCACAGACCTCCTTGGCAGCAGGTTGATGACGGTTAAAGCAGCCCTAGAAAATATAATTCTTGATAAACAATTATAATTTTTTAAGGGATGGAAGTTAGCCCTGTGGATGCTAATAGAAACATGTTAAATATCCTCTTTGTTATGGAAAGGAAGGTCATGGTAGGGACAACATCACCCACCCCTCTTACTAATTGCCCATTGATAAAGCTTGGTAGTATGACAATGCCTTTCCTTGGCATAAATTCCTTTATCTCGCAAGAGCAAAATGGTGAACAGGTTTGATGTGATGAGAGCCATCGTGATGCAGTCAGCCTCGCCCTACTCAATGATATGTATCATTTATGAGGTGCTCAATGGCATATGCTGACAGACAATTATCATATGTTTTCCCTCCGTATCTCCTTCACAATCTTGCCATATGAAAATGAGTAGAAGGGTGTTCGTTCACAATTCACGCGGGGTGTTAAATTCATGTGGGGTGTTTTCAGAGGGGGAATTTGAGTTTACAAAGTATATGATTGATTCGAAGAGCGTCTTGTGATTCAGGCGATTGCAGATGATCACTAGTAAATATGTTCTTCATGTTAATATATTTTATTGTTTAGGAGGTATCACACTTGTTTTTTGGTACAAGTAGCTACTGGTTTTGCTATGACATTTTACTATTGTCCCGCCGTTCTTGAAGCTTTTGCCTCTTTTCAATACATAATGACTGAAGTGAACTCGGTTGGCTAATCCGATTGGTCCATCGATGGTCAGCAATTATGATGGTTCTGATGATGATCTTGCATGTATTCCATGTTTATCTAACAGGTGGATTCAAAAACCTCGCGAATTAACTTGGCTACACAAACTATTGATGATACTAAGATGATTTCAGAGAAGGGATTACTATCAGGGATGTACATTGCTTCTTGATTCTAGAGGGCACTGCACTTACTGGAAGCGAGATTTGCAGTAGCTAGCTCGGGTGGTGGATATTCCCTTCTTGCTGCTGCTCAGCCTTGTGCATTCTCATGTCCGGCTCAGGTGCAACTGTCTGTGGTAAGAACAAACTCTCCTTTCAAGTTTAGTCCGGGCTTTTATAGTTCTGTTCAGAATAGCACAAAAATGAAAAAATACCCCTGCCTCTTCCATTCCTGCTTCCCATCTCGCTAGAGGTCGTAGGTTTTAATGCTCAAGCTGCCAGGAAAGAATGGGAAGTATACGGGTTTGTTGTGCTTGACAAGGATGGTAAGGAATATTTGGTCCATTATGAAATTAGGGACATGCTTGTGTATCTGCAAACAAAGCTTCTGTGGAAGAGAAATTGCAGAGACTGGGCCACCACTGAAGATCCTAAATATATACAATCCCACCACACTATCGACAACATAGTTACCTATGTCAACGGGAAAGGGAGATGGGGTTTCCAGATGGTGAAGATTTCCCCAGATCTTGGGGACAGTGAGGAGCAACTATAGAAATAATTTATAAACAATAATAATATTTAGATATTTTGACTTAATTAAATGAAATTTAGGGGTACAAACTTAATTTAATGTTCTTAAGGAAACTTTCAGTTTTGGTAAGAATAACAGTTTTCTTAAAGTAAACATGTCAGAATTTTTTTAACAAAGTAAACGAGTCAGAAAATTTTTATAACTACTAATAAAATTGGGAACTTCCTCCAAGTCCCCAGGTCTCCAAAATGTTTGAGACATCTGGGACGTCACCAAAATCTAGTGGACACATCTGCACGTAACACTGATCAACAATAATGCCATGCAGACTGGACATGCTGAAAAACTACAGCTTACCATAGAGTTGAGAAAGGCGGTGCAATCAAAAAGAAAGGATAATTGCGGGGGAAATTCACCCATAATTTCCAGCATTTCTCCTGTCTCTTCCTGTGTGAACAGAATCCTGCTTCTTTTTGGAGAGAGGTGGTGATTTTGGGGGCTACTTTACAAAGAATATACAGTAGTGATGACTGTTGGTGGTAGAGGTAAAGGTGATTCTGTGGAAGGACTCTAAAAATTCTGAATTGGTGTGTGTTTGAATAAGTAAAAACAGTAGCTACTTTGGAAGCCACATTTCTAAGCCAGAAGAAGCCATTGGACAGAATGGAGAGCACCTTCAACCACAATTATGGTGTGAATCAGAGTGATTACTGAAATGGCTTAGAAATGTCAAACTTTGACAAAGTGGTGAAAGAGGATAACTTGGAATTCATCAAGGATGGCCTCCAAATTAAGTGATTGGAAAAGATGGAGACCACCTTCAACCACAAGTTACAACTATGGTGTGATTACTGAAATAGCTGAGAAATGTCAATTGTTGACAAAGTGGTGAAGGAGGATGACTTGGAATTCATCAAGGATGGCCTCCAGATTTCTCACTCAATTCTTCCAGTTCCAACCAATCTGTGTCACCCAATTTGTCATTAAGTTTTTCCCAACCGAGTTAACAGAAATGATTTGCATGTTACTGGCATAGGTAACTTCATTCCTTCCCAAAAATGTTATCCCATCCTCCTTTTCAAGATTATGCATTCAATTGTATATATATATTCTCCGAAGGACTGACATATTACTTAAATTGAAGGTATTCTTTTAGGGGAAATTTGTTTCTTCACTTCAACGACAACAAAGACTGTCAATCGTAGATTTTCAATAGCACTTAAACCTAACCCATATAAATGTTGTGTCATTACTAAACTTATTATCGGTGTCCCAAAATAATCAGCCAAGTCATGTATATTAATGATTTTTGGGAACTAGTTTACTTTCATCCACCATTCAACATTTATATCAAAGTAAGATACCAAACTGCAAACAAGGTTCTACCAACTCTAGCAAAACCCCTCAGAGCTCATGAGTATGGCGACCTCCTAACTTCTTGAGAAATGGCACCCTCGAACACTTACAGAAATGCCACAAGCATGTATGGCATAGCCATTGAAATC
Source organism: Taxus wallichiana var. yunnanensis (assembly GCA_018340775.1). Taxonomy (NCBI): domain Eukaryota; kingdom Viridiplantae; phylum Streptophyta; class Pinopsida; order Cupressales; family Taxaceae; genus Taxus; species Taxus wallichiana. The sequence continues at coordinate 153,280,426 of CM031234.1, read as the reverse complement.
TCCTGCAGACAGTAAGGTTTCATTTTCCGAGTCCTCCCTCTATTCAAGAGCTCAAACTATTCCAAAATGAAAAAATGATGCTCGCAAAGGAAGTCTTTAACTTTTATATCCTAGTAAAAGGAAAGGAAGAAAGGTCCCTCGTGAAAAAAGTGGCTTGACTTATGATGCACACTTGGCTTCTCATGCAACGTGTGGCTATATCCATTTTCCATTCTTGGCATATCAAAGTTACCTGTTAAACTCTCAATTTTAAGTCTTTGGGTTGCCTACATATGCTTTACTTTAATTCTAATAATCCAATTTTGATTTTGAACATTTACATTGAGCTTTTGACCTTATGTTTAATATTTACATCATGTCTTGAATTTTGCAAAACTAAAATATACATCAAAGACATAAGCATCATCCTTCTAGGCAAAATTCAATGACCTAAAGCACCAATGCACCCAGGTCGTAACACTTCAAGTAGCAAAAAGAACAGTATTCTACATAATTTGATTTTATGTAAAAGCAAGGCCATAATTGAGGTATTTCAGATAACATAGGTTTTGTTATGGCAGACTGCAAGTTTGATAAGATAATACATATATGTTGCTTGTATAATTGCTTGAAATATTCCAATATTTTATATTGACTTCATTAAATGAATAGAAAATGAGCTTTTCTCAAATCAGTCAGAACCATGTCTAACATTAAAATATTTAATTAACTTTAAAAATAGAACATATTTGATAAAAGCAAGAAATGGTCAGCTTCCAAAATAACTAGAAGTTGCCAACGGCTACAGATCTCAAGAAACGAATGACCCAATACAATTTTTTAAGTAAACCATAAAAGACACCAATCAAGATCAAAAATTAAGCTCAAGATTGATATTGAAGAAAGAACCTCTTTGCAGACGTCTGGGTCAAGATTTCTCCTGTAAAGCTCAAGGCCTTGTTTCCCATAAACAAGCGAACCCTGAAAAAAACAGCATATGAGAGTACTTCCTTTGGAAAGCAAGAAAACATTTGAAAAATTAAATTCCTTTGGGAGATGTAACTGGATTTTAGAAAACAAAAATTATAAATCAATTTTCGAAATGCTTTAACCCTCAAGTCTGTGTGAAATTTAGGTGATAATTCGATTAACATAATCACCGACAAAAAAGTTGCCAAAGGCTAGATAAGCATTTTCCCTCCTATTATTACAGGTTATATTGCACTGGCTAACAAACTAGGCTACCCACCAGAATGAAAATGAACAAAGTTTAGTCCAACTTTAGAGAAAACATTGCTTGTGAGAGAAACATGAAAACTGACAACATAGCTTCTCATGGAAGAGACTTCACCCAGAATTTATGCTAAGATAAAATTGTAAGCTATTTATAACTTGAGTAAAATATAACCATGAAATAGTTACTAAGCCCCGGCAAAAAAATTACCGGTTGAGTAGCTGTGCTGAAAGCAAATTACTCTAGTGTTTGAGTTGGCATACACCCAAGACACAATAACAACATTACAAATGTACCAACGATGCAAGAGACAAATACACTCCAATAGAAAAACATGGGAATTGTAAACCATCATTTTCCCAATATCCGCTTCATTTGAGATGCATGTCTGAATCCTTATCCTATTACATTCAGGATTCACATGTAATTTTAAATTTGGGGAGATGGAAGTAGATAATATGATCACCTGTGGCATTGCAGAAATGAGACAAACTTGAAAAAGATGTGGAATAACCCTTGGGACATATTCCTTGTTGCCTATACTGATTAGTTCCACATTCTACGTCTCCTAACTCGTTTATCACACCGTTTTCAGCATATGATCACATGATTTTCTGTTTTCTTTTGTAAAGTTTTCAAATTTCTCTTCCATGTTGCCTCTTTAATAAAATTGATAGTCTCAACTAGTCAACTTTCCAAGGAATTTCATACCCGTAATTAAATATCAATTTCACTGTTAGAATAAGAGAATGTTATTGTTACTTGGTTGACAGCCAACACAAGGGATTGTCTAATGATTTGCTTTAACCTGATTCCTTTGTGTTCAAATGTAACCAACTTGAAACACATTTAATCCTTCATGTTACCATGCGGGCTGGAATTCGCCTTTAAGGAGTAGAAAGGTTACACTTGCTTACCACCAGATTTCTTCCCATATCTACTTATGCTCTACCTTGTCTTTTTCGAAGGAAACCATCCGTCCTCTCTTTATTCGCATATCAAGTCAATCATAACTACTTGGAAAACAGAACCTCTAGGACTAGTGATGATTGTGTATATGCGTCCATGTGGACTACTTTCCTCTGTTATGTGTTTCCTTGTATTCCCAGCTTGTGCATGTTTATCTTAACTTTCATGTCTTTTATCAGTGTTTCATAAACCTCCCAAACCAATTCTCTCAATCCATTTATAGTGCCTTCTCCATCTTCTTTTATTTATGTAAAGAAAAACAGTTGAAACTAAAACAAACAATTAAATGAGGGCCAAAAAAATAGAAATACATACCATCAAATAAGACAGCATAAAGAATATTTGGAACAATGGGAAATAGTGTAATATTTGGAGGGAGTCCTGAACCGCATGTTGGATATAGTAAGTTTCAAATAATAAAACTAAACGAAAATAACCAGGCATAAGAACTAGAGGAACTAGTTTTATAAAAAAAAATTGAAGTTTATGATGTCAATAACCCAAGCTCGATGAATGCTTAAGTAGCAACCGAAAACCCAAAAAAGCAGCGAGTTTAAAGAAGAAATTACTAAACCTCTATCAAATTTCCTCCCTAAACTAGCTATAATGGCTTGTAGCCCTTCATACACAACCGCATTAAGTTGAAAGTTATTTCAGTTACTACTTGCAATGTCTGACACTACAAGTTATTTGTTTCTGCTTATTTCTTTCATGGTACTCTTCTTAATGGTTGATGTATTGACCTAAAAAAACACTGCCATGTTATGTGGTGACAAGATTAGGATTCAATGAAAGGATTCATATTTTATGTTTTTAAATCAATGTCATTCAATTAACCTTCATTATCAAATACAAATAAAATAGATTGTAACTCAAAAGGGAAGGAATATATTACGGTTTTTGTATACACCTTATTTTCACTCTTACTAATGATTTCTCTTTGCAGGCTGTTGATGATTAATCTATCTAAATGCATGCCTTAAGGGGCATATCAGGAGTGGGGTTGGGATGGTTGGTAGTACCTGGAGAGAGAGTTGTTGCCTCCTTACTATCTTCCTACTACCTACTTACTCAAAAGGGAAGGAATATATTACGGTTTTTGTATACACCTTAATTTCACTCTTACTAATGGTTTCTCTTTGCAGGCTGTTGATGATTCATGTATCTCAATGCATGCCTTAAGGGGCATATCGGGAGTGGGGTTGGGATAGTTGGCAGTACCTGGAGAGAGAGTTGTTGCCTCCTTACTATCTTCCTACTACCTACTTACTCTCTATGATCACTTGATATCCTCGATGTTACCACCTTCACATCACCTTCATATCCCCTTCAAATCACCTTCATACCTACTCCAAATGTTTACTCTTGCCTCCATTATCTCTCCTCTCTTTACCTTTATCCTAGACAATTTGTGACCAACGGCATCAATCGTGTCTACTAAGAAAGATAGCGACATCAAGAAATGTTCTACTATAAATAGGCATCATTGTTGTCACTTCTCTATATCATTATCACAAAGTTTGTTCTGCTTTCACTCATAAAATTGCCCTTAAAGGTTTAAAAGGTTTAGGGTTTAGTGGAGCTTATACTTGGAGGTCTACTTTGGAGCATTGGGTTACTAGGAGCAACAAGAATAGGAGTTGCACCAACAAGGTCTACCAAGTCTTTGGAGTCCCCAACTTTGGTCTACTTAGGTATTCTACATATCCCTCTTGTGATCCACCCACTAAACCTCTTTCACGAGGTGTTGTTAACCCTAAGGGGGAAGGGAGTTAATGCATCAACAAAGTGTCTTCACAAAAGTATCCCTAACCCTTCTCTTTCCTTTATGTTATTATGATTGATTATGTTTGATGTATCATGTATTAGACTAGGATAGAGTAGCATATCTTTGTTTATTGCATTATCTCTTATAACCCATGCTTAACCACTAAATGACATTACAACCTTTATTCTAGACTTAGCTCTTACTTATCATCTATAGTCTTGCAATCTTAGGATTCTAGTAAGACCCTAGCCCCATCTTAGACATAGGCTTTGGACCCTATGCCTCGATACAAGTGTGGATTACTCCCTTCTAGATCCACGACTATTACACCCCCAGTGCAATCCTTGGCTTGCAGATTGTCCCTAGAATGGTCTTCTACTTATATCCTAATCTATATTATTGAGAAGAGAGGATAATCATATTGATCATCTTAGCTAACATACATTTTGGTGAACCCAACGTCAATCTTACTTCACCTTTGAGTGATTCATATTCATGTTTCCTTTGTATTTCTTATCACATCAACTTCGCCATCATTACATTCTAGTGAACCTAAAGTGAATCGTACTTTACCCTTGAGTGAGTCATCTTCACGTCTCTGTTTATTTTTCATTACATCAACATCACCATCATTACATTTTGGTAAACCCGACATGAATCTCACTCTCTACCATTGAGTGAGACATATTCACATTTCCTTTTTATATTTTGTACTGATCATCTTCGCCAATATTACATTTTGGTGAACTCGACGTGAATCTTACTCCACCCTTCAGTGAGTCATATTCACATTTCTTTTTATTTATTCTCACATCAGCTTCTAACATGAATCTTACTCCACCATTGAGTGAGTCATTTTCACATTTCCTTTTATCTCCTTAATGATCGCCTTTTCCATCATTACATTTTGGGAAACTTGCGTGAATCTTACTCCACCATTGAGTTTGTCATCTTCGCGTTTCCTTTTATATCCTTAATGATCATCTTCACCATCATTACATTTTGGGGAACCCGACATGAATCTTACTCCACCATTGAATGAGTCATCTTCACATTTCCCTTTGTCCCGTAATGATTGCCTTCACCATCATTACATCCTAATGCACCCACCGTGAATCTTACCCCACCATTGAGTGAGTCATCTTCATGTTTCCCTTTATGTCTCGTAATGATTGTTTTCACCATCATTACATCTTGGTGCACATGTCATTAATCTTACTCCACTGTTGAGTGAGTCATCTTCACGTTTCCTTTTATGTTTCGTAATGATCGTCTTCACGATCATTACATCTTGGTGAACCCGACATGAATCTTACTCCACCATTGAGTGAGTCATTTTCACGTTCATCTTAATCTCCTATTTTATCTCCTTAAATATCTTCCTTAATTTTCATCCTAGCTCCTTATCATTATCCATTTGCCAAGCAAACCCCGCTTGTCAAATTTCTTTTTCCTTTAGCGTCTAAGCTCCATTCTCGTCATTCACTTAATGTAATTCAATTAAATCTTTTCACATCCAATCATGTCTCCTAGATATTCTCGTGATGATCCTAATGACGATTGCATTGTCAAATATCTAATAAGATCAATTACATCCTTACAAGGACAAATATCTTGAAATGATTCCCAAATCATCTACCATGGCCGGAGACCTACAAGAGGAGCTTCCCATTTCTTATCACTCTACCATGGCCGAAGATCCACAAGAGTATCTACCCATCTCTTATCACTTTTCCATTGACAAAGATCCAAAAGACAAACTTCCCATTTGTGATCCATTCCAAAATGAACATGCCAATCTCTACTTTGACATTAACAACGGTTTTACATCTTTTAACCATCCCGCTCTCCCTTTATTGGAAAACACTAATTGGGTAATTCACAAATGTCAAACTTTAACTCTTAATTCAATAAAACCAAACAAAATTGACTGCATCAGCCATTTTCATAAAAATCCTGAAGCGGTTATATATCAACCTGTCATCAACTACACAGTCAGCCTGTCAAAAAGGTCAATACAAATTTGAATAACCATACTTGAACAACTACATCAGCCACCCTAATTATATCATGACCGACATCATAGAAAAGTTTGTCCATACTTAAACAACATCACACATCATCCTAAACCCCGAATCGCGAATTCAGGTAGATTCAAATATTAAATCACCATATTGATCAAAAATATGTGAATCTAGCACTCAACATTACCTACAATGTGTATGCAAGTTAAGAAGGTCTACACAACATCCTCTCATTTCTTGATAATATAGATTAGGATAATAAGGAGACCATTTTAAGGCCATACACAAGAAGATTGTAATCAAGAGGTGTTAATGTCATGGATCTAGAATATGGTAATTTGCTCTTTATCAAAGGCATATGGTTTCAAAGCCTAGGTCTAAGATAGGGGATGGTGTCTTACTAGTATCCTGATTGTAAGATCAATGGATTATAAGGAACACAGATATTTAAGTGAGGGTTGTGAACATGGATTGTATAAAGGTCAATAGGTTGTAATACTCAAACGGTGGATTGTAAGGCAAGGGCCAATATAGAATAATGCAATAAACAAGAATATGCTACTCTATCCTAGTCTATGTACATGATACATCAATCAATCAATCAAATTATAAATAACACAAAGGAAAAGGAGGTTAGAGATACTTACCTTTATGAAGACATTTTCTAGTATCGGCACATTAACTTCACCCACGGTTAGCAACACCTTATGAGAGAGTTGATGTGGGGGACCACAAAACGGATAGAAAGAAGACCTAAGTAGATCATAGTTGGGGACTCCAAAGACTTGATGTACCTCGTTGGTGCAGCTCTTATTCTTGAGTGTCCTAAACCTAATGCTCCAAAGATAGACGTAAAAGATAAGCAAGACTAACTCCTAAACCTTTAGACCTTAAGAGCAATTTGGCAAGTACAAGTAGACTGAATGACAAATGATGTGATGATGGTAAATGCTCTCAAATGCCGCCTATAAATAGGGAACATGATTAGCTATTATAGTTTCTTATAGCCGATGGCATCGACCATAGTCAAAGTAGTCAGCCATGAGGAATAACAGCCAGACAATGTCAACCATGGTCAATGCCTTCGGCTCTAGGTAATAACAAATCATGGGGTCCTACAAGAAAGGCTCGGAAAGTGGAGGAAGTATTTGCAAATGATAAAAAGTGATCTAATGGAGGTATAATGGTTTGCGTAAGTGGATATGCAGGTGATCGTAAGAGGATAACAAGGTGATATCGTAGGAAGTCTGTAAAAGGATGATTGGGAGATGTATAGGATAGGATGCGATAGGATATCTAAGGTAACATCAATTGCACATCAAAGCTCTCTCACAAGTACCACCACTAACCATCCCACCCCACTCTCGGTGATACCTCATAGGATATCACTCAAAGGAGGTTAATACACAAATGGTGTCTATGAAGAGAAAAGGTCAATAAAAGTGAAAAATAAGGTGTATACATATGCCCTAACCATGGATCATCCCATGTCCCAAAAAAAGTGTACATGAGATGGTCTTCGGGAAAAGAAAATGCAACTTTAAAATCAAATGACTGAAATGAAATAATAGCATAATTGATAAAAATATGAATTCAACCCAAATGAAATATACTTATCTCATACTTACCTTTCCACAACCAAGGGGCACATGTCACCTCTCGTCTTGACCGTGGCAGGTGCAAATCTACTAAGGAACCCTAAAGATACAAGACTAACAAGGAGAGGAAAACAATGCAAGCGTACAGAGGTAGTCAATTAGAAGTTATACAACTTGGGGAAGTAGGCTCATAGGAGATAATAATGTGCTTGTAGAGAAACTAATCAACCATTCTAGCAAGGCCGGAGGTACTATAATATATAAAGGGCAGTCCAAAAATTCGTATTAACTGGCCTATAAATAAAAAAATGTAGGGTGTTAGCCGAGAGCAGAATCAACTGAACTAACAAGTTTGTAAATAATATAGGATGTAGAGTTGTTGAAAAAATTGTTATAACTTGTAGATAATATATAGGTTGTAAGGTGTTTTGCGGAAAAAAATCAATTAAACTAACAGTCCTATAAATAATGTAAAGGGGTAACCAAAAAATTGTACTAACCGGCCTATGAATATTTGATGTAAAGTGTTAGTCGGGAAATAACTCAACCGAACTAATAAGCTTGTAAATAATGAATCACCGAGATAACCCTTAGAATCCCTACGGTAGCTAGAAGAAATACGAAAGAGAAAGATAACAATGATCAATAGGGAACATTGTGAAAGCCAAGAGATGCGAAAGATACTTAGAGTAGGGATGGTATAAGGGAATGTCCTAAAACCCTTATGTCTATCACAATGCTAACATGTCTGAAAAGAGATGGAGAAAAAGATGTAAAGAAAATGGGAATGATTGAGAATCTAGCTTGTTCAACAAGGGGATCTAATGATGTAAAGGGAGGAAAGATGGGCACTACCAAGGAGAAAACAATTTTTTTACCGGAGTCGAGACACGCTAATCGATCAATAAGTCTAGGAGTTTTCAACATCAAGGAGTGAAGGAACCCGAATATGTAGGTTTATGTGAAGGCATAATAGTGAAGCATAAAGATATCCCATGTCATTTACAAGATGTTCTCATAAAAAACAATGTATTCTGCCTTCCCACAACATTTTCCCTGTTCCTCGACCTCACTTAAGAAGCTATAGTCTTGCTACAAGCACTAGGTATTGGCATGAAAAGGCAAGGGCACTCAATAATAGATCAATGACCTTCTACCCCCCACTCAGAAAAACCTACCACACCCTAAAGGACTTCCAACTCTATAACATGCCTAACTATGGAGCTTGAGCTTTCAACTAGAATGGGGGTGCCACATGATATCACATCTTTTTTTGTTTGTGGTTTACTTTTTAGTTGTAGTAATTGCCTTTTGTTTGATTTTCTTTGATAATATAACTTTTAACTTTTCTTTTGGCTTTTTATGCTCCTCCTCAATACATATTCGAAGGCCCAATCAAATGGGTATGAAAGATGGCTAACATTAAAGAGCTTGCACCTAGACACTATAAAGGAGAACCGACAAATCATGACACTTAAATAATCCCATAATTGCACCTTAGAAAAAAGTGTTATCTCAAAAACAACCTTAGTGGGCCCAATAAGAAGTGTAATATAAATAGTGGATAGTGAGTTATGATTGGGTTGCCCCAAGCATGATGTAAAAAAGAAGTGATACCATGACGAACAGATTTGACACTTTTGTCACAAGAGAGGGTAAAATGTGGATGAGAGACAAGTAGATAGACTGCAAGAGTTGAGCTACAAGAAGCATAACTGACTCAAGGAGACAAATTGACACTCTCGACCATTGTTATTCTTTTCTATGCGGATGCCTGCAAAGATAGGGAGCCTAAGATAACAAGTTGGTAATCATAGTTGATGGACACTTTTGAAGAGGGCCCGAAACAGTCTTACCATGCAAACTCAAAAAATGATAGCTAAGAGAGAGAATAATCTAGATCATAAAGTAGGTAATAATATCCAAAAGGTTAAAAAGCGCGATAGCGTCAAAAAACAAAGAGGTAGATAAAAGGATATAAAACTATGAATCAAAGCTAGAAAGTGTTGTCGAAAAAGGTATCAACTGAACTAACATTCTTAAAGAGGGTCGTGAGGTGCTAGCTGGGAAATGGCTTGACCAAACTAACAATCTTGTAGGTAAGATAAGATAGGATGTAAGGTGTTAGCTAAGAAAGGAATCAACCGAACTAATAGCCCTATAAACATAGGATGTAAGGGGAAGCTGAAAAATTGTGCTAACCATCCCGTAAAGGATATTATAGGATGTAAGGTGCTAGCTGGGATACTAGGGCTCAACCAAACTAGCAGGCATGTAAACATAGGATGTAACGGGTAGCTGAAAAATTTAGGCTATCCAGCCCATAAGGATAATATAAGATATAAGGTGCTAGCTAGAATACTAGGGCTCAATCCAACTAACAAGTTTGTATGGATAATATAGCATGTAAGGTGCTCGCTAGGATATTAAGGCTCAACCACACCAGCAAGCCTTCAAATATAGGATGTAAAGGGGTAGCCAAACAAATCGTACTAACCGCCCTGTAAGGATAATATAGGATGTAAGGTCCTAGCCGAGATACTAAGGCTCAACCAAACTAGAAGGCATATAAGTGTAGAATAGGTAAAAGTTGAAAAGCACAAGGATAAAGCATAGAAGTGTGGGATATAAAAGAGAGACTATAAGAGGAAACATAAGATGTTAGTACCGTGTTAGTACATAAAATCATTATCAAAAACATGATAAACAAACAAATATGATAAACATGTCTAAGTACAACAAGAGAAGAGAAGAAAGCTATGTACAAGAAAGGTGAAAAAGAGTGGGATAAAATAATAGAGAGACATGCAATAAGAGGAGAGTGCACGTAGCTATGACATTTGAAGTAGCAGGCATATCTAAATGTACAAGGAGAACATACCCTTGGTAGGGTACACTCAAAAAGAGAGTTTTATTCTTTGAAGATTTCTTGGAGTTGAATTTGTTTGGATTCAATGATTATAAGTTTTTGGTTGATATATGAGATGTAGGAAGATGGAAGGCATCGTAAAATGACCCCAAACTAGAGGGTGACTGAGAATAGGCATCATAAAAATGAGCATTACAAATGGTAAAAATGAGCATCATAAAGGTGCCCTAAAGGTAAGAGGATGGTAAAAATGAGCATTACAAGATGCCCCAAAATGCAAGTTAGGAGAATAATGGGAATCATAAGATGCCCCAAAGTGTGATGAAAGAGGAGAATGCACATTGAGAGATGCCCCATTTTTGATAAAATGCAAGGTAATGGATCGATATAGTTCGTCTTAATTTGAGATCCACGCATTTCAGATTTAACATGTGAATCTAGCAGAAATCAGAGATTGGAGAAATGGGGATGATATTAGATATAGTGTCAAAAATAATAGACTTCTGAACAGCATCGGGCATGATGCAAGAATCAGGTTGGCCTATGCAATTATCAGCAATAGGCTGAATTAAAACTACATCTGGTTTCCAAAGAAACTGGTTGATGCAGTCTATAGCAATGTTTTAAAAACCATTCCGGTTCGGTTCGATTCGACCGGTTCATAAAAAAATTGCAAACCGGTAGAAAAACCGAACCAATGACCGGTTTTGTACGAGAACCAGCTGATTCAATACCAGTTCAATCTTCAACCTTCCGGTTTCGTCTTGAACCGGTCAAATCGGTCGGTTCCATACTTGACCATCTGAACTAGTTGAGGGCAGGTTTTGCCTTAAAACATTTTTTTCCAATTTTAGCTTTTAAGTTACTTTTTCCCAACCCTAACCCTAAAATGATGTTATATAGACCCCATTTGGAACAACAACGATTAAATGATCTCATCTTCGTGCAATACAACCTCCAACTAAAGCGCAACCAATTATTGAATAGGATACCTAATACAAATCCCATTGTCTTGGATGATATTGATCCAACCTCAGAATGGGTAGAGGAGAGTCACCTAGTAGAGTTTGATCCCAATGACTTGGGGTGGATGGCTTTGGATGATGAACCACTAGTAGCACCAGACATGGCAAACAGTAGCCGTGCTACTACAACTACTGCAAATGTCCTGTGAGGAGTCCAATGTGTATGAGCCAAAGGAACATGATGACATTGATGAGGATGAGGATCCCATTCTTAGCAGTGGTGTTGAGTTTGATGATTGATATCAAACATGTAGTAGCTTGTAGCATATTGTTTTTGGACTCTATAGGCCATTTAGAGCCTCATTGTTTATGTATTTTGTTTCGGATATGTAGTGCACTTGGTGCCGTTTTGCTATATTTACCCTTACATGGTATATGCATGAGAAAACTTTGCATATTTTGTCTCTAATTGTTTGTAATCATGGTTTGAATCTTTAAAATTTATTGTCTTCATTAAATTGTAATATTTTATGTATTTTTTAGTAAACCGGTTCACAAGTTTCAAATCGGTCGATTCCGGTCCAACCCTCGGCGGTTTCAAGTCCGGTTCAGATTTTTAAAACATTGGTCTATAGAATGGGGTATTTTTTGAATGGCATCAGGTTTTCTTGGAAACTAGTTGATGCAATCAAGGATGTTTAGGTTTTTCTAAATTGCGTCGTGCTTTTCAGCAGCAGGGCCAATACAGCCACGATTATTTGGATTTTGGGATTGAGTGAATAAATTTGAAAGTTGTTGAAGCACACAATTGGTGTTGTCTAATAAAGGGCGGATGGGAGGGTGAAAAGATGAAAGATCATTGTTATTATGAAGGTGAAAGTTGGTATGTTCATATTTGAATGGATCGTAGATGGGAAAATCATCCTTTGGAATTTGAAAGTTGTTGAAGCACACGGTGGTGTGTTTCTAATGAAGGGCGGATGGGAGGGTGAAAAGATGAAAGATCATTGTTATTATGAAGGTGAAAGTTGGTATGTTCATATTCGAATGGATCGTAGATGGGAAAATCATCCTTTGGATCTTCAGCCATGGTGGGATGATAAGAGAGAGGAAGATCCTCTTGAAGATCTTCAGCCATGATAGGATGATAAGAAATCTGAATATCCTTTTGTGGATCTTCATCTGGATATATATCAAATATAGGAACTCCTCTTGTGGAACTTTGGCCATGTTAGATTGGATGGTTGGTTGAGGTTCACGTTGAGATTGTGAAAAAGTACATCACGATTGCTTTTCTTCCATAGTGTCCACAAGAGGTAGAAAGGAGCAACCAACCCATATGGAATCTAAATGGATGAAGGCTCACTAGAAAAACCTTTACAAGCAAAGGCATGATCATAAGAGATAAGATTGAAAATAGGAAGTTTTTATTAAAATGAACGTAAATATGACTCACTCGATGGTGGAGTAAGATTCACATCAGGTTCACCAAAATGTAGTGAAGGTGAGGAAGATCACTCCTAGTTATTAAAAGGAAAAGTGAAAATGAATTACCCGGCGGTGGAGTAAGATTCATGTCGGGTTCACCAAAATGTATGTAGGCAAAGGTCTAGAGAACATACTCTTTCTCTTCTCGAGAAAATAGATTAGGATAAGAAAGGCACCATTCTAGGGCCACACACAAGAAGATCGTAATCAAAGGGTGTTAATGTCGTGGATTTGGAAGATGGTAATCCACTCTTTGTCAAACGCATAGGGTTCCAAACCCTAGGTCTAGGATAGGGAATGACGTCTTACTAGTATCATGATTGTAGTAGATCAATATATTGTAGAAAGCATATAGATATCTAAGATGGGGTAAATCAACATGGATTGTATAGAGATTGATACGTTGTAATGCCCAAAGGATGGATTGTAAGCAGGGCCAATATAGAATAACGTGCAAGATAGTTGCAAAGCATCTTGATAACCTCATGAACACATCGTTGAATGTCATAACATGTGCGAACCATGGTGTCCTCAATGTCTTCAAGGACACAAGACCTTTTGACGGATCTCATGACGTGCAACCCATAGATTCCTCCACTCGCATGGAAATCCGAGATAGGACCTCCCAACGCATATCCATCATAGAGGGTGGCAAGGTAGGGGTGAATTGAGGAGGGATCTCCACACAGGAGTATAAATGCGAGGATGCGATACCTTGGCTAGTCTATAGGATGTGTGTGTAGATGGGTGGTCCATAGGAGAGAACCAAAGTAGGTAATATGGAAGAGTAGGGGAAACCAAATTCTTGGCTACGAGGTGGAGGTGGTAACCGCTAAGATTATTGTTGTTTTCAAAGTAGCCGACAATCAGAAATGAATGAGATCCACCACCATGACAAGAGCAGAAATGCGAGAGAGGGAGTAGGATGAGATGGTCGATGTTGTTACTCCACATGGACTTCAACTTCCAATTTCTTCATATGTCATCTATAAGTTTGGAAATCCTTTACATCATCCCCAACACCTCATGCCATGTGCGATAGGGCTCGCTCATTTGGTAAGCCTATGGTCGTAATGAAAGGAGGTGTGAGTGTGAGTATAGAAGAAGGCAAGGGAGGATCAAGAATGGTAGTGCTAACCGAAGGATCCGAAATAGGTTAGCTAATCGGAGGAGCCATTGCGATTGTGAATCGGACTCGAAGTTGCTCGGCGAGATTGAAGCGATAAGGTCGGCTCGGCCACAAGATAGTTGCTCTAACTCCCCGTTATCTACTACGAGTAACTCATTGTTCTCGTATAAGAGGGTTGGTGTGAGGCAAACTATGGCGGACCATGTTGATGCTATGATTGAAAGAAGATTGCAAAGATTCTAGGGCAAATATTGAATTGCAAATGTTGAGATAAGAGTATGATTGCTTGTATCGAAGGATTTTCGCATTCTTTAACTACGATAGCCAAACAGAATGTGTCATCAAGCAAATAGTTGTCATCATACTCGGGGTGGTGATATCAATGTGAAGAGATTCAACAACCGTTTCACTAGGTGGTGAAGTGGGCAGCTCTTTAAGAAGAGAAGGAGTAGAAATTGTGACTAAAATTGCAGTGGTCGACTTCCTATTAGAAAGGGGTCGCAATGAAGGAGGTAACTGGGCGATAAGGGAATTAGTAAGGTTGGTAGTTTTGATTTTAAGGTTGATTTCATCAAGCTCATCGTCATCCAAGTCAAGGAGGTTTGGTAGCATATTCTCGGTAAGTTCGAGGTGTCCAATATTTCCTAGAAGAGAATCGATGTGGTAGTTAAAGTGACGATACTCTCTAAATGGGACACAAGGAAGTTCCTCGAGAGAGAGGATTTTATAGACACCGCGTTGTTGAAAGTGTTCAAAATTCAACTGATTTGTGTCGCCTTGAATCTTAAACATGAAGCCTAGATAAGGTAGCTTAACACATTGACAAGCAGATGATGCGATTGCATAAATCCAATGTGTCTATGGTCGCCAAGAATAATGTTATACAAAAGAGGAAGTTGAAGATTCATTGCTTTCACTCTAACGATACGAGGAGGCATGGTAATGGGTAGCCAAATGCAGCCCATGGGGGGCATTTGCCTTCGGTCGTACCCTTGACACATGTTGCAAGTAGATTTGAGATTATCAATAGAATAACTAAGAGATTTGATGAATTGAAAATAAGTAACACATGCCTAAACCCTCATCAATGAGAGCTCGTTTGACTTGCACATTGCCATTCTTGCCTAAAATGAAGAGAGGAGGATCGCTTGCTCAAAAGAGAAGCTCATCTAGGATCATAGAGTTAATAGGAAAGTGAAGAGATAGAGATTGATCCATGGTTAGATCATTTTGTAGTGCAAGCTCTTCGCATTGCTGAAGTATGTCCTCATCATAACCATGCGAGGCAATCTTGCCCCAAAGTTGGTAGTGAGGGTGTAATCATCTCGAAGAGGGCTGTCATGAGTCTGTTGTGATGTTTAGATGAAGTTTTGATTAATTTCAAGGGGATTCTACTTGAGGTTTGAGAGTTTTGTGATTAGATCTCAATCCTCCAAGCCAACTAATGAGATACTAGTCTAGACCTGAGGAGTTTCAGTCTAAATCTGATCTAAAGGGACCAATGCCTTGGGTTTTATTTTTTGCCCCAACCGTATGCATCATCGGTCATGTTAGGTGCACAAAAGCCAATGCCGCCAAGGGTGACAAGAGAAGATCCAAACAGTATCTGCCATGTAGGTGCAGGGTGGCTAATGTCATCGGAGATGACAAAAGCAGCAACAGACAACATCAGCCATGCTAGTTCATGGTGGTCAATGGCGTCAGGATGACATAAGGGGAAATAGACGACATTGACCTCATTAGCTTAAGATTCAGATGGCGATGGCATTGATCTGAATGGGATCTTGCAAGTTTGGATTATGAGGAGGCGGCTCTTGGAAAGTCTTTCTTATAGGATAGGCCTGAACAGTCCAATAGGTCTAGTAATGAGGTAGCAGGAATGAGGTTTCAATAGTTGCAATTACACATTTCATGTCATTCATGTTGAGCATACTCTTGAGAGGCTTTCAAGATTAATGGTTTCTATGGTGTTAGTGGAAGAAGAAGCTTGTTATTTCTCATCGTTCGGTTAAGGAGTTGCCTCAATGTTGGAATGATTGCGCAAGAGATCGGTATAGACTTTAAGATGTTCATTGGCTTGATTTACGGAATTGTTGCTGTCACGCTTTTGGGCATGGTCAAAAGCCACCACGGCTTCTCTCAAGTCTCTTTGAGCCATCCCTTCATGATCGAAGTTAATACCAAGTAAGAAAATATAAGCAAAAGCGCGGAGAGATTTGCAGTTTTCGTGTGAATGGACCCAATTGGCGTGCCACCAACAAAATGCTCATTGAACCATGGGAGAGAAGGGGGGAGGGAGGTATCAATAGGGTTTGATAAGTCCTAGGAGACACTTCCACATCTCTTCCATGGAGAGAGGTTGATGGCTATCTGCATGGGAGGAAGAAGGATAAGGATAGTTTCCTCCATTTGATTAGGAAGGGTTGAATCGACCTTATGAATAGTTTTCTAAAAGGCATTGCTAGAATTAGGAATGTACTGTGACTCCATCATTATAACATTACAATTTCAAGGTCTCATTGGAACATTGAGGTTTTTTTGCGCTTGAGATTGAGGTTGAACTTGAGATTGCCTTGGTTGATGCTTCTCAAATGTGCGCATAAGATAATCTTGCCTCTTAGCCTACTCGATGGCATCCTCCAAAGTGATAGGAGAAAAGGACCTAACCTTGTATTGAAGGCGAGGCTCAAAGGCACTAAGAAAGATACTATGTAGTGTCATTAAAAAAGGTATGTTCGATTCTATTACAAAAAGTTATCCATCGTTTAATGAAGGATTGAACATTCTCATTATCACCCTATTTACAATTGATGAAGATGTTCAAGTTGTTTTCGGGTAGATCTTGAGAATGAATTTTTGAGTAGTAGATTTACTAACCCCTCAAGTTCAACAATGGAGTTAGGTGGGAGAGAATGGTACCAATCTAAAGTGTCGCTTGTAAGGGTCTTAGCTAAGAGCTTGGCAGCTGCATAGGAGTTATCTTTGATCCAATCCTTGTAGACATTGTCAAAGGCTTTAATGTGAAGTCTAGGTTCAATGGACCCATCATAAGTAAGAGAAGGGATGATAACTCTGATATCCATGGTAGTGATATAAGGAGCCAAAGGTTCCCTCTGAATAGATTGGAGCACCTTGTTGGTTATGGGAGGTTGCACAATTGGAATTTCGTTGTGATCTACTAGAGGAGGTAGGGGAGGACACTAATTAGGCATACCCCATTGAATTTGTTGAGGTTTATTATGCATGTGAGCAAGGTTCACATTCATTTGAAGAAATCGGTTGAGCCCTAGCTTGTTGTTGACTCATTTGGTTAATAAGTTGCAAAATAAGTTGAGTGGGGTCATTAGAAGAAGGATTTTGAGAAGAATTTTGGTTAGGATTTTGGGTGCATTTGTGTTAGCACCTGTTGAATGAGAAGGATCAATATCGGAAGAGTTTCCCCAAGCAGCATTGTTTGCCTCCATGTTGGCCATGATGACTTCACAAGGTTGACCGGCAAAGTTGGGGTAAGGTAGGATAAATTCTTGCACAACAAGAGTATAAACATATTTTGTGTTGTTTTCTTCCTCTTGCTCAAGTTCTTCTTCTTGGATTCTAGTGTTGGTATTGGATCGAGTATTCCTTCTATTGTCTGCCCTTTGGCCTATTTCTTTGGCATTGGTGCTGGCCATATTGCAATTGTAATAGAAGGGAGTAGGCTTAATGAAGGAATCTCAATTTTCAGAATCGTCATTTCATTGAGAATTTTGGTAATCAAAGAGATAATTCATGTTGAAGTTATTTAGGAAGGATTAGAAAATATTTAGAAAGATTTAAGAAAGATTTAGGAAAGAAACGTGAAGATGACTCAATTGGAAGAAAGAGTAAGATTCACATCGGGTTCACCAGAGTGTATGCAAATAAAGAATGGCCTGATAAAATATTGTCTTTGTCTCTCTATAATGGTGATCTAGACTAGGATAATGAGAGGGGCCATACTAAAGATGCACACCTTGAGGTTGTAGTTGCTAAAGACGTGGAATTAGGAAGGCGATAATCCACACTCTATAGGAGATGTAGGGTTTCAAATCCTAGATCTAGGATAAGGTAGTGGCGTCTAACTAGCTCCCGATAGTAAGTTGATGATAACAAGATCGTAATTAGGTTGTAATCAAGTCGTAACTAGATAATGTTGTTTATGATAAGATTATAAACATAGATTGTGAGGATTGTTAGGTTGTAAAAGGTTGTAAAGCCCAACGGGGAATTTTAAGGCAAGTGCCGACAAATAAATAATGCAATAGATCAAGAATATGTTGCTCTACTCTAACCTATGCATGACCACATCAAACAAACATCTAAATCTGAAATAACATAAAGGAAAAGAGAGGTTAGAGATACTTATCTCGCTTGTGGCACCGTTGGGTTAGCAACACCTTATGAGAGAGTTGATGTGGGGATCACAAACGAATAATGAAGACTTAGGAAAACCTTTTATTGAAGACTCTAAAGGCTGGAAAGACCATAGAATGTGCAACTCTTATGCTTGAAGATCCTAAGTACCCAATGCTTCCATGTGTAGACTCTAAAGAATACAAGTAAGACCAACTTCAAGACCTCTAAGACTTTAAGGGCAGATTGGCGAGCACTAGCAACCCAAATGAGTGATGATGATAACAGAGCACTCAAATGTCAAGTATAAATAGCAAACATGATGGGCATTTACAGTTTCTACTAGTCGGCGTTATTGACTATAGTCGATTTTGTTGGATGTGAAAAATTGCTCGCCCAATGATATATCGACCATGGCCAATACCGTCGCTGGGGAAAATGCAAAATCATGGGTTCAACAAAATGGTCCTAATTGGTGGAGGGAAACTCAAAGGTGCTGAAAGGAGGACATGATGAAGGTATCTATGTGTTGGAAGTAGATATGGAGGCAATTGTAAGAGGATGGTAAGGTGATGTCATAAGGAGGCTTTAAAAACGTCTATAGAAGTCTAAAAACATGTAAAATGCGGTATTATTGGACTACACATGAAGGCTCTCTCACAAGTACCACTACTAACCAACCCAAAGTGCAACCAAGAAAAAGAATGCATGTAACCATTTCTAGTTACTCCTGCTCCCGACAATGTCCACGAGGACACCGTTCCAAGGAAGCCAATTTACCAACAATGCTTGTGAAATAAAATAGTAAAGTCAATAATTAGGTGTATACATCTCGCATTACGTAGTCCCCCTTACTCACCTTCTCGTGGAATATTCTTTATTAGATTCTTCGTGGTTCAAGTATCTTTCTCTTCCTTAGGCTTATAGTCTCTTATGCAACCTTATGTTTCCTTTCCTTCATGCAAAACTAAGTCCGTTCAGTCAACGCACGTCGCACCCACACAAATATCATAGTCTAGTGTATAAGGTTGTTTTTCCTACACCATATCCCAGGTCAACAATATTATATTAGAAATACTTGATAGGTAGTTATGATAAATACGTTTGCATGGTCCTATCAACGCAATGCATCTTCATTGAGCGTTGTATGAATTCGATAGGCATTAAGTACTATAACATTAACTAATACACTAATTACAACTATAATCATTACCATGATAAAAGGACTAACATGGATATTGGATTAAAATTAGATATATAATATGAAAAACATAACATGTCAATAAATATGCTATCAATGAAGCCCAAAAACGATTTCTGGCCCCACCAAGATAGGTTTCTGACCTTGAAACTTCCTAGAACCTCGGTGCGTCCCCAAACATTACAGGTAGGGATTAGTTGTTACCATGTTGGGAACAAATGAGAAACTTCTGAGGAAGTTTTGAACCTTTTTATTCTTTTTCCTCTTAATTCTAGCTCAACAACTAACCTAACCCACTAACATTTAAAATATTACTAGTTTAGAAAATGATAAAGTCACAGCCTGTTATATAAAATTTAAAAGGATAAAAAAATGTCAAAAGAAGCAACAAAACCATAAAAAGAGTACAGAGGAAAAGAGAATGAAGAACAAAATCAAATGCAGGTGTTTTGATTGATTTTTTCCTCTTAAAGTTTCCTTCCCATTCCCTCCATTATTTCCTTCTATTTCTTGGTTTCTTGTCATCGCCCACAGGTGTCTACCCAATCTTTCAGCTGACACTGGACTTTATTCAACCTTGTTTCTAGGGAAAAAAATCCCACTTTTTAAGTGCACATTTCTAATCCTTGGTGAAGCATAGCTTGCTATCAACTTTCATATTGCTGTATACTACAGCTAACTTTGTACAATACACCACATCAAAAAGTTTCAAGGTGAATAAAAAGGGTTGCACTTCTGCTCAACAAAAGATACTCAATAGAAATTGACAGTGGTTTTTCTTGGTATCATTTCCAACATAAAAAAATGATCCCATAACTGCCTCATCATGAATTCAAACACTATTTGATTTGGACTGGCACAAGTTTCCAACAAAGACAAAATACCCATACCACAAAACAGTAAAACTTGTTTAAACTTTTAGTTATATAATCAAATCAAGCAAGAAATAGCACACATGCACCTACACAAAAATAGAATCCATGTCGTCCACAGTAAGACAGGTACAATGTTCCCTTCCCATATTGCATTTTCAAGTTCATCTACCCGTACCCTGTTATACAATCAGCATCTGTTTCAAGGTGTACCTATTGAAAGAAGCAATGGAAACCCAGATTTCCTCAGATAATGTACTCAACCTGTAAGAAAACCCCAGGATAAGCTTTTGAAACAATACCATCATCCCCAGCTAAATCCACCAATTGTAGAGCACTTATTACAGCAGGACGTGTCTGTTAAAGAAACAAAAGCAGAATGTGTGAACAATCTGAGAAAGCATATTTGCAGTTACAAAATATGTTTGATAAACAAATTGAATCTTTCAAATACCCATGCAGGCAATAACAGATCAAACATACATCAGAAATTCATGCAGATTGTGCCGATGTGAGTCACCCATACAATCTCACAACAATTGATTCTAAGTGCATAAAATGTATTACAGGGGAACTAATGTGCACCTTTCCTGTGGCAATAATAATTTTAACTCCCCTTGAATTTGCCTCTCTAAGAGCTTCTGCTGTCCTTGGAGTTATTAAACTTTGGCTATTCAGCAGTGTGCCTGCTCCATGAACACCAGAAGTAATTTATAAATGGATAGAAGCTTTCCTAACAAACTACAATCATTAACTAAATGTGAAGAAAAAAGAGGACTTTAAGTCATCTGCATTAATACAAATTCTCTATAACACAGAATCTAGATGAATAAATTAATATGTTTATAGATGTATGTAAATAGTTAGGCATCTTACCATCCATATCACAGAACAGGTATTTATATTTGGGCTTGTAAGATCGCAGGGTTTCTTTTTTCTCAGTTGGAAGAGCTTGATCTGCACAGCCATCTTTTTCTCAGTTTGAAGACCTTGATCTGCACAGGCATCAAACTGGCAATCCCCTAGGTAATTTTATATGCACAAAATCCTAATCAAAACTTGAGAAACAAATTCTGGACATGCTGACAAGAAAGATGCCAGACCATTACCTTCTTTCACTGATGAGCTTACATTTTCTTTTTGAACTCATTTAGTAAGCTGCAATCTTCAAGACTTTCATAAGTACTACGTATCAGTCCTTTCCCTTTCCACCCAAGACATTTCAGAATAATGTCTTCCTCGTTTTCCATCTCTTTTCGAGCCTCATTGCTTTTTTTATCGTCATACCCTAAAAGGTGCAGCAAACCGTGAACCTACACCCAGCATTCCAAAAATAACAGAGACAGATAAATATAAGATTGCAAAGGCCAGAACACTGTTGAATTTATATTCACTATCTGAAATCAACAGCATGTTTATAATCAACAATATATAAAAACTTACCATCAGGATACGTATCTCATCGAGAAGACTGTGACCTCTTTCTACTGCCAGCTCGGCAGCTGCATCTACAGAGATGATAATATCCCCCAACATGAGCTGTCACACATTGATATTCCATAATCAGCGATCTTCAAACACAAGATGACTGCATATGCTAGGACACCATGTTGGAAGAAGGAACTTACAACAGGAAGTTGACATCCAGGAATGTGCTGTGACATCGAAAGAACGTCAGTAGGATGGTCCTTATCATGCCACTCTTTGTTCAATTCATGAATGAAATCATTATTGCATAGCAATACTGACAGTTCAACCTTCTCAAAACTTCCCACATCCTCTATGGCAGTGTCTCTTGTTTTGCCAGTTGAATCTTTTATGCCATCAAAGGCTGCCTTCATTGCCATTGGAACATTGAGACGAAGAATTTCTGCTATATTCTGAAATGGTAAAGATTAAAAAACTGTGAAATAAAAACATAAACATAATTTATTGTAAATACCCATATACACACCTTGAAACAAGAAACATAAGGTTCAATGATGCCCTTATACAACCTGAATCTCATAACAAGAGCATACGGCATGGAAAAATATTATGCATATGCATTTGTTTGTTGCCTTACATTCAGAGCTGCATTCAACCTGTCACTTATATTGGCTGGATTCAATCTCTAGCTAATGTGCCATTAGTTACATTTAGAATGTAGCTAAACTGATGGTAATATTACTTGGTTGACAATCCTATAAATCTGTGCCACCCTTAAAGTATCACACATCCTCTATGGCAGTGTCTTGTTTTGCCAGTTGACTCTTTTATTACCATTGGAACATTTGAGACAGAATTTCTGCCATATTCTGAAACCAAAAAGATTTAAAACTATGAAATAAAATCCTAAAAACAATTCATCATAAATACACATTTACACACCTTAATAAGAAAAAAATGGTTAAATGATTCCCTTATATGACCCAAATCTCATAACAAGAGCATACGGCACCGAAAAATACTATGCATATGCATTTGTTTGTTGCCTTATAATCAGAGCTGCATTCAACCTGTAACTGCTATTGGCTGCATTCAATGTCTAACCAATCTGCCATTAGCTACATTTAGTGTGTAGCTAAACTGATAGTTGACAATCCTAAAAATCTGTGCCACCCCTAAGGTATCACTAGTACTAGGAAAACCTTGAATCCAGAAACAATGAAGTGAACTTTGTAAACTTACAAAGCTCCTGTGCCTCTTTAAGCAATGTTACTCCTATGATAATCGCATTTAAGAAAAGGTATCTTGTTCAAAGGATCATCATCACAGAGATGAGAAGAAAACCATTGTTCAACAAGGCATGTTACAATCCTATATCTAACGTATTCTAGTTTATTGAATAACCTTATTCTAGCTGCCATCTGTATAGACTGCTTCACAACTTTCCAATAAAATGTTAGAATTCTTAAAATACCTCAACCACCTCTGATACCACAAATTGATGCAGGTATTGGTTCCTCCAAGGCTCAAACTTTAAAATTCTTGACAGGCTTGTATATAGACCTAGTAGGCCTAATAGGCTCTTAATACCCCTATTCTCCTCCTAACACTCAAGCTCACATTGAGCATTCATAGGTAAAATAGAAATGGATCCATTCAATCATGAAGTCATCAGGTGTTACCAGTTGAGAAAATGCATGAAAAATAAAGAAAATTGTCAAGAACCCTTAAAATTAGGCCTTCTAGACCTCCTGATACACACGGTCCTCCATAAATGCATCATACAGTCTGCAAAAATTCGAAAACCTCAAAAATCTATTAGAGGGCATTAAAATACAAAAGTTATGCAAGATTTAGCAATTTGGCCAGAGCTAGGGTTTCTACCAGGCAGCGAGGAGTAAAAATTCAATATCTTGAGCAAAAGTGTGTTTCAAGACCTCATTCCAATTTCCTCAACTCTGTTTATACATTATATAGCTTTCATCTTCAGGGATCAAGTGGTGATCATGCATAAAATGGCCAGATCTATAATTTTTGTGCAAAACTAGCTACTCAGAACTCTGTTTTCAAGGGTTTTAGAGCTTGAAACATGAATTTAGCATAGAAAATGAACAAGTAAGCTTAGAAAACTCATATATGAACTCAATTTCACCTGCCAATCACATTAAAAATAGATTCTCATTCAAAATCCTTGAAAAATGTGAGTCACAAGCCTGTTAAACAATGGAAACCATAAAAAATCTGTCATATGAGACCATGCAGTCTGGTTTTTCATCATTTTCATGCTATTTTCCACCCTTCCAGATGAAGCTTGAGGTTCTCCAGGTGGTTACGAGGTTTCAACAAACTCTATTTTGGTTTCCAAATCCCCAAGAATCTTTCAACTCCCTCAAACTCCAACAAACGTGCTGAATTTGTTACAGCTGGAATTTGCATGATTTACATTTGTATAATCATTTTAGACTCCCAAGGACTAATTACAAATGTTGTTGATCTATGACACACTTTTCACTCTTTCACACCATACAAGCTAGTTTCAAAATTTCAAATCTAGAAATGGAGGGAAACTTGCAACTAAATCTATATGACCAATTACACAACATTGAAGCCTGAATGTGGCTTCTTATTATATGCAAAGACTCTCAAGACCTTCAAAGCACTAAAACAACCTAAAACTAAAGCTTGATCAAGATGCACCTGCATCAAGCACTCACTTCTTACACTTGCAAAAGGCATCCTAAGCTCCCTAAATCTCAGAATTGCATATCTACAGTCATTAGGGTAGCACCCACATCAGGTTTGAATCTCAAAACCAGGTCAAGACAGCCATCTCTCTCTTCCACAAGTTGTCAAACATCCTCTCTCCAAGTGTTATAACAAGAACCAAGTCAAAGCAAGCATGGTCAAAGACATCGCAAATCTGATTGGTCTATCTAGATATCACATGCTAGGTGGAGAACAACATGCAGTTTTGAGGCCTCTTCGGAGTAGTGCCAATGTCAGCAGTGCACGGGGGTTGTGGTACACAGGGGTGCCCACAACCCTTCTAATATTTGTTTTGTAGGACTCTTCATCCATGTCTAGGGTTTGAGATAATGATCAATTCACACAAAAGCCTTTTTGCATGTGCGACAACTAGGGTTTGACAGCGACAGAAAAATTCAGGAAAGTGAACAACCCAGAAAGTTGCAGGAGCCATCTCAGAGTAGGTCCAAGACCATACAGAAGGTCCTAGACCGTACAGTACAGTCCTGACTGTGTTGTACAATCCTGACCCATGCAAATTTCCAGTTCCAATCCAATTTGCGAGGGTTTCCCAGGTTCAATTTCCTGGTTTCTGTGTTGTACCATCCAAATTTTTTCCAGAAATCAGTCATGGCAAGTTAAGTGCCTCTCTGTTTTGTGCTTTCAATTGCATGTTAAATTAAGTGGTGTGTTGCAATCTTTCTTAATTGATCTAAGATGTAAATCCGATTAGTTCTTATTTTGTTATATCTTTCTTAAATCAATAATCATCTCTGATATATCACACACCTAGTTAAATCAACCCAGAGATTCAATTTAGGGTTAAACAGGGTCCTTTTGCAAAATTATCAATATTACTACTTCAACTCTGATTTTACTTGTTTTATGTTACTCCTTCAGACCTTTAACTTCTTTCTTATTTGACTGAGTCTAGAAGCACGAATCAAGAACTCAGGCTTCTTCTTCCTTCACACCTCACAACACTATAGGCTCCTTTCACAAATTTATTGATAGTACTACTTCAACCCAGATTTTACTTGATTTACCTTTAACTTCTTTCTGAACTGCACCACTACAATAGTCACTTTCTGGTGTAATTTGTGTCTGAAAAACATAGTGCACTCTATTACATAGTGCATATGCAGCTATTTCAAAGGATTGACAGACCTTCTATACATTTCTCGTTCTTGCCACCAACCAACTCAGATATGAAACTACTTTGGCCGAGTCTTGAAGCGTGAATCAATATGCTCAATAAATGAGATGATATGAAACAACCAAAAATTGTTCTTAATAACTGAAGCCCTCCTTCAGCACATCACACACAAAGAATCCTTTCGCATGCCACATCCAAATCAATCAACCGCTATCCTAAGAAGACATTTACTTATCTGCATGGTTGTTGACCTTGGCGAACTCTTTTCTTAATCTGGATGCTCTTCCTTCCTGTGTGCCTTTCTAGCAGCATGTTTTGGCAAGCTTAGTACAGTTGCACTTCTTCTTCTTGAGAATCTCAATTATTTCAGATTCTCCCGAGGATCCTTCTAATCAGAATTCACGCCAAATCCAAGATGTCTTGTCTGCTGCAAAAATTGCACTGGAATTCAAAATACTCCTCACGAGCCTTTCATCTCACAGTGATACTACTAGCAACATCATCCATAGATGCTTGTTGGAAGGCCGTTACGCACAAATTTATTGATGTAAAATTCAACGTGCACACTAAACAAGTATATAGAGAACTTCTTATAACTAGAAAATATATATAATAATTTATATATGTTTTAATGAATATATTATAGACATTTTATTATTAGAATTTTGTAGCCAATATGCAAGTTTAAAAATATATATTTTATACTAAGTTTAAAAACACATTAAACCCTTCAATTTACATTATTAAATATTTTATTATTTGTTATTGTTTCTTTAATTTAAAGATATAATCTGATAAAAGTTTCTGATTTTAAATAATAGAACAAACAAACAGTGCCAGCAATGATACAAAAGATAATAGAACTAAATAAAGAGTATGTCATTTCAGATATTACGCTTCCTAGATAGCTTATTTTATTCATCCTATATCTTGTTTTCTCTACTCTAGTATTCCCCATTACATGTTTTCATTAACTAATTATCCCTTATCAATATCATGTTTGTCAACCTTCGCAAATTTCCACCTAAAATCCTCATGGTCACTTCTATAAGCCTTGCTGCACTCCTAAACTGAGTAGTAATGATCCATGATGGTGCTAATTTTAGAGGGATGTTTAATGGGCTCTTAAAAACGTGGATGAATTTAAGGAAAAACTATGTTTATGTTGCTGGGAAGAACTCGCCTTAAATTGTTGGGCGCCTATTAGTCAATCCCACTTGAAAAGGAAACCACCTTCTCATATTCCCACTCTTCAATAAAGGTGTTGTCTTTCACTCAAAATGTCTTTCAACAATATGAACAAATATTTTCTATTGTTCAAGTGATGTTGGGATCTTCATCTTTGTCATTAAGTTCCTCAAGTTGTTTAAATCCATTAGGTCCAACCAATCTTTCACAATGCTAATGTGCCAATGTCACCTTCTCTTATATGATTTATTTTATTGGTATTCTAGTTAAAAATATATTCCTAACCAAATGCGTTGCATTCCAACAGTGTGAATGATGGTATAAAGGGTATTGCCTCACCATCCACTAAGGTACAAATCTTCAAAGCTATCAAAAACACTTGAGGTTGGGTTCGAGACCAAGGTGAACTTGACAAAATAAATTCCCCTCAATCCTTCACACTAAACCAAAGAAGGTCAATTATTCATACACCAATACCAACATATGCAAAGTCCCAAAAAAAATCAACAAAATGAGTACCCTATAGTCCTTGACACATAGTTTTCCATGAGAAAATCATATCTATATATATATATATGGGCTTAGTAAGAATATGATACACTTCACTTTATGGATGCCAATAAAATTCTATGCCCTATAAAAATAATATAAAATTTGAAATTAACAATTAAACTACTTTTTTGAAGTAATACTACATAATTAAAAAGACCTATTCTAAAATTGAGGAAAATATATTTTTCCACGTGAATTATGAGGAAGCGACTACATAGACCATGTAACACAAAGCAATTCATGATTATGAAAAAATATTGGTGAAAGTAAAAACTATAAAACTTTCTCATGGTAATTAAAAACATTTAAGACCTATAATTAGCATTATCAGTACCATAGTAAAAAGATTAATGAATGATTTTGACTCCAAAAAGACACCATGACTCGTTTGTCAGTTACCTCAAAGTTAAAATATCCTACATATTATTTATACTTTTTCTCAATTTGGAATGTTTCAGTGTTTACTTTAAAATAAAAAATAAAAAACAGTAGAAAGGAAAAACAATATAAATACTATAAAAATGAGTTGGCCGTTGAGAATTCATTTCCCATGACAAAACATGAAAGGCCTGTTTCGAGTTTTATGAAAATGGAGAAGATGCAGGAGTTAATTTCCAACAGGAAAGATTGTCGCTCTTCCAAGAAATGCATTTATTCCCTTATAGATAATAACAGAGAAGGCAGTTCATTGGCATACTAAAAGACTCTAAACGAATGATGGTGGCATGTCTTGATTTGATTGTAAGCTTCCCCAGAACAGCCTATCAGTGCAGGCCACCACTTTTGAATGAAGCTTTTGTACAAAATACATAGAGAAATTCTAAGGATGCAGCAAGTTCTCAAGATTCAAAATAAAACAGTCATATAATCTATTGCCTAGGCTATTTGAACCAAATCATTGTGTATTAAGTGCTAGCGTCACCTCTTCCACAAATTTATTTTATTAACAACTAACGCAATTAATATTTTGGAGATGAAGACGTCGACAACAGTTATCAAGAAAATTGACCCAAGAAAGGACTATCGGCCAAAAATTGATTTTTCAATTACCTCATATCAAGATGATTTCTCAATCATAATGTTGATTACTTATACAATGCTTGGGTTGTTGTCATGATCATATTCTTTCTCAACAACCCCTATTAACTCTCAACTTACTTCTATTCTACATACAACTTTTTAGATAGACTAACAACCCCGCCTACATGGGTGTTATAACAAATCACCCAACTAACTAAGACTAACTACTTAATTAATTATAAATACAACTACCAATTATGTTACACTAACTTAATATTTCGAATAGTCGATACACGACACTCGTTATGCATTCCAATTCACATGAAGGTAAGTTCAGGTAAGTATATTTCATCTGGTTGAGTTCATACTTATTACTACATTTACAGTCAATTCCTTTGATTTTGGTGTGTACGATATTACATTCCCCATAACCATCTCACATTACACTATTGCAACATGAAATAATCTTTAGTTGGAGCATATATATACACCTTATTTTTCACTCTTACTAACGATTTCTCTTTGCAGTTTGTTGGCAGTACCTGGTGAGAGAGTCACATGTGGCATTGCCCTAGCTTGCCCTAGTGTGCCTTCCTAACTCTCTATCGCCTTTTTATTGTCTCTTTATGACCACTTAATATCTTTAGTGCTAAGACCTTCAGATCGTCTGCCTATAGCACCTTCGAATCCCCTTCATGCCTATTCAAAGTGTCTACTCTACCTCCTTTCTCTCTCCTCCCCTTTTTAATTTTGTCGACTATGTATGACCAACATCATCAACCATACATGTCCCTTTATCCAGCCACAGTCAATGCCATTAGCTATGAGAGATCATGGCTTCTTGTTATGTTCTCCTATAAATAATCGACATTGTTGTCATTTCTTCATATCTTCATCATATAGTCTACTCTACTTTCGCTCGTGAATTTTCCCTTTAGAGTTTAAGAGGTTTAAACTTTAGAGCTTAGTGAAGTTGAAACTTAAAGGTCTATTTTTAACCATTGGGTTGATAGGAGCAACAAAAATAGGAGTTGTACCAACAAGGTTTACCAAGTCTTTGAAATCCCCAACTTTGGTCTACTTAGGTCTTCTATCTATACCTATCCCTCTTGTGATCCACCCACAACAACTCTCTCACAAGGTGCTACTAACCCTAGAGGGGGTTAATGTGCTAACAATGTCTTCACAAAAGTAAGTATCCCTAACTCTTCTCTTTCCTTTATGTTGGTATAATTGATTATGTTTGATGTATCATGTATTAGACTAGGATAGTGTAGCATATCTTTGTCTATTACATTATCTCTTACAACCCATGTTTAACCGCCAAATGGCAATACAACCCTTAGTCTTGACTTGCTCTTGCTTATTATCCTACTCTTACAATACTTAAGATTCTAGTCAGACCCCACCCCTTATCTCAGACATAGGATTTGGAACCCCATGTCTTTAATACGAGTGTAGATTACTCTCTTCTAGATCCATGACTATTATGCCCCTAGGTGCTATCCTTGGCTTGTGTATTGACCGAAAACTAGTCATCTACTTATATCATAATCTATATTATTGAGAAGAGTGAGGATAATCATATTGATGGTCTTAGATAACTTACAGAAGATAATTCGTGAACCAGGATGCTCTTGCATCATAATTAGCAATGCATTTATTGTGAATTGAGTTAGGGTTGGGTTAACAGTGTTTGCCTCGATTAAAAAAGGTTAACTGGAATTTCTCTATTATTTCTTGTTTAATTCGAACAGATAAAAAAGAAAATTCAAGGAGGAATTAAGCATGTGCTAAGATCTAAAAATTACTTCTCCTTCCGAGAATTTCTTAAATTCATGAGCAGCATTGATCAAACAATTCTACATATTCTTTGAAGTCATCTAAGGCCCTTTCCCGTATATTTTCTGGGCCCTTATCGCACCTTCAGGCTTGTATTAAATCGATGAAGGCTTGGGCCAATCCGACATAAGCCATGTGAAAATGAAATGTTCATTGATGACTACAATGACTCCAAGAAACGCTAATGCACCCTGCGCTATTCAGTGTTTTGTGAAGAAATATATTTTGAAGGATTGCGATGATAAATGGTTCTGAAATAATTGCATGCAATGTGCAAGGGCATGGCTCTATTTCCTTCCTGTAAGGGTGAAGGCTATGACTCTTGAAACTTCCTAGAAGTTTGTATTATCTAAATCATTCTTGTAGACGACTGGTCCCTCTAATAGCTCATCTTCTCGGTGAGGCCAAGGGTTTCTCGCTCCATCTATGGTTGCCTAGATTTTAAAATCTAACTCTTTGTACAAACTTGATGAGAGTATGCTAATGGTGTGCTATGTAAACGCTGTAGTTTTAAAATTCACCTGGGAGCATGCCTAGCTGGGCCCAAACCTGAGTGGTCATCATCATCCTCGTTACAAGTGTCATGTCTGACCACTAGACTATAAGGTAACATGAAGCCACTGCCAGCATTATATATAGCCTCTTTTCAGTATTTTCTATTCGGCGGGCAGCTGAACAATCTTGACGACGTGAGTTCCACGATTTTAGAGATAATGAAAAATAGGAAAGGAGCAATTTAGTTTTACGTACGAGGAGTTGTTCGTCTTCATGGATGTTCTTCCCGATGGCAATTTTAATATCCAACTCCAGCTCTTTCTCAGCAGCGGCCTTCTTAACAGCCGACCTCCTCATCCTGCGGAACCATCTGACCACGGGCAAAGACCCCATCAACCGGGCTCCTGCATGTGACCGTCCACCCGAGAAAACCAGGACTGGTGCTGATACCCGCTCGGCTCCGGCGGAATGCGGATGTGCCCATGGGACCTGAAAGTTTTATTGTACTGGGGCTACAAGTGGAAATGGAAATGGTGGCCCCTGGTCCCATGGAAACGGCGAGGAAGGATCTGCAGAGGATATCCATGAATCCTCGCGGGGAGAAAGAAGCCCTGCGCATGAGGAAATTGCAACGGCACGCCACCATTGCCCCGTTCTTATTAGGGTTGTTAATTGCAGAGCTTTCTTTCACAATAACACAGCGCTCGTATGGAGCACCGTAGCGAGAGTCCCCTTTCTACGGGGCAGGAATGCGGATGTGCCCTTTATCTTACTTGAGAAATATAAGATGTTTGCAACAAGGTCATGATATGACAAATACTGCCGATTCTTAAGATGATGATTTGTAAGATGTGTTGAGGAAAATTGTTTCTCATAACATTTGAAGACATGCAAAATGAAATTTCTTTTTAGACTTTTTGTTTATGTTTCATTCCATAAATATGCCTGAAATATGAAGATAAGAGAACATAAATGAAAAAATGTATATTTATGTTTGAGGTATGAGAAATATGTAATCCATGTTGTCCATACATAAAGAAAAGCGACCAAAAATCATTTTTCTGGTAATTCCCTCCTCTAAGAGTGGAGAAAAATGTAATCTAAAAAAATAAACAAACATTCTAGAAAAGCATCGTTTATGGAGTCTCTAAAAAGAATGAAAACTTAAAATTGTTTGTTTACATCTAAGTTCCTGATGATACAACCTCCAAATCTATGTCTTTCATGTATTCCAGTCCTTCAAAGACAAAAATATATAATACTAATCCTCTCTACAAAGAAGCTCGACTCATAAAATGTAATGATAACCTTGATTGCAAAGACCAAAAACTGAAGTAGAATAACTATGCTCACACAAAGACAATTACAATTTAAATTGCTTTGGCATAGAAGACATTGTTTGCGGATATGCTTGCAATGGATAACAGAGAGCATGTGAGGCTTATGCAGTGGATAGGTCACAAACTGGTTACCAATCCTTGGTTAACATCGGCATCCTTGTTATGGAATTGTTGATGCATAATCACAACACCCCTAAATGTCTACAACTCGATGGGTTGAAACTCTTAGTATGATTGCATAACATGGAGCTTTTCCCAAAGTGTGGACTTTGCGATCGAAAGCTCTCCTGATGAAAGTCGGCCTTATTCCTCTGCTCAGGTGCACACATACAATTTGTAGAGGATCTATTCTAAAACCTACTCTAACTTGCCAAGGAGACAGGGTTAGGATGATGCCAAAAAAAGAAACCTAAATTAACAAAGGTGATACACCAAAGGAATGTTGAACACCGCTTTGCCATTAAACACAAACCATTAAAAGTGTAATACAACCACCATACACAGATAACCATGGATTGCAATGAGAGATCAAGAAGATACAATAAACAT
This sequence comes from Taxus wallichiana var. yunnanensis, assembly GCA_018340775.1. Taxonomy (NCBI): domain Eukaryota; kingdom Viridiplantae; phylum Streptophyta; class Pinopsida; order Cupressales; family Taxaceae; genus Taxus; species Taxus wallichiana. Next base: position 153,247,644 of record CM031234.1, on the reverse strand, counting down.
AAGAGAGGGTTGAAATCATCCACAGACTTATTTTTATTGCTCCAAGAATTTGATATAGTCCATTACAATGGCCAAGAGGCACAAACTTGCATTACAGTTTGAAATGGGAGGTTTGAACTCCACAAATTCACTTGTAGATAAGAGAAGAAGGGAGGGTGCAAAGCAAAATTGTCCAACCTTTTGAAAAATGCCCCTCCTTATAATATATAGGAAGAATATGAGAGAGAAAGGAGAGAAGAAATTGAATCCTACCTCAACCACCCCAAAAGAGCATTGAATTCGCCTGTAATAATGATGGGTTCCACTGCAAAACCCATGCCTCCATGTGTTGTTCCTTGTTGGGCAAGAAAGGAAGCCATACTTCATTATGGTGGTAGGTGAAAAGCCTGAAATGCTAAAAAATGGTGGACTGTATTTTTCATTTTTAAGAACTTGGTCCCATTAATTTAAATATATCCATAGTAGACGTCGAGAGCTTTCCAAAAAGTCCTCTCTTGCTCAAATATGAACTTCCAATCGAAAGATATGGTCATCTGAAGGTCGAGCTGTCATTCTGCAAAAAATGGTGGGTTCTTGATCTATCTTTTTAGAGTCCAAACGCATGCAACTTCGGACTTTCGGACATTTTCGCTTCGAATTCAAATCATTGTTCATTCGCCAAATCTACTTGAGATTTCCAAAAGTCTCGAAACCCGAAAGTTCAAAAGTCTAAAATTTTGGACTTTCGAATTTAGGATTTCAAACATTGAGGGGTGATTTTCATGTTTTGGGGATCGAGACTTCAAACTCCAAAGTTAGAAACCCCGAAAGTCCAAAATCTGAAAGTCTAAAATTTAGACTTTCGAGATTTCGAGCTTTATCTCGCTACTTTACCGGCACGATTCCAAAATTCCCGAAACCCAAAAGTCTGAAAGTCCGAAATTTCAAACTTTGAATTCAGATTTGACTTTTCCACTCCATCTCTAAAGCACGCTTCCCGAGGTCCCCAAAACCCTGAAAACTTGAAAGTCCAAAATTTTAGACTTTCAAAATTTAGGATTTCGACTTTTCCACTCCATCTTTGCACACTTCTCAAGGTCCCCGAAACCCCAAAAACTCTGAAAGTCTAAAATTTCGACTTTCAAAATTTGGGATTTCGGACTTTTGAGTCCTTTTTGCCCTATTTCTCCGAAGTGCCAAAATGCAAAAAAATACTTAAAATTTTGAGCCTTCTCCATCTCTCCTATGTAAGATTTTGTTCGATCAATTTTGCACGAGGGGAAAAGCTGATAACAAGTTTTGGATAACAGTTTGGATAAAATATATGTGCACTCAATCGTGGATCCATAAACAATTCATCCCACGAAAGGAGTTATCTAGTTTGAGGATGCTCAGTCCCTAAGTGACACCACCAATATAGCGTGCGATAATTGGGCGCATGGGACCTATGAGTTAATCGAACGACATTTGAGAGGATCGGTAACAAAGGTGACAAAGGCGTGTACAATCTGGCTGCTTAGGAGGAAAGGAGCTACCTAAGTACTCAGGAGGAGCCTTCCCTGAGGTATTTTTGCAGGAGATGGAAGCTTAGTGGAAGGAGGAAAATGAACGAAGGGGGATGCTTTACGTTCCGTCTGAATCGGGGCATGCTGGGCAACGCATCGGGATAATCTCTTGGAATGGCGCGAGGTGAGAATTTCCTTCTCTATAAGGTTTTTCAAGAGCAACGCGCCCATGGCTATAAAAGTGTACCATGGTAAAGAGACCACTTCCTTCCATATCCAAGCATGTGAGACAGCTTAGATGGGAAGCGCATAAGCATTGCCACCTTCATTATGGGTTCACACGTTGTATTCTACATTACAAGGTTGTGCGCGCAAGACAAGACATTCATTCTAAGACATGCCGCCAAACAAGGAATTGGCAAGAGTTAGCGGCTGATCTCATTTAAGCATTCAAGTATCAGAGTACAAAACCCTTGGTGGATAAGGCATTATAGGTTGTCAAGCACCTTACCATTAGAGATAGTGCCATGGCAAAAGATAGGCTACTGGACTTGTTAGGTGAACCTGGCATGGAGGCATGCTTTGAGGAAGAAGAAATAGAAGAAATACAATTTGAACGCACATGTATGGAAAAGTAAAAAGGAAAGATGGTGTATGTTATTGATGGGCAAGAAGCGGAAATCTTGGATGTTGACCATTCAAGTAGGGATGCGCGAGGTGTTGGCAGGCAGCTTCTAATGAACAGATGCGCACCTATCATGAACCTTTAAAGACAAAGGAGGTTAACATTGGCTCGCACAGAGATCCTAAGGAGGCTATCATCGAGACTATTGGTCGAGAGAAGGAAGTCTCTAAGATCATTGATCTTTTACGTGAGTTTGAGGATTTATTCCCGCGGGGTATCATGAGCTTAAAGGTGTCCACCATTCCTTGGGGGAGATGAGAATTAAGTTAAAGGAAGGTGCGCGCTCTATTTGGAAGAGACCATACTTGAATGAATCCTAACCTGCCAAGTTCATTAAGGGATATGCCAAGATCGTCGCGCCCTTAGAAGAGTTACTTAGACATAAGAGTGCCTTTCATTGGGAGAGGCATAGCAGAAGGCATTTGACACTTTAAAGGATCGACTTATCACCATGCCCATCCTACGTTTCCGTTATTGGGATAAGCCTTTCCATGTTCATGTAGATGCCTCAGAACTCGCCATTGGAGTAGTACTTGCACAACCTGGTGAAGGGATTGTTGATCACCCTTTGTTTTATGAAGCAAGAAATTGACACCAACAGAGCGAATTATACTACAAATGAGCGCGAAGCATCATTAATGATTTACGTGCTTCATAAATTCAGCAATATTTGTTGGTAGCCCTTTTACATTTTACATCACCATATGGCATTGAAATACTTGGTGACCAAGCCCATTCTACAAGGGTGCATATGTTGGTGGGTACAATTGTTCCAAGAATTTGAGTTCACGGTGCTTGTCAAACTAGGAAAAAGTAATTTGGACACGATCATTTATCTAGGATTAATTCAGGGAGGACACGCAGAGCATTGAAGACACTATGTCAAATGCACAACTATTTAGGTTGCAACACGCACCCTCGATTTGGAGGATATTGCAAAGATTTCTCAAAATGGGTGTGGTGTCGGTCGGAATGAAGGCCTCGGAGAAGAATAAGTTAGCCATATGCGTCGCGCCCTACATGCTAATTAGTGGATATTTATACGAAATGGGTCGTGATGAGGTTCTGCGCCGTTGCATGCTAGAACATGAGCTCGTTGTAATTATGGAAGAGGCACATGGTGGGATTGCAGGAGGACACTATGCGGGAAATGAAACCGTGTGAAAAATTATACTCGCAGAGCTTTGGTGGGAGACCATTTATCAAGATTGCATTGAGTTTTGCAAGGCCTATGACCATTGCCGACACCTTGGCAAACCTGGAAAAAGGGATGAAATGCCCTTGCGACCAATACTTGACAAAGACAAAACCATTTGAGAAGTGGGCTATTGATTTTGTCGGACCAATCTCGTCGGTGGTGCGAAGGACCGGTTCACAGAGATCCTCACTTGCACTAATTATTTGACACAAGGCGCGAGGCAACGCCTACAAAGATCAGTATAAGCATTTACCCTCGCTAGATTTTTATGGGAAAATAGAATCAACATGTATGGATGCCCATGAGTTTGACAAGTGATAGAGGTATACATTTCCTTAATGAAACGGTCGGGATTCTCATTGTCGAATTCATTGTGGCCCATCACAAAACTACTGCCTATCACCCTCAGGCAAATGGAATTGCTAAGGCATTTAACAAAATACTTAGCCACACATTGACTAAGATCTTTGATGTTGGTAGATAGGATTGGGATGACAAAGTATCAACCGTTCTTTGGGCGTATAGGACAACCTACAAGAGGTTGAATAAGGCCACACCATTTCAATTAGTGTTTGGCACAAAGGCTGTCCTACCAATTGAATTCATGTTACCTTCTCTGCGTATAGCGTGCATAGGAGGATTGGCCGATGAATAAGCGCTGGAAGAAAGAATTGACAAGTTAATGCAATTAGATGAAAGATGATCACTCACCAGGTGGAGCCAGAAGACGGAAAAAGCAAAACAAAAGGCATGACATGATCATCACATTAACAACAAGAAGTTTGAGGTTGGGCAGATGGTCTTACTGTATGATTTAAAGTTTTTGTGCCATCATGGAAAGTTAAAAGTCCATTGGCTAGGTCCCTACATCATCTCATACATCCTTGATTTGGGCGCATGCCAATTACAAGCGCTGGATGGGACGAGATTGCCAGGACACTTCAATGGGAGTAGGTTGAAGCCCTACTATAAAGAAGTCTTCTTGGTTTTTATAAATAAGGTAGTGTTGCCAGTTAGTTTAGGATTTCCTTTAATGCATTTTCTTTCTTGTGTTTCCCTTTCTCGTTGTTGTTTTGTGTTGCACTCGGGCGCCGGTAATCTCATTACTTTTTTTAATGTTGAATCACAGCAGAGGACTGCAAGGCGTCATTTTAGTGCGGGGTGGAGTAAGGTGGAAGAAATTGAAGGGTGAAGTGCCATGAAGGATTGCATTGGAAAGCCCAATTGAATGGCCTTTTGAAGGAAGTACATGCAAGGAAAGGTGAAAAGGGATGGTTGGTGTCAAGGTAAGGCTACATTGGGGATCCACGTGCAAGAGAGGGAAAAGCGCAAATGCAACACGAGGTAGCAAGAGTAAAAATCATAACGAAGAAGTGTCTTCGGTCTGGTTACACACACGCAAGATTCTCATGTCAAGATGGATTGGTTGCACGTTAGAAGGTTGGGGAATTGTCCGCGTAAGGTTGGGCGTGTGAGTTAAAGTGCTAAAGTCATAATTTTGTGAAAAATCTGCAATAAGTGTTAAAGTACGATGGTAGGTAAGGTAACATTTAATGTTAAAAAGTGGGAAAAACTATAAATAAAAGGTTGGGCACTTCATTATTTACATTGTGAATACGAAGAAGGAAGAGCTTTTGCAGACTAGGGTTTCCAGAGTTGATCCGTATGAAGAAAAATTGGATAAATTTAACCGTTAGTGACTAGTTTAGATCTACAAACCAGGAGGGATATAGTTCATGGGCGTGGAGAGAGTTGTGGAGAAGCATCGTCTTGTGAAAAGATATTCCAGTTTGGGTTTGGTAGCTAGGGCATAGGGCGGAAAAGAGTATTCTTCACAGGTTCGAGATCTAAACTTGGAAAGGGTAGAAGAGGAGAGCTAGGAAGAGAAGTGGAAGTGAAAACCTACACAATGGCCACCAAGAAACTAGCAGTAACACCTAAAAAGGCCAAGGGCAAGGGAAAACAACAAGAAACTACCTTAAGTACCAATGAGGAATGGTATGCGAAATGCAACACCGAAATGGGCTTTCACTCGGGATGGAATGGGAATCCCACTTGAGAAAAATGATAGTAAGTGACTACAATTATCACACGAACGCGATTGAGAAGGAAATGGCGTTGGATTTAGTGCACCCGACTAACTAGATAACACCTGAGGGGTTACCAATTTATAGCGATGAAGTCAAGGTAAAGTTGGAGAAGGTGGGTTTATTACAACTCTATGAGTTGCCCTAGTTTGGAAAACTAGAGTGCCTCTATCGAAGGCCCGATGTCGCGCGTACATGAAGACCACTTTCACTTCGCGGGATGCAAAATGCGCATAACCCCTCAGCTCATTTCAAAATTCACATGCCTTATCTGTGAAGGAGAAGATATAAAGGACGACTTGTGTGACATGGAAGCAATTAAGGACACATTGTTGCGTATGCGTACAAGAAGGGGTCAAGGTACTTTGATATCGGGGATATCCAAGACCCAATAATGAGAATGGCCACATGCCTGTAACAAAACTCAACGCACAAGAAAGATGGACGCAGGTAAACAAGTCCTGGTTGAATGTTTGTAGAAGAATATCAGAGGGCACCATCTACAATCTGTCTACATACATTGTAGATGAAATTATCACCAACACACGGGAAGGAGACAAGATTCTCTTTGGTAATTTCCTCTTAACCATTGTGTTCTCAAATATTAGAGTACCAGATGCAACAGACAAATTCATTTGGGAGTACCTAGAGGAAGACCCCTCACCTGTAAAAAGATTTGAGAAATACACTTGTGATAGCATGACGCCCATTCACAAGGCATGTCTTGAAAAGTGTATGCGCGCTTAAGGAATGTGTTCGGGCGGAATGGAGAATATTGGACAACAGCAACAAGCTTACAGTAGGAGAAGCTCGGTTCATTGTATACCAACACCTTTGTATTGGTAGGTTCAAGTTGACAGATGAAAGTATAAGCCCTTGGTGTAAGCTCCCATTCGCCTTCACAACTCAAAACTTCCAGGTGGGAGTTAACAGATTCAAGGAGTCCAAAAAGTTAAAGCTTGACCTCGGAAGTTTGGACCGGGACCACAGGAAGATGCGCAGAACATTGGTCTACCGCAACAAGTGCGCGTATGTGGAAAAGTACTTATCGCATGAAGTCTAAATGGTAAAGCCCCGACTCGACTATCACAGAGAGGTTCGCGGCATGTGTATACCTTCGGATAAGGCCCAAGTTTGATAAGGGTTCTTATCTCAAAACGAGATAGCTATACCCGAGGACCTAACAAGTAGGAAGAAGCCCACACCTGGACATAAATACAAATAAATACAAAAAAAGGCACCAAGTGCCCAAGATACTCAAGCGTTAGGTGCTCTGGGGAACAAGTGCTGAACGAGTACTTACACGTGTAGGAAGAGGTCCCCGAGCTAAAGAGAAGGCACCAAAGACAAGAAAATCTTGTCGGAGGAGAAATCACCAGAGGTAGAGGAAGAAAATTATGAGTCTCCTATACTAGAATCCCTAGTTAGGAAGAAACAAAAGGTGATGGAGGAAGTTGACTCGGAGGAGACAAAGATCTTGGAGAAATACATAGGTGAGAGGGATGACGATGAGGAAGATGATTCTGAAGAGGACCAAGAACCACTTGTTTTCAGCATGCACGGTTCAGAAGAAGAGGGCGGAAGAGAAGAACATGAGTTCCTTTTCATGTGGCACAAGGGTAGCCAGGAGGAGGAAGGCGCCTAGGACATGGAAAGAAGTGAAGAAGTTTGCATGCAGGATTAAAAACTTCAACCCTCACACAAGAGCAAATAAACGAGGTGGCAGAAAAAGAAGCAACGAAAATCATTGAAGCCTTGGTAGAACAAGAATTGGAGTGTAGCACTGATATAGTGATGGAAGAAGACAAGGAAGAAAGCATAGGGAAAGATCACGTCGGTGCAGAGGCCCAGCCTAATCCAGAACTATTCCTAAGGGCACACACATAGAGGGAAAGCGACAGAGATCCGTGAGGCAAGAAATGAGCTACATTAATGACCCTAGCAAGGTGTTGCGCGCGTACTTCCAAAGCACCATTCCAACAAATCAACTCGTGGCAATGAGGTCGCTTGATGAAGAAGGCGCATACCCTCAGACAAGGAAGATGCTCTCTTAGGCAATCGAGTCCCGTCGCCGACGAGCCAAAGTTCAAGGTAAGCCATGGGCATTAATGAAAATACTAGAGTCAAAAGGAGACAACCCCTTGGTAAATGCTCAGTAGCTTTCAGATGAGTATTTATGCAATGCACTCAACAAGGTCTCAGTTGAGGTTGAGGCTAGGCTCTTTGGATGGAATGACAAGATAAGATTTCTAGAAGTAGAACTAGAAAAGAAGGACGAAGAGCTAGAAAAGAAGGCCAAGGATTTAAAGTAGGAGGAGTTAATTAGCGCTCAGCTAAAGCGTGAACTCAGAGAATAAAAGGAAAGGGTACGCAAGTACATAAGAAGGTAGAATCCATCACAAATGCCATTGTTTTGAGGCATTCAGACCTAACACCACCCACGCAAAAGTATGGACCTTCCCTCGAGTGCCTCAAGACTTAATGCGCATCCTCACCATGGAAAGACAACCTCCAACCTTAGAATCTGCGAAAGAAGTAGCAACGTGCCCGGAGAAGTAGGACAAATTGAAGGTAGTAGCAATCATGGCTAAGTAAAGCAAAGTCCTTGCTGATGTAAAGATTGTTGCCCATACCACTGACGCCGCATATGACAATCGTGGCAGATAGAGATAAAGTGGCGGGTATTCGCTCACCAACTATGAAGCAAAGCTTAAAGAGTTCCAAGAAAATAACAAAGGGAACAAGGTAGATCAAGATAGAATCCTAGTCGAGGTTGAAAAGAAATCAGAAGCTATTGAGGCCTTAAGGGGTACAATCAAGAACCGGTTAAAGGAGCTATACCCACAGATTACTAGAAGGATGGATGCACTTGAAGACATGGGCAAGGAGTTGGAGAAAATTGTTGACACTATGAATGCTCAAGGAGATGGAATGAGTTTTAGGGAGGTAAGTGCCCTAGTCGGCGACCTCTTCCAAAGTGAGCACAAAACAAAGTTGATGCCTAGAATAAGTTGGAGGCCGACTTGCAAAAATATTTTCCTAACTTGTTGCAATAATGCCATCACTTCCCCATTCTTTCTTCTTTCCCAAATTCTTCAATTCCTTATTTTTTTCCCATGACGTTAAGTCTATTGTGATTCTTTATTCTTTAGAGAAGTGTTCTTGCAGACGGAGAACAGGCATAGTGTGGGGTGATGTTGGGCCCCTAAAATATTGGTTAAGTACACAAAGGCACATGGGCACGCAAGGCCTAGGTTGAAGATGGGCGTGCAAGGAGAAGGCGTGTAAGGCAAGGTTCTAGGAGGGTTTTAGAAAGGCCGTGTTGCACATTGGAAGACAAGGTCTCGGGACTTAGCCATATTTGGTGTATTGGGCAGGACACGAGAAAAGCGTGACCTAATAACGAATGAGGAGTGGATAAGGTGTCAGCCTAGCAACGTGATGCCCATGAAAGGAATATGCTTAGCGATAGAGGATTCCAGAAGTCCATCATTACAAGGAGTGGAGAGCTTGGATCTGAAGGAGCATGCTCCCATTAAGGACCACATTCAGACACTTGGCGTCATATGTGAGGCCACAAAAGGATGAGTTGGCACTTTGGGATGCCGATAAATACAACCGCCCGCAAAAGAAAAAGAGGAGCAGGAGGAGATCGCATATATGATAGAGGAGAATATAGAAAGTGAAGCTCAGTAGAAATATTGTGAGAACTCTATGGGATTAGGTAGAGGCTATATAAGGGAGTAATGTATTAAGGGGTGGGATATAAATTTTTCTGTATGGATGAAGGACATGATCCATGTTGTGATGTATGACTTCTGGTCCGATCAAGTGTGGTAGTCTAATGGATCCATCAATGAATGTATGAGGTTACAAACATGAATGAGTATGAATGTAATTGATTCGGTTCGTATCTATGTCTTTTCACTTCGTTCATGGATGTTATGGAATGGATGTAAATCCTTATGTATTTTCCTTTCTTTTGTATTTCTATCTATTATCCGTAGTTGCACCCTCTATTTGGAATGAATACATTTATCTAGAGGTTGTTAAGAGCCATATGATGAATGTATGTCTCATTTCCACCTTTATTAAGTTCCTAACATAGATGATGGTTTCCCACTTAACTCATATAAAGAGAGACTCGCACCATGCGAGTGCCTCGGTGAGCTCCCACCGAGTGAAATGCCGACGCGCATGGGATTCACTTGTTCTTTGGTGGGTGTAAAAATGACTACATTGATGAAATTATTAGAAATAAGACGTTGCAACTCCTCTTTAACTAGGAGAGCAACTCAAGGATGCATGCAAACAAAGCTTCAGCCTAATCATTTTAGCGTTAGGGATGGTGAAAATATTTTAGACAACTATGGAGGGGTCAAGACCTATCATGTCATAGTACGACCATGCAAAGGCATGACTATGTGTGGATAAGAAAGAGGTGAAGGCTTCGAGTTTTAGGAGCTCTGAGATTGGCCCACCTTAAGGATGCAGGGCTCTTGAGGATTCCTGATATTAATGTCGATAATGGACTCATTTAGGAGAGTGGAAATTTCGGGGGAGGGACTTTCGGATATGAGAATCCTCTGCCCCATGTGAGAAAGAATGGAATTATCATCTTGTTATCCCGTAAAATTGACAAGGGCAATTTTACTGATAACCATACCGAAAATTTTTGTCTTGATCCCTCGATAGGGATCCCTCGCGTTCGAAACGATTTAAAATTCCTTCTCAGGAAATCTAGCTTTCGAACTTAGTCTTTTTGAGCCTTTTTGGCTAGGCGCATGGATTTTCACTGTAACACCACATTTTGGTGCGCCCCTTCAAAAAGCCTTGGGCGCATGTGCTTTCCTTGTTACACCGCGTTTTGGTGCGCCCAAGGGCGCACAATAATTCATGTCGACAACACGTTTGATGCGCCAAGGTCGCACCCATTCTCCTGTTGTCAGTTACTTCCATGCGCCAAAGGGCGCATGCTTTCCTCTGTCGGCAGTCGTTTTCGCGCGCCTTTTCAAAAGTGGGTGGCGCATTTATGACAAAGTTTTGTTATATATAACAGTGCGCGCCATGTCATTTTCATTGTTCTTTTTTCAAAGCACGTGATTGCTCTGGGTGTGTCAGCTCTGCTCTGTCGTTGTCATTTGCTCTCTGGGCCCGCTTTCCAACCGTCTTTATACATTCAAAGGTAAGAGGTTCATCCTCTTTTTCATTTTCGTGCTTTGGTGTGTTCGGTCTGGTTTTCGTTTGATGGCCCGTTTTTTAAATGTCGTTTTGCATTGGACTGTTTCTTCCCCTATCCCGCTTAAACCAACTTCTTCCTTCTGTCCCTCATTTCCAGTTTATAAGGGAAGTTGGTTTGATTAGGCTTGGTGTTAGAATGAATGATGCTTAAATGTTTAGAGAGTTTTTGGTTTTCCCCATGGCGCGTTGCCGCGTCATGTTGCACCTTAGACAACGATCGCGCGCCTCTGGCGCGCTCTACCCAAAGATGTCATAGCGATTGTGAATCATGCGCCTAAGCGCACCCTTCGGCTACCCGTAACGCACTTCGAACCCGCGCTTCTTATATCCTTTGGCGCATCTTTTACCCCTGTTGCATCCCTCTTCTATGCGCTAAAGGGCGCGCCCAGCTTCCATGCAAAGCGAGAGATATCTGCGCAAGCGTAAAGCCTCCAAGGCGCGGGCGCACCTTCCGTTGCAAGTACATGATGTTGTGTCGCTCCCCCATGCGCCGCGCCATATACCTTTGGCGCGCCTTTTTTCCATGTCGCATGTCTGCCCATGCGCCAAAGGGCGCACCAAACCTCAATGTAACATGCATTTCCTGTGCGCCATTCTATAAAATGCAGTCTGCTTCATCCATGCGCCATGCGCCTTTGGCGCCAATTTTATCTCTGTTACGTCCTTTTCCTATGCGCCTTGTCTATTCAGCTTTTTATATACATTTTCCATGCGCCCTGCACCCCGAGCCTTAAAAATTCTAACTCTTTCTTCTGCTAGCGTTCCCATTGAAAATCAAATGACTAATTCAAGCTTCTTGGATTGGGTTTCACTCCTCCTACGTGCAGATCATCAGATAAGCCTTGAAGAACACATGTCTACCTCAAGCAAGAGACCCGCCAAACCAAGAGGAAAAGCTAAGCTAACAGAGGAAGAAATGAAGTATAAGTACCAAAGGGTTAGAATGCCCGAATCTCAGGCGGAATGCAATATGGATGTCGAGATTCAACTAGGCCAAACCATCGATGACATGGGCCGACATTGCAGGTGAGAACTCAGAAAGTATCAAGAAGCCCTGGATGGATAAATTGATGGGTAGTGCTCTACATTTCGCCGGTGGGATTCCAGTCAGCGCTATTGATAATGAGTTCATAATGGTGGTTGCCCAATCTTACAACAAGGACACCAGGTGTGTCGAAAATAGTAAGGGGGAGGTGGTCATTGACCTCACCGCTCGCCATTTTGAAAAGATTCTTGGCATCCCTCATCACCGAAGCTTCGTGGCCGTTACCCAAGAAGAATGTATCAAGACTTGGGAGGACAATGAGGACCTATGCATGCAGTTAATGAATGAAGTCTACCTCAAAAATAAGAAGGTAGTGACCTATGGCCCTGCACTATCCACCGGCGACTTCTCCGAAGAACTCAGTGACACCATCACTTTCCTGAGCAGAGTCTTCGGGCTTTCAGACGCCCACTACTTCCATAAATGGATGCTGCGGTACCTGGAAACGATGAACAAAAATTTGCCCGATCAGCGCTTCTGCTGGGGGGAAATAATAAGCAGCGCCATTTCTGAGCAGCTACAACAGTTTGCCACCACAACAGGAGTGTTTCATATGAACTCCTACGTAGTGTATGCTGCAGCGTCTGAAAGGGACTATCCAGGGCTGCACCGAAGTGGAACTTGGCCTCAGGCCAAGATATATGAATACTACCCAGAGCTAAGGCTGGAGAATAGCATCCAACACTTTTCAAAAATCAATGATGCTTTCTTCTACCATATTATATGCATGCTGCGACCAAAGTTGACTCATGGCCGCACAATTAAGAATCTGTTTCTGTTTGTGGAAAAGTGGGGGGCCTTGTTCACCCAATTTCCCACATTCACCTATCTGAGGGCGGTTAACTTCTTGGGCGAGCCCACTAGGTTGCCAAGGTATGCTGGACCAAAGCTGGTTCTATTGGAATTGTCAAGGCAGCTGGTCACATATCATGAGAAGTGCCAGAAGAGAAAGAAGGGTGGAACTCCTTTCCCCCTCACGGTAGGCCGATACACTTGTTCCAGCTATCACAAGGCGAAGGAGATGTTTGCCGAGCTAGAATTGCTCAATCTAAAGCATGATTTCCCGGCAAGGCCTACATTCGACCCAAGAAGCTGCTTGCCAAGGGCTAAGCTTGATCCTATCCATGTCCCTCAAATTGAGGACATTTACATTGACGTCATCCATGAGGTGGCACTCAGGAGACTGGATCACTCCCGCTTAGCATTGGCAGAAATTATTCATTATGGAGTGGCCATCGTCCCCAAAGGCTTCCAAACTTCGGAAGATGAAGTAGACAAGGTGTATAATAACACAGATGGAGACAATTGGCCCTTCCCGGCCATTGATAGAAGCAAGGCTCCTCAGACAATTGAGGAGAGGGTCAAAGAAACCATGCGGAGAACGGAGCTCTGGTGCCGTATGAATGGATTGATCTACCTCGGCGTAGATTTTATAACTTCTCCATTGGGTAATGCGCCTCCAAGATCAAAGAAGCAGCTAAAAGGCAAGGGTGCAATAGGTGAATCAAGCACCAGTCAGGAGGAAGCCCCTGAAAGTCCTCTTCCCTCGGAGCCTGAACAAGTCATAACTTTGGAAGAGGAGTTCATGGAGGATGTTCCCGAAGGCCCATCCACTCAGGATGTCGGCGTTGCTACAACTACGGAGGTTCCTTCTGTCCCTTCTTCTTCTCTTCCTCCCCTTCCTCAGGTGTCAGCAACCACTCCTTTGGTTGTGTCCTCTCCCCCTTCTTCTACCCTTTCCCCTGCTTCTTCATCCATCTTCTCCTCTCTTGCTGATTTGTCTCCTTCCATTTCTTCTCTCCTTTCCGGGCTCCCTTCCCTTCCTTTGTCTTCTGCAGCCCCGGTTTCCCTTCCTCCCGTGGACACTTCCTCGGCTATTCTTTCAATGCCACCGCCGCGTGTCTCCACGTTCTTCCCCTCTTCTACCGTTGCTGCCTCCCCCTCTGTCTCTGGTCCTTCTTCAATAGGACCAGCTTGGATCTCTCAGCAGCTGAGCCAGCCAAAGAGGAAAGTCCCCATCGCTCCGATGGACTTTTCAATTATTCCGGCTAAAGGGGCAAAGAAGCACAAGCCGGTTACACGCTTCTCAAAGAGCGCTGCAGGTGAGAGAGTCCTGGAAATAGCTTACCCCGATCCCACCAAAGAGAAAGCAGATCTGTCTCCAGCAGATTTCACAGTGACCCAAGTCACGATGGGGACGTCCTCTGAAAGTCTCCAGGGGGAAGCTCGTTCCGCGATTGATGCACTTTGTGAAAAGCTTCAAGAAGCTAAGGAAGAGAAAAGGCTGCTGAAAGAACAGAATAAATACCTGCTTCAGGCCTTACAGAAGATGGGAAGTGCACCTCCCACAACTGCCGCCGAGACTCCTGAGCTGCTCAGTCAAGACAAGATCAATGAATATTCAAAGATCGGTGAGCAGGGCATGGCTGTTTCTGCTTGGAGAAGCCAGATTCTCAAAGATAGCGAAAAGGTAATCGCCGAATATATCAACTTATCTCTGAACATTGAAAAGGCGAATAAGGAGCTCCAAGCATTAGCAGTCCCGATATCAGAAGAGTTAGAAAACGCTAGACTCCAACACGAGGCCTTCCAACAGATGTTCGACTGTTCAGTCGAAGATTTGGTCAAATTCGGAGTATTCGGTCACCCAAGGACCCTCAACAAGACTATGTCCACTTTGGACTATCGGATAGATCAGCTCGAGTTTGTGTTAGAAAAAATAGATAAGGTGAAGGAAGAGGCCCTGGATGCGATGTATCAAATGGAGAAAATTGTTTTATCCATGAAACCAGGGTTGCTCACTCCTTCCCTCACCTTAAGAACGGCTGATGATACTATCCGGGTTTTCAAGGAGTTAGCTTCTCAAGGAACAGGGCCGGAAGTCACGTTTGATACCGAATCCATCAATAACCTGCTAGCTTGCAGGGACTTCATCGGTTTCCTGATTGAGGCGGTGAAAGATTATTCCAAACTTCCCGAAAAGCTTGTAGAAGAGCGGGAAACTTGCGAAGTGATCAGTGATCGGCACAAGGATCCATCACAGGATCAGTTCGGGTCAATGATCAACAAGTTCTTGGAATACCGCGCTCAGTTCCACATCTCATCTCCTGAGCAGCATCAGAAGCAGGCGACCCCTTTTCGGCCGCAGGACGATGATGATGACTAGCTTCTTCTTCTTCTTCTTCTTCTTCCTCTCGCTATTCTCCGACTTTCTTTTCGCAATATCTCAAGTATGTTGATGCCAACGATGACATCATCCATGTTGCATCATGGGATGATGTCATCCACTCAAAAATGTAAAAGTCAACATGACTTTAGATATTTTGTAAATATCTTGTAGATAAGTGGTTGGCTCCTTTTTGTCTTCTCTCTCTCTCTCATCTTCTATAAATACAAGGATACTTGTGGTATTCGGGGGTGAACATTTTTCAGATAGAAATAGAAGTGAAGAGAGAAAGACTTTGAGCTTTCTTGTAACAGAAAAGAACAGTAATACAATTATTCAGACTTTGTGCTCAATAGCTGTGTTATGCATAAGGTCTTTCTTACGTTAGATCTGTATGTGTTTAATCTGTTGAATTCATATCTACTTTTCCGTCATTTGTTTATCAGTATTGCTTTGTTTATTTATGCCAGTAGGTTTGGCTCTGTTTACTACCAAGCCCAAAGCATAGATTTTCTGACCCTTCCGCTTTGGAACTCATTTCTTTTCTTCCTTCGGATCTGTTCTTTCTCTTCTCCTTCTTTTGTTCCTTTCTCTTCGCAGCCTAGAACACTCTACTGGGATGAGATCCCAACCCCTGAAGGCAGAATCTGTGAGACTTGCATAGGTTCCTGCTAGTAGAAGTAGCAATAAACCAGTTTCGCTTTGCTGTCTCAAAGAGGGGCTAAGCCACACTGCTGATTGGCTCGTCTATCCATAGATCTGTCCACGCGACAGATTTTCGGACCAACAGTTTTTGGCGACTCCGCTGGGGAACGAACAGACAGATCTGTCAGATCTATGCTTTGGTAGTAAGATAAAAAATCAGGAAAAATCAGTAGGTTGCTGCCAGTTTGCAAATCTGAGCTTTTTGTTGAAGATCCAAAAATTTGCAAAAGTGCCCGAATCGAAAATTTTTCTTCTGAGAGTCATAGATCTGGGCTTCTTACATATCTTTAGTTCGCTGAGTTTTTACAGAAATCATTATTTTTCCGTAGATCTGAGTTTTGACTGTTTTCTAAAAAAGTTTGAAACCCTCTGAAAAAGTCCAAATCAGATCCGAAAATCAGCTTACTATCTTCCCCACCATCTTATCCTCATTTTCATCTGTCATTTAACCGCGATCGGTTTCTGAAGAGGAAAATTTTTAATATCCAGAAAAGTGCATGCTGCTGGTTTTTGTCAGAAAAACCAGAAAATCAGCAAGCACACCCAAAAATAAAGTTTAAATCTGCGCTGTAATATTGCGGATCTAAGAAAAGTACACTGGCGAGTGAACCTTTACGCGCAGCCAGAGAGCCCGAGGAGAAGCCGATCCTACTTTCGATCTGCTTGGAGGCCTTTCAGCGTAACACCGCACGTTTTTCAATTGCTCACGCAAATTTGCCATCCATCCGAGTGTCTCACCTTCACAAAGAAAAGGTCTGTTACCAGAAGCATCTACATCCCTTTGTAGTGCTTTACTACTCAGCGGAACTACACTTCCGGCTCGCGTTCTCTTTCCGGCTTTTCAGATGGCGGTACCATGGGGAAACGCTATGGGTCCGTTGGCTTTACCACATCCAGTTCACGCACTCCCTCACGGAAATCGAAAGAATTTTCCTAAATTCGACGGGAGCGGAAATCAAAGCACGGATTCCCACATTTCTGCTTTCATTATGTCATGCAGTATATTGGACGTAACCCACGAAGACGTGTCAGTTCGCCTCTTTCTGGAAACTCTACAAGGACCTGCAGCTGAATGGTTTCAGCATTTGCCGGCCGGATCCATCACTAGTTGGGCAACTTTGCGGGACGCTTTTGAAGACAGGTATAAACCTTCAGAGGATGCATTTACTCTATTGTCACGAATCACTCATCTGAAGAAGGAGGCAAATGAGACCATGCGCGATTTTGTCGCCCGGTTCAATGCGCTAATCAACCGTGTTCCTCTGCCATGCTTCCAACGCCGGAGAATCAGAAGTGCTTCTTCGTAAACGCCATGAGCTCAAAAGTCAGCTTCTTGCTCCTTCAAGAGCGAGTAGCTACTTTGCCTCTCGCTCAGGCTGCTGCCATCCGTATAGAAGACAATTTGATAATATCTGGCGAGTTAAGAAAAGAATCAGCTAAGCCTAAGTCTTTGGGCCCTTCGCCTATCACTTCGTCTGATCCAGCATTCCAAAAAATGGCAAATGATTTGCTTGCACTAAAGAAGCAGTGGCACAGGCCTCTCCCAGTTCCTCGTATCGGGATATCCCGCGGAGGAATTTTGTTCCTAACAACGCTTCACAAAGGCCGCGCTTGCCTACAGCTGCTCCACGGTTGGCGCTTGAAGCTCCTCCAGTCAATGCTTTGGCCGAAATTGAAGAGGAAGAAGAGCAGTACTATGAAGAACCTTCGCTCCAAGGCGAAGATGATCAAGAGGTCGGTGAACCGACTGGCGACTCTACTATTGGGTACATGGAATTTGACGAGGATGAATCTGACGAAGAAGAGAGTACTCAGGGCTACGCGAGCGGACAATCATATGCTGTTTTCACCCGCTCGCAAGGAAAAGAGGCGGAAGTCGCTGCCCACGTACAAAAGGAGAAGGTCGCGTCAAACGCACCTCCAACCATTGCTAGAAGAGGTAATCCTCTTCCTACTCAATTCCCTGTTAAGTCTTTTGCTAAGAAGTCTTTTCCGCCCATCTCTCCTCCAAGTCAGCCCCCTCAAGTTCCTACTAAGATCAGTAATCCTATTCCACCACCGCGAAGTGAAGGACTCATTCCCTCACCAACGCAACCCTTGGCCGCGTTTGATATAATAGATCATGCAAAGAAGACCAAGATTCAAATGTCTGAAGCTGAGTATCTTCAGTCAAACCCCGAACAGCTTGTAAGATTGACTAAGTATATCCAAAGTCAAGCTGTTATAGCCAAACCGGTTTCCCTGAAAGGAATCCTTTCTACTCCTCCTGAATCCCACATAAATGTTGCTTCGACATCCGCATCTGGCAAGATAGAACCTTTCTATCTCTCCCTCCTGATCAATGGCCATAAGTTGAGCAATTGCATTATTGATTCCGGAGCCTCTGATAACGTCATGCCGGCAAAAGTTGCCCATGCTTTGGGCCTCACTCTTACCAAACCATTCGGCAGATGCTATTCATTGGAGACCAAGCAAGTTCCGTTGGTTGGCCAAATCAAGGACGCACAATTCGCGTTCGCAGCCTTCCCGGATAAAAGAGTAAAAATGACAGTCCTTGTTGCTGACATCCCAGCAGCCTATGGAATTCTGCTAGGAAGGAGTTTTTGCAGCGAAGTTGGTGGAGAGATTCACATGGACTGGTCCAAAGCTAGAATTCCAGTCAAAGGCGTAATGCAAACTTTGGAGCCGGAATCCCAAAAGAAATACTTGGTCACTAGCTCTGAAGACCCCAAAGCCCAAATTCTTTTCGAATCATCAGGGATGGGGAACTACTTCTTATCCACCGAGGCGGAGACAAAGGACGTTTTTGTTCAGGAAAAGGATTGTAATAAGATCTGGACCTTGCAATTTGATGGCAGCTGCGCGACTAGTGGATGTGGCGCTGGAGTTGTGCTGATATCTCCCGAGGAGGAGGTAATTCCCCTTTCTTTCAAATTGCAGTTTTTCAACACTAATAATACTGCTGAGTACGAATCTCAGTTACTCGGTATGCAGTTTCGAAGGAAAGAGGAATAAAAATCGAAAGTCCAAGGTGATGCAGAGCTAGTTGTAAATCGAGTCAAAAGGATTTACCAAGTGAAAATGAAAGGCTCGAATACCGTAATTCGGTATGGGACGACATTGAGGAATTTGACGCTTTTTCAATAGAGGCCATTCCAGGGCCCAAAACGACATGGTGATTCGTTGGTTTTGAAGATCTCTCATGCTCCCGCACCGGGTTTGAAAACGAACAAATACACCATTGAAGTGGTTTTCCGCCTGCGCGTGCGGGACAAACTCTCAAAGCATTGGCAGGTATTCAACGATGATAATCACCTTATTGCCTTTCTAGAAAAATCAGAAAATTTTGATGAGTTGTATTTTGAAGGATCCACCTCTTCATGCCGTGAATCAATTAACAGTCAAAACCACGAAACAAAGGAGAACGATGGCATTTGTCAGCTTAAGGGAAATAAAATTCCGAAGGGCCTGGTTTCTCTGGAGCGCCTGTTTGACAGGCATGACCGTTTTGTAAAAAAGAAGAGGCGGGATGATCCTGGCTCATCTCCAGAGACAGAACCGGTCAATATAGGTTCTGAGGCACATCCGCAATTCGTGAACATCGGGAAATGTTGCACGCCAGAAGAAAAGCGGAAATTTGTCAAGTTGCTGAAAAGATATATGGATGTATTGGCCTGGTCATATGCCGATTTAAAGTCCTTCAAGCCAAAAGACGTTCAGCACGACATTCCCTTGAAAGACGATGTCAAAGCCTTCCGTCAGAAACAGAGGCACTATAATCCCAAGATTTCGGGCACCATTCAGGCCGAAATTCAGAAGATGCCTTGGGGCGCAGAATCATCTTCCCTATCCATCACAAAGACTTGGGTGGCGAACATTGTCAAGTGCGCAAGAAAAAGCGGTGAAATACGCATCTGCGTAGACTTAGAAACTTGAATCAAGCTTATTTGAAAGACAACTACCCTCTTCCCATAATGGACCAAGTTACGCAAGCGATGGCGGGTCGAAATATTGTCTATGCTTGATGGTTTTTCAGGCTATAATCGGATCAAGTCTCGCTTTGAAAGATCAATTCAAAACAACATTCACTACTCCATGGGGTACATTTGCCTATAGCAGGATGCCTTTCGGCCTAACCAATGCTGGTGCCACTTTTCAGCGGGCCATGGACTTTGCATTCAAAGGCATGATGGGAAAAGTCATTGTAGTCTATCTAGATGACTTAACCGTGTTCTCCAAACGACGAAGTGATCATTGCGATCACTTGGAGCAAGTATTGGCCAGGTGTCGAGAACATGGGATTTCCCTAAACCCAAAGAAGTCTATTTTTGGGGTTACAGAAGGGAAATTGCTAGGCCATGTGGTTAGCAAAGAAGGAACCAAGATTGATGCCGAAAGAGTTAAGGCTATCCAAAGCCTTACTCTGCCTACAAGCAAGAATGGTGTTCATTCTTTCTTCGGAAAGGTGAACTTTCTTAGGCGTTTTGTCCCCGATTTTGCTGAGAAGACTCGCCACATTTTGAACATGATGAAGGGAACACCAACTTTCAGATGGAGTGAAGAAGGGAAAAGATCGTTTGGGGAGATAAAAACTTCTGTTGCTCATGCACCGGTCTTGGTATGTCCGGATTTCTCCAAGAACTTCATTATGTACAGCTATGCATCCGAACACACTGTTTCTGCAATCCTGATGCAAAGGAACTCGGAGGATATTGAATCTCCAATCGCATTCATGAGTTCTCCTCTCAAGCCTCACGAGTTGAAAATGACTCAATTGGAAAAGCACGCCTTTGCCGTCGTTAAAGCGGTGAAGAGTTTCAGGTATTACATTCTGAACTCGCATACAGTGGTGCTGGTTCCCGACACAGCGGTGAAATCAATTCTAACTCAACAAGAGTTGGGAAGCTTGAGAGGGAATTGGATTGCAAAGGTCCAGGAATATGACCTGGATATCAAACCCACCAAGCTGGTAAGAGGCAAGGGCCTGTGTCAGCTAATGGCTGAAAACAAAGACTCAGATAGCCCTAGAGAGAAAAGAGATTGCACCAACGAAGCGCAAAGCCCTCTGGAGGAGCCTGTTTCTCTACCTCTGGTTTTGTTTGTGGCAACTTGTGACGAATGGTACTCCGACATCGCTTTCTTCCTCACCTATGGCGAATGCCCAGTGCACCTGAATGCAAAGGAGAAGCGTGCTATAAAGCTCAGAGCGGCCAAGTATGTCATCTGGGATGACGGTTTATATAAGCGTGGGATAGATGGTATCTTTCTGCGATGTGTTGACAAGCCCCAGCAAGTAAAACTGCTGGAGAGTTTTCACAATTCGGCTTGTGGAGGCCATTTCTCTTCTTCCGTGACGGCACATAAGATCATTCGAGCCAGGTACTACTGGCCGACGCTCTTTCAAGATGCAGCTACCTGGGTAGCGAAATGCGAGCCTTGCCAGCAGTTTGTTGGTAAGCCCAAATTGGCTGCCTTTCCCCTAAGGCCGGTTATTATCAATGAGCCATTCAAGCAGTGGGGAATCGATTTTATTGGCGCACTCAATCCCCAATCGAGTGCCGGACATAGCTACGTCCTTACAGCAACTGATTACTTCACCAAGTGGGTGGAAGCCATACCAGTTAAGCATGCCACTTCTGAGGTGGTTTGCAGTTTTATCAAGGAAAATATCATTGTCAGGTTCGGCATCCCGAACAAAATCGTTGCTGATAATGCTTCTAACTTCTCCTCCCGAGAAGTTATTAGTTTTTGTTATGAATATGGAATAACTTTAGCCCATGCTTCGGATTACTACCCGCAAGGAAATGGTCAGGCGGAATCCAGCAATAAGAACCTAGTGACCATTATACGGAAATTAGTAGATGAAAATCAGCGGATGTGGCACAAGTCTTTGTACGACGCTTTGTGGGCGGACCGTATTACTCCCAAGAGGTCTCTCGGCATGTCACCTTTTCAAGTGTTATATGGCACTGATGCCGAACTCCCCATTTCCGCGGAACTTCCTGCTCTACGCTTGGCACGAGCAATCGAAGATGAAACTTTTCAGAGTTCTCTAGAAAAGAGAATTATGTATCTGGCAGAACTTGAAGAAAAGAGAGTGAAGGTGGTCGACAGGATCACTGAACATCAGAATCAAGTGAAGAAGCTTTTCGACAAGAAGGCCAAGCAGAGAAATTTTGAAGTGGGAGATCTTGTCCTTCTCTGGGACAAGCGAAGAGAGCCAAAGGGTATGCATGGAAAGTTTGACTCCTTATGGAGAGGACCCTTCAAAATCAAGCAACTTAATGGAGAGAATAGTTTCTATCTCTCATATCTGGATGGAGCTGAACTCCCGCTTCCTTACAGCGGGCAACATCTCAAGATCTTCAGGAAGTAGAGCTTGCTCTCTTCTTTGTACAGTTTATTTTGGTTGTGTGTTTGCTTTCGTCGCGTGTTTGCTTTCGTTTGTTGTGTGTTTCCTTTGTTCTCCCTCTGGTCCCCCTTGTTTTTGACTCCGTACCCAATGGATAGGCACATGTGATCTGGGATTCTCTACCCCTGAGTTTACTCAAGGATAGTCCCCAGGAGGAGCCAGCTGTTATCCCGTAAAATTGACAAGGGCAATTTTACTGATAACCATACCGAAAATTTTTGTCTTGATCCCTCGATAGGGATCCCTCGCGTTCGAAACGATTTAAAATTCCTTCTCAGGAAATCTAGCTTTCGAACTTAGTCTTTTTGAGCCTTTTTGGCTAAAGCATGGATTTTCAACGTAACACCACATTTTGGTGCGCCCCTTCAAAAAGCCTTGGGCGCATGTGCTTTCCTTGTTACACCGCGTTTTGGTGCGCCCAAGGGCGCACAATAATTCATGTCGACAACACGTTTGATGCGCCAAGGTCGCACCCATTCTCCTGTTGTCAGTTACTTCCATGCGCCAAAGGGCGCATGCTTTCCTCTGTCGGCAGTCGTTTTCGCGCGCCTTTTCAAAAGTGGGTGGCGCATTTATGACAAAGTTTTGTTATATATAACAGTGCGCGCCATGTCATTTCATTGTTCTTTTTTCAAAGCACGTGATTGCTCTGGGTGTGTCAGCTCTGCTCTGTCGTTGTCATTTGCTCTCTGGGCCCGCTTTCCAACCGTCTTTATACATTCAAAGGTAAGAGGTTCATCCTCTTTTTCATTTTCGTGCTTTGGTGTGTTCGGTCTGGTTTTCGTTTGATGGCCCGTTTTTTAAATGTCGTTTTGCATTGGACTGTTTCTTCCCCTATCCCGCTTAAACCAACTTCTTCCTTCTGTCCCTCATTTCCAGTTTATAAGGGAAGTTGGTTTGATTAGGCTTGGTGTTAGAATGAATGATGCTTAAATGTTTAGAGAGTTTTTGGTTTTCCCCATGGCGCGTTGCCGCGTCATGTTGCACCTTAGACAGTCGCGCCCCTCGGCGCGTCTACCCAGCATGCTGCAGTTGTGAATCATGCGCCCCTAAGCGCACCCTTTCGGCCTGTAACGCACTCAGAACCCGCGCCTTCTTATATCCCTTTGGCGCATCTTTTACCCCTGTTGCATCCCTCTTCTATGCGCTAAAGGGCGCGCCCAGCTTCCATGCAAAGCGAGAGATATCTGCGCAAGCGTAAAGCCTCCAAGGCGCGGGCGCACCTTCCGTTGCAAGTACATGATGTTGTGTCGCTCCCCCATGCGCCGCGCCATATACCTTTGGCGCGCCTTTTTTCCATGTCGCACAATCTGCCCATGCGCCAAAGGGCGCACCAAACCTCAATGTAACATGCATTTCCTGTGCGCCATTCTATAAAATGCAGTCTGCTTCATCCATGCGCCATGCGCCTTTGGCGCCAATTTTATCTCTGTTACGTCCTTTTCCTATGCGCCTTGTCTATTCAGCCTGTTATATACATTTTCCATGCGCCCTGCACCCCGAGCCTTAAAAATTCTAACTCTTTCTTCTGCTAGCGTTCCCATTGAAAATCAAATGACTAATTCAAGCTTCTTGGATTGGGTTTCACTCCTCCTACGTGCAGATCATCAGATAAGCCTTGAAGAACACATGTCTACCTCAAGCAAGAGACCCGCCAAACCAAGAGGAAAAGCTAAGCTAACAGAGGAAGAAATGAAGTATAAGTACCAAAGGGTTAGAATGCCCGAATCTCAGGCGGAATGCAATATGGATGTCAGAGATTCTGAACTAGGCCACATTGACATGGACGAATTCTGGGTGAGAACTCAGAAAGTATCAAGAAGCCCCTGGATGGATAAATTGATGGGTAGTGCTCTACATTTCGCCGGTGGGATTCCAGTCAGCGCTATTGATAATGAGTTCATAATGGTGGTTGCCCAATCTTACAACAAGGACACCAGGTGTGTCGAAAATAGTAAGGGGGAGGTGGTCATTGACCTCACCGCTCGCCATTTTGAAAAGATTCTTGGCATCCCTCATCACCGAAGCTTCGTGGCCGTTACCCAAGAAGAATGTATCAAGACTTGGGAGGACAATGAGGACCTATGCATGCAGTTAATGAATGAAGTCTACCTCAAAAATAAGAAGGTAGTGACCCGGTGGCCCCAGACTATCCACCGAAGCGACTTCTCCGAAGAACTCAGTGACACCATCACTTTCCTGAGCAGAGTCTTGGGCTTTGATTCACTACTTCCATAAATGGATGCTGCGGTACCTGGAAACGATGAACAAAAATTTGCCCGATCAGCGCTTCTGCTGGGGGGAAATAATAAGCAGCGCCATTTCTGAGCAGCTACAACAGTTTGCCACAACAGGAGTGTTTCATATGAACTCCTACGTAGTGTATGCTGCAGCGTCTGAAAGGGACTATCCAGGGCTGCACCGAAGTGGAACTTGGCCTCAGGCCAAGATATATGAATACTACCCAGAGCTGAAGCTGGAGAATAGCATCCAACACTTTTCAAAAATCAATGATGCTTTCTTCTACCATATTATATGCATGCTGCGACCAAAGTTGACTCATGGCCGCACAATTAAGAATACTGTTTCTGCTGTGGAAAAGTGGGGGGCCTTGTTCACCCAATTTCCCACATTCACCTATCTGAGGGCGGTTAACTTCTTGGGCGAGCCCACTAGGTTGCCAAGGTATGCTGGACCAAAGCTGGTTCTATTGGAATTGTCAAGGCAGCTGGTCACATATCATGAGAAGTGCCAGAAGAGAAAGAAGGGTGGAACTCCTTTCCCCCTCACGGTAGGCCGATACACTTGTTCCAGCTATCACAAGGCGAAGGAGATGTTTGCCGAGCTAGAATTGCTCAATCTAAAGCATGATTTCCCGGCAAGGCCTACATTCGACCCAAGAAGTCTTGCTTGCAGGGCTAAGCGATCCTATCCATGTCCCTCAAATTGAGGACATTTACATTGACGTCATCCATGAGGTGGCACTCGGGAACCGGATCACTCCCGCTTAGCATTGCGAAAATTATTCATTATGGAGTGGCCATCGTCCCCAAAGGCTTCCAAACTTCGGAAGATGAAGTAGACAAGGTGTATAATAACACAGATGGAGACAATTGGCCCTTCCCGGCCATTGATAGAAGCAAGGCTCCTCAGACAATTGAGGAGAGGGTCAAAGAAACCATGCGGAGAACGGAGCTCTGGTGCCGTATGAATGGATTGATCTACCTCGGCGTAGATTTTATAACTTCTCCATTGGGTAATGCGCCTCCAAGATCAAAGAAGCAGCTAAAAGGCAAGGGTGCAATAGGTGAATCAAGCACCAGTCAGGAGGAAGCCCCTGAAAGTCCTCTTCCCTCGGAGCCTGAACAAGTCATAACTTTGGAAGAGGAGTTCATGGAGGATGTTCCCGAAGGCCCATCCACTCAGGATGTCGGCGTTGCTACAACTACGGAGGTTCCTTCAGTCCCTTCTTCTTCTCTTCCTCCCCTTCCTCAGGTGTCAGCAACCACTCCTTTGGTTGTGTCCTCTCCCCCTTCTTCTACCCTTTCCCCTGCTTCTTCATCCATCTTCTCCTCTCTTGCTGATTTGTCTCCTTCCATTTCTTCTCTCCTTTCCGGGCTCCCTTCCCTTCCTTTGTCTTCTGCAGCCCCGGTTTCCCTTCCTCCCGTGGACACTTCCTCGGCTATTCTTTCAATGCCACCGCCGCGTGTCTCCACGTTCTTCCCCTCTTCTACCGTTGCTGCCTCCCCCTCTGTCTCTGGTCCTTCTTGATAGGACCACTTGATCTCTCGGCGGTGAGAGCGGCCAAAGAGGAAAGTCCCCATCGCTCCGATGGACTTTTCAATTATTCCGGCTAAAGGGGCAAAGAAGCACAAGCCGGTTACACGCTTCTCAAAGAGCGCTGCAGGTGAGAGAGTCCTGGAAATAGCTTACCCCGATCCCACCAAAGAGAAAGAGGATCTGTCTCAAGATTTCACAAAGGACCCAAGTCACGATGGGGACGTCCTCTGAAAGTCTCCAGGGGGAAGCTCGTTCCGCGATTGATGCACTTTGTGAAAAGCTTCAAGAAGCTAAGGAAGAGAAAAGGCTGCTGAAAGAACAGAATAAATACCTGCTTCAGGCCTTACAGAAGATGGGAAGTGCACCTCCCACAACTGCCGCCGAGACTCCTGAGCTGCTCAGTCAAGACAAGATCAATGAATATTCAAAGATCGGTGAGCAGGGCATGGCTGTTTCTGCTTGGAGAAGCCAGATTCTCAAAGATAGCGAAAAGGTAATCGCCGAATATATCAACTTATCTCTGAACATTGAAAAGGCGAATAAGGAGCTCCAAGCATTAGCAGTCCCGATATCAGAAGAGTTAGAAAACGCTAGACTCCAACACGAGGCCTTCCAACAGATGTTCGACTGTTCAGTCGAAGATTTGGTCAAGTTCGGAGTATTCGGTCACCCAAGGACCCTCAACAAGACTATGTCCACTTTGGACTATCGGATAGATCAGCTCGAGTTTGTGTTAGAAAAAATAGATAAGGTGAAGGAAGAGGCCCTGGATGCGATGTATCAAATGGAGAAAATTGTTTTATCCATGAAACCAGGGTTGCTCACTCCTTCCCTCACCTTAAGAACGGCTGATGATACTATCCGGGTTTTCAAGGAGTTAGCTTCTCAAGGAACAGGGCCGGAAGTCACGTTTGATACCGAATCCATCAATAACCTGCTAGCTTGCAGGGACTTCATCGGTTTCCTGATTGAGGCGGTGAAAGATTATTCCAAACTTCCCGAAAAGCTTGTAGAAGAGCGGGAAACTTGCGAAGTAATCAGTGATCGGCACAAGGATCCATCACAGGATCAGTTCGGGTCAATGATCAACAAGTTCTTGGAATACCGCGCTCAGTTCCACATCTCATCTCCTGAGCAGCATCAGAAGCAGGCGACCCCTTTTCTACCACGCGGGACGATGATGATGACTCAGCTTCTTCTTCTTCTTCTTCCTCTCGCTATTCTCCGACTTTCTTTTCGCAATATCTCAAGTATGTTGATGCCAACGATGACATCATCCATGTTGCATCATGGGATGATGTCATCCACTCAAAAATGTAAAAGTCAACATGACTTTAGATATTTTGTAAATATCTTGTAGATAAGTGGTTGGCTCCTTTTTGTCTTCTCTCTCTCTCTCATCTTCTATAAATACAAGGATACTTGTGGTATTCGGGGTGAACATTTTTCAGATAGAAATAGAAGTGAAGAGAGAAAGACTTTGAGCTTTCTTGTAACAGAAAAGAACAGTAATACAATTATTCAGACTTTGTGCTCAATAGCTGTGTTATGCATAAGGTCTTTCTTACGTTAGATCTGTATGTGTTTAATCTGTTGAATTCATATCTACTTTTCCGTCATTTGTTTATCAGTATTGCTTTGTTTATTTATGCCAGTAGGTTTGGCTCTGTTTACTACCAAGCCCAAAGCATAGATTTTCTGACCCTTCCGCTTTGGAACTCATTTCTTTTCTTCCTTCGGATCTGTTCTTTCTCTTCTCCTTCTTTTGTTCCTTTCTCTTCGCAGCCTAGAACACTCTACTGGGATGAGATCCCAACCAAGGCGAATCAGAGACTTGCATAGGTTCTGCTTTAGTAGAAGTAGCAATAAACCGAGTTTCGCTTCTTTGTCTCAAAGAGGGGCTAAGCCTGCACACTGTTGGCTCGTCTATCCATCCATAGATCTGTCCCACGCCACGATTTTCGGACCAACACATCTCTGCACTAAAAATCACAATGGTAGGGAATCTTCCTCTACCATCTCTAGATGCTCTCAAAGGAAAGGATCGGGTTTCATTTCCAACCCGATAAGTGACCGGTTTTGAGGAAATGGTGGTGTTATCAGCTAATTTTGACTTTGCAAAATTATTTTAAAAAAATAAAAATGAAAATTTTGAAAATTTTCAAAAGTGTTACTTTGCGTGGTTCATTGCCCTCATCGCGATCGTCTCATTTTTGTGATCATTTTGGTCTTCGTTTTGTCCTTTTCGGGTGAGAACTCTTCCCCCGCCAATCTTTAAATCGCATTAAAATACATTAAAATTAATTAATTAATATTTAATTAATTAATTGCTCCTTGTTTGATAAAATTAATTTTTAAAATAACTTGAGAGTATTTAATTAAATAAATATTAATTAAAAGTTCATTCGACAAATTTTTATTGCCGGGGAAGTAAGCTTATGCTTCAACTGCCGAGGAATGCCAACTCCTCATAACTTCCTCCGTTCCCTCGTTGGAAAGAGTTCCCAGTACGAAGCTTCTCCACCAATTGCTTCTTATTTCTTAACGAAGGACATAATATTTTGACACATCCCAATATGGGGAAATGCCAAGTAAGAAATAAAGAAGGAACAATTTTCCCAACGCCATTGTGAAGGAAGATACATCGATTTGTGCCCATGCCCCACAAGTTTGATCAAATCCAAAACCAAAGACCACGCACAGCTCAAGGGAAAATTGCCAAAGAGAAATCATTCTCACGCCTTGGGGGAGAAAAATAGAGAATGAAGTTTAAGATTTCAATAACAAAGACAACATTTCCACGCCTTGAGGAAGAAAAAGGAAATATAAATACCATTTTATGCTGCGGAGTTTACAAAGCCCCAAACTTTCCCACGCAGGGAGGTACAAGTGATCACAAATTCCACCAAATCTCCACGCAAAGGGGGAAGGAGAAAAATGCAGGTCAAGAAGCAAATTCCATGCCAAAAATACAGTTTTCCACGCCAAGGGGGAAGAAGGAGAACTCCACGCAAAATTTTAAAGCGCTTCCACGCAAAAGTTAGCAAAAAAAAAACGCATTAAAAAAGAATTTTTCAACACCCGTGACTTGGAGCAGGCAAAAGAAAAAGGTTTTTCTCTTCCCCACATCGAAACAACATAAAGATTGGGACATCGATATGTAAAATAGTCAAAAATGAAGTCTTCATGCAAGCAAGGAAGAAGAAGTCGATTTTAATGAATTTGCAGAGATTGGATGAGACAAATAAAGCTTGTTTTTCTAAAATACCACATAAGGAGGATAGATCTCCACGCATGCACCGGAGCATAAGAAGATTCCATGCATGCAAGAGATAAGAAGAGAGAATATAAATTTTAACACAGCCAAAGGGTAAAAAGACAAAGAAAATAGGACAACCCTCTCACGCAGCCATAAAAAAGCAATTTCCCACGCCCAAGGAGAAAACTTCAACACATTTTTCAGGAAAACACATTCCTCCATGCCTGAGGATAGAAGGAGACAACCAAAAGTTTGAGGAATAAAACCAGAACAACAGAGAAATCCACACATTCATCGGAAGAAATACAACTCCTCCACGCTAGGCAAAGATTAAATCATTTCTATTTCCGACACAAGAAATCATGCATTCTCCAGGTGTATCAACGCATTTACAAGAAGATTTAGTCACGCATCGATCAGAGAATCGCATCGAAGAAGTAAATATCAAATTGCGAGATCATTAGAATCAGGCGATTTTCACATACCAAGGAGAAATTTGATTCCAGCAAATTAAATAAAAATTGAGATATTAAAATCGGGCGATTTTGTTTATTTTAAATTAAAAATAAATAAATAATCATCACCGGAATCAGAAATTGTAACCTGATCAAGTTATTGTCATTATTATTATTATTTTAAAATAATAATAATAATATTATAACGGAACATATTTTTCTTGCATCGACGGGGTTTCGGCGAGACCCGACCCGTTTGCGTTGTTTTGCATGCTGCGAGTCATTCTTACCTTAAAATTCATAATGGCCGAAAAAATCCAAATTTGTAGGGAGATCGAGAAAGCCAATGGAGAAATCAAAAAATCATCCTGAAGTATGAATTTCAAGGAATTATCCCTCCCGATTCCATTAAGTCGGCATATATGACAAGATCATCATATAAAATCAGGTCACATCAACGCGTCTGCTTGATTTTGCGGGTGAAAATTGAAGGCAAAACCATTTTCTCAGATAGACTTTACCATAGTGGTCTACCCCAAGCAACAACATTTCCTGTCTCGGTGCAGTGTCTGAAATTGGTTATTGCTTGCGTGAGCATTATGACCCTGAGAGACGAGGAATTTTTAAAGATAATCGTGAGCCTTTCCTCTTAATCACACCAGAGCACATTGAGGAATTGCTCGGCATACCCGACTTTCCCGAGAATGCGGATATCACTCGCCAATCAACACAAGAATTATGGGATGAAGAACCCCTGAGATGGAGCAAGATGGTTAACAACAACTAGTTAGTAACCAAGAGACCTCGAATTGATAGGCTTCCCAAAGAACTGTACCACGATTGAGTTCGTGGAAGAAATCGGAGACATGATTACTCTCCTAAGTCAAGTTTTCAGTCTACCTTCTGCTAGGATTTTCCACCCATGGATGTATCAGTTTATCTGTATCATCCTAGCCAAGAAAGAGTTTGTGGATTGGGCCACCATCATTAGTAACACCCTTCACAAACAATTGATAGAAGTTAAGATGACTATGCTTCTACATGACATTGTATCTGACTTATGCGGTATGAAAAATTTATTTTGGGACTTGAAACGAGAGGAGTCATGGGGCCGTCAAACAATGTTTTTCATTATTACCCTCAACTCAGTTTCAAAAATAGTTCTCACCATTTTAGAAGAGTCAACGATGCATTCACCTTCCGCGTGATTTGGAACCTGAATCGAATACTGAGGAAAGGTTTTCTAAAGAAGCCATGAGTGTCATTTCCCAATGGGGAACTTGGTTTATTCAATTTTCATCTTTTCCTACATTCACGTGAGTGGCTTTCTTTGGTACCCAACTTCCTAGGTACGTCAGTGATATATGGGCATTAATGGAGCTAGCACGACAATTATTCCAAGTTCACTGCCTTCTTAGTGAAACACCGTTCAGGAATTCATTTCCCAATTCAAATCGAGGAATACCAATGTCCAAATCTTTTCAGTGCACAACTCATGGAAAAAGAGTTCACTCTCATAACCATCCATCCATATGTGAAGAGAGCCCAATTTGATATCAATGGATATATGCAAAAGATTATGGGAGCAAAGTACCAACATAATCCTACCATGGAAGATTTATGGGCTGCTTGTTCGGATGAACATGAGGTAAGAAGACAAGAGTACTCTCGCCTAACACTTGCTCAGATCAAGGCCTTCCGCATCAAGAGTCCTCCCGATTCATTCATAAATGATGATGAGGATGTCATTGATCCCTCATATGATGCAGTTTCCTTTACCCCATTGCCTCGAATCGATTGGACCAAAAGAGATGAATTTTCTCTTGATAGCAAGAATCAACCAATTATTGAAAGAAGCATATCTTGGTATGACAGAGAACTTGCCAAATTGCAATCAATTCCAGATCATGTTTCGGGATCACAAAAATTGCCAATACGAGGGGGCCTCCATTCGACCAAAGTCTCTTCTCGATCAACCTCATTACCATCCAATCATACACAACAAGCAAGAAAAGAGTGGTTGCCAAAATCCACTTCGCCAAGTAATGTGTCACAAGGAGAGAGATCTAAAGATCCTAACCCCGAAGAAGGAAGAGAGCGTGTGTCTGGATTTTCTACCTCGAGTAGAGATTCTTCTACCCACATCATTAATAGTGCTCAGAAGCTGGTAGCAAATGATCCTCAACCATGCTTCAAACAAGCATCCACTCAAGTGCAGGTAATTCAAATATCAAACACTTCGGAGCATGTAGTTCATGAAGGGATTTCCCAAAATCTCCCGAATAATCAGGAAGTGGATATTGAGTTTGTTTCTCCTCAAATCGAGGTCATTGGTAGGATTCAAGTAGGATCTCATGATGTCGAGAATAATGAGAATATTGATTTGAGCTCCAGGATTTTGTATGCTGAAATAGTGAATGATACTCCTTCATGGGTTGATTCAAAGTAAAGAAAAGGAAGAGAGTTGTCAAGCCAATTGACATTGATTTTGATGCCCTTTTCAAACTTTCGAATGATGCCATTCCTAAGAAGCCTAAGGTGCTTTCTCGAATAATGGTGGATAATGATGGAAACAAATTTGTAGACCTTGCCATTCCACAAGTGGATAAAGAGCGCGATGTTATGACACCTACCGACTATGAAGTTTCCAGACTTGGACTTGGAAGATCTACATTAGAAAGTGACATGGTGATGGCTCGAGATTCAATTGATATCGTGCTAAAGAGACTTGAGAAATACAAGTCTCAAAACTCTCAGCTCAAGGCCAAAAAGAATCAATTGGTGGAATATGTTCAACATTTGATAAATCCCATATCATCCACCTTCCCAGTACCTGATGCAGTGGCTGCCCCAAATGAAGATACTCTCAATTTGTCAAAGGAAATAAACACATTGGGCCATGTCACTAAAACTTGGCTTTTAGAGATTCTTGTTTTAGGCCGAGGGCGATCAAGACCATGGTTAAGCTTCATGAAGATGTCAGTGCGTATCTTGATCCAATTCTTTCTTTCAAAGAAACTTTTGTTTCTACTATATCAAATTTGGATGAGATATTGCCCAGTTTATAGGAGATGACAAGTATGGAATCTTCAGTTTTAGCTATTGAAGGAATTCTCAAATTTGAACATCGAGGGACACGTTTTCTTTGGTGTCTGCATCTCAAATCAAGAAAAACACTTCTCGAGGATTCTATGATCCATTATGAAAGCATGTGCAATGAAGCCTTCACTTCACTCTCCTTGATTCAGGAATTCATGGTTGAGATTCCTTGTAACCTCGTAAATGAGCATAATCAAAGGTGTTCATCGGAGCAAGTGGAAGAACAATTTTCACAATTGTTTAAGGACATGTACACTCCCGCCAACAATTTCTCATCAATTTCCATGGAGCGGTGCATCAAATTAAAGAACTTATTTGAGAATGCTCAATCCAAAATTGTTAATTTAAATGATATGCCAAGTAGAATTCTTGAATTGCAGGTATTTTGTGAGGCTATTCTTCAACCAAGTGAACCTCCAGAAGAAGAAAAGATGTTTGAAACTTTAGGAAGGTTTAGATCCTTTCAACTGGCAAAAACGGCAGATCCTAATTTCACCGGTGGTTCAGGGAGTTGATTTTCTTGGTATCTAACGAAGTGGGAGAGTCCATTTCTCATACGCTTGAGATAGGCGGACCCCATTTCAATGGATAAGGCATTGGTTATTATTGTATATTTTAAAAGGTGTTGTTATTTGTTTTCGGAAATAATGGATATTTTAAGTAATTTCTATTTTTGGGTTGTCTTTAATAAAGTTGTTGAAAAAGTCAAAGGTCACTTAAGTGCCTTATTTAATGATCATGTAAAACCCTAACTACTTTGTAACCAACTTTTGGGTTATAAAAGGAAGTGAGGGGCTCATTTGTAAAGGGTGACTTTGAGAGAGGAGAAGAAAATACTTTTGTGCAAGCTTTGTTTCAGGAAGAAACTTTGTGTTCTTTTGTGAAAAACATTTTGGAGTTAATGAAATACGAACTTTGTGTCTCATTCATTGTCTCTTGTAACATTTGATGTTCTTATGTTCATTAGATGTTAGGTGTTTTAATCTTGCATGCAAATATTATCTTTGATCTTATTGTCAACGTTATTAATCGGTTGTTCTAGTTCACAATGATCAAGCTCTGATTATCTACTTGCTCATGTGTGTTCCCTTTTACACGTTCTTGTTTGGCTAACTCAAACTCCATTTTATTTGTGTTAGTTATTCATCTTTCTTCTTCATGCAATATTAGGCTCTGTGTTTACCTAACTCTTGCATGTTCTTTCAGTTCATTCCATTCCACTCTTTCCTTCATTCCATTCCATCTCCTTCATTCACTTTTCTTTCCATTGATGTTCCAAAACACCCCCCACATACATTTTGAATGTACATATGTAAATACAGTTTTGGTTTTCAATAAAGGCAACCTCACCTTCATTGAGGAGGGACTTCATTCCCACACTATTGCATGTCATTTGCATGCGTGTAAATCCATATGCTAATAGGAATAAATTAAAAAAAAGTTAGGGGAATAGATTCAATATCATCGGGATCGGTGAGATAGTCATATGGAGAGGAGGGAGGTGAATCAACATCATGGGAGAGGATGCGATTAGTCATATGGGAGAGTATGTGTAGGCAAAGGAGGGGGATTTTGTATCTAAGGAATCTAAATGGTTTGTGGGCTTCTTTGAAGACATGGTCGTGGTGACCTTGTATGCTTTACCAAACCCCTGGTGGGAGGTATATTTGGAGGGTTTACTAAGGAATCTAAAGAAGCTTTGGTGTGGGATATATTTGACAAAGTCATTGGGTAGACCAAATGGGTTTGGAGAAAAGAGGGTCAATTGAGATGATTATGCCAACATTTGATTAATATATAGGGGCCTTATCAGGGTGGTCGAGGCGGTTGGGAGAAGGAAGAGAATTAAGAGCGAGGAGTTGATATTATCCTAAGGAAAGGTGTTACATCATAGCATCGACATATCCATCTTTGGGCAATGTAGATATTTGCACAAAAGAACGAGTGGATGTGCCGGAGAAGGGTTAGATTCGGGACAAGCACGTCTTTAGGTCGATAGGTCATATGACATGTCTTGAAAGGAGGAGCATCGGCGGGGAGAGTACAAATGGTCCCTTCATGTTCATATTTAATATAGTGATGGAGGGTAGATGAGACACAATGCATGGCACAAATCCAAGGATGTCCAAGCAGAAGATTATACTAAAATTCTCCTTCTATAATGTAGAAGAGCTCATGGAGGAGTTTATGGCCAACACGAATGGGAAGGACAATTATACCCAATGGGGGTTACATCATCATTAAAATCATGGAGGACGATAGGCTATTTAGCGATAATGGTGTTAGGTAGTTTCATTGGTTGAACATGCGAGAAGAAATTATATTGATACTAGCACCATTATCAATCATAGTCTGTTGGATGCACGTGTCGTTGATGCGGACCGTGATGAAGAGAGGAAGATCGTGTTCTTCTAGTGGCATAGTGGAGATTTCCAAGTCCTCAAAGGACATGGTGGTGAATGCTTTGAGAGCATCAACTAGAGCCGCGAGGGGTTGAGGCTCATTAGATGATACCAGAATCCATTGTAGAGATTCAATAAGATCCTGTTTATGGTTAGGAGATCTTTGGATAATATCATAAAGTGACATTTTAACCGAGGCCTGGTGAAGTTGTTTGACAATGATCTGTTCAATGGAAGTGGGATTAGGAGTGGCCAAAACAAATACCTTGGCCTTAGAGGAAGATGGAGGGGTTGATAGGGGATGAATGGTGGGAGCAACGATGACAACTTTAGGTTGTGATGGGGGTGTGGATGAGGTAATATTCCTAGGAGGGATAACAAAAAAGGTCTTTGGCTTAGGTTGTGTGGTGGAGTTAGGGTTATGTGGTCCAGAATGGGTGGTTATCCAAACAACGTTGATCAAAAGAGGGGGACCATCCCTAGGAACATCCTCTTTTGGTGGTGGGTTGGTGATGTCCTTGGATGTATCTTCTATTGGTGGTGGCATGTTGGCAAGAGTCCTCGATGAAAGGGGTGGCTTAGATGTTTTGGAAGATGCATGTTGGGGTGAGGGAGCTGATTGGGTTAGTGGAAGAGTTGGTTCTCCCTCATCAAGGAGATCATTCTCATTGATAAGGTTGTGTATGATGGTTTGAAGGGCTCTACAATGTTCAATGTCATGCCCTGGTGCACAGTGGTATGCACAAATAAGGTTAGAGTCAAACCATGAGGGTCTTGGTGCACTTGGTTCAAAGGGTTTAATTAGTGGTAGGGTGATTTCCGAGGCTGGAGCAATTGGTAAAACATTGTAGTATAATATCCCAAGGGAATAGGTGATGATGTGGCTATAGGTGAAGGGTTTTGTGATGAATTTAATGATGGTTTGACATGAGGTGGTGTGATGGGAGCCTTTGATATTGTCTTAGATTTAGAAGAGGATGGGGTCGATTGTGTTT
This sequence comes from Taxus wallichiana var. yunnanensis, assembly GCA_018340775.1. Lineage (NCBI taxonomy): Eukaryota > Viridiplantae > Streptophyta > Pinopsida > Cupressales > Taxaceae > Taxus > Taxus wallichiana. Next base: position 153,211,631 of record CM031234.1, on the reverse strand, counting down.
GTTTTGGAATATTGGTTGATGATGTGGACGACCTAGACTCAGTTTTGGGAGGTGGTTTAGAAAGAGGTCATCGTTGTGTTGTTTTATTAGTGGCGAAGGTTTTCAATGAAGGGGATGATCCCAAAATAGAAGAAGATGATGAAGGGAGTGGTCCCAAAATAGAAGAATATGATGAAGGGAGGGGTCCCAAAATAGAAGATGATGATGTGGCTTTAGGAGGATTGGTCTTAGGGGAAGGAAGCTCTACCTTTTTGTGAGGATGTGAAAGAGGACATTGAGGAAATTTACCAAGGGGTATAGATCTTGTTTGTGAAGAGGCACCCTTGGAAAGAATGACAAAAATCTTTATTGACCAGAGTGAGGATGGTATTGTGGTTGATATAGGTGGAGGGAGTAGTCTTTACATGATGATGTCAAAAGGAAGTGAAGATTGGTTTGATGTGAAGGCGTTTGATTGTGTAGAAGAGATGGGAGGATCACTTGAAGTTATTGCAAGTTGAAGTGATTTCCAAAATTCTTCAAGTGATGAAAGTGATGTAGAAGAAGAAGGTGATGTAGATGTGGTCATAATAGTTGATGTAGTGGGTGTGGGTAAGAGTGCGGAAAGAGGAACTAGGACTGATGCTAAGGATGGTACAATGGGTAAAGGTGGAATGGATGTGGATAAGGTAGTCAAACCTAACGAAGTGGATGTGAAAAGTGATGAAGTAGGAGTGATAGATAAAGGATTCGATATAGGTGTTGGATCAATGGTGGGTGTAGAATGAGATGGGGATGGTTGTTTTATAAATGATTCAAGGGGCATCATTGATATACTTGTGAATGGGGAAGATGTGACATGTGTGGAAGTAGGTATGGGTGTGGGAATAGATGCTTTGAGATAGATGTAGGTATGATTGGTGTGGGTATGAATAAGTGTTGATGAACTTGTGGATGTAAGGAAAATGTCTAGGGAGGTAGATGTAATGGTTAATGAAGGTAATGAATCTTTGGATGAGATAGGATCTTGATCAATAGTGTGCAGAGTGTTTATGGTATGAGCGTTAGGTGCTTGGGATGTAGAAGAAGTGGTGGCTTGACTTGTTGGTGCATGGTTAGGGAATGGTTGTTTAAAGATGTCAAGTGGTTGGTTAGGGGATGCATTAGGATTGTCCACTTGAAGATCACCATGATCGATGAGTCTTTGGACTAGATCTTTGAAGGTTTGACACCTCTCTATATCGTGTCCTTGGACTTGGTGATATTTACAAGTAATGATCTTCATGATACCACACAAGTTTTGGTCTTGATTCATCAAGTGGCTGGATAGGAGGAAGATTGATAAGGTTAACCACCATCATTTTTTCAAATATTGAACTATACGATTCTCTAAGGGGATTATAGTTGGGTGTTAGTCTAGGGGCTCTTTGTTGAGGCCACACATTAGAAGTAGGTGGGGAAGATGATTTAATGATCATAGCATTGGTCGTTACCTTTGATTTTTCATTTTGCATGGAGGACTTGGTAAATTCATGTTTAGGTTTATTTGATTTTAATTTTAAATGACCTTGCTCAAGGGCACATGTTTCAAGTTTGTGAGCCATGGTGAAGGCTTCGTCAAAGGTTTGAAACGATTGGATTTGTAAAGTAGAAGATATATGCTTCGCACACGAACGTGAGAAGAGCTCGATGAGATCAGTTTGCGAAAGAGGGAAGGATAACTAGTTTATAATGCCATGCCAATGTGTGAAAAAATCTATGATGGATTCGTCCTCAAACTACCAAATGGCATATAGATCATTGATAGTTATTTTGCGCGCGATGTTAATCGAAAAGTGTTCTAAAAATAGTTGCACGAGTTGGGCGAATGAGAATATAGAATATTGTGGGATACTATTGTACCAGTCTAATGCGGGACCAGATCAAAGACATGGGGAAGGTGTGAAGCATTAAGTCCTAATCATGTGTAATAAGGTAGCACACATGTCTAAATGCACGAAGATGTTGTTGTGGATCCTCTTTGTTGTTAAACTTGATGAATTTTGGAAATTCCCAGTGTAAAGGATACGATTTAATTGGTACAGATGGGTGAATAGGCTCGTTACAAATTTTTTCATATGATAATGAAGATTTGGATACTAAAGTAGTAACTTCAAGGTTGGTTATCCTATTCACAAGAGCATGCATGGATCATTCGAAAGAGTCTGTTGGGGGAGGAGAGGTGGTGGTTGCATGTAAGAAGTGGCCAGATGAGTTTGTTGGTGGATTTTTAGATGCATGGGTGTTTGAGAAATTTGATAGGGGTGAGTGTGAATCATGGGTTGTGATTGAAGGGGTGGTTGTTGAAATAATTATTGTTGAGAAATGGGGACATGGTATGATTGTTGGGACTGGGTTGGTTGTTGCGGAAATTGTTGAGTGGGGATGTGGGCGTAGATAGGTTGATGGAATGGGTGAGACACTAAATAATGCAAGGACCCATAAAAAGGGGTTGGGAAGCAATGACATGCACATGTGATGTGAGAGGAACCTACTATTTGGATAGGGGATGTGATGTGTGGGCATGTTGGATGGGGGAACTAGTGATAATTATGGCCGAAGAGGTGATAGGAATGGTAGTTACAATAGTTGTATTGATTGGAGGGAGATTGGGGGAATAGGTGTGACTAACTGAGTAGTTTGGTGGGATGGTGGATTGGTAGAAGATGAAGCAAGGTCATGTTGGGATGTAAGAAGTTTGTTTACGATAAGTTGGGTGTTTTGAGATTGGTCTGATAAGAGTAAATCTGCTGAAGTGGTGGACCATCTGGAGGAATCTGAGTGGATTTTCTAAGGAGATAGTCTTGGAGAGCCACTAGATTGGCATCAAGAATTTTTGGAACTCTACATCGTCGTGAGGGATGATAGGAAGACCAAAAGGCTCCAATCTAATGAGATGGTGGGGTGGCTAGCCTAGATGGGATAGATTGATGGTATAAGAAATAATTGGTCTCATCTAAGGTCAAAGTGTGAACAAGGGGTCCTTGGTGAGAAACATTGATGAGGGGTTGAGTGCCCATGAAAGAGGTAATCAAGGGCATGGATAAGTCGAGTTTTGTCGTTGATGTTTGTTGGGATGAAGAACTATTTGAAGAAAATTTGTGTTCCATTTTCTTAGCGGTTGAATGAGTAATTACGAGCATGAAACAAAAACAAATTTTACACTAACTAAACCAATCAAGTTAGGAAAATGGTTTTTTTAATTTTTGTTTTAATTTAGAAAATGTGAAAAAAAAACAAAGGGATGGATAACTAGGTACCTAGGAAAGGCAGTCTATGTTTGGTTTCAGGTAAGTTGTGGTTGGGAAATGTCTGCAATGTTTCTGTTGGGTGATCAAATCCCATTCAAAGTGAACCAGGTGAAAGGAATGTTTCGATGTGTTAATTGGTTTGTGAAGTTTTAGGTTGTGTGATAAGATATGTGAGATGCAGAGTATTAAACCCCTATTTAAACTATGTGAGCAAGTAGGATGCAGAAGAGAAAAGTTATTTGTTAACCCAAATCCAAATGTTATCTTTCGATGAGGACACACACAGGAAAAGGGAGTTGCGATGCAAAAGGAGAAAATAGAGAAAATGAGGAATACTTGTATAGCACTTTTCCTTTTATCTGGTAGTAAGTTGAGGCAAGCAAAGAGTAGGCTCCAAGCAATCTTGTCACAAGCAAGCCATCAATGTAGACTATCTACACAGTTAGCGCAACAAAAATACTAGAGAGAATATGGAGCTATCAATGTGAGTATGTTGATTAAAAAAACAACAAACTACTATGCGGTCAATGATCTTGCAAAAGGGGTTAGTAGTTCTCTACGATAACAAAAAGACAATGATGTAGGATACCACAGTCACGTTTTTGATTCTCAAGATCGCTTTTGATAAGTGCAAGAGAAGAGCATACAGGCAACGGGTTGCGATTAACTTCTCAAAAAAAGAAAAAGAAAATGATAAGAGCCTATAGATGAAAGGCACCAAAAAGGGGGTTAGATGACAACGTGAGTAAATAATAGTGACATCTTTTAAAGCGATTTGTGGTATCAAGAAACGACGAAAGACTCTAAAGAAGCACCAATCATGATGAGCGGTATTGCTGGAGATCTCGGTGGAAGGTATTAGAGTTGTTTAAATGTTATAAAAACTATGTCTTTGACATCGAAATGAGGTGGGTGCAATCGCAAATTGGTCACTTACAAAAGAAAACAAAACAATTATTAGTGAGCATGATTATAAAAAGTATGTTAAATACAATTAAAAGATCTAATGTTTGTGAAAGAAGGTCCTATGAAGAAAAATAAAAATGATTAAACTAAAATAAAAATTGTAGTCCAACGTTTGAATGCAACGATATTAAACAAGTTGTGAAAGCTAAACGATAGACAAGAAAATAATATAAGGAAAGCAAACGCGTTAAGGGAATGGAAATGACAAACTAGTGGTTATAAATTAAGAAAACAATGAAAGCAAAGACTAAAGCTAAAGAAATGAATAGCGACAATAGGGAATGATATACGATATAAATGATAAACTATACACATTATAGACCAATGAAATGATGTATGATATATACGAGAGGTGATAGAAATGTGAGACTCATATAGACAACACAAATAATGCATGATATAAATAATGTAAACTAATATATAGACTAATATAGACTAATGAAAAGGCTAGACTGATATAGATGAAAGAAACGAATTACGAGATAAATGCAAGACCATCTAAATGTGAGACTATTATAGACAAAATAAATGATGTAGACTAACGTTGACATATTGAGACTAATATAATTGCTAGACAAACATAGATCGAGGAAATGATAGAAATGCAAGACCATATGAATGCAAGACTGCGGAATAGTAGAAATCGAAGACTAAAAACAATGTACTCAAAATTCAGTGATGAAATTCAAATAATTTGGTAAATGGGTTGGTTGGTCGATCTGTGGTGGGACATGGGTTAGTTTGGCGATTGTAATTGTAAATGGGTGGTTAGTCAATGTGTAGTGGAAATGGGTCGATTGGTCGATGTGATGGCCAACTATGAAGTGGATTGCACCTAGGTGGATATGATCAAAAATGTTGGCCCAAGGAATTATAGCGGTGGGGTGGGGTGGCCAGAGGTGTGTGGGAGGTGTATGGAAGAGGTGGTAAGATACGAGTGTACACAAAGTCGGGGCGCGTGTCGGGAGCGATGGAAAGGTTGAGGGGCCATATGGGGTTAGAGGTGAGTGGAAGTGGAGAGTTAAGGGGATGACTTTGCTTAGGACCCATGAAACGGGGTGTGAGATGGAATGGATTCACTTGTGAGTGGTAGAGGACGTGGGGAAAGTCCGGGAAGTCGGAAATGGGCATGGAGCGAGGGATGGTCAAGTGGCCATGCGAATTAGGTAAGGGTGTGGTGTCAAGTTGAGTAGAGCTAGGCTGGGTCGGTGAGGATGGAAGGGGAGTTGGGTGGAAGTTGAGTTGGTCGGGACCGAGTTAAGGATCGGGGACGGGGGGAGAGAGATGTCGAGAACAAAGATAAGGGGAGTAAGAGATCGAGGAGTTGGAGATGGGAGCTCGGGAGAGGAGGGTGGTGGTGGGTGAGTGTAGTCAAGTCGGGTAGTGGGTGGGAAAGGTGGGAGCTTGGGTAGGGAAGGGAGGTTGTGTCGAGTCGGTGGAAGGGTGATGAGGTAGCTTGGCTGAGTTGGTTGAGTTGGGGGAGAGAAGGGATTAGGGGTAAGTTTAGATAAAAGTTTAGTTTTAGTTTTTTTATAAAAAAATTATTTATTTATATAAAAATAACTATATTTTTGATAATAATAAAATAAAGATTTATACTAATTACAAATCACAAAGATGACAAAATGAATTACCATAGACCACAATATGCAAACAATAGACTACATTGATTTTAAAAACGACAAACTAAATTACAAAACCACAAAATGACAAGAATAGTGCCACCTCCGAACGACACCAAAACCCTACAAACAAGTGTTAATAAAATGATGAAAACATTAGGAGTCCATGACAAAGCAAGCAACGTATCCACCGCTACCATGACTTGCACAAACACCCTAAGACAACACAGAGAAACAATACTTCCCACAACGTCAACGTTAAACACAACATACCATATGAAATGAAAATGAAACTACAACAAAAAACACTAACGGAAAATGATAGATAAAGCAACAAGTTGCAAAACTACTGATAATAACTCGCGGGAAGGTCCCACCAGTGCATGCTAGAATGTTGATTGAGTTTTCTTCATCCCTGTCCATATTAGTGAGCTAGATAACAAAGAAAATCAAGCAACCTCAAAGATGCGGGGTTTAAGGTACCCGTAGAGTTGATGGATGTAAATGGATGGGCGCAAAGTGAATGTCCTCGTTGCGAGCTAGATAGACCTGCAAAACAGAGGCAACTAAGAGGAAAATGGATTAGATGGTATATGTGGGGCTGCCCAATGAAGTCGGTTCCAAGAAGCACGAGCTTCCTTATGTGGATGTCAACCCCGTTTGATAAGATAAAATGATATAAATGAAAGATAGATAGATAACATGTATAAAATTATAAATAACGAACACAAAACGCGATATACGAGGAGCTACTAATCTAATCAAAGTAAATGTAAAGCAAACCAAACTAAGAGAACCACAAGGGCATGAGGATGGTATTATGGTGATACAAGTGGCATCACAAGGGCACGAGGATGGTATTATGGTGATACAAGTCGCATCACAAGGGCACTATGATGATACTATGATAAGCGAGGGCTATAATGTCGATGTTTTCTATCACTTTTGACTTATTCGAAAGAGCGGGGGAAGGCACGTATTTATAGCCTAGATATGAGGTTAATTTAGGGGTTATCAGGTAATCGGGGTTTAACAAACTTACCCTGATTAGATGAGTGGGGGATGATTTGAGTGATTAGGTGAAATAATGGATTTGATATGGATTATTTTGCATTATTTAAATTATGAGTGGGGTTCATGATTTGAATGATTTTGGAGTATTTAATTATTAGGTGGGGTGATATGACTTAATTTGGAATATTTATATATTAGCATATAACGAGGTTTAGGTATTTTAAAGGGGATCAATTAACCAATTAAGATTGATTACTGGAATTTGTATTTTTGGTGGGAAATGGGATTTATTCAAATTTAGGGGAAAGGGATTTGAATGGGTAAGCCTAATGAAGGAGAGAAAAAGCGGTGTGAAGGGGAGGAATGATACCAAAAATTGGTGTCTATAGGTCTATGAGGTCGGACCTAGGCAATCCAAAATTTGTTTCAGAGTATGATTCTATTCCATAAGATGCAGTTTTAGCATATTTTGGAATGAAGCACATCCCACAGAGGCAAGTAGTTATGATCAATCTTACCCAGAGAAGAGCAATTACACACTCCCTGTTGAGGAGATAACTCATATAAACCAATTTATAATGAAAACATGAAACAAACATATACTACATGGGCAGTTATAGCTGAAAATATGGGTTTTAGTGGTGGTGGTTTGAGTTCAATAGGACAAGGCATTTGGTTGCCACCAAAGGTACATCCCAAATGAGGTTTTGATAGGTTAGGCCTTGGAGATTTGGAGAAAGGACCATTACATAAAAGAAGTGGTAGTCCAATGCATTTTTATCTGGAATTAAATCCTAAGTATACCTTTCAGCCACAGGTTGAAAAGTCAATATGAAGAGTTAGCAGTGAATATTATTGTTGTTATTATTGGTGGTTGTAGTGATGGTATTAGTAGTGTTTAGGACGTTCCACACCAATATAATATTCTAAAGAGGTTAATACAGACATACTCCTACTCGCCAACAAGGACCTGAGAAGAAGGCAAAAGACATATAGATACGCTTAATCTTGTGTAGCGTAATGTTTCCTTAAGCCAATTAATTAAATAAGGTGGTGCCACCCCTCAACAAATTACTAATCCACAAGGAAACTCCCTAAAAATTCAATTACTCATTCTCCATTCAAGCAATTTATTCATCCAAACACCTCAGGTTTTGATTACCAAGTTGAGTTTTCCCACAAATTAGAAAGAGATAAAGTAACAAGAAGCAAATGTTACATGCTAGTGTAACTTTAGATCCTTCCACAATTAAGGTATTGCCTACATATATACTAGACACAGATGCCATAGAATACATGTATGTTATTCCTAAAGTTGAAAAACCGAAGGATCAATTAGTTTACAATGACTACGATGTAACCACCATTCAAATGGAGTTTACCAAAATGAAACATTATGACAAAATAAATGTATCAAAAAGGAACAATGATGTGGTATACACAAAATTTCTAAAGGCAAACAGAGAGAACAATAAGTTGAATAATAAAATTCAAAAGTTAGAGGCAGACCTAGAAAATGAGAAATCAAACATAAAAGTGGCAGTTAATAAGATTGGTGAGTTGGAAAAGAGGATAAATCATCTTCCTCTATGATCGCACTCATTGCAAATGAACATGCACAGTAAAAACCGGAAGAAGTGAAGAAAATGTTACAAGAAACAAAAAGTAAGTATAATAGATTACAACAAAAGCTGGGAGAATCGCAAGAGGTTCTTAAGGCAGAGAAAGAAAAGGCCAAAAATGGGAACATAGCCTAGAGGAAGAGAGAAAAATCAAGGACATATTACAGAAGGAAGAGAGAAAAAAAAATGAAATATTGCAAAAGGAGTTGGCGAAAGCACAAAAGAAAATACAATCTTCCAACACCAAACTATTTGAATTTAGAAAAATGCAAGTGATTAATATGATGGATAACGTTTGGGGGAAATAAACCAAAAAATTGATGATTTGATTAGATTGTTTGAATTCATGGATGATCTGCAAGGAATCTCTTATAAGCTCTACAAATACATAACAAATATCTTAAAAGTGATGGCTTCAAGAGAGGATACATAAAGGAAAATTTTAGAAGTTATCTACAAATTCAGTGACACATAACTAGCATCTAGAGAAATTCAAAACCAGATCGATGCCTCAATAAAGGCATCGTCTATCATTTGGAAGTGTGTAATTCTAGGCAAAGCACATGAATTGTTGAATAAGTGTAAAAGAATGTTTTGGGATCTACATGGAAAGGTATAGGATTTCAAAAAAAAAAATTGTCAATACCTTTTGACAAAACACACCATTCATTAAGAAGGATGCATTCCAAAAGAACATGAAAGAAAAATGATGCAAGAGAAGAACTGAATTCCTAAGAAGGTAGATGCGATAATTTTTTGGATTTGTTAAACCTTTAATAACCTTGTCAAGAAGTTTGTATACAATAGTAAAGGGAATCTCCACTATCGGTTATGAATTGCTAACAAAGTTACATGTCATTCACTCTAATTTACAACAAATTGTAATTCCAACAAATGAAGAGTGGAACATGTTGTAGAAGATAAGGTAATTAAGAGTAATTTAATTTTGAAAATTGTTCCATTTGTTGCACTTTTCAAAAAAATTCATATAAGGCATGTCTCAAACAAGTTGAATGAGGAATAGTGTTATTTTTCATTTCAATACATAGTGGTTCGCAAAACCGACAAACCTTTTATGATAATGTTTTGTAAGTGTATGAGAAACATAAGTGTTTTTAAACAATATATTTCTATTGTGAAGACTACAAATTAATGCTATGTATTTCGAGTTTCATTCCAAAGACTACAAATTGACACTTTGTGTATTTAAAAATACGAGATAATGAAAAAGATATTATCGAGAATAATGTATTGAATATTTCAATATATATTATATTAACATCTATATTACATACCCACGAATGGAAGCTTCCCATGTATTGATGGTGGATAATCTCTATCATTTGCTTGACCAATTCTTTGACTCTCACTTTGTTGAGAGTCAAATGATGTAATAATAGGGTTGTCTATTGTATTTTTGGCATTATTATTAGCCACTCTCCTTTCATTAATCGACTTCCATATTTTCAAATCCTTGTCATAGGGAAAGTTATTCACTTTGTACTGTGATGTGTAAATTCTCAAACATTTTTCCAATTTTTTGTCAAGATTGATTCGTAATTTTGACTATATAAAGTTTAAGGAACTGTAAATTCTCTCATCTTCAACTGAACCCAAAATCATTTTTTGACATATCTTAACCAATGAGAAAAACTCAGACATGGTTTCCTACATAATAGTACTTAAGCCGAAAAAAATTATGTAGTCGGCTTATTGCTCCACACTCTAAGGGATTATCCAAACATATGAATCACTCAATCATTTTAGATGTGAATTCATGGGATTAATCAATCAAATTGTCCTTGTTTAAAATACCTAGAATATTTGTTCCATTGATATTAATAGGCTTACAAAAATGTTGAATCAATGTAGTCAATCTCTTGTGGTAGTCTTCCTACAAATATCTTTCATTTTGGACACTATTCTAATAGGTGGGATTTACTAAAGCCATTGCTTCAAGTAAAGCATCCCTACTAAAATGTTCCCTTATTTCTTCTAGTAGGGAAACTGCAATTTCTCTTAACCTTACCCTTGTTGATGATACAATGTTATCAAAGAGCATCCCTGTGACATTTACCTTCTCAACCTTATCGGATATTATTTGAAACAAGTGCATTGGTATCTCATATCCACATATAGAACAACATACTTCTCCAAAAAATTTAAACCTCATAAAGCTACTTGCATTTCCAATATTTATCAAATTATTCCAACCATAAAACTTTGGACCTGAAAAATCAATCTCATTGATAAACAAATATTCTATTACTAAACAAACACGTTTCCTCAAACTAGAAAAATCAGCAATATACATAGTTCTTTTTTGGGCTTGTTTAATTAAATGATGCATTTCATCCAACATGGGAAGGAGACCACAAAACATCATAAATGTCTCTAAATCAATCAAATAATGTATCAAATCTTGAGCCTTGTCCACTTCCATGTGATTTTGTTATATTTCTCCCAATAAGGATTGATACTCATCGTACACCCTACGAACCAATTGATATAATGAGATCCACCTAGTGTCGACATCTTTTAATAGTTTATGCCCATTTTTCAGTCCTTCAAATATTTTTAATTACATTAACCTTTTAGGACTACAACAAAATAAACATACACCTCTCAAATAAGTTCTTTAACTTTTACTCCAGTTTAAAATTGATTACTATTTTGCATGCTAGATTCATTCTATAAGCCATACAATGAATGAAAATCATATAAGAAATGAGATGTTTGGATTCTTACACATAGAACATTATGATGACCTTGCATTACAGATGCCCCATCTTCCCCAACACATACCATCTTTGATGCAATTGTAGAATCATCCATGCCACCAATCTCCTTCAAACTTCTTATCACCAATTCACAAAGGTTTTCAACATTGGAGTTCTCTCTCATCTTGTGAATAGAAAGTAAGTGAGGCTATCTCACATGATTCTCAATAGTATAAACATGCATACAAACCCAAACAATATTATCTATTGTTGTAACCTCATCAATAGACAAAGACACATATCATGCAGACTTAAGTTTCTCTTTCAAGTCTTCTTTCTCAACCATAGTTATGCATTTTACCCAATCCCAACCACTACTTTTAGACTAGTGAGAATGAGGAAAGTGTGGGACACAAGGAAAATACAACATCTTATTTTGTTCAAGAAAATATGTTATAGGATGAACTCTTTTCACAATGTGAAAAATTGTAGCTAGTTGAACAGTTATACCTAAAAGACTATTCTGAATGACATTGTTAAATTGAGAGATAATTGCCCATCCATTATTTGTAACTATTCTTTCAGTTATATTGTGATCCTAAATTATTTTTCATACTTAATATGTAAACAATCATCTGCAGCTTTTCATCCTGGGAACATTCTTCGCAACTATGTCTACAGTTTTGCTTTTCATATATCTTTCCTATGTGATAATAGTATCCAATTTAAGTTGCATTATCTTATCCCAACCCTTATTCTAGCTATAGATTTTACATTTACATTCTTTAGGAGGTTAAACTTTATTTTCATTTTTAATAGGTTCAATCAATGGAAACTTAGAAACCCACTTTAACTTAAAACTCCTTCCCAAGTCCCATTTTATTACCTTTCCCTTTCTTCTAGAAATAGGTGTCCCCTAAGTATTTTCCATGGTGGAATTTAAATTTTGTTGATTGCCAAAAGTTTCACCTCTAACATTCAATTGGGAAGGTGATGCCATCTTAGCACTTGAGTGGAAGTGTAAATCATCCAATGATGTAGTTACTCCATTCAATGGGATGTCCTTAAGGGGAGGCATTTCATTGCCATCATCATTAATAGCATCAAGCATCAAATTATCAATGAAGTCATTCTAAGTTTCATTTTAAATTCAATCATCATCCTCTGATTGTGTTGGTCTTGCTAGAGAATTATGGGATTCCTTAGATGGTTTCTCAAAATAAGACGTTATTTTTTGTAAGCTAGTACCAGGAGGTGTTGGAATTGCTTTTTTCTTGAGGTTTCCTTTTTAGTTGCCATTTTCCTGAATCTTGTAAGGACAATTTTTGAGTTTGCAAATGGGATGAAAATTGACTAAGGCATTGTAGTGTTGTGTGACATGGAAAAAAATGACACTTGTGATACCATAAAATCAAATATCGACATAAAAACTTACAAAAGCAAATAAAGCAATGCGACATGATACAAAATAGGTTTTAAATAGACTTACCTTCATTGAGTTCTTGTAGGATGTAAATTACAATGCAATAGCCGTAGGACCTTGATTTATTTGATTTTTGTTAAAAATTTGCAATATGCTGATTTGTTGAATCCTTTTCTACTACTTCATGAAATTTACAAATTGGGCAAATTGGAAAGATTAAAAACTTTTGAACTTTGCTTAGTGATTTTACAACCTAGATCTATGTATATATATGGTTAATTTAATCAAATTCCTTTTAAAAATACCAAAAATTTCGCGAATGAGACCAAAGGACCAAGAAGGTTCCATGGATTTCTTGGCGATCTAAGAATGTTTTAAAATCCCAACCCATTGATCTTGCGGTGATTCAATAAAAATATATGTTGGGATTGGAGATCCGTTGGATATCTGCATCGAACAAATTATTGTTTGTAGAATTTTTGGGTGAAACACGGTCCTTTGTCATGGTCGTAAAAATAGTCAAATTCATATTCCTAAATTCCTATTATTCACTGTTAAAATTTTCCCGGTGGTGTGATGAGCGTTGTAGTATGTATTAATACTACAAAGAGAGATCAAACCTCACATAATTCTCCCTCCCGATGAATGTGCAATAAATAATACATTGACAAGATCCTAATAAGGCCTCTAACACTTAACAATGATATTTGGTTTAAAATGTAACATGTGATAATGACTTATGATGCATGTGTAAGATGTATTTTGACTTGATAGTTTTTATATGCTTTCAGGAGTGATTTTTCAAGTAGTAGTACTTCTCTTGGTTTTTTTTTGTGATCCCTAGGTAGCCCAAAGATGTAAGAGATGATACCCTTTAAATGGAGAAGGCGATTATGATTTTTATATCTAGTTTGTGTGAAAGTTTTTCCCACTCAATTGACACTAAATCAATCGGGCTAACTTATGCATTTGGAAAATTTATTGTTCCACAAGTGGAGGGTGAAAACATTAACCTTAAGGTCAATTTTTTGGCCATTTTTGACCTTAATAGGTGAATTTATCCTCGGAAGCTTCAAATATTGTTTTGAAAATTGGATAAGGTAGTCATAATTCCAAATATGTGTTCTTGCATACATTAATATTTGCATCATATCCTCTTGAAATATCAAATTTGGATTTTTTTATGTTAAAACAAATGATCACATTTGAATCCCAATCATTGAATCTCACTCTCCACCTTTCAAATTTCTCAACTCCGCACTTTGCTATGTTGTTCAATCTAGAAACAATAATTTAAATCCAAAAATCATTCCCGAACTTTAGCATTTGCATCACTTTCTAGCTAGGAAAAATCAAACAGCTCGGTCCATAATGGACTACAATTCGCCAACCTATATAGGTCTTGCACCCTTCCTTTTGACAACTATTTTCCAATTTGAAAATCATTGTATGAGTCAGTTCATCTTCCTAGGTCGACCATAATGCGAATATCTAACCTATGGAATCCTATACAAGAAATTCAATTACACCTCATTACTCACTTGACACTCTTAGAAGATCCTATTAAAAATATCAACGTTAAAGCACTCGAGTCTCTCTAAATTATCCCAAACACAATTGAAAATTAATTCAAGTAGACACTATAATAGGTCCGAAAAACTCAACCAGATCAAAGATTCTAGCTTCCTTCGTTATCAAGCATTCAAAGAGAAATTATCCATGTCTTAGCAAGCTCAAAGTCACTCCAAGCATTATTAAATGATTAAGTTTCCATTCTACTTGCATGCATATAGATATCGCATGTTAAGTGCATAACTACATGTGGTTTAAGGCCTGTTTGGAGTAAAGCACCTGATATAGGCGGTGCATGAATTGCACTTCAACCCAAATACTAAGCTTTTTACTGGCGTCTCCCACCCATGGTTAGGGTTTGAGTTTTGATCACATTATTAAGATGATTTCACAAATGGGTGACACTTAGGTTTTCAGAGCGAAGGTCATTAGAGTCACTCGTATCTACATAGAAAGTTGCATGGCCCCATCATGCATGCATATAATATTTTATAAAAGAATTCAAAACCATACATCATAAGGTCAAGATCGGACAATAGTTATATAGTTATAAATTCCTAGACAAGATTAGTTTTTAGTACAAGTGCAAAAGACAAAGCATTTCTAGATTTAGAAAAAAATTCACCTAGTCTCGCATGGTCAACTTCTTCTTATACCATTCTTTGTATTTTCAGAAATCATCTTATAATTTTAGCATTGTTTCAAGAATTTATGTGTTATTTTGAATGCATGTGGTTAATGTTTATTAATTAATTCAGAGGAATCCCTATAACTAATCCTTACATCCTTATATTATATAATAACACTATTTTATATTTTTAGGGTGCAAATAGTTATGTATATAGTAAAGAGGTATTTTACAAGTCAAAGATGAGTAACCATTGTGACCTAGTGGTTATGGAGTGCTACATTGAGCAAGATGCATGTAGGAATACGTCAAAAAAATGTACACATAGGAATGGGCCGAGGTAAATGTCAAACATAATTACCAAGTGTCATTGGTTCAAAGTAAGGGTACTACAAAATTCTTAAGGTTACTTTTGGAGGAGAGGTCCTAGGTTGGGGCCTATAGCAAAGGGAAAATATATTATCATTCTTACTAAAACTCATCAAAATGATGGTTGCAAAGTCCCAAATTTTGAAGGGTATAAGAAAATATTAATTTAGAATGAAAGGGCTGAAATTGGTAAAATCCATGGAGGAATAATGGTGCTAATCAAACAAACATGGTGTGGAATTATAAAAGTTGAACAAAAGGACCCAAAAAAACAATATGTATATGGATGAAAACAACCAAAAATGAGTTAACAATTAATCTCAACACATGTTACTTCTCATCGATAGGCTTGAAATCATATAAGAAAAGGAAATTAGATTGTGAAGACCCCACATGTCATTAAAAAGTGACATTTTAGTATTTAGCACCATGGGGAAAGTCTTAATAATATGAGACTTCAATGAGAGGGAAAAAACATCAAGGCTCTTAGTTTAGGAAATGAGTGCAAAGTGAAAAACAATCCCTCGTGCCTAAAAGAAGAAGACCAACTTTCGAAAAGGACATCGCAACACAAAAATGGAGGCATCTCACACTACAAAGAAAAAAATTGACACTATGTAAATTGCATGATATGGTTATATGAAATGGCAAAAAAACATGGTCAAATCACGGAAACATCACATGTAAAAATTACAACAGAGACAAAGTGTGGTGGCCTATGTTATTTGTTCCCATAGCTCTATATCAAGAGTGATGAGCTATAAGTTGGGGAATTCCTTATAGAGCTGAAATCAATTCATAATCCAATATATGTAAACTTGGACATGGACACAAACAATTAACAAAGAGAACAAGCCCAACATAATCAAAAGAAGATAACTCTTTTGGGTAAAAATCCTCATGACTTCAAAAAATTATGAACTCTTCAAAGTAGCCCTTAAAATTATTTTTAGGAAGAAAAGAGCATTACACCATATACAACAAGTTACCATGTAAATAACACTATGTTGATTCCCTTAATTCATAGAGCTTAAGTGCATGCAAAATATCTATGTCTAAGAGAGGAAATATAAGTAATTTTATGACAAATCCATGGTACGATGAAGACTGCAAGGTGGAAAAGTGAACTTTGAGACAACTGGGATGAACAAAGAGAATAAGAAGACTTATGAAAAATTGAAACAGGATAAAAAATACATAAAAACAAGAGAAAAGAGCTAATTTCCCTTGAAAACACAATCCGTAAGGTTTTGGAGGGAACTACAGACAAAAGAAGGCAAACAATAAATAATATCACCGATGCCTAGTTTCTACAATATTTAAAGCTACTATATGAACAAGTGCTGGGATAAAGTTACTCTACTCGTAATCAATGCATCAACAAAGCTTTTCTCTACAAAGGATATTACTCAAGGTATAAAATACTAGCATAATGTAAAACAAAACACATAGGCATGTTACAAACAAAGTATCTAAAACGAGGTTTAAAAGTCCTCACAACACACATCAAAAATGTATTAGAGATCATCCAACTCACAATCGAGTCGTAATACAGGGTTCAAGGTAGCCCGAGGCGAGCTTGAGATCCACATTTGTAGAAGAATACAACCGAGCTAGGTGGCGAGTTTTCCAAGCCAACAAAATAGAGTTGTAAGGTGGCCACAACCATGCAAACCATTCAATGCAATGACCTAATTAAAGGCCTTGACTCACCATATCCCACCCAATGTGGATAATATATCCCCACATAACAATGTGAAGTGGTGAAGATGGAAGGGGCTTTGAACCCCGACTACCTCAAATAAAAAAAATAGCCTTGGCCAATACACCATACGGGTCATAAACATTATAAAACACATATTTGTATTGAAGTAGGCTTGTTGGAGGACTGTGTATAATTTTATGCCCTTGTGAGAGGAGAGAGAGCCCAAATTCTTGTTATGTAATTTTGATGCAAGGATGATGTTGTAAGAACATAAAGGACACATTGTAGCCCAATTTGGAGAATGTTTGCGTTGTATAAGAGAGATAAAATGCATTTTTAGAGAGAGAAAATACATGTGGAAAAAATTTTGTGCATGAAGATGACAATATAAAACGAGAACTAGTTATGGAGACTTTCTAGAGGTGGTCTAAGATACTCATAGAAGTTATTTTATCATTTTGGAAACTAATGTAAGAATTTTATGTTTATTTTTATATCATTAACACAATCAATTTGTTGTATTCATGAACCCAGAGACATAGTCCTTCGCGACAAACTCGTTATCAACTTTGGAGTTTTTGTCTTTGATTTCCTTCATTTATTGCTATTTTTAATCATTTCTCATATGGTTTTTAAGTATACAATCAATTTTTGGCATAATTTTCTCTTTCCTATTCATATTAGTGAACTAGATACTAAAGAAAATTAAGTAACTCATGTTATGCAAGGTTTTAAGGTACCTTCGAATGAGATGATGATGAAAGGACAAAGAAAGTAGATTTCCTTGCTACAAATCTGATGAACTTGCACAACAAAGATAACTAAGAGGAAAATGGATTAGATGGTAGATGAGGGGGTTACCCGATGAATTGGTTCCAAGAAGTGTTAACTTCCTTATGTGGATGTCAACCCCTGTATTTGATAAAAGAGGATAAAATCAATGACAAAGGATTGAATAACATGCAAACATTAAAACTAAGATCTAAAAATTATAGAAATGGATGGAAAGTGTAGATCTGATCTAAATCAACATAAAATAAATTTTACCTAGTTGGTTCATCAACGACCTGAGCAAATGGATCAAAACAACAAACTAAACAAAAATGTAGATCTAGAGAGATATGAGTGTAAATCAAATGATGACAGAGATCTCGTATACACTACCAATAACCCGCAGAGGAGATATGAAAGTTAGAGACAAAAAGAATGCAAGAAGAGAAGGATTTGGATGGGTAAGATAAAAATATGGCTCGGTTTGATGGTGATTGAGCTAAGTTGATGATGACTAAAGATTGATAGGATGGGTATGAACCGAACAGACGAGTAACAAAATAATGGATCGAGAACTAGAAATAGTGACAAAACCAAGATTAGACCGATGAGGATCCGAACGTGGGTTGTGTGACAGACTAAAGGCTAGGTCCATGGTGACCAAAGTTGAAGCGGCGACGATCTGGGCAGTCCTAAACAATGTCGAAGGTGGATGGGTTGAATGGACAACCTATGACACAATGATTGAAAGAAGAAGCGAGGATCTCAAGCTCGATGGTAGTGGACTGCAAAATGTCGATGACTGATAATAATGATAATGATAAAGAAACAATAGCATGAACCAACACAAGGCTAAGATAAACTCCCCAAAGTCTCCACAAGTGATGCAAACAAGCTCAAAGGGACTCTAAGAAGATTAAGACAACTGTAAAGAAGCTCAAGCTCTAAGATAAGCACAAGATAATTCACTATGCATTCTTTGGATTGTGGGAAATGTGGCTTTATAAGGTCAACGACGACCAATGGGTCAATGCCAACTACGGTGAACCATCTATTTGGGTGGTAGGAGGATACCTAACTCGAGGCATCACACCCTTTGAGCACGGGATTAGGGTTTTGAAGGGTCTGCAGACATGTTAGGATTGCATAGGGAAGTGAAATGGGTAGGTGGGGGTAAAATAAAGTAAATGGGGGTGAAGGGGAGCCTAGGGATGAACAAGTAGGTAGTAAGGGATGATAAACAACCCAGTGAAGAGAAATTAGGAACGATGAAGACTAATTAGATAATGAGAGGAGGATTAGGGGATAACTAATGAGAATTAACAATGAATTAAAGTGGATATGATAATAAAGGCGGTAAATGGGAATATTAATATGAATATGAATTAAAATAAAAGGGGTCTAGATAGGTGACCATGGTAAAATAAGTGAACGCGGTGACAAGGGTAGTGATACCAAATTTTGGTGTCTACATTTGCCCCTTTTTGTTGAGTGGGTTACACAAGTAAGTCATGAGAGACAAGAGGTAAGATGAAATATGACGGAGGATTGATGATGAGCTCCCCCTCGAGATGAGGGATCAATGACATAAAAGGGGAATTGATCGTAAGTTTGAAAAAGATAAATGGATAAGGGTGGGTGGGAAAAGAATAAGGGTGAAAATGATAAGGTGAGGCAAGATGCCCCAAGTAAGAAGGATTCAAACAAATTTTTTTAAAAATATGGAAGTGATCGTAGGAGTCACGTCGGCAGAAAAAGGTCACAGTCTTCAGGGAGACAATGGAAATGTCCTACGGGCCCGTGAATCCACAAAAATCATAACAAAATGGAGGGAATCTAATGGGAAACCACTCAATATGGATGTAATCCGTGGGGCCAACGGTTATAGGAACACATCAAAATTATGCGCAACTCAATGCAAAATAATGAAAAATCCTTCAAATAAGGGGAATCGATGATGAGGTATGCCTCCACAGAGAATGAGGATGGAAATAATGGTGCCCCTATAAAGGACTTGAAAATGGTTGAAAAGGTGAAATACAAAAAGTGATGATATAAAATGCTCCAAGGGGGAATAAATATGACCGCAAAGGTGAACTTTGAGAGAAAATATGGATGATGAGATGGTGCTTTAACAAAGGACATGACAACAATGGAGGGAAATCAAGTTGACGGAGAACAAAGTGAGTCAACGGTGCTTAAGGATGATCGACAACAACCCACGAGGGTCACATCTTTAGGAGACAATAGAAATGTCCTATGGGCCCGTGAATCAAGTGAAAATCATAATGAAATAGAGGGAATCTAATGGGAAACCACTCAATATGGATGTAAGCCGTGGGGACCAATGGGTCATAGGAACACATCAAAATTATGTGCAACTTAATGTGAAATAATGAAAAATCCTTCAAACATGAGGAATCAATGGTGAGGTATGCCTCCATGAAAGAACGAGGATGGAAATAATGGTGCCCTTGTAAAGGACTTGAAAATGAGTGAAAAGGAAAAATACAAAAAGTGGTGATTTGAAATGCCCCAAGGGGGAATAAATATGGCCATAAAGGTGAACTTTGAGAGAAAATATGGATGATGAGATGGTGCTTTAATAAAGGACATGACAACGAAGAAGGGCAAGCCAAGTCGACGATGAAAAAGTGAGTCGACGGTGCTTAAGGTTGATCGACAACAACTTAAGAGGGTCAATGACGACTTAGGTCGGTGGCTATATAATCCCGAAAGTTAGGCGATGATGTTTATTTGCATGTTTGCGAGTGACGATTGAGATCTTATGGTTATAAAAGTAGACCACGATTTGGAGAGATATGAAGGCCATAGGTGCGTCTAATAAATGCCAAAGGATACATAATATGGTGAGTAACGAAAGCCCTAGCTTGTTTTTAATTAATTTTATGTTTTATTTTTTTTTTTACATTTTTTAGATTTTGAGGATGGTGTTAGGCGTGGTCGGTGATGACTTGGAATGGTCGTCATCGAATTAGCCCTAAAAACCGCATTGATGGACCCATGGACATGTCGACGACTTGCACAGGTCGGCGTCGACCAATGTTGGAATAAGTAATGTTGTTCGTGGATAAAATGATGACGATGAAACTGATGTTTGCTTGTTGTCAGATGATTGCAAGCCAGAGAGACCTTGTATTTGAGAGATCGATTCCCAACACCGCCCGAGTAGATCATAGGGGATATATCCAATGTTGAGTGGGATTACTTAGCGGTCGTGGGATTTTGAGGATTCAAACATTATCAGAGATCCCACGAGATGTGGGGTTGATGATTGCATTAGTTGAGAGGTGGGATATGCACACATGCACCTTCTAGTTTAGGATGGGTGAGATGACGATCACCCTAGAGGATGTGTATCACATCCTTAGATTACCAATACACGGGAGAAAATAGTCCCGAGCACATGTGGATAGTAGATTAAAAGTGTTGAAAAAACTATTTGGAGCCGATGCACCCCATATAACTTTTACTTTTGGTGAATTCTCTTATGAGATGACGTACGAGTGCCATGTACCACTGAGTAGATTGATTTGTATGATTGTGATGGTGATTTCTTGGTGCATTTCCGACTTAAGGGATCCAAATTCCCATGGATATTAGCAGTGTCTCTGCAAACATAGTTGATCATCAAATCATGTTCTCATTTGGCACTGCACTACTAGCATAGGTATATTATGAGCTATCGATGTACGAGAGCTAGCGAGGAGGACATGGTTGGATGTAGGCTTCCTCTTGCATTTCGGGCCTATGAGCATATTGCGGTCATCGAGCCAATAGGGCTACCATGGGTCATAGGGGACCATACAAAGATTTCAATGGGATTCTTGAGATGGCGAGCGGATCAAGTTCATGGGGATAGAGGAGTCGAGACACGGATTAGTATAGTGAAAGATTTGCAGAGCTCAAAGGAGAGCACATTAAATGGCATCCTTATGGATATTTCCTGCATGGCCCAAAGTAGATGTAGAGTTGATCGGGATGAGGAGGACCATATAGGTACACGGGCCAAAAATAGATATGATTGAGGTCGTTCACTTTGATAGGGCCCAATGACATTTTGGGGTCGTTCAAATAGTACACATGGAGCCCATCTACTATAGGTATGAGGATATAGATAGAGACATGACTAGTCCGGACATGGCAGACCCGATAGAGGAGACACCAATGCCATGGGATCAGGATGATGATGTGGGGGTTGGAGTAGGATTTGTTGAGTGGATGACTTTTACTTGAGTGACTAGGCTAGTTGGAGAGAGAGGAGAGATGCGGAGGAGGATGAGGAGATGGATATTGAGGCAGAGGTTACTCCTAGAGGTGGAGATGGAGATGGTGATCAAGGAGAGACTATAGAGATGGTGCAACTATGCGTGGAGTTATCTTGGGTGAGCACCGAGAGAGATACTTTGCTCATCAAGAGTGAGATACTGACGCGACAGAGGAGGCCCAGACCCTTCAGGAGAGGAACAAGGACCAAGTGACCTAAGAGAGAGATATATAGTAGGTAGAGGGAGGTGTATAGAACCCAATTTGGAGATCTTACGATGATTATACCCTCAGAGTCTACGAGTGGTGTACCAGAAGCATCACATGAAGGAGGAGAGATGGTACCTCCCGACATGATATCCATGGACCGATACAAATCCTTAGTTACGAGAGTTAAAGTATTATGAGCGAGATCGTGGTAAATACTCTACCATAGACTCTACGATATTGGGAGCATGTGGAGTGGTGAGCAATGGCCAGAGCAGGGCCATATAGGAGCACAACGAGTGTGGTTCAACCTCATCGAGAAAAGGGCTAGGGCGAGAGGAGATGAGGATGAGAGACAGATAAAGGGAATTTCCTCATAGGGGCAAGACTTTAGGCTTTCTGATGTTATCTTCACTGGTTTTGATGACATCTCTTGCTTTGAGAGAGGGTCATTAGAGGCCCATGATGTATTGAGACATGTGATATTATATATATATATATGATATATATGATATATGATTTTGTTGTGTGCTAGGATGTGTCACTTATATGATGTTGATTATTTGATTTATATGATGGTGATGATGTGGTTATGTGATGATTATTATATATGTGTACTTTCTATTTGATGGTGATGGTGAACATGTATGCATGGTCGAGTGCTTAATGTATGATATGTGATGCTAATAAAAATTTCTCTCAAAAATAGATGTGATGAATGATAAACATAGATGATGAATATATACGAATATGCAATTAGATTTGAAATTGTTAGAGGTAGGATACAACCGATTTAGATCAAATAGATGTGATTGGAAAGAAATAAAGGATATATGTGGAAAATTTAGAATGCAACTTGATGATTAGCAACCTATGGGTATGAACGATGCTACATCATATCAAGGGATGTGCAGGGAAACGATGCCTCCAGCTGCATTGGAGGTAAATGAGAAGGGGATCCAAGTAACGCAAGGCACATGCGACCAAAACATGTGTTAACACATAACCAACGATAGTTAGTTATACCAAAAGACCACAAGGGAAATATGGATGAAATGAGCTCATAAAACTAATATTGACACGACAAAGGGGTTTGTGATGTAACTTGTACACAGGAAGAGGGTTCTCCATAAGTGGTGTTCCCTAAGTCTATGCCCCAACTCTGGGTAGAGGAAAGAAAAACTGATCAATGCGGGAAGTTTTCTATGAGAAAGTTGATCAATGCGGGAAGCTTTCTTAGGATGCCAATAAGATAGAAGGATGATCAATGTGGAAAGCCTTTGATGCCATGATATAAGAGAGTAGCCATCCTTCGAGGGTATGGTATACTTTATACATTTATGATTTTGATGGAAATAATGATATACATGATAGTCGTCCTTCGAGGGATCGGTCTATTTTTTTACTTTCTTTTCTTTTCTCCCTTCTTTTTTTGGCATGAACAATTGTCCTTTAAGGGATCGATCTATTTTTAATAAATTTTTACTTCTTGATAAGTGCATCCATGAATTTTTACTTTTACATGGGAAAGAGATGGAGATAGATAGGTAGACCACTTAGGAGGGGACAATGAATGTACAAGAGACACCCTTGGACCCTTAGCATGGTTCCAATAGGTAAACAAGAGGGTGATGGATGTAATGATTGTGGAGTTCTCACCAAGAAGGGAGAACCTATCCATAAGGAAAATTCTATGGACAGATCCATGGTGCCCATATTTAAAGTCATAACTGGGAAGATGATGGTAGAGCACATAATTCCAAATCTTTACACTGAGAGATGGAAGAGGCTAATGATGGAGGAATGATCTAAGGATATGACTAAGTGCTCACTGGTAGTGTGCTAACAATAGAATGGTCACAAGTGCAATGTGTTAAGTGGTTCCACTTCTGGTTTACCATCGAGGGAGGTCAAACAATAGGCTCTTGACCCATACTTATACGTGATAATGTAAGGTCCAATCCAGTTGGGGGAAAAAATTCCACATTGGCTCCTTTCTAGAGTGGTAATGTTTTGATTTTCTTTATGTATGAGCTCACCAACATTAAATTCACGTTCTTTGAGGTGCTTGTTGTAAGCACTCTTGATGCTCTCTTTATAAACATGATGATGCTCAACAACGAGGAGGAGGCATTGATCTAACAACTCGATCCATCTTTAGAGGCTTCTAGTGAGAATGTTCATTTGAAATGAAGTCGTGATGAGATACATGCAAGAATATAATTTAATTTTAAGGGAAGAACGACTTCAAAGTCTTAAACAAGAGAGAAGTGTGTAGCACCCATGGAAGTACGAATGCTAGTCCGATAATCCCAAAGAGCAAAAGGGATATGAAGATGCCAATTACAACCTGACTGATCAATCATCTTGGCAATAATTTTATGAAGGATCTTGTTAGTTACTTCAACTTGGTCATTGGCTTGAGGATAATATGGAGAAGAGAAGTTGAGTTTGATGTTGAATGACTCACACAACTTCTTGAGATCTTTGTTTTTGAAGGACTTTCCATTGTCCATGATAATTTTGTGAAGAAACGCTAAAGTGGCGAGATGATATGTTGATAGATAAAGTTAACAATTGGAGCAACTTTAGTTGAAGTGAGTGGGATTTCTTCCACCCACTTGGAAAAATATTTGGTTGCAGTGATGATAAAATGATGTTGTTGTGAAGATCAAGGATTGATGGTACCAATGAGATGAAGGCCCCGTTGCGAGAAGTGCCAAAGGTCATGAGCCAGCTTTAAGGCTTAGCTAGGAATGCAAACAAGATTGGAATGTTGTTGGAATTTGACACATTTCTTAACATACTCACAACAATCATGATTGAGAGAAGGCCAATAATATCCAAGATGAAGAACACACTTAGTTCTAGCTAAGCCACAAAAAGTGTCCACCACAAATGTCATCATGGACTTCTTGGATAACACAATAAGACTTATGGGATTTAAGGCATTGAAGGAGAATACTATCAAATCCATGCTTATAAAGGATACCGCCAAGGATGACATAGCGATTTACATGTTGAAGGAATGGCCTCCTATAATTTTTAGATAGATAGGAAGGAATGATAGATTTGGATAGATAATCGAAGATTTGGGAATACCAAAGATTTGACAAACTAGACTCAACAAGATTAACGTGAGGTAACTCATGGAATGGTCGATCACTACGATGAATAACAATAAATTTTTGGATTCCTCTGTTGTCCATGGGATGAGAGCTACAAGAGATACCACCATATCAGCAAAATGATTGGATGATCGAAGGAGTGGCTTGGATAATGTAAGAATCGAAGGCCTCAAGGAGGAGAAGGATGATATCTCTATATTTTTGAAGGGTATAATTTTTATATTGATACTCGCTCATAACTTGTTTAACAATAAGCTCGGAATCCCCATAGATGTCAAGAATTTGAACTCCTAAAAAGGCAGTAGTTTCAAGACCTAAGATAAGGGCTTCATACTTTGTCATATTGTTTATGCACTCAAAATTGAACTTATTTGTGAGGGGAATAGGAGTATCATAAAGAGGAATGATAATGATTCCAGCGCCTCCCCCTTGCTGACACTTAGAACCATTGAAAAAGAGGGTCATTTTAAGGGTACCATACTTGTGATGGAAGTGATTGATGGATTCATCTAGAAACTATTCATGAGAACCTATGCATAGTAAGAAGAAGGGATTCATCTAGTTGGTTTGCGATAACTTGGACCTTGATAGACTTTTAAGAGATGAACTCGAGGTCAAACTCAGTCATGAGCATGAGCCATCGAGTGATGCAATCATTGTGATATGGCTTAAAGTGCATAGTTTTGAGAATATGAAAGCTTGGTGACATCATAAGTCTTGTGATTGAGGAGATAATGTCAAAGTTTAGAAGTGATAAAGAAGAGAGTGCAACACAATTGTTCAGCTTGAGTGTAGTAATTTTAACAATCTACTCATGGCCTTGGTCATCACGTTGTGCCAACATAGCTCACAACCTTGGTCATCATGTTGTGTTAACATAGCTCCTGAGAGCAAGATCAAGTGGAAGAAACATATAGATAAAAGGGCTCCCCCTCGCGTGGAGGTGTAAGCACTAGTGGGGACAAGAGATACTACTTAAGATCATCAAAGGCTTTCGGGCGCTTATGGTCCCAATTGAATTTTGCATATTTACGAAGAAGGTGATGGAAGGATTGGAAACAATCAAGAAAGTTGTGAGATGAAATGATAGACTGATTAAAGTCGGCCTTGAAGACTATGAAGTTTCTTAAGATTGGAAGGAGGAGGCATCTCAATGATAGCCTTGATTTTGGTGGGGTTAACTTCAATACCCTTGATGGACATGATAAAGCCAATGAGTTTGTTAGTTAGCACTCCAAATACACACTTGGTTAGATTGAGACAAAGGAATAAACAAATGAGGCGCTCAAAAGGACTTTGAGAACAATTTGATGATCATGTTGATGTTTAGATTTACCCAAAAGATCATCAAAGTATTCCTCTATTGTCTTATGGATGAGTTCATGAAAGATGTATGTCATGGCCTGCTGATAAGTGGCTCTGGTATTTTTGAACCAAAGGGCATGATGCGATAACAAAAGGTCCCATCGGGCATGTCAAAATGTTGGACTAAATTTTCTCTTTCGAATTCAAATTAGTGAACTAGATACTAAAGAAAATTAAGCAACTCAAACTATGCAAGGATTTACGGTACCTTGGAATGAGATGATGATGAAAGGATGGGCACAAAGTAGATTTCCTCACTGCAAATCTAATGAACTTGCACAACAAAAAAACTAATAGGGAAATGGATTAGATGGTAGATGAGGGGGTTACCCTACGAAGTTGGTTCCAACAAGCGTTAACTTCCTTATGTAGATGTAAACCCTTGTATTTGATAAAAGAGGATAAAATCAATGAAAAATGATTGAATAACATGTAAATATTGAAACTAAATAGAATCTAAAAATTATAGAAATGGATGGAAAGTGCGCAGATTTGATTTACATCAACACAACAAATTTTACCCGTTGAGTCAACGGTGACCCAGTGCTACAGATGGAAGATCGACAATGACTTGAGCAAATGCATTAGAACAACAAGCTATATGAAAATGTAGATCTCGGAGAGATCTAATTGTAAATTAGATGATGACAAAGACCTATAAACACTACTAATAACTTGCAGAGGAAATCTAAAAGAGAGAAATAGAAAGGATGTAAAAAGATAAGGATTTGGATGGGTAAGATAGAAATATGGCTAGAGGTGATGACAAATTTGAGTGAGTGGTGGTGACCGAAGATTAACAGGATGGGTCTCAACCAACAGAGTAATAGAATAATGGATCCGAGAATGGAAACCATGACAAAAGTAAAATATCGATCCGATGAGGATCCAGATGGCGAAAATGTGACGAGAATAGAGGTTGGGTTAACGGTGATCGGAGTTGAAGCGATGATGATTTGGGTAGTCCTAAACAATTTCGAAGGTGGATGGGTTGAATGGAAAACCTATAGACAAAATGACTGAAAGAAGAAGCTAGATATGAAGCTCGATGGTAAATGGACCTACAAAATTTCAGTACCTAATAATAATGATAATGATAAATCAACAATAGCATGAACCAACAAGAGGCAAAAAAACTCCCCAAAGTCTCCACAAGTGATGCAAATAGGCTCAAAGGGACTCCAAGAAGATTGAAATAGCTACAAAGAAGCTCAAGCTCAAAGACAAGGTCACAAAGCGGAAGAGAATTTTGATTATGCGTCCTTTGGATGGGGAAATGTGGCTTTATAGGGTCGATGATGACCGGATGGGTCACCGCCAACTACAATTAACCGTCTATTTGGGCAAAGTGGGAGGATGCCTAACTCAAGGCATCACACCCTTTGAATGCAAGATTAGGGTTTTGAAGGGTCTAGACGGGTTAGGGCTGCATAGGGAAGTGAAATGGGTAGGTGGGGGTGAAATGGAGTAAATAAAGGCTAAAGGGAGCCTAGGGATGAACAACTAGGTAGTTAGGGATGATAAACAACCTAGTGAAGAGAAATTAGGAGCAATTAAGACTAATTAGATAATGAGATGAGGATTAGGGGATAATTAATGAGAATTAGTAATAAATTAAAATGGATAGGATAATAGGTGGGAAAGATGGGAATATTAATAAGAATATGAATTAAAATAAAAGGGGTCTAGATAGGTGACCATGGTAAAAAGAAGCGAATGCGGGTGACAAGGATAATGATACAAAAATTTGGTGTCTACACCAATTTTAACATAATTACATGTTTTATTGCAAATTGAGAATTAAAGGGAATGGATGCGGAATAAGGTGTATGGTTTTAGTTTGTTGATTACACTTCAATTTCATATTTTTTACATGTCAGATTTAATGTAGTATGTGAATTTGAGTTATTTTATTTAAGTATTCATAAATATGGTTAACTAAGTCAATTGCATTTTTACCGTAGTTGGATCAATCCCTCTTTATAAAATTTGAGATATCAAAATCCCATCAAATTATCACACCATTATGGTCAACCCATTTCATGGAAATTTATTGAATAACATGTTAGAGAGTAAAATTAGTGTTGATAATTGGAGGATTATAATATAAATTTAACTAATACAATGAAATATTTGAGCAATAATCCAAGTACAAGAATATACTCTTAATAGAACTTAGAACTTCTTTATTCATACGGTGTAGTAATTTCATTACAAGCTCGATTACAATAAGTAGGAGAATGGTCTCCTCTAAATAGGAGCTAACTCTAATCACAAATTCCTATGTTATCTGAACTCTCCCTCATTTATCTCTCCACATATCCCTCATATCTCCTACACATCCCACTCCCACATAATCCTCAATTGTCCTTTCTACTTATAACTATTTACCAACTCATAACTAGTTGTATTACATCACATATATTTTATCACTAAAGTGAGAACTAAACTAATATATTTCCTATAATTCCCCTCTCGGTGCAAACATGGGGAAAATATTATCTTGTATTATTACCCAACTCAAATGATGGTTTTACACTCGGATAACCACCAACCTACAAATACCCATGATTGTTTTACACTCGGTTTACCAACAACCTACAATCAAACAAGATGGTTTTACACTCGGATTACCAACAACCTAAAATCAAACAAATGATGGTTTTATAAGGTCAACCAATAACCTAGATATAATAGTACTATTTTATCTCTCATCACCTTCTTACATTTAGGGTAATTACAAGAAATATGCTCACTTATCACAATACTTGAACATGTATGATCCATTTTTGTTATTTGTAAAGTAAAAACATAAATTAAAAACATGCCACAAAAACATTGTGCGAGACCCTTTACTTATGGCTTAGGAGAGGACGCTGAAAGTCCTCCTTCCTCCATTGCCTTCATCATTCATTAAGAAGCAATTTACTTAGTATAGAAACTCATCATAATTATAACCATTATCATCATTTGTTAGTTCTTCCTTTGTTGGTTCTTCCTCGTTGGATGGTTATTTTTCATTGGCCACATTTGCTTCATTTGTTTTAAGTTTTCCTTTGAGTATATCATTAGATCAAACCCTGAAAAACCAAGATGTGTGTCCCTTTTTTGTAATAGAAACATTCAAATTCGTCCTTGTTTTTGTCAAATTTTTTATGATTTTCTTTGAGTACATTACAGTTTCTTCTTTTGTATCTTCTGACATTGCTCTTTTTTCTTCTATTAGGAGAGATGAAATCATGTCTTCCAGAGACTGAGATGGAATTTTCCCAAGAGTAAAAACAACATTATTATATTTAGAAGTCAAACTATTTAACAATATAGATTTTTCATCTTCGTCATCGACTTGGAGCTTTAACTTCTGCTAGCTGCCTTATGAGAGATCTGAGATCATTAATATGACTAGACATAGTAGCTCCTTCACTCATTTTTAATTTAAATAAGCGTAACTTTAGAGAAAAAAATCACGTATTGCTTTAGCTCCAAACAAATTATTTAAATTATCCCAGATATTTGTAGATGGCTTTTCTAAATCTACGTAGTGTAGTTCGGAATCTGAAAGTGCAAGGCCAATAATGGCTTTGGCCTTATCATCTCTACTTTGCCATTCTAGTAACTTAGTTGCATTTGTAGGTTGTGTTTCTTTCCCACTGACTATTCCCCATAAGTTCTTGTTCATTAGTTGCATTTGAATTTTAACTTTCCATGTGTGAAAGTTAAAACCAATAAATTTTTCTAATGGAAAATCCATCTCAACAATGTGTCCTTATAAACACGTAGAAGAAACACAATTTTAATCTAGACAAAAAGCTTGAAAAAATCATTATTAAGTTTTACATAGTGACCGTGGTCGACCGGCATAAATCGTTGGTGATTGGAAACAAAATTGTTGGTGTTCTACAGAGTCTTTCAATTTACATGCGAAATTGTTGGTGTTCTACGAGTCATCTGCGATTAAGCATAATCGTTGATGATCAAACAAAGTCATTGGCAATTAGAGGAAACCGTCAATGATCAAAATAGGATTGTTGGCGATCCTCGTGTTATGATTCCAGACTTGAAAACATGACAAAAAAACTACCAAAACTCTTAGATTTGCATGCTAATGGCCATAATAGATCCTTGCACGACTCTCATGAATTGACCTCACCTGCTCCAATACCAATGTTGATAATTGGAGGATTATAATATAAGTTTAACTAATACAAATAAACATTTGAGCAATAATCCAAATACAAGAATATACTCTCAATAGAACTTAGAACTTCTTTATTCATATGGTGCAACAATTTCATTACAAGAGATTACAATAAATAGGAGAATGGTCTCCTCTAAACAAGGAGTCAACTCTAATCACAAATCCCTATGTTATCTCAACTCTCCCTCATTTATCTCTCCACATATCTCTCATATCTCCTGCACATCACAACCACTCCCACATAATCCTCAACTATCCTATCTACTTACAACTATTTACTAACTCATAAATAGTTGTATTACATCACATATATTTTATCACTAAAGTGAGCACTAAACTAATATATTTCCTAACAATTAATAGTTGGGAAAAAGGAAAAATAGAAAAATGGTTGTTAGGCTTCATACTAAAACATTCCACTATCAACCACTTCATCACTCTATGACACTTTATTAAAAAATAGATGGGACACCCAAGGATAAGAAGCCTTTTGATGTTGTGTTAACTTTAAAAAATATATGACTCAATATCTAGAGGTAAGCTTTGGAAAAAAATGGACAAACTTGGAGTACCAAATGCATATAGAGAAACAATTCATAGAATTTATGAACTGATTAGGGTCAAAATTAGAACAATTGAAGGAATGTTAGAATGCTTTGGAAGTAATATTAGTATCGAACAAGGATATTCACTATCCCCCACTTTATTTGGATTGTACATTGATAAGGAGAGAAGTGGATAAACAAAGTTAGTGGGATGAGGGGAGAGGCAAGGCATGTCCACCTAGTCAACCATGCAATAAATCTACTCTTATATGTAGATGACCTTACTAATTGTAAAAACAAAATGTAGCTTGAAAAACACCTGCTATGCCCTTAGTCCTATAGGTTATATTGGATATGTATTATTGACTTTTGGCTTACATAATCTATTTTCCTGTCATATGTTATTCATTTATGCTTTCATATGTTTAGTAGGTTGGCCTTGATGTTGGCCATATCATAGGAATAATATATATGTGCTAGTAAGGAGTAGTTAATCATCATATTGAACACTTGAGTCTTGTTGTATGGTTTGGTGGTTGCCCTTGAAGTGGCTAAGCTATGTTACTTGCATATTGTGATCATTTATCTATAATTTGGTTTTCTTTGGAGTTATATTATTGCTAATGTTCATAGTTAACCAAGTAATTTCATTACAAGTGGTATTAGAGCTTGATCTTGGCCAGAATTATGTCAAAACCCTAATTGTGAAGGTTCAAATATATCTCAAAAATGGTAGTGAATTTTTCTTCAATTTTATTTTTTAGTGTTGTAAAATTAGTCAAGTAAGATGCTCTCCAATTTTCAAACATTTTGGATTTGTTTTGCAAAAGTTATAGCCATTTTTTTCATAAATTGGCTTCTTAGGTTACAATTTTGCAATTTTTTTCAAGTTCCTTATATTTTTGGAAATCTTGCCAAAAATAAGCCAGGGTTTATTCTCTATGTTTCTGTCTATTCAGAAACCAAATTAACAAAACACCAAACCCTAAATTTTTACCATAATACTTGTATCTCGAGACCCAAACCCTACATCATGACCGGTAGATCAACTTGAGGCTAAGGGAAAGGTCAAGAAACTCCATAAATGACTCCAAATAAGGAAGATATGGATTTGGAATCTTTAGGTTCTGGAATATTTTAGGTAGTCAATCAAATTCAAGAAAGGGTTAATAATATGGTGAGTAAGAATGACCTCAACAATGAGCTTCATCTACTAGAAGGTAACCTTAAGGATGACATGAAGATGGGGTTTGAATCAATGCGAAGGAGATGATGATCACTCTTTCAAGCATGAATAATAGCATGAATTCCCATTCCAGTCACATGGGTTCCTCAAGTAATGCACACACAAATCCAAATCACACCAACCAAGGAGGATCCTTTACACATTCTAGTGGATCTTCTAACCAATGACATGATATTATTCTAAAAGTGGAAATGCGTAAGTTCAATGGAAAGGATCTACTCAATTGGATTAACCAAATGGAGAATTTATTTGATCTACATCAGATCGCATCAAGACAAAAGGTGACCATGGCATATTTATAGTCTCGTATCCTTGGTTGTATACTCAAAGGTAGAATAATGGTCTCAATATCACATGGACAATTTTCAATGAAGAGCTACAATTTCATTATAGTTTTAGTGTATCGTAAAGTACTTTAGTAAATTAACAAATTTACGGTAAACAAGATGAGTTAAGTATTATGTTCATCAATTCCAAAACCTATCCTTATGCGTGGAGAATATTAAATAAGGGTATCTTAATGACCTATTTCTTGGGGATCTTAAGGACCATATTGAGCATGAGTTGCAAATTTGAAAGGTTGTCCATGTCTCTTCTCCTCCATGACCTTTCCCATTCTCCAGTGCATGGGAGGACATGAGAAAGGCTATAAATACATGTTTGTAGAAGAGAATAAGATCATCGAAGCATGAAAGCAAGTGAGCAAAGAAGTTCTTAGTGCTGGAATTGTGTTTTGTAGAAGAAAGGAGTGTTGAGACAGCAAACAAGTAATTGGGAGGAAGTGTGAGATATTATCTACTTCTCTTTCATACTTATTGTAATTTTTGTACTTATTATTTTGAATTGGCCAATAAAAGTGGGAAGAAAGAGCAATTTCCCTTCTCGATTGGTTTTCCTCCTCTGGAGGTTTCCAGGATAAAACTTGTTGGTGTTTATGAGTTTATATTCTTTCCTTTCCTGCAATTGTGGATTCTAAGCATAAGCAAAAATTCATTCACTAGCTATCTCTGTCATTTTCTAATAGAAAGTAGAACAACAACGTTAATTTGTGATTATGTGGATAATTCCAAAGTTGAAGAGTTTACAGATCATTTTGGTATCAGAGCTAACAAGTATCCAGGACTATGGTATTCATTCTTGGATTTGTATGACAGTGATGAGATCTAAAGGCGAAGAGGCTTTACCTTGCGATCCAGAAAATTTCTACAAAGAAGTGGAAACAGAGAATTTGGGGACAAATGGAGGAAGAGAACTTGGTCCATAGAATCGAGATGTTGGAGACCATGATGGATAGGATGTTTAGAAGGCAAGAAGAACTTGCAGATTTGCAGAAGAAGAACTTTTGTCAAGCAAGACTCCATGGACTCAGTGGTTCGAGGCTTAGCTGAAAAGTTTTGGCATAGGGAGGAGCCACCATGAGGAAGATTATGGGGAAGAGCATGAAGAAGAGACTTCAAACACAAGAGAAAAGGTAAAATCTGATCATACTCCTTTTAAAGTTGAGACGAAAGTTGAGATTAAAAGCTTTGAAGGACAAGTAGATGCGAGTTGCTTGATAAATGGTTAAAATAGTTAGAAGTCTACTTTAGCATCCATAATGTCACTAAGGCACAGAGGATCACCTTTGCACGTCTCAAAATGGAGGGACACACTCTGGTTTGGTGGGAAACCCATCTAACCACTTGTGAAAAGAAGAAGCATCCTATTGTGAAATCTTGGCAAGAATTTAAAGAATTACTTAGAGCTAACTTCTATCCTATTGGCCACAAGACTAACCAAATGATTAAATGGTAGTATTTTAGACAAGGCAGTGGTCAAAGTGTGTAGGACTATACTACGGAGTTTTGGAGGCAGGCCATGTTGCTAAACATGGACTTGGAGGATGAGGATATTCTTGACTAAGTACTTGGGAGGACTTCACACTCACCTTGAAGAAAATTCATCTCCACAAAGCCCAAAGATCTCAATGAGGCATGTGTGTGCGGCATACTACATAGATGATGAAAAGAAGCAAGGAGAAGCAGAGCCAAGGGCAAAGCAATCGACAAATCAGCAAAAAAAAGAGTATGGGAAAACAAGTAACAAGGGTAAGTGGAAAGGGAAAGGTAAACAAGTTGCCACTACTTTAAATACTTGTAAAGATCCCAAGAATTTTTGCAAGAATTGTGATATCAATGGTCATATTGATGCTACATGTTGGAAGTTGCATCCGGAGTTACATCCGAAGAACCAAACCAAGGACTCAAAGAAGTCCATGATAATTGTAAAAATAGAAGGGGAGGTGGAAATCAAAGATGACTCTGATGTAGATGAAAGGCTTGGATGCATGGCCACCAACATGGACAACCAGGAAGAGGAGATGAGTAGACTATTCCAGATCAAAATCTAGATCAAGAGAACTAAGGTAAATGCTTTGGTTGATACCGGTTCTCAGTCTAACTTGATTTCTGAAGCAGTTGTAAAGAAGCTTGGTCTTGAGACTTACGAGCATCCACACCCTTATCCTTTGGGTTGGGTGAAGAAGGGTGTTGAAATTCAAGTAACAAAAGATGTAAGGTCAAGTTTGGGATAAATTCCCAGTATATTGATGTTTTGGAAGCTGACGTTATTCCACTTGATGCTTTTGATGTTGTATTTGGGAGTCCTTACTTGTATATTAGGGATGCTTATATTTATGAGAAGGGAAAACCGATACAGATGGGTCAAGGATGGGATCAACTACAACATCCGGGCACACCAACGTAAGACACGGGTTATTATGGTGAGTGCTAACCAAGAAAAATGACTTATTCAGGAAAATCATAATCAGTTTTTTTACTTTTGTTAAAGGATAAACAAGATGGGGTAGAAGTTTCAGATATTTCTAACCAGGGAAAGCATGATTTGGATAGTATTATTCAGTCTTTTCAGGAAGTATTTCAGGCTCCCAGTGGGTTACCACCAAAATGGGAAGTAGAGCATGAGATTCAGCTATTTCCAGAGTCCCCTCTACCGAACATCGGGTTGTATAGGCAATCCTTGCTTGAGAGTACTGAAGTAAAGAAACAACTCCAGAACTACTAGACCAAGGGGTGATACGTCGAGCACCTCACCATGTGGTTTTCCTATTGTGATGGTGCCAAAGAAGGATGGTTCTTGGAGAATGTGCATCGACTACCCACTTTTGAACAAGATCACCATAAAGAACAAATATCCACTTCCCCACATAGATGATCTCTTGGACCAGCTTGAGCATGCCAAATTCTTCAAGAAGTTGGATCTCAAGTCAGGTTATCACCAGTCGAATGAAGGAGGAGGATATATGGAAGACTTCCTTCAAGACAAAACATGGTTTGTATGAATGGTTAGTACTTCCTTTTGGGTTATCGATGCACCTGCTACATTTATGAGATTGATGAATGATGTATTGTGGGATTTCATAGATTCATGTGTCATTGTATATCTAGATGATATCTTGATTTTTAGTGCCACATGGGAAGAACATCTAACTCATTTACAACAAGTCTTGCAAGTTCTCAGGGAGAAACAATTGCTTTGTAATATGAAGAAATGTGAATTTTCCAAATAGTCACTTGTCTATCTTGGGCACGTGGTTGGAGGAGGAGAGCTACGAGTGGATCCAAAGAAGGTGGAAGCCATCACTAATTGGCCAACACCAACAAGAGCCACAGAGACTAGGAGTTTTGTGGGAGCAGTACAGTACATGCGGAAGTTCATTCTGGGCTTCTCTCGATTGCAACACCTCTACACACATGGCCGCAAAAAGTAAGGGTTTTGACTAGGGTAAGGAACAAGACAAATCCTTTGAGTTATTGAAATACAAGATTAGTCATGCTCTAGTACTTTCTCTTCCTAATTTGCAGCACACCCTTTTGAAGTAGAGACAGATGCTAGTGATTACGCTATGGGCGCAGTGTTGCTTCAAGGAGGTAAACCCGTATGTTATCATTATGAAACTTTCACTTCAGTAGTTAAAGGATATTCAATATATGATAAGGAAATGTATGCACTAGTTCAGGAAATTAAAAAATGGAAGCATTATTTGTTGGGTAAAGAAACTATTGTGCACACTGACCACAAACCTCTCCAGTATTTGCAAGCACAGTCTAAATTACAGCAGGAAAGGCACTATAAATGGATGGGGTTCCTTCAGCAGTTCCATCTGGTGATCAAATACAAGAAGGGTAGTACAAAATTTGGTGGCAGACATGTTGTCTAGGCCACCCACACAGAAAGTTTTCTGTTTGGCCACTATCTCTCAGATCGAGCCCTTCACGAAGGAAGCTTACGGAGAGGCATATGCCCAGGATAGAGACTTTGGGGTGACATTTCAGCAATTGCAAGTCCCAAGGGACTGAAAGGACAGGATTGAAGATTGTTATCTCAAGGATGGGCTGCTCTACTGATGGGGAAGCTTTGTGTGCCTAAAGAAGAAAGACTTCTATTGATGAGGGAAGCACATACCTCGAAAGTAGTGGGACATTTCAGTGTTGGTAAGACCCTATCCCACTTGCGAAGTATGTGTATTGGCCCATATGCGAAGAAGAAGTATCAAAATTTATACGTGGATGTAAACTTTGTTGTACTAGTAAAGCCTAAGACTAGGAAGGAGGGTTTGTATATGCCTTTTCCAGTACTACTCATCCATGGGAGGACATTTCTATGGATTTTGTAGGAGGATTACCTATGTCTAAACATGGCCATGACTATCTCTATGTTGTTGTTGATAGATTCAATAAGATGTGTATTCTTATGGCATGTAAAAATAGTAAAAGCACATGAGGCAACAAATCTTTTCTTTGCTAATGTATGGGTGCATTTTGGTTTGCCAAAGTCTATTGTTTTTACGATAGATTCCAGGTTCTTGGGGAAGTTTTGGACTACTTTGTGGGACAAGATGGATACCAGGTTACAGAGGAGCACAACTTTCCATCCACAGACAGATGGATAGAAAACAGAGGTGGTGAACAAGACTTTGGTACAGTTGATCAGAGGGTATAACAAAAATACCCAAGGACTTGGGATGAGTCCTTAGCCTACATTCAACATTCCTATAACCGGGCAGTACACACATCCACTATGAAGTCACCATTTGAAGCATGCTTGGGATATCTACCTACAAATCCATTGGACATAGCAGTTGGGTAGCAGGATGAGGAGGAGACACGAGACACAAGAGGTGACTAGAGAAAACAAATTCATTG
Source organism: Taxus wallichiana var. yunnanensis (assembly GCA_018340775.1). Lineage (NCBI taxonomy): Eukaryota > Viridiplantae > Streptophyta > Pinopsida > Cupressales > Taxaceae > Taxus > Taxus wallichiana. The sequence goes on along the minus strand of CM031234.1, from coordinate 153,173,770 downwards.
AGAGGATCCGAAAAATCCATCTCAAAGTCAAAGAACAACTAGAGAAATCTCAAGCCAAGTACAAAGCTAGGCACGATCAGCATAGGAGGAACATAAGCTTCATGTTGGAGATAGAGTTTGGCTTTACTTGAGCAAGGAGAGACTACAAGGTCAAGCACGGAAGCTCAAGCCACTACGATATGGGCCCTTCACCATATTGGAGCAGGTTGGAGAAAATGCCTTTCGACTTGATTTACCATCATTTATGAGGATGTACTCTGTAGTAAACTGTGAGAACTTGCACCTATATGAGCCATCCATGCTAGATGAAGATGAAGGACTACATTTTCTACCTTCCATTGAGGATTGCATCTTGGACTCACGAGGTGAATTGGAGGAGGATGTAGTGTTGCAGCAGAAGGTCAGAGAGACTAGGAGAGGTCCGCAGGAGTCTTGGCAGATTGGATTGAAAAGGAAAGACACCAAGGCAGGCCGGTGGTACTCGAAGGAGAAAGTGAGGGAATTATTTCCTCATCTACTCCCCCACTAAGCTTTTGTGGGACCAAAAGCCTCCTAAGTAGGGAGGTGTGATCCATAGGGATCCAAAATGACTCTACTTCATCAGATCAGTCAACACGAAGAAGGAAAAATAATACACAGAGGTTATTGTCTTTTATAGTAACAGGACCACCGCTCTATGCGAGTGGTGGTTACTGAGAACCTATCACCCCCTGAACTAGGGCGGTCCTAAGACCACCGATGCATTGGGTGGCGGTCTTGGCTCTTTTGGACAAAAAAAAAAAATATGAAACAAACAACCCAAAATTTGAAAGGTTGTCCATGTCTCTTCTCCTCCATGACCTTTCCCATTCTCCAGTGCATGGGAGGACATGAGAAAGGCTATAAATACATGTTTGTAGAAGAGAATAAGATCATCAAGCATGAAAGCAAGTGAGAAAGAAGTTCTTAGTGTTGGAATTGTGTTTTGTAGAAGAAAGGAGTGTTGAGACAGAGCAAACAAGTAATTGGGAGGAAGTGTGAGATATTATCTACTTCTCTTTCATACTTATTGTAATTTGTACTTATTATTTTGAATTGGCCAATAAAAGTGGGAAGAAAGAGCAATTTCCCTTCCCGACTGGTTTTCCTCCTCTGGAGGTTTCCAGGATAAAACTTGTTGGTGTTTATGAGTTTATATTCTTTCCTTTCCTGTAATTGTGGATTCTAAGCATAAACAAAAAGTTCATTCACTAGCTATCTCTGTCATTCATCCATCGATTATCAGTAGCACATCCTGATCTTCAAAAGGTTATTGATTAACATGCAGTTGTCTTCACGAATCCTATATGATTTCCTCATAAAAGATATCATGATCATGTTATTCAATTAATTCTAGGAAGCCAACCCCCCAACATCAGGCCTTATAGATACCCATATGTGCAAAAGAGTGAGATTGAGAAGATGGTTGAGGAAATGTTGGAAATGGGTATTATTCATCATAGTCAGAGTGCTTATTCTACTCCAGTGGTGATGGTGCATCGAAAGGATGGAAGGTGGCACATGTTTCCAGGACTACAAAGAACTTAACAAGTACACTATCAAAGATAAGTTTCCTATTCCTATCATTGATGATTTATTAGATGAGTTGTATGGTGCAGTTTATTTTACAAAATTAGATCTTCATTCTGGGTATCACCAAATTAGAGTAAAGAAAGAGGATATTCATAAGACAAACTTCATAACTCATCAAGGGCATTATGAATTTCTAGTAATGCCTTTTGGTCTTACTAATGCATCATCCACATTTTAGAGTTTGATGAATTTTGTATTTCGACCATTCCTACAGAAGTTTATCTTGGTATTTTTTTATGATATCCTAATCTACAAAAAATCATGGGAGCAACATTTACATCATGTAAATATAGTCTTGGAAGCCCTAGAAAAATTTCAACCGTATGCCAAGCCTTCAAGTGTTCTTTTTGGGTACAGAAGTGGAATACTTGGGTCGTATTGTCTCCCATGAAGATGTTAAGGTGGACCCTCTCAAGATCAAATTCATAGTGGAATGGTAAGTTCCCATAACCCTCAAGAATTTATGAGGTTTCTTAGGGCTCACAAGGTACTATCACAAATTTATGAAGAAGCTGTGGAAGTATATTAGCATCACTCACAACATTATTGAAGAAAGACTCATTTCATTGGAACGAGGAAGCTTCTAGGGTATTTGAAAAATTGAAGGAGGAGATGTGCTTTGATGCAGGGAACATCTCTCCTAGGTTGGAAATTTTGGTTTGAAAGTGAGTGTAGAAGGTCTAGGAGTCCTTAGAGTGTCATTAGAACTCATTTGATGATATTAAGTTGTGTCTAGGTGTTCAAAAATTGAAACTTTATGTTTTCCCATCAAAAGCAATATTTGAATTTTTAGAGATTTTTGTCCGCAGTTAGGTGGTTTAAAGATGTTTTCAAGGGTTAATAAGTTGTTATATGCTATAATAATCTCCTTTAAGGGTCTATAACGATAGAATACATGTTTTTCTTGACACTTTGGAGTCCTTTAAAAATATATCTCTTAATGAGTAATTAGTACTTAAAAACATGTGTCTTACAAGCTCTTAAAAAGACTCCAAACTCGGTTGGTGGGAGGAACGATATATCTATCGTGTTTGTAACTAATTTAGAGAGAGAATTCAAGAAAGGGGGAGTTCAAGCTCCAAGAAATTGAGTTTTGTTGTCTATTTTCATAGACCCTTAAAATGTGATTTAAAAAAAAAAATTGAAATTTTGGCCAAGTAATTTACTCCTCTTGGTTACATTTACCTTGTATGTGTCAATATTAAAGTGGAAAGTCTAGTGGTTAGTCAATTTTTGGGGTGTTTTGGTTCAAATCAAGTAAATCGGTCCTTTGAGGAACAGAAGGAACTATTCCTTTGTTCATCTTGTTCCCGCATCACTTCTTTACCCGTTTTCTTTGCCTTTGTCGGATGAATTCAATTAATTGGGTAAATTAGGTATTGTTTGAACCTATGGAACTATTCCAAGCTTCCTCTTATTCTTCGCTACATTGCCTTCGTCATTTCACCACACTTCACTATTCAAATAAGACAAATCAACATTTTCACGAACAAATCAAAATGTTGCTTCGGGCCTTCACTTCACCTATTATCCACTCCATCCGACTCCCTTCTTCATATCGGTGATATCAGGCACTACTGTACCCTGAGTAACTTGAAGAACTTTTCCTATGGGCCTTCGGTTCTTTGTAACCCTATCTTCTCTACTTTACTTTTAAACAGATTGTATATTATACGTTATGTTCGTTCTCTCCTAGCCCTGAATTAGCCGATTTAAATGAAATAAAGGTGGATTGTGTGTTCCCACAAGCCTCTAAACACCCTACTTATTGTTTTAATAGGAGGGGTGGACTGTTTAATCTCAAAGCTTATATAAATCCTCCCACTTGACTTATTTTCACATTTTACAATAGACTTATCCATTGTTATGTCATGCCTCATCCCTCCTCCTGTGTGCAAAGTACATTTTTGCTTATGACTCCTCGTTTTTCAACCAAATTAAAAATTTAAGATGCGTTGAGATTTTTGATCGGGGGCCTTCATCTTCATACAAGAGGTGAGTAATTTACACTTGTTTCATCTACTTTGGTAGTTATTTGAGTTCTTGAGCTCTTCCCCTCATATCCTGTTCAAACTCACTATAAATTCATTGTTTTCCCCAAGTCCTACCCAACTCATCACCATGAAGTTCCAATATGTTGGATATGAGCATATCTCATCCCTTCAGACCTCTATCCTTGAGATTAATAATAGTGATGTAAAACATATGAATTTGGAATATTTTTGGGCTAGAATAAAAGATGATAACCCAAACTGTTGGTCATTTGAATATATTAGGGATAGTGGGTTGGCTCATGTAGTTGGTTTCCCTACATCAATCCAATGCACTGATACATTCCTAGCATGTGCCTCTAGTTTTGATCCACAAACTAAGGAGTTAAAAGGTCCGCATGGGTAGGGCGCTTTATTGCTCAATTAGATGCTCATCATATTAACATGGCCTTGGGTATTCCTACCTTTGAATATTAAAAATCCTAACCAGGACGTAAGCTCAAAGATAATATAACCTCACTCCGGTCAAATACCATACAATGATTTCCAAATCTTGGCTAAGAGTTAAATGAAAAGGGCCATCTAAACTACCCAAGAATCTCTATAGAATTGAATTCCTATAGGAGTTTTCTGATATGATGAAATTTCTTTCAAGGGTAATGTGTATGCCCTCAACTCAAAAGTTTCAGAACTAGATGAGTGTTTATATCAACTTGATTTGTGAAGGTACACAACACCTGAACTAGGGAGAAATCATTTGTGAAAAATTAACTTAGCAACTCACTCAAGTCCATCAAAATAAAACATTTTATATGACCTCCTATTTGATGTATACCATAGCTAGATATATAATATGGATTGAATTGATAGACCATGATAACAAGCAAAATCTAGCTATATATGATTTCTATACAAAACTTACTTATGAGAACAATAAGAGTCATCAAAGGAGGGTCAATGATGCCTTGACAATGTTTTTGGCAAGGTTTCTTAAAGGAAATGTAACAAGCTGGGTATCTCAAGAGGTCAGATAATTAATTTCGGTATATGGTAGCTTGTTCATACAATTCAAAAAGTTATCCTACATCCGAATAGCTGGATTTGAGGGAACTCTATATAAGCTTCTGATATATTGTAGTGATAATATTATTCTCTTCTAAATTTTTAGACAACTAGATATTCTTCATAGGACATGTAGGGATAAGAAAATATTTGGTATACAATTTCCCATAACTTTGGGAAATTATACGTGCATGAAAACTTTGGATTCACATAATTGTGAAAGGAATATCTCTCTGTTCAACTTACATCCTTATCGAAGAGGACCAATTTTGATAGTAAGAACTTCATTGGGAATAATCTCAAGTTAACATACCACCATTTTCCAACATTTGAGGACTATTGGAGGATTGTGTTGATGATTATGACGTCGAAGAATGGCCTATGGTAGGTTATATTTGCAAAAATAAAAGATTTCAAGCTATATGGAGTACCTGAGGGAATGAAAAATGATGGTTCGATCCTTTCACCACTATAGAATTCATAAATTCCATTTAGTATACTCCTCTCCCCACCATTGATTGGTCACAAAAGTAGAAGGATAATCTCGATGATCTGAACACCTCTGTGCTCCTAAGGTCAAGACATTGGTTGAATAGGAAGGTTCTAGTTAAGGAATTAAATGATTCTCGAAGATAGATTATTCTCATGAAGCATCTTCTTCACAAAATTCTACCCCTACTCAGCAAACTCCTTCCTCTCCTCTTGATGCTAGAAAAAAAGTTTATATTGAGAAAGACAAAGCCAAAGAGGTGGAGAAAAAGCTAGAAACACTAGGACAAGGTGGTAATCAAGAGGAAATGCAAGATTCGGAGGTGGAACAAATCATTTCTTGAGTAAACTCAACAACATGTTGAAGAAGAGGTAACTGAGAAGAAGCAAGTCAAAGAAGGAGAAGAAGAGGAAAGTGAAGAAAATGATGAAGAAGAAGATGTGGTTGAAGTAGTTGCCCTTGATTTAAGGAAAAAAATGTTTCAAGGCCAAAACTGGATGTAAGAAGACCTTCTTCCTCTTCTTTTGTAACTTCCACTATTGAGGTTTTAGTTTCCTAACCTCCAAGCTCTTAGATTGCTCTTACATTGCCTTCTCTGGCAACATCTTCCGAGAGACTCATTCACTTAGATTCAACACATGGTAGATAGTTGAAAGAGAAAATCTCAATCCCATATTGAGGTTCCTAATTTTAATGTGGTGGCTTCCCTCCTTTGTATTTACCATCCTCCTCCAAAGTGATTAGGCTAAATGTGGATTTATGCGCCTAATTTGATCCAATTAGAATAATAAATAAATGACAATTAAGTACAATAATCATACTCAAGTAAACTAAGCAATAAATTATGAAACTCTAGTTATAAGGAGGAGAATAAGGTACTTAGTTGATTCATAATCAATTATGAACTGTATTGAAGTGTTGAGCAAGTGAATAAAGCAGCAGGAGCATCGCATAGAGACCTAGAAAATGTAGATCTCGGAGAGATATGCTAGACATGGCACCTAAAGAGGGAAAGAAGCACCCTAGGCCTGTTTCTAGGTGCCTGGTTATGCGGAAATTCTTAGGAAACCTCCTCTAAGTGGTCACAAGGTGTTCATTGTTAGTAGCCTTTCATCACTTTGAGATTGTAGCAAGATAACCGAGGTTCTTTGAAACCCGCAATGAAATATGAAACTATAAAACCCCAAATAGACATCAAATCCAAAAAAATAAAGATGTAGAATGAGGGGTCAGACTATCCTTAGTTGTTACAATGGTGAAAGTATGATTGAGCATTGCACTACATCTCAGACCAAATGTAGTTCTATGTCTGTTTGTGTGCGGAATTGTACCCTAGGTGGCTCTTGTGCATGTCGCACTTGATAACAAGCAAGCTAGATGTAACGAAATGTAATAGATGTATGCATGGAATAAAATGAACTTCCCTCCTATGAATCATATGCAGAATAACCAACCCTTGTGTCCCTTATGATGGAGCTAGATAGATGCAATAGAGCTCTTAGATGCTTCATGGATGCAACCTTAGGTGGTGATAGCTAATTCTTAGTGTTTGCTCCCTTTTTGATCACATAACTTTATATTTATATGATTCCCTTACTTAAAATTCATAATTAACCATGAAAAGGCCAACTACCAAAAAGATAAGATGCTCAAACAGCTAGAAAGGACCCAAAAGCTGTGAATAAAGTATAAAGGGGTCAGGGGCACCCAGAGGGGACAAGGGCGCCTAGTGCTAGCGTCTGGCTAGGAATTGGTGTCTAGGATGATAAAAGTAGGAGTATAAAAAGATAGACTGAGAAAATAAGGGTGTAAGACCAAAAGTAGTAATAGAAAGAAAAGAAAGGTGACTAAAGACATGGGTTGATTAGTACTTTTATTACTTAGGAATCATACAAATAGTAGTATGCAATCAAGACTAGATAATTACCCAAAGTGCGTGATTTTGTGTCTACATTTGCCCCAATTTTATGTTGGTGAGCGAAAAAATCGGTAACATAAATTAGATAGAGATGCGTACTTGATAACTATGTAGATTGATGACGAAAGCACGTTAAGGAACTAGACAAAGCGTGGAGTGATAAAAATGTGAAGCATGGATGCTAAGGAGGAGAAAGTGTAAAAGTGGTGATGAAAATGAACCTAGGGTGGAAACGTATGTGTAGATGTCGCGATGTACCTGTTGTTAATGTCGATGTTGTTATTGTTGTGAAAATGTTGATGATGTTGACTACCGCTTCCCATACGGATGAACCTGCAAAAGAGAAGAATGAACAAGTAGTCAAATACGCATGTATATGTATGTAAAAGTATGTAAAAATGTTGAAAATGTGAAAAAGGAACATGTGCACCTAATCTGTGATGAGAAAAAGGGTGTAGAAAGGATCTTGAAGATGTTGTAGAAGACCAAGTTTTTGGGCAATCTCATGCCATTGTGTCACCGCAAGTTTTTGGGCGATCTCACACCACATCAAGGAAGAAGTGTAGGGAGAAAATTCTAGTGTCATTCTCCAACCTTTAAATGCTTCCTACAATGTAGAACACCACTATGGAAATGGTGTGTAAAATTGGTGAAAGTGTTAAAGATTGTATGCCTTGTAAAAGTTATTGTGGAGTTCTATAGAATGTGTTGAACTACCAATCATTGTGTAATTTCCCCTCAGGTTATAGGCAGCTAGGAAGGACATCGTTGTGCTAAGGACCCAAGTATGATTCTAAGGATGCCACCTTTAGCAAAGCATCAGAAGCTTGGGTTGAGAGCATTCTTGTTTCAAGGTTGGAATTCATCAATGAAGCATGTAAGATATATGATAATATCATCTCATCCCAAGATCAAATCAATTCAGGGATTGATGGCATTGACAAAGAACTCAAAATTTGGGCTGATGTTATCCAAGACCTTTGAATCATGACTCTCACATATGAGAAAATCCTCCTTTTTGAGAATATTTTCAATGAATCTAAGAGTAATTTATCCAGAACTTGGACTTTCAGTGTGGAATGGAGGATAAGAGTTCTTGAAGAAGCCTCAACTGAATTACAAAATGTAGTTTAGAAAGGAGAGTCATTAAAAGTTGAGATATTTATTGATTTACAAGGCCTTCATTACCAATTGTTCAAAGATAACTCATCATAGAGGAACCCCGATCATCGATCAAGGGAGATTTCAATGCACTCATCAAGGAGAACTTGTTCAAGGAGGAATTGGTCAACAAAGAAAGGATGGAAGAGTTGTCGAACTCAATAATGTCATCATAGAAGTAGCAAAATTACTTCCTCAATATGGTGGAGCAATAAAAGAAATGGATTATGTCATTGGCAGTTGGTTGACTAATCTCTCCAACACCATTGTACCCAAAGGCATGGAGATATCAACTGCAGTGACCAAGTTTCAAATGCATGTCTTAAAGCTCAAAGTTCCTTTAGCTTCTATCTCTTATATTCCTTCTTCCTTCAGTTCTTAATATCACTAGTTGTTGTATTTTGTAATTGAATTTATTGTATAAAAAGGAAAATTTGTAATATAAAGTCATTGTATGTAAATCAATTAATTAAGTGTTTTAACACTTAATTAAGACAACTAGTTAGTTTGGGTAGTTATCCTCTCCCCTTTTCCTATATAAGGCTTCACTTTCTTTGTAAAATGGGTTGGATATTGGTGCATTTTGTATGTAAGAGACATATATTTTGGAAATATAGAAGAAGAACCCTCTTTCTCTCTATTCTTGTTCTTCCAATCTCCTTTTCTTGATTTAGTTGGTATATTGTTTGCTTTATTTGGAATTTGAAGCTTTGTATTCTTATTCATGGATTAAGATTTGATGAAATTTGATTCAATTTGCATCTTATGTGCTATGAAATTTCCATTTATGCAAGCATGTATGTTCTTTAATTCCATTTACATGCGAAATATGATAAGATCTGTAGTCTTCTTATCTGAAAGTGTTGTTATTACTCCCTCTTATTTGTTCATTCATGTGGTAATATTGTAGAAACAAGGAGGAATAATATGTCCTCGATTGATAAGTTAGTTATAACTGTGTGTCCCTAATTTATTTGTAAATCCATATTCTCTCTACCGAATTCTTCTATCTTTCCAGTTCTCTATCTATCTTTTGTATTAAAAAGTCATGGGGTTATTCATCCTCACGAATATCCCCATTTCAAATTAATTAGTCTGTACATTTGTAAATAACTTAGAGTTTCAAATTTTTGGCTCAATAAGGGAACCTCTCCATTAAAAAGGAGGAAATTTCGTCCCCTAAACTATTGATTGTTTCTTCAATGACATATTTTCCAAACAACATTTTCTTACTCTAAAACTACATTGTTTTGAGTGTTGAAAGCCATATGCATGGATGAATTTGATGATGGAAACTATTCAATTCTATTTTTGAATGCTTATTATTGATGGTAATGGATTTAGATCCATGTTTTTGGAGATTTTAGTGTGTATTCAATAGCTTTAATACTTTTTTCTTTGACATTTTCAATAATCATGTAACAATAATTCATACCACAATCTACCTAAACTTGGTAGTTTGGAGTGGAAATGTGATCGAACAAGAGAAGTGGGTGAGTAAGGAAGGTGGAGAACCTTGACACAGTCTACAATTCAAGTATCGGGATTGAAAGTGAAAATTTTGCATTTTATCAAAGTTTTATCCTCTTGACATCTTAGTAAACCCTACCTAGGGTTTGGAAAAGAAAGGAGTTTCAGAGACTTTGACCACTAATTCAAGGCTTAAAATTTATAAGTAATCATCTCAACATGTCTCACTTGTGTATTTTTGAGGATTTAGAGAGAAATGAGTCTCTAGGAGGTCATTGTATATATGACAATATAGATTCTAGCCTCGTAAGAAGTCATTAAAGACCTTCATTGCTCAAACTAAGAAAATATTTGAAAGGGTAGATTTGAGATTTGAAACCTACAATTTGGTACATACTTAGACAATCTAAAAGGGTATTTGTAACCAACATTGGAAATTTTTAACTCTGTATAGTTTTGTCTCGAATAATAACCTTGGATCATCAAGAAGGGTTAGTTGGGCCTAATAAATTGTGACAGAGCCGAGAAGGAGCATTTAGGATTACAATTGCACCACCACAAAACTTCACAGAGAAATTTAAGAGGATAAAGGGTCTCCCACAAGCATTTTACTTTGTGTTAAAGATCTCTAAATCTAAAGATAAGTCAGAAAAACCATCAATTCAAGGTTACAAGGAAAAAAATCAATCCTAAAAAGGGAGAGAGTAGAAAAGGGTGTGGCCTTGAGTTATGAGAAAAAAATTAACACACACCATAAGGAGCCTAAAGGGTGTCTAGAACATCTTTTACTTAGCCTTGGAACACTGTGGTTTATTCCAAACATAACCCCTGGATGACATGTTCTTGAGAAACACTTGAGGACAATTTTGAGAAGGTAAGAGCTTTTGAAGGTTTCCTTTGTTTTTCTTCATTTTTTTGGTTGATATTGCATGGATTAGGGTCCAATAATATGGGAAAATGATAACATAATCCAATTAAGGATACCAATAAAAAATTTACAAATTTGAAGAGCATATAGGCTTGAGACAATGAGCTATTATTCAAGGTACGAGGTCAATTTTGAGATATTGATTATACTAACTTGTTGGATTGCTAAGGTGATTGAAGGAAGTTATATGAGATCTACATAATTTGGTATTAGAGTGGGGTTAAGACATTTGAGGAACTTAAAAATAGTGGGATTCATTGCAAAAGAGAAAAGCTACAGCTTGTGATTTTCTAGGAAAGACAAGATGCCACCAAGAAGAAATGTGGCAGGAGAGAGAGCAACAACCTTGCAAATGGGAGAAGTTATTCTATAGGAATTGAGGAACCTTAGAGTCAACTTTGATGCAAGGATCACAACAGTTGAAGCTAACCAAAGAAGAGGAGTGGCTACATGAGATTTGAGTGATCAAGAAGAAGAAGTAGTTCAAAGGCCACAGGTAGTAGAAGTTGAAGAAGAGAGAGAGATGTTTGAAGAGCACATGTTTGAGAGGTTTTGAAAGCAATAGAAGGGAAAGGATCAAAACCTAAGATAAATCTTCCAATGTTTGCAGAAATCCTAAATGGCGAAGAGCTTCTTGATTGGATAGGTGAGATAGACAAATACTTTGATTTTGAGAATGTACCTAGGGTAAAGAGCAACAGTGAAGTTTTCTAGAACCAAACCAAGGGCATGCATCCCTATGGTGGGATTACATACAAGAAGAGAGAGTGAAGAAAAACAAGGCCAAGATTAGATCTTGGGACAAAATGGTGGCCAAATTGAAAGGTAAGTTTTTGCCAAGTGATTATATGAAGAGTTTGTATAGAAATCTTCGAATTTGAAATAGAAAGAGATGACTGTCAAGGAGTATATTGAGGAGTTTTATAAACTGATTATTAGATTGGGTCATATGGAGAATGATATCGTTAAAAAAGCTAGATATCTTAATATATTAAGGTACAATTTATAGGATGAGTTGAGTTTTTCTAGTCCTAGGACACTTACAGAGTGTTATTAGTTGGCCTTAAAGGTTGAAGACAAATTGAATAGAAGGATAATTAATTATGTTAGGGAGTACACAAACAAATATTTCAGAGGTAAAGGACATCAAACAAGCAAGAAACAACAAAAAGAACAAGGAAAAACAAAAGGAGAAACTAGTTCACAAGTACAAGGTGCTATAAGAGGTGGTTATTCAAGAGGAAGAGGTAACTATGAAAGAGGAAGAGTTGAGTTCATAAGAAAATATTTTCAATGCAATAAGTATATTGGTCATAGAGCATATGAATGTCCAAAGAGTTCTCAAGTAAGTGGCAATAGGACAAAAGAAGAAAAATATCAAATTGTGCAAGGTGATGAAGAAGAGAGTGTGGGTTCAACAACACAAATAGAGGAACTTGAAATAGGAGAGGCATTGATGATGAGAAGAGTGCTGATGAATTCAAGTAAAGAATGTGAAGAACCAACTAAAAGAAAAAATTTATTCAGGACAATGTGCAAGTCTAAAGGTAAGTGTTGGAAGATTATTGTCGATAATGTTAGCACATATAATTTAATGTCTTCTCAAATGGTTAAAAGCTCAAATTGAAAAGGTTGGTGCAACCATATAAGATGTATTGGGTTCAAAGAAGTCATCAAGTTGATTTAATCTAAATTGAATTAAACATTTTATTTCGAGTAACTAATGTAACAAATGATATTAAACTGGTAAGATACAATAATAATATATAGGTAATAAGCACCCAATAATGTAAAACCCCAAACACACAAGGGAGGACTGATGAATTAGCTAATCTTGTGTGATTCAGGAGTAATCATGGTTGTCTGAGTGTTAGATCTGGCTGGAAACAATGTTGAAATTGCTTGTAGAGGGTTCTAGAACTCAGAACTATGTTGACAGAGCGCTAGAGCACCTCGGGCGCTAGTGATTGTGTGAATATTTAGGATCTCGATCTTTTTGGGTTGGAAGGTCTCCACTTATATTCACTCTTTGTCACTCTAATTTCTCTATTAGGGTTTTGATTGTACATGTAACCTACCAAAAAACCCTAGCTATCTGCACAAGCTCAAAAACACATTAGATCTGAATAAAATATGTAATATGTGAAGTCGGACCCCAATGGTCACCCAATGAGTGAACTTAGTACCGAGCGCTACACTACATTTCAGACTCCATGTAGTTCTTTGTGCTTGTGTGTGAAATAATGTCCTTAGGTTTTCCCTTGTGCCAATGACACCAAGATAACAAGTTATAACTTCGATGTAAGAATGTATATGTGTGGTATGGAATTATGCACTTTCCCTTCCTATGTATTGTATATAGCCCGAATGTAGTCCCCTTTGAATAGTAGTAGTAATATGTAGATGTGATAGTCCCTCTTAATTTTCTAGCCAAAATAATTGCTAGTATGTTGTGTATATATATGAGTCCCTTGTTTGATTTTCGACATTAGTGTAGTCACTTTTCCCAACCCCTTGAATTCCCAGGCACGTTGGCACAACTTGAACCGGGCGCTCACCCAAGGTGCACGAAGGCACTGAGCCTGCTTTTATGTGAGCCTTGAAATAATATTCATCATTATAGATGAATAACATATAGGCTTAAACACATAAGATAATGAGACTAGATCTGAGCCTAAATGGTCCATATTACGATTCTAAATATTAAAAAGAACATACATGAACCAGATCTAAACCATGAGCACAATAAAGAACACAAACACTTAGATCCATTGAACACTAATATTTAGAACAACACCATTATATTAATTCACCAATATTATAGTAGCCAAATACATCAAGAAATCCATAAATGGACCAGATACATCATCAAGTTTTCAAGTATTTTCCTATAATGGCTCCATTACAAAAGTCACAACAGTGATCACACATATCTCTCTAGCTCTCTCTACCTTCTTGCTCACATATCTTTCATACATTATGCACACCTCTCATTTCTCATCCCTCTCTTTTTGTTCTCCTCCTTTTGTTTTATTGTGCAAATCAATACATATCAAGGGACTCGAAGGAATCTTCCCTTACCACCTACTCATCACTCAAGAGTGAACCACTTGCCAAATGTCATCATGTCTTTCCATACTCAAGTATCCTCAGCATGCAAGTGTTAGCTAAACCATAACTAACTCTACTTTACAACTCTTTATCCATCATGATAATCATATCCTAGAATATGCTTTCCTTGGGTTGTAAGTCTCCATGTTCTAGCCTTATCCATAATCAGATCTGGCCACATCTCCATGTCCCTCATTGCAACTCCGACCATGGTCCAAAATATGGCTAAGTCTTGAGCTTTTTTGCTAGGCCCAACCTGTGAAACCTCATGCCTTCCCCAAAGTTACTTCCACACAGCCTTTATGCCTCTCTGTGCATGTGAAAAAACCTTTCATGCCTTAGGTGCCTAGTCTCCTTAGGGTCTCAACATTACCCCACACTAGTTTGATTTCCACCCACGAAAATTTTCACACTCGTCGAACAAAACTCCATTGATCCAAAAATCTATTAAGGAAAAAAATCTACATGATGCAACAATTTAGATGACTAACTGGAGGAGTTCAGAAACTTCACATCTATCTCACCCTTCAACTTCTTCCATGCTTCCAACTCTACTAAATATTTTCCCGATGCCTCCCCTACTATGTTGGGTACTTGGTCTAGTAATCTCTCCAACCTTCCCCTTGAGCTCTTGTATGACCACCACCACTCCACGTAAAACACCCTCGAACTCATCCATACATTATGTGATGGAATCTCAGAGTTCACCAATATGAAATTCAACTTCTCACGCTTGGTTTTAATTTTTCCTTCTATGTTGTGGTGTCAATAATCAATTGGGTGCACACTCAATTTTATTTGTTAAACCTTCTCCTGTAAGGCCTTGAGGATGACCTCTTCATCTGCTACCCATGTGTCAATAATGGGCTCATTTTCTGGCAACTATTGAAGCCCTTATCTACCAATATATTTTCTTCCTTGAGTTGGGTGAGCAAATCCTCCAACTCATGATCCAGGCCTCCATAGTGATCTTGTTGTTTTCCTTCTCCTTAGTGAGCTCCTCAGCCATAGGCCCCATGCCATCCTTTTATGTTGGTCAAAAACATCCCCACTAAGTCTTCTAAATACTCCATTTCATCACCATAATCTTTTCTGGCTTGGCTCACTAATGTTGGACATTGTTCCAGACCTTCTTACCAAGGCTCCAGTTCGATCATATGCTTCCTTAGTCTACGCTTGCTCACCCTTCAACCCATGGTGTAGCCTCTCTATCTCCTTTTCTTTTTCCTTCTTAGCTTATGACCAAAGTCCAAACAGTCACCCCTCATCCAAACTCTACCTTATAACCTCTGAGGACATCTTTTGTAATGCATGTTACATGCCTACTCATCAATGAGGTGGCTTGGATCCACCACCTTATATATTTTCCCCTTTCTTCTTCTTCAAGTGAATGGTCTCGACCGCATGATCATTGACCTCAAATTTGGGCTCCTCTACATGATAATGTAGATTCCAACTTATCATCTTCTTCATCCTTGTTACACCCCCATCTTGGTCCAAAATATCCCAAACATGTAGCTTCTCTAGGAAAGGTGCTCTAGAACCTCGTGTGCAACACCTTTCACGGGATTATCCATGAAGTTCCATGTGGGGGGACATAGGTGTCCACTTCTTCCTCTTTTCCTTGCTTTGAATGTTGTTTTTTCCTCGGGGTGCTTGTTCTATGTAGTGAACCCTTTATCCTCCTTGATCACAAAAGAGTCTCCTTTATTTTTCTCTCCCGGGTGGTGGGATGGATAGGTGAAGTCCCTCATCTAGAATCTTCATAGGTTCCTCCACTAAATGTGCTTTCTCCTTGGCATGTGCATCATAGCCACTACTTTCCTTGTCCTCCTCGCCTTTTTCCCTTCTCTTCTCCTCCTCCTCGAGTTCTGCCTCGAGTTCCTCCCTAAAAAGTTGTGTGATCCTCCTCTGAGCCTTTCTCCATCAGAAATAGAGACATCATGTACTTTATGCTTTTTATGTTCTAACTCTTCCCCTTCTAATTGTTTATCTTCCTCACACTCTAGTTGTGAAGCCTTGGTACTACCTTGTTGTGATGTACCCGTGCCCCTCACTACTACTCCTTACGCGTATAATACTTCCTCTTCCTAGAAGTGTCCAATTTCTCCTCACTTCTTCTTCTTCTTCTTCTTCTTCTTCTTCTGACCACTCTCATAGGTGGGATTGACACCTCTCATGGCTTTGGAAAGGTGGAGTTTGTAACCTCCACCTCAACTCCTCCTTGTGTCTTGGGACATAGCTACACAAACACTCGGTGGATGAAGCCCTTGATGGTAACATTTATCTATGGATGTAGATCCAGAAAGTCCGGCTCCAAGACTTTGACATAAGTTGGCCTTGTATCATACTTATAGGTCACGTGAAGGGTGTGAACATCAGCATCCACTTTTTAGATCAAAGGTCAGGTTTATGCCTCCTTTCAATTGATGGCACACTTCATATATTTAGTAGTGAATGCAAATGGAAGCTTACACCATGGCCCCATTTCTCCTTTGGCCATCATAAATTTTCCAAAATGAAGTGTTGCGTAACTAAAAACTTCACTTAGTCCCCTAAAATTGTTGGTAATTCAAGTGGAATATACCACTCATTCTCAAAATCCACATGTAGTCTCTCATACCACTTGTTCATCCTATTCTTGTAAGTATTCATAATGGGGCCATCACAAGTGAACTATGAAAATGCACCATAGGAGATGGGTGCACAATGGGTAAAACCCACATGTTCCCATCTGGTCCATCAAGGATGCCAATTTCCCTAAATATGGTCAACAATAGAATGGACCCCCATGTTATCTTTGCTCCAACTTCATTTTGTACCCACGCCTCCTCAATGATATTATTCACAATGAATTACGTGAAGTTGTAGTGTGCACTCACTTGGATACCCTGTATGCAATGTACATGAATCTCTTATTTATATCTATCCACCTCTCTGCACCTAATTTACAACTGATGAGTCGGGTTGTGACCCTTAACATTGGGTCACTAAGGTCTGAGATAACCTGGGCCCTTCCCCCTTCTCATAGTTCAATTACTTTTCCAATTCCTCAATTTTTGCATTGGCACATAGGTCGAGTGTCATATCTTCACTAGTGTTTTCGCAGGCTTGTCACACTCCTAATCAACTAGGCATGTAATCCTCATTCTCCTCCCCACAAAGTAGAAAAAATCCTCATGCACCCACACATTAACCATCGAAAGAGAGGGGTGGGTTTAGCGAAGAAGGGAAGCTCCCAAAGCTATAAAACTCTAGTCTTCTACAACTCCTTGTTGCACCGAGTCATCAACCCTAGGGTTTCGAGCTCATCTAACCCTCCTAGACATCCTTGACCAAGTCCACCCACATCTCCTTGTCATGTTCTTCTATCCTGTGGTTGAATTCACTAATCTTACACCTATAAAGCTTCAAACTCCACTTCTCTACTTTTAATCACACCCAAGGGGTATTGCATTTCCAGTATACCTCAATGGGTTCCTCCTTCTCCACCACCGGTTTCTTGGTTCATGCCTTCTTTGGTGCCATTACTTTACTCCATGCCCTAGGTGTTTTTGAATTCTCCTTGTCTTCCCGAGCTTGTCAACTTCAATAGCTTCACTTTTACAACCCCTACTACCTCACTATTCTTCTCTTTCCCTTGCTACACCACAAGATCTTGTTATAGTTCACACAATGCCACTTGGTTTGTAAAAGTACTTTTCACTTCCTTATCACACCCTCATCACACTTCAATTACTCGGGAGCACAAAAATTTTTTTGAAGGCAAAGGTAGTTAGAATGACTACCCTCACCCCCTATTTATACTTTTTCAAAGACCTCAATGTCCTTCCCACATGTCTTAACGTTACTTTTTAATAAAGTACCTTTTTCCACTTAAATGAACTTCCACGACTCCACCTCACTGCTACAATCATAACCTTCTGGCATGTGCTATCATTACTTCCCTACCACATACCTCCTCTCATGCCCTTACTACACCGAAGTACTTAACCTCTACATGCCATCTACTAAGTAATTTCCCATGTCATTCCTACCTACCTCATGTTATACTATGCATGATCTTTGTTTCTTTCCAACGATGGTCTTTAATCCACTCAACTCTTCACAAAACACCTCTACTATACAACACAAACCCAAAACACCTTATATACCACATAAATCATTCTTCTACCTTTACACCCATCATTCCAGAATGAGTCTTCCATCAATCCAGCCTCCTTTAGAAATGTGCAACCATTTTTCTGAATTTATACACCAATCCACCCCACACTAAAGGTATGTGTGGTCCTCTCACATGGAATCACTTAAAATGTAATTAGCTATTGAACACAAATGTGCACAACACAACACAACAACAAAAAAAGACAAAGCATAAAATGATGAAAGGAAACACATATAAAGGAAATTGCATTAAAGGAAACCTAAGCTAAATGGAAACACTATTGCCTTATTACAAACACCAAGAAGACTTATTTATAGTAGGGCTTCAACCTACTCCCGTTAAAGAAACCGGGAAACCATGTGCCATCCAAAGCTTCTAACTAAAAGCACCTGAGTCAAGTATATAAGTCACGACATATGGTCCCAACCAATGCACTTGGAACTTTCCAAGGTGGTGCACAAAAACTTGGAATCATACAAAAGACCATCTGTCCAACCTCCAACTTCTTATTTTTAATGTGTCGATCATGTCTAGGCTTTTTGTCTTGCTTTCTCTATCTTCTGGCTCCATCAGGCTATGACGCACTCTCATCCAACTACATCAATTTTTCTATGCACTCTTCAAGTGCTTTCTCATCATCCAATCCTCCCATGCACACATGCAAATACATGTAGGATGGTAACATAAATTCAACTAGTAAAATAACCTCGATGCCAAACCAACTAAAAGGGTGTTGCTTTGTTGAGTCTCTTGTAGGTTGTTCTATAAGACCAAAGAAAAAGAGACTTTATCATCCCAATCCTTCCTTCCAACATCACAGATCTTTGTCAATGTGTGGCTCAAAATCTTGTTGAAAGCTTCAATAGTTCCATTAGCTTGTGGGTGATAGGGTGTAGTCTTATGATGGGCTACCATAAATTCTGCCAATAATATCCTAACAATATCATTCAAGAAATGAGTACCCCTATCACTTGTTAAACTCAATGGACATCCATACCTACTTATGATATTCTCCCAAAGGAACCTTGTTGTAGTAGTAGTATAGTGTAATCCTTTAGGTGTTGCTTCTACCCACCATGTAAGATAGTTATACAAGTAATGATGTAGCATGACCTTGTCCTCCACTGTGTCATGGGGGGAAATAGGGCCCACGAAGTCAATTTCCCATTTTTCAAAGGTTTCACACTTTTATAGGCCTCAATGACATTTCATCTCTATGCCTAGGCTTCCCAAGGTGTTGGCAATGATCACAACCCCTAGCATATTCTTGAAATCCTTGTATAATGTCTCCCACCACAAACCAACCATCAGAATCTTACGCATGTGGTGGCTCACTTGCATAATGTCCACCAAAATCCCTCCATGAGCTTCCTCCATAATACCCACATGCTCATGCTCTAGTACACACACCACGAAAATCTCATCCCGACCAAGTTTGTATAGATCTCCACCAATCAACATATAAGGCGTGACGTGAATGGCAAGTTGTTTTCTCTCTATACTCTTCATTCCATCAGGTGCCACACCTATTCATAAAAAGATAACAATATCCTCCAAATCAATGGGGGATGTTGTAATCTGAACAATTGTGCATCTGACATTGTGTCTTCAATGCTCTATGCATCCTCACTTAAATTAATTCTAGAAAGATGGTCAGGTCTTGAATTGCACTTTCCTAGGTTTGACTACCACCAAAAAAATTCAAATTCTTGAAATAACAAGATCCACCGGCATATGTGCCCTTGCAAAAATAGGATTGTTTACCAAATACTTAAGTGTCATGTGATCTGTAAAAGATAAATGGAGTAGCCAACAAGTACTTCCTAAACTTATGCAACACATAAATCATAGAAATGCAACTTCACGCTCTTGTTGTTGTGTAATTCTTCTCAGCTTTGGGGTTAACTTTCTACTTTCTACTTACAAAACATAAAGGGTGATCAACAATCCCTTCTCCAGTTGTGCTAACATTGCTCCAATTTCCATACCTGATGCATCCACATGCACATGAAAGGGCTTGTCCCAAGAGGGAAAGCAAAAATGGGTGCAGTAGTAAGCTTCTCCTTCAACGTATCAAAAGCCACTTGTTGCGCCTCATCCTAGTGAAATCTTCCTTTGTGCCTCAATAGTTCTTCCAAGGGCATGGAAAATCTTGGCATAACCTTTGATGAATTTTTATAGTAACCCATATGCCCCAAAAATCCACACACTACACTTTGATTGGTAGGCTCCTCCAAACCCAAAATAACAACAACTTTGGCAAGGGTCTACCAATAAACCTTCCTTACAAATAATGTGCCTAGCAAATGTGCCAAAAGGAGTAAAAAAGACACATTTATTAATTTAGAGAGATACTTAACTACCTACATCTTTCAAACATCAATCTCAAGTTTTCACAATGATCTTTCACTAATCCATACACATTGTCCAATCATCCAGGTAGACTTGTAGAAACTTATGAATAAAGTCTTGAATGCTTTGCACCACAATGCGTGAAAATACAAGTAGGTGCATTCTTAAGCCCAAATGGCATAACCATATAAGAAAAACTTCCCCATTCATAGTGGTGAAAGTAGTCTTCTCCTGGTCTTCTTTTTTGCAATCCTTACCTAGTGATACCCTGAGAATCCATCTGTAAAAGAGTAGATCTCACGCCCTGCTACACCTTCCAAGATTTCTTCAGTAAAAGGCGTTGGAAAAGGATCTATAACACATGCAATATTCAAGTCTCTATAGTCTACACAGATTTGTATCCTTCCATCTTTCTTGATACTAATCACCATTGGACTAACCCATTCAAATTCTTCAATAGCTTCAATGATCCCAAATTCCAACATCTTGTCAATTTCTTCTTTCACCTTTACACATAGATTAGGATTCATCCTATAAGGCCTCTTCCTAATCAAGGTGCACACACCTTCCTTTAACTTAATCCACATCTCTCCCAATGAGTGATGAACTCCTTTTAACTCATGATATCCACATGGGAAAAAATCCTAGAAGTCACACAACAACTTCAATTATCTTTGAAACCTCTTGTTCTATCCAATAATCACCAATGATTGCTTCTTTTGGTTTTGCTTCTATGCCAATGTTGACCTTCTTTTTCAATGGCTCATGGTAGGCACGCACCTTCTCATCTACACTATCCAAGATGTCACACATGCATACCCTCTATATGATGATCAACATCGAGGTTCTCTATCTCTTCATCTTCTATCAGGTACACCATTTTTCCTTTCTCCTTTTCTAGGTAGGCACACTCAAACTATACTTCATCCATTTTTCTTCTCTTCCTCAAAGTGCACCTCCAAATCAAGCTCCCTAGAAAATCTAGGATGAGGTCCTCAACTTTGGCACTATCTCCCAGTAAGGTGCTTGACTACCTACAAATCTCATTCACTGATGGTTTAGAAGATAGATACTCAAAAGTTTGAATAATACCTGTTGTCAACTCTTTTCAATTTCCCATCTGATGAACGTAACTCTGAATGGATATACCAAGTGCATGCACAACCCTAAAAGTGGAATAGAAATTATGCACCCAGAGTGAAGGAGGTAAAGCTTCCGGGCCTTCCATCCAGGCTTTCACATTCCTAAATGTGGTACAAGGTTGATTCCTTCCCATGATAGTCACATATCCTTGAAGGTGCATTGGTCCATAGAATCTAACAGAGAACATGATTCTTACCTCACACCACTCTATAAGATTATCTCGATGAGTCATCCACCAATGCATGTTGTCCCACACAAGGTATAAACAAGCATATTCCTCTTCTACTTCACAGTCCACCATTACTGACTTCTATAGCATGCAAAAAAGACATCAGGGTGACCTTCTCCAATGTAACTTGGTAACTTCTTTCCTCCCTCCTAGATGCCTAACTAAATGCGCCTTGACAACACGAGTCACAATGCCCTTTAATTCTCTCCCAACCAACTCATAAGTTCCATGCACCCAATTATCACATGCAATGCTAGTCGTATCACTCAAGGACTGAGCATCATCCCACTAAATGACTCCTTCTCTTGATGGCTCAATAACCTCTGGGTCTCTGATGGTGCACATAAATTCTATTGATGTCTTCTTCCCCAAAGGCTCGACATAAGGTGCAGACCTACCATCTTTTTAGTGGAATAATAATGCACTCCTTCTTGTTCTCAAAGCTGATGTATCCCTTGTTGAAGTGCAAATCAACATTATTCGCATAACACCAAGGGCATCCAAGTAATGTTGGGAAATTATCTACCTCGGCAAGTGCTAAGACTTCAAAGTCCCTAGTGAACTTGGCCCCTTGAATGGTTATGGAAGCATCCTTCAAGACTCTGATGGGCATAGCTTTAGTTCTATTTTCCATGTACAACACATTTGAAGATGGCTGCAATGGTGGTCTCCCCATCTGATTCCATGCATCCAAAGTAAGAACATTAACCTCTGACACATGTGTCAATTAGTATGTTACTCAAAATCCATCCATCAACTACTACATTCAACGTGATCTCCTTGTCATAATCAAGACTATGAGGGGGAAAATTAGCATGCAAGATCTTCCTCTCACTCACATCCAATGCATGGTACCTTTCCTCTCAACCATTCTCCTAACAGGGAATGATATTTTCTTGGTGCAACATCTTACATACCTCTTTGACATCATCCACATCATTATGAGGGATCTCAACATTCTTCACCTGTTCCAACTTCCACGATGACTACTCTTTCAAGCACTGGATCTCCCTTGCAAACTCCTAATCACCTCCATAGTCTCTTGGTAAACCTCCTTCTAATAAGTCGATCAGGGTACTTCCCATGCAATACCTCTTCTCTTGTAATGAGAGGCCTCTTTTGGTATTTCTCTAGCACGTGTAGCTTCAACATGTGTAGTTACTAATACATAGGCTCCAACTCAGGGTTAGACACTACCATAGGCATGAAAAAGGTTCAACGCATTTCACACTAACCATTCCCATGCCCTTGTCCTTCTTCTAGTTCTAGCTCATGTGATTATACAAGTCAGGGCACTCCTCATACTTATGTTTCTTTCCACACCATGAGCATTGTAGTAAATCCAGGACACTCACACTTGTAGTGATCCCATAGATCCACAATTGAAACAAGTTCCATGGGGAAATTCACTCCTTCCTCCCATGACCACCACGGCCTCTGAATCCTCCATGAAAGCTTCTTCCTCTTCCTCCCCATCTTCATGCCCTTCATGTTGATGACCCCTCATTCTTAGAACTATTCACAATGTTGGTCTAGACACACACCAATATCAATTACATCATGAATCTGGTCTATCAACCGGTAATCCTTAGTATCATGAGTGGTAGATGTAAAATCTTACAATAATAGCAAGACACATTCTTATGGAGCACGCATTGTAACAAAGGGCATCTACTTGGATCATGATCCCCATGATAGATTTCATAGTCTAATGACATGGCATGCACAATTTTGAGGGAACTATCCTTGTGTGTCCTTCTACTTCACAATCTATACACCAAAGTCCATTGACGAGTCTCATGTGCTAAATTCATAGAAAATTTCTCAAGTTGCTTTTCCATGGAAGCAATTTGTGCCTCCAAAAAGGGACTTACCCTAGATCAACACTTCCATGGCCTCAACATGCAAAGCAACCTCCAAGGCCTCACGTGATCCATGAAAGTCTTATGTGAAAGCACTCATCTAAAGGTGTTATCAGCCTCAATGAACCACTGAGCATGCTGAGAGGATGGATATCATAAGATAACTTTGACAAAAGAGTCTTAAAATGTGCATCATACTCTCACACACTCTCTAGCCATACCCTTGTTGAATCTCCTTGAGTGTGTTGATGCTCTTTTTCTCAAACTCAGAATATGAAATTCCACCAAGAAGGCATCATGCAACGTAGTATAATCCACCATTTTCTGATGTGGGTCATATTTTTCAATACCAAACTATGTGTGCACGCCCTTGCAACGTAGTTACAAAATGGCTTTCCTTCCACTCTGGGGTAGTGATCCCCTTAATGCGCCATAACAAATTCACACTTGTGTACATGCTCTACAACATCCTCAACACCTTTATAATTAGGAAAATGAAGAGACATCTCATAAAATACTTACTTGATGGGGTTGTGGTCCTTGTCCACTAGATCCAACTTTGATTTCCTCTTGTGTTTCCTCCACCACCAGATCCACTAGTTCCACTAACCCCTAACCCTCCAGATCCACCAGATCCTCCAGATCCTCCTCCTGTAGTAGGTACAGGGCCTGAAGTAGTGTTACTCTGTGTTCCCACCATTGTACTAAAATTGAGCTCCAACAGTCTACGAAGTTGAACTACTTCTAGACGTGATACCCACGTTTTGAGCCCACACCTTTATCCAAATGACACACCTGACAGGATACCACCAAACATAGGAAATGTTTGCGTGGCCATAGATGGATGTAATGTAAAATTATATCTACTTGATGTTGCTTTCTTACCAATGCCAACCATACTAGTAATACTTATCTCAGAAATTGGAAAACTAAGTGCAAGGGCTTGGTCACCAGGTGGGTTCAAATGTGCACCTACGGTCCATCTCCTTTCTCCATCTGATGAGCTCTCATCAGAAGCTGAGGGGGTTCTCCTTCCATGTTTTCCAAGATGGGGTAGCATAAACTACTCAGTTCCACGTCCTCCACGTGAACCTCAAATCCTTCCCACAATGTCTACCTCCAAACATCCATCATTCCTGTAATCTCACATGTTGTCTCACCAATTCCCTCTCTCAAGCTTCATTATACTTGAGCACCTCTCTCTCTCTCCACTTCTACCATAGGATCCACCATTTCTCTCCACACCCACTTCTGCACCCCCCACACCTAGTGGGAGTTTAGCTAGCCATAGGAAACACTTCTAAACTCAGAGTGATGATCAAGATCTTGATGGCTATGGTATAACAACACACAAGAAAGATCCTCTCGGTTCTCATAAGAACTCAAACTCAACAACCTCTGGGAAGAATACGTAGAAACCACGTACTCCAACATGTAGCTAGTCAACACACCACTCCACCAATGATCAACAACACGAGTCCAAATCAGATCGACATCATGAAGCCGTTGATAATATTCTTCTTGGGTCCACACATGAGGTCGATAATACCAACTCCTCCTTGATGCATACACCGACAACCATTCATATAGTTCTATTGGAAAACAACAAAAGAATGTTTCATAGAGCTCATGATACAAATGCTCCTCTACCCATGTACGTGCATCAAACTCAGGTCCAGTGTTGAATCTCTGTGTAAACTCATCCTCCGTGTTCTTAAGCCAAGTCTCCACGCTGGCCAAAGTCAAGTGCTCTGCCATCACACACCATTCTTACAACAACTTCAAAAGAGGTCCCGACAATGGAACCAAAATGTAGTCACTTTTACCTACTCCTTTTAAACCCCAGCACATCGAGCATATCACCCATCCTAAATCGGTGCTCACCCAGGCACACAAGGCGCCAGCCCCTCTTTTATGTGAGCCTTGTAAGAATATTCATCATTATAGCAGAACAACATATAGACATAAACACATACATCTTATGACAGAGATAATGAGACTAGATCTGAGCTTAAATGGTCCATATTATGATTCTGAATATTAAAAAGAACATACATGAACCAGATCTGAACCATGAACACAATAAAGAACACAAACACTTAGATCCATTGAACATTGATATTTAGAACAACACCATTATATTAATTCACCAATATTACAGTAGCCAAATACATCAAGAAATCCATAAATGGACTAGATACATCATCAGAGTTTCAATATTTTCTTATAATGGCTCCATTACAGAAGTCACAACAATGATCACACATATCTCTCCTAGCTCTCTCTACCTTCTTTCACACATATCTTTCATACATTATGCACACCTCTCATTTCTCATCCCTCTCTTCTCTCTACCTCCTTTTTTGATGTGTAAATCAATACATATCAAGGGACTTGAAGGATCTTCCTTACTTCCTACTCATCGCTCGAGTGAATTACCACTCATTGTGTCTTGCCATACTCAAGTATCCTCAAAGAAAGTGCCATCATCATGTCTTTCGTATCCATACTCAAGTATTTCCTTGGGCTCAAGTCTCCATGTTCTAGCCTTATCCATAATTAGATCCATCTCCAATCTCATCGTAACTTTGACCAAAATACAACATAAGGATTCATACATATAATAACATACCAATGGCATAATAAAGTGATGATATGTGCATAGTTTTGTGTCTTCGCAAGTGCTTGTTAGTGAGAAATGTCTTGTTAGTTTTCAGATTGGTAGGTATAAGGATGAAGTTCCTTTTGATGTGATGCCTATGGATGCTTATCATGTTTTGTTAGGAAGGCCTTGGTATTTTGATAGAAGAGATATTCATGATGGTTGGGCAAACACTTACACTCTTGTGAAGAGTGGTGTTAAACACATGTTGAATCCTCTCAAGGATAACCACGTATGGAGTGAGAAATATCCTAGAGTCATGTTAATAAGCATGAAAATATACTTATAGCAGAAGAAGGACGATGTTCTTGAATCAACAAGAGGTATAAATGATAAAGAAGATGCTATGATGGAAGGAAAAGTAAGTAAAATTAAGAAACTTTAGAAATTGAGAAGCGGGGAGGAAGAATACTAAGAAAGTATTCAAAGGAGAAAAAGCAAGGAAGTGGACAAGTAGATATATAGATATCACAGGAGAAGAAGATAAATTAGAGCTCTTATGAGCAAAATAAATAAAGAGGGAGAAAAATTCAAAGCATGATGATACTATGGAGCAATCGGACCTTGAGCAAAGACATAACAATCATGAAAGAAGGTAAAAACAGTCCAAGAAATCAAGAAACTACAAGTTCAAGAAGGTATTAAAGGAAAATAAGTTGAAGAAAACAAGCATGAGGTGGAAGAGATGGCCAAGAAGACTAAATAGGATAATATTTATCCAACTAATCCTTCTTTGAGTGATGTTTGTGTAGGTTTCATAGCTGAAATGGAGATGGTGCGGTCAAAAGAAGGTGATTTATCTAAGCAAAAGTATTATTTTCAAACCTTAAGGCTATGAAGAAGCAAGGAAGATAAACTCAAGTATAAAATATGATTTCATGTCTATGGTTAGTCAAGAATCAATGCATTTACAACTGGAGTAAAGGTGGAATGATGGAGAAGAGGAAGTGGAGACCAAACACAATTCCAAGACAATTCCTACACAAAGAAACCAACTTGAACAAAGGACAAGTGTGATGTTACAAAGCATAAATAAAATCATGAAGATGGTACACTCATGGAATGGAATCATGGAGAATCACAAGAAGATAATTTTCAACTGGAAGAATAGAAAGAAGAAGACAAGCTTGCCAAGCCAGGTTCATGGGAAGCTTTCTTATTCCTCGGGAGTATGATGCAGAGCATCTCTCCTAGGTTGGAAATTTTAATTTTACAATGTAATTTTTGGTTTTAAAGTGAGTGTAGAAGGTCTAGGAGTCCTTAGAGTGTCACTAGAACTCATTTCATGATGTTAAGTTGTGTATATGTGTTCAAAAATTCAAACTTTGTGTTTTCCCGCCAAAAACAATATTTGATTTTTTTAGAGCTTTTTGGTCTAGTTAGGTGGTTTAAAGATGTTTTTGGGGCTAATAATTTGTTTTATGATAGAATAAGCTCCTTCAAGGGTCTAGAAGGATGAAATCCATGTTTGGTATTAACACTTTGGAGTCCTTTAAAAAATATAGCTCTTAATGAGGTAATTAACACTTAAAAAATGTGTCTTACAAGATCTTAAAAAGACTCCAAATTCAGTTGGAGGGAAGAAGGATATATCTATCATGTTTGTAACTAATTTAGATAGATAATTCGAGAAAGGGGAGGATTTCAAGCTCCAAGAAACCTATTTTTGTTGTCTTACTCGAAACTACATAAATTTGAGTGTTAAAAGCCATGTGCATGTATGAATTTGATGATGGAAACTATTGAATTCAATTTTTGAATGCTTCTTATTGATGGTAATGGATTTAGATCCCTATTTGTGTTGATTTTTTTGAGTATTCAATAGATTTTATATTCGTTTTACTTTTGCATCTTCAATAATTTTGTAACATGCATAATTCATAACACAATCTACTTAAACTTGGTAGTTTGGATTGGAAAGTTGATCAAACAAGAGAAGTGGGTGAGTAAGAAAGGTGGAGATCCTTGATATAGGTCTACAGTTCAAGTATCAAGGATTGAAAGTGAAAAATTTGCATTTTATCAAAATTTTATTCCTCTCGGACATCTCGGTAAACCCTACCTAGGGTTTGGAAAAGAAAGGAGTTTTGAGACTTTAAACACTGATTCAAGACTTAAAATTTGTAAGTAATAATCTCAACATATATCCCTTGCACATTTTTGAGGATTTAGAGATAAATGAGTCTCTAGGAGGTCACTTTGTTTGTGTGAGTCTTGATTCGAGCATGTAGGAAGATATTAAAGACCACGATTGCTCAAACCGAGAAAAGATTTGAAAGGGTAGTTTTGAGAGTTGAAACATATAATTTGGTACAAAGATATATAATCCAAAAGGGTATCTGGAACCAATATTAGAATTTATTAACTATTTATAGTTTTTTCTGAACAATAACCTTGGATCATCAAGAAGGGCTAATTAGGCCTAATAAATTGTGACAAAGTTGAGAAAGAGAATTTAGGATTAGAGTTGTACCACAAAACTTCACATATACATTTAAGAGGATAAAGGGTGTCCCGAGAATAATTTTACTTTGCGTTAAAGATATCTAAATCCAAAGATAAGTCGGAAAACCATCAATTCAAGATTATAAGGCAAAAAATCAATCCTAAAAAGGAGAGAGTAGAAACGGGTGTGGCCTTGAGTTATGAGGAAATAAATTTAGCACACCATAAGGAGCCTAAACGGTGTCTATAAAATCTTTTACTTAGCCATGGAACCCCATGGTTTATTCCAAACATGAACCCCTAGATGACATGTTCTTAAGAAGCACTTGGGGACAATTTTGAAAAGGTAAGAGCTTTTGAAGATTTCCTTTGTTTTTCTTCATTTTGTTGGTTGATATTACATGGATTAGAGTCCAATAATAGGGCACAATGATAGCATAAGACAATTAAGGATACCAATCCAAAGTTTACAAATTTGAAGAGCATCTAGGCTTGAGAAAGCGAGTTATTATTCAAAGTACAAGGTTAGTTTTGAGATATTGATTAGACTAGCTTGTTGGATTTCTAAGGTGATTAAAGGAAGTTGTATGTAATTTGCATCATGTGCACTACCCCGAGTCTTGGAAACCCTAAATTTATCTAAGACCTTCATAGTTGAATGTGATGCTTCAAGAAATGGGATTGGGGCAAGTACTCATGCAAGAAGGACATCCCATAACATTTGAGAGCCGACAACTAAAAGGAAATAATTTGTTGAAGCCCACATATGAGAAGGAAATGATGGCACTCGTGTATGTAGTCAAACAATGGAGATGATACTTGACGGGTAGACACTTCAAGGTAAAAATTGATCATGATAGTTTAAAATACTTCTTGGAGTAATGACTATCTTCAGAAAAGCAACAAAAATGGGTCATAAAGATGTAAGGTTATGACATTGAGATTATTTATAAGAAAGGAAATGAAAATGTGGTTGTGGATGCAATATCTAGGAGGGACGAGTCCACAAAAGCATTATTATGTGTCATCGCTATTCTAAAGGCATATTGGGTAAATCAAGTAAGGGAAGAATTGTAGAAAGATGTAGAGACCCACACTCTCATTCAGAATCTCCAGTAGGATCCAACCATATCTAAAAAAATTATATGGAAGGATGATACATTGTGGTATAAGGACATGTTGTATTTGTGTAAGAACTCTACACTTAAACACCATGTTCTTTTAGAGCTTCATTCTTCTCCACTAGGTGGTCATTCTAGGTTCTTGAAAACTTATCATAGAGTTAAACAAGATTTCTTTTGGGAGGGATTGAAAGGAGATGTTCAAAAATTTGTGGCAAAATGTTTGGTGTGCCAATGTAATAAGGGTGAGACCATTAAGACACCAGGTCTCCTACAACCTTTGTCTATTCCTAGTGAGAGATGGGAAGAGGTATCTATGGATTTCATCACAGGATTGCCTAAATCAGAAGGGAAAAGTGTCATCATGGTTATAGTGGATAGACTTACCAAGTATGCTCATTTTTTTGTCTGTCTCATCCTTTCACAATTAGTACAATTGCCATATCTTTTATGGACACAATTCAAAAGCTCCATGACACGCCCAAAATTATAGTAAGTGATCACGATCTGATATTTACAAGCAATTTTTGGACTGATTTGTTCTCTTGTTTGGGTACCCAATTGGCCCAAAGTTCATCTTATCATCCCCAGTCAGATGGTCAAATTGAGGTGGTAAATAAATGTTTGGAGGGGTATCTTTGATGTTTTACTTTGGATAAACAAGAACATTGGGTGCAATGGTTGTCACTTACAGAATGGTGGTATAATACTTCATTTCATACTTCATCTAAAATATCTCCATTTCTGGCACTATACAGTACCATCCTCCATCACTCATCTCTAGCTTGAAGGTCAAACCTAAAGTGTGAGCAATCGAAGATCACATTTAGCACTAACACGAGGTACTCTCTAGCCTTAGAGAGAATTTGGCAATGGCACAAAACCACATGAAGCAACAAGCTGATCAACACCATAATGAGCGAAATTTTGAAGTGGGAGACTTTATTTTTCTATGGTTGCATCCATATACACGCTTATCCTTATAACAACCGAAGAAGGATGATAAGCTTGCACCTAAATACTAGGGTCCTTACCAAGTTTTACTAAAAATAGGTAGTATGGCATATAAGTTGGAGCTCCCATCTAGTCTTCCATGGTTTTTGTTTGAAGAAAGTCATTGGGCAACACATTTCAACCCAGTCAGTTCTTTCAGAACTAGATGAGGAGGGCAAGATCATAATGATCCTTCAGACATGCTCTAAAAGATTGAGGACCAAAGTCATTACCAAGTATTTGATCAAGTGGAAGACTATGAATAGTGAAGATGCAACATGGGAAGATGAAGCATTTATGTAGCAACATCCAGGGATGGCCAACATTGGGGACAATGTTGCTTCAAAGGGGAGGGGCATGCTACGCCCTTAGTCCTATAGGTTATATTGGATATGTATTACCGACTTGTGGCTTACATAATCTCTTTTCTTGTCATATGTCATTCATTTATGCTTTCATATGTTTAGTAGGTCAGCCTTGGTGTTGACCATAACATAAGAATATTATATATAGGTGGTATTAAGGAGTAGTTAATCATCATATTGAGTACTTAAGTCTTATTGTATGGTTTGGGGGTTGCCCCTTGGAGTGGTTAAGCTATTCTATTTGCATATTGTGATCATTTATCTATAATTTGGTGTTTTTTGGAGTTCTATTATTCACGATATTCAAATTTAATCAAGTAATTTCCTTATAACACCTAAGGTCTTTATAGATCTTTTATGGAGAGGTCGGAATGCAAGTGAATACTAACAAAACCGAAGTCATGATATTTTCACTATGAAGGAAAAAGAAACAAATTAACTTCTTTTTTGAAGAACCTTGCTTTGAAATTAGTGGAAGAATATAAATACTTCGGGATTGATTTTCACGACATACTTAGTTAGGAGACCCGTAGAACAAAAATAACAAAGTGGGTGAAAATATTTATACTTGATACAAAA
Organism: Taxus wallichiana var. yunnanensis; assembly: GCA_018340775.1. Lineage (NCBI taxonomy): Eukaryota > Viridiplantae > Streptophyta > Pinopsida > Cupressales > Taxaceae > Taxus > Taxus wallichiana. Next base: position 153,142,112 of record CM031234.1, on the reverse strand, counting down.
TAGATGTAGGAATGCAAAATTATGGGATTGGAAAACCAAGAAAACCTTGTTCGATTACTTGTCAAACTAGTGGTCCCATATGGATATGAAGTTTGGGGTAAAATCACGTAAAATATAAAATGAAGGTAAATAAAGAGGTTACAACAACACTTAATCACAAGTAGCCTCAAATCCAAAACATTAGTTTCTTATCAAATTATACTAATTGAAATATGTACCCTCCCATCGTAGGCATCAACAACAACTCATACATTATGTTGTTTAAAAAAGACATAAATTATGGAAACCCATCGATGGCCCAAAATGGCGATGTAGAAAGAGCTAAGACAAAAAGAAAAACATGTGGATGAAGTAAAACAATAAACAAATGAGAAAACGAGGCATTGACATGTAAGAATGTCCAAGCATTTATGAGGAAATAAAAAAGTACGTGAGAGAAATTTAGGACACTCATGTGGATAAAGCAACTTGGATGAAAGAAAGTCTACTATATCAAAGAGTTTTATCACATGGGACCATGACAAAAGCACATAAAAATTAAATGAAAGGCAATTTTTTCGATGGCTCTAACTCGCATCATCTTAAGTGTGGTTATGACAATAATAAATACACTTATTTTATAACAAAAATATGGTGAAGATAGAATGAAACTACATTATAATAATAAGAAGAAGATTTTTTAACGTCCACGAGACTACCAAAAACAAGAAGTGTGGAAGGTGATATATGTATAGATAATAAAAACAACTTGAAAATAAACAACCTAACCGATTTATTTAAAGAGGCGAGGATAGATGAGAACATGAATTTTTGATAATATGAAAAGGAAATTAAAAATCTTGCGAGACTAACAAGACAACCCTTTCTTGTGTTTCTAAAGGAAACACCGATCTTTCAACTTTTGGTCCCATACACCATTGAATAAATGAATGAATGAAAGTTTTTAATGACGTCCACGAGACCGAACAATCTATGGGACCCAAAGGTAAACACGAGCAAGACATCCAAACACCAAAAGATGCCCGAGAAAAACCACTACTTCAACCTTTCTTCCAGCTCTTTGCTAATTTTGCTTCGTCTGCTATGAATTTTTATCAGGAAATCTGTGTCTTTGCCACCCTCTCCTCTTCAAACAAAGTTGTAAGATCAACCCCTCTTAAAATATCCATGTAGTTTCTCCTTATGTCCCCGTAAGTGACACATTCCATGACGAAGTGCCATTCTGATTCCACTGTGCCCGAGTTGCAAAACTAACAAACCCTTTCAGACCACTCCTCCTTGGGAATTTTCCATCCCTCGGTTTCACACCTAAGGTGATGTGAACTAGTTTTTAGCTGCACAATTAACATTTTAGACTTCCACTTTATCATCGCTCCAATGTAGTGTTTTTGCCCGTGATCACAAGTGGGATTAAAATTCTAGACATAGTATTCTCTTTTTCGACCAAGCTACTTGTTCCACATGGTATTTCTGAACTTCTCTCTTACATACCTCTTTATTTCTTCATTAGTGCTAAGGCACTCCTGCATGCCAATACTCCATTTGCTCATCCACTCGCCGTTGTTGCTTCATCCATGTTTTCTTCCTTCTGTTTAACTTTTCCTCAATTCTATTCTAGGCCACCGGAATCCTCTATGATTTCCACTTTTTTGAAATATCCTAATAGTCGGGTCATCGCCATCGCTTCCACGAGAAGGCTCCGGCTTCCGCTAAAATGATTTCATATGGGACCGTGGTTTTTATTTTGAAACTACTTGTAATTAGATGCTTCTGAATTCTTTCTATTTGCTTCCATTTCTTCACAGATGTACTGCTGCCCCAAATCTCACAACCGTATAGCATTACTGGGATCACCAGTAACTCGAAAAGGTTCAAACGGGTCTTCCAGTCCCATAATTCCGATGTTCTGCATTTGTTTTGGAGCATATATAGAGCTTTCCACCCCCCTTGGATTCTCTTAGCTCTACACGTTTCCCAGTTGAGACAATTGTGAAAGTCCAGTCCCAAATATTTGTACTCCTTGACAACTTGCAAGGAGTCCCCATTGAATTCAAAGCTTACTTGTCTCCTTTTCTTTTTTAAGGTAAATATCATGATTTTGGTTTTACCAATGTTCACTTGCATTCCCACCTCTTGGCAAAATAGCTCTAAAGCTTTCAAATGCTCCTATAAAGTTTGCTTTGTTTTAGCCATTAGGATAAGATCGTTTGCATAGAGCAACAATGTCACTACATAGGAAGCTAGATGAATCCCGCATCGGCCCTTTTTGTCAATCCATTCCTCTAGCTGGTCTATATATACCCCAAACAAGATGGGTGACAACGGACAACCTTGTTTGACTCCAATGTCGCTCCCAAAGCACTATGATAGACCATCTTTAGTTCTGATTTTAGCCCGTACCTGCTCATAGAGTGTGTGCACCGCTGCCCTATACTTGTCCGGAATGCCCAACTCTTCCATTCTGTTCCACAATTTGCTTCTCGTAACCGTGTCAAAGGCTTTTTGTCACTCTTCCATTCATTCTGTACTCAGGGAAAACTGATTCTATACCTATCGTCACTTCCGTGCTTTGAAATGTGAAACACCAATCCAAAACGGTAGTCTGTGATAGCGAATATCTACTGACAGACCATACGAATTAGTTCAATTCATAGTTCTGGAATTCATTTATATCTTTATTTCCACCTCAACCGCGACGAGGCGTATTCATTATCGCCATTTACCAAGAACACTCGCGAAGCCTTTTCATTTTTGTCAAATTTGATTTTCGGAATGTATTTCCTATTTGAAGATAACTGGTATTGAACGACAGCGCATACTCAAATTTGTGCCGAAAATCAAATGCCCTCATCGGTCGGAAATATTTGTGCAACAACCAATGAACGATTATTTGTGCCCTGTTTCATCTATCAATTCTCGTCTACTTAAGCAGGGATTTTCTGCAAACCAAAGGCTGACGAGGAAATTGCCAGTGCCACTAGTTCCTAAGAAACCCTTCAAGTTAAATGTGCACGCATGTACAAGTCATGCTTCTCCAAACTGGCTTAAGAGAGAACATAAGCAGCAGAAGAGTAGTGAGCTGGTGTATCTGCCCATTTTAGTCCACAAGAAAGGGGTCTCATTACAGTATGCTTGGAACGGCCAGTGCTTTCTCTCAGAGAAAGATTTAAAGACGCGCGAGGCCAAAAGCTTAAAACACTCGCTCAAAGATTATGTGAGAAGGGCGAGGTTATCAATATCATCCCTTTTTGTTCCAGACCAGGTTCCATCTAATTACATGAATTATCTCAAGTGGAAGTTTGTTCACCGCATATTCAGCTCAGCTATACAAGTTCAAGCCACTCAGGTGGGCTTTGCTTCTGCTTCATTTTCTTTTTATTGTACTCATTGAATGATGAAAAAGAGCAGGCTCGCATTTAGGCCTGTTGTACTTGTACAAATCTTAGTGTATCTTCCCACTCTTGGAAGCATGTATCACAGTGTTGTTGCTGTTTTGAGGTCCCATTGACTATTTTAGTTTCGTGGATATCAATAAAAATCTTTTTCTTGCCCCAACCCCCATTCGGAAAGCACTGTTTGCTTAATATTGTTCTGTTTTCCTAGGCCTTTTGAGTGTTTTTTGGGTTATGTTTTCCTAGGACTCTCGAGCCTAGTGTGTTGGACTTTAGGGCATGATCCCATACTGCCCGCTTTTTTCTTCTTCTTTTATGGAGCAGCTCTTGTAGTAGCTCTCTTGTACTTTCAGAAGAAATTATATCCTACAGCTTTATCTGCACTCTTTTTGGGAATATCCTTGTTCGACTATTTCTGCACGGCAGTTGAAAAGGCATTTATCTCTTGCTATGTTTGCTGGTTGTACATTTGACTCCCAAATGGCTTATTTTTGTCATTTGTGGACATTAATATAATAGCTTTCTTTCCTACAAAGAAAAATTAAGGTTCTACTGCAATAAAGGGCGATCCAGCTCTGATTCTTATATGGAAGCATATAATATTATGGATTGCTTTGCAATAATATTGTTTTCAATAAGATTGCAATAATTATACCGTGATTCAATGTCTTTAAACATTGCTGAGATGTGCTGTTGTTTTTCATGAAAAGGCAAAGAAATTGATGCCCTAGTCTATTTTCTATGTACACATTTGTCTTTTCAATGAGGCACATAGAGGGATTACGTTTAAATTACAAATTACACTTGAGCAATACTGCAACTCCATACTTTTATGCATTTCTGGGACATGCTTTTATTTTGTAGTGAAAAGGAGAAGAAATCAATGTCCTACTCTTTTTGTGTTCCTGTCTGTGCTTGTGATGCTTCTTGTCTAAGGGTTGTTGTGGAGATGTACACATTTGTATTTTGATAGAGACAAATACATGGACTTAGATTAACTTACAAATTAAGCTAGAGCATAGCATGCCACTTAATTCAAATCGGACATATCACTATTTCCAAAACTGACCAAACTAGGATGACGTGCAAGTTACAGGCAATGCTGCTGGCCATAGGAATAGGAGCAAAACGATCACTTCCTTCTGCAGCAGCTTTGAGTTGGGTTCTCAAAGATGGGCTTGGGCGACTTAGCAAATTTATCTATTCTGCAATTCTTGGCTCTGCATTTGATGCTGACCTAAAGGTTCGTCATGATGATTTTTATTAGCCTGTGATACCATGGAGCTTGAATCCTGGCCTCCAACTAAAATATGGTGCTTTTGCAGAAAGTGAGGTTTTCAACATCTGTTTTGTTCAGCCTCAGTGTTGGTGTAGAGTTGCTGACTCCAATTTTTCCTCAAAACTTTTACTACTTGCAACAATGGCCAACATTGCCAAGTCCATAAGCCTGGCAGCTTGCCTTGCCACCAGTGTAAGACCTTTCCTCCTTTTTTAGAGTGCATCTTGAGATATACTTTCCTGGATGGAGCTATTTCCATCTGCTTTATATTCTGTGGTTGTACATTTGTTGTAGATAAATACAACAGTTTAATATTCTAGGCTAAAAGCCTTGCATTAAAATATGACCAAGAATAGGAATGTCTGTGCGTATGCACATTTAACAAGATGAAGAAAGGACCATAAGATTGGAAAGAAGCATAATTTCTTGTACAAACTATAGCATCTGTGTTCTATGCTTTTCTTCTTTGAGTTCATTGTCTAAGCTTGTTCTGAGATTCTAAAATGCCCAAATAAAGGCCAGCCAATAAAATCCAGTACCAATAAACAATGCGTAGCTATAAAATGAAGTAATAGATCAAATGATCTGTTTAACAATCTGCTTTGCCATTATAAGGCAAAAGATCTTATCAGATAGCTTGAGTTCAGTAAACAATCATCTGAGATTCTGAAGTTCCATTGAATTGTTACTTCTGTTTTCTATTTTTAATACCTTTCTGAAACTTCATCTTGCATAACCTAAAGCTTGGACTGAAATAACAAGCTCTGTTGGCCTCCTTCAAATGGCGTTGTAAATCTAGAAAGCTGACATTCTGAAAATTGTCATTAATCCCCATTTGCCTCTTGATTTGAGTTCTAAAGCCAGATATGAAAATGGAATGAAATTGGAGCTACAAAGTTTGTTTAAAACTTTAAAGGATATATGATAAAAGATGCTAAAAACATAAAGCAAGTGTTTCCAGGAGCCAATTGTCTCATCCAGCTAAAGCTTTGAAATCTGTGATACAACCTGACCCATGTTTGTACTTGTTATGCACCATGCCAAGATCCATTATATCATATTATAAATAAGGACGAATGTCTGATAGTATTTCAAAATTCACAGGATAATGCCTCTGTTTTATGCAAAACTATTACATTTTAGCTTTTTCTGCATAGGATTATCTGTTTCTCTATCTATCTTAGACCAAACGAGAAGAAAAAGGATAAGGAAAAGAGAAAAATCAGAAGAATGCTTGCTTGCATTAACATGTAAAACTATATTTTAGTTAAAACAATTTAAATTAATCGGGAAATAAAAGAAGTGTTTGACAACATTTGACATCTTATTTCAAAAAATCCACATGTAAACAAGAGGAGAATGAGACTGAAGCATATTATTCTATTTGCTCTGTACTCAATCTCATTGTGTTGATCTGTTCTATTTTGCTCATATTATTACAATTCTCTACTATCGTTCATCCATTTATTATGTCATTTCTGTTCATTGCCATGATTTTGTTTATCTATCTAAGCGATATAATTACAAGTGGTATCAAAGCTTCGATTTGGAAAGGTTTTTGTGGCGCATTTTTTTCAGGTCTAGTTCAACTTTTGTTTTGCGGGTTGGAGGATCGAAAAAACACAACTTTTGATCTAAACAAAATTAAAAAATTTCATCTGTGAAATATAGCTGTAGGTATTTTTAGAAGTTTTTTGCACCCTTGCGCAGGATAGCAGTTGTTGGTTCGCCTCTGTAATACCCCTTAGGGAAAAAATAAAAGAAATATGGATTTCTAGCAAACCCTTATGGAAAAATACAGTAATCTGATTATTTTATGCAAACCCTCAAAATAGAAAATACCCAAGTCTGGAAATTACTGGTAAATCATAAGAAAATACAGATTTTTGCATAATAAATGACAGCCATGGATAAAATATTGAAATCTGAATTTTTGCACTGAAAACTGAATTTTTATTTATTTTCCAAATTGAGAAATAATGGAAAATTGCAGCTGACCGTACATAGGGAAATAATGCCAAAATGTTGGCCCAGCTGACTGAAGATGACGTTTTATGGCTGAAGTTGGCTATTTGCAAGCCCTAGGCACCAGTCCCAACCATACCACATGCTGTAGCAGCCTCCAATGAAGTCGTCCAGCCCTAGGAGGGTGACGTCAGCCTCTAAAAGGGCTCCAAAATGGAATAACAGTCCACCAATTCGCTGTCCCAGCTGAATAGATGATGCCCTAGCTGTAAAAATCCTGAGATCTGATCTGAAATGTGCCCTAGCTGACGAATCAAATCTGAACTGAAAATCCTTGATTGAAAGCACAAATGTAACTCCTGGATGGAGTCACCTTTGAAGATTGGAGGGTTTTCGTCCTCTAATCTTGTTGCAATGGAGGGTTTTCGTCCCCAACTGCAGAAGGAAGTTGGAGCAGCAACTCAAAACCTCAATGACAAAATAGAGTTTATGCACAAATGTTGGTTGGATATTTTGTCGGAGACAAAATATGAGATTCAACCACAACATGCGGGACAAAGTCCCTCAAATAAATTGGAGCTTCCTGTTTATTACTATTCTACAATATTTACACTAATCTAGCTTTGGGGGTGGGATCTCATCCGAGTAGATGGATTTGCTTCTTATAGAATGAAGAATAGATTCGAATGAAGAAAGGTTTTTGGGAGAGAGAATGGAATGGAGAAGCAAAAAGAAATGAGAGTGAATAAGTGTTTTTCTTTGGCAAATGCAGATCATAAAATACTAACACAAGATAAAATAGTAATAAACTGAAATCATATCTTAAGGGCAATAAACCTGAATTTAAAGGATAATATAATATATCGAACTTAAGAACAATACATTAATCAAAGAGATAACATTCAACACAAAGTTTGTAACACGTCTCTTTTATTCCTTATAACAAAGATTGAAAACACAAAGGTTTTCTTCTCTTCACAATTCCAAAAATGATTTCCACCACAAAGTATGAAAAACTCTTGCTTAATCAATAATCATTCTTTCTATCACAATGCCACAACATTTTGGGAAGAGAGAAAAAGGGAAGTTGTTGGGGTACAATCTAATAATAGAAAATATACATTAAAGCCCTTTTGACTGGTTCTTGTGTAAAATGACCGAGTAAACATGTTAATCGAAGGATGTCCCAAACATCCCAAAAATTTACATGTTTGATGCAAAAAGGAAAAACATGACAAAACCCTCAACCAAACTTCTCTTCATTGGTTTCCTGATCAACTTCCTTGTCACGAAAATGTGTGGAACTTTTGAATCATTTCCTGCACTTCTTTTTCATTTGGTCCACAAGAGTATTGGTTCAATACATCGCATGTGTCAAGTATGCTGATCAATTTTCCTGGAAGCTTCTGAAGCCATTTGAGGATCTTGGCCAAATTATTCAAAACATTTTGATACACAATTAGTTTATCAATTGATTGTAAATTAAAATCAGTTCCTTGCCTTAGAGTCCTTTTCCACTAGATCTTTGAATTCCTTGAAGATATCATCTGTAGGTAGCATATTCAAATCTTCGTCTAGGACTTGGCAGGGTACCTTAGCAAATTCATCACCAATATCATTGGTGGCATCGATTCCTTCTTCCTTGGCCTTTTACAACTTCTCTCTAGCCTCTTGTAAGATTTTGACTCGGAAGTCAATGGCCTTGTAAAATTCAAAATGTTTCCCTCTTTCTCCAATTACTCCTTTCTGTACTAGAATATCAACATCCACCCTTTTGAGCTCATCTAGGGCTTCCAAAGTAAGTTCTCAAATGTTGCATTCTTCATCGAGCTCGTCAATCATTTTCTCAATCACTGATTTTTCTCTCTCAATGTCATTATGGACCTCAACAACGTCTTTGTAATGTCCCCAAATGGACATATTTCACCCCCAAGTGGATTTTCCACAAATCCCAAATAAAATGCAAGTTTGAAATTATTGTTTCATGATAGCAATGCAAACAAACCAAAAATTCCTTGCCAAAACCCTAGGAGATTTGCCTATGGGTGTAAAATAGCCTCAAAACACCTTCAAAAATTATGAAATTAAATCTATAAGTAGCCCTTGAATTATCAAATCTGAAAATACTTATATTTCTATAAAATACTAAAAATCTGATTTTTAATTGTAGAAAAACAACCAAAACTTCAGAAATTCATAACTTAGAAAATACCCAACAATTTTTGACAAATGATAGCTCAAATTGAAGATAAAATCGCAAGCTTTCCAATGATACCGAATTAGAATTTTCCGATGGGTGGAAGATACCCAAAACAAGCTCTGAAATTTGGACGTGTGTAGATGAAACCCTAGTTGTACCCGAAATCAACAACCATTTGCCCCTCTTCGAAAGCCCTCAAACATTGCTTTGGAAAACACTGAAAAACACAAATAAATTCTTGATCCGCAATAGAAACCTCTGAATGGAGAATCCTCTCAAAAGAAGAGTTTTCGTTCCTTTTCTTTAATTCTTCAAGAGGGTTTTCATCCTCAAGAGAGAATCTCTTAGGGTTTTCGTCTTTAGAAGATTTTTGATGCAAGCTTAAAGCTCAACATGCAAATTCATATTTTATAAAATAGAAAAGGATGCCTCTAACAAGCAAGTGAACTTGCTTTTATAGATGCAATGGGCCAAATAGCCTCCCAACTTCTAATCAAATTTCACCCTCACATTTAATGCTTTTTTCACCTTTTTCATCCTCCCAAAGGGGTTGCATTTTCTCTAGGGAAGAATAATAAACATAAAGTGATATTTCCTTTTTCTTATTGTACTTTATCACTTTATATTTTCATTTTCTATTTTTAATTTGACTTTATCATTAATAAATTAATATAAAGTGCCTATGATGTTATTTTATCATAGTTACCTAAGACGGGGGACGGGGTTTTCGGATGGCAAAATTTTTCTAAATTTTGGGGACGGCTAACTAAAAAATATATAAATATTTAAATTATAAAGATATAGTGACTAAATTATATAAAGAAGTTGAAATAAAACCATTTGAGATTTAAATAAGGTGAAACTTGAACTCATAAACATCAAATACATTCCTTAATACTCGTGATTCTTTTAGAAGATTGCAAGAAGTTGCTTGGTCCAAAAAGGTGCAAAAATTGATTTTATGAAAATAAGAAAAATATTGCCATCAATGCGTAGAGCTCAATAAAATATGCACTTTTAGAGAAAATGACACCAAAACGGAGCCACAGAATGAAAGTTATGGCACATGCAAGTTTTTGCTACTACATCTTCCCGGACCCTTTCCAAAAATGGCAAATTTTTTTCTTGTGTTTTTTTCACCAAAAATCCAAAAAAGGAAAGAAATGCCAAAAAAGGAAATAAATTCGTGGGGACGTCACCACGTTTCCCACGTCCCCCCCACGTTTCCCCATCCCTAAGACGTTTCCCAACATTTTTAGACGCCCGGGATGTTTCCCGAAAAAAAAGGAAACATGGGGGAAACGTTTCCCCCACGTCCCGGACGTCCGGGACATCCCGAACGTGTCAAATTTGGGGGGGACGTGTCCCCGCGTAACTATGTATTTTATATTGCACTTTTATAATTAATTTATTATGATAAGTTTCCCTTTCTAACACCCTTTAGCCGTTGGGAAACAATATCCTCTTTCTCGGTCGAAGACCTTTAGCCCAATCCTGTCCCCTTTCTCGGTTGGGAAACAATACCCCTTTCTCGGTCGAAGACCTTTAGCCCAATTCTGTTTCCCGATAGCTAAAGGGTGTTAGAAAGGGAAACTTATCATAATAAATTAATTATAAAAGTGCAATATAAAATAACATTATAAACACTTTATATTAATTTATTAATGATAAAGTCAAATTAAAAATAGAAAAGGAAAATATAAAGTGATAAAGTAAAATAAGAAAAAGGGAAATATCACTTTATGTTTATTATTCTCCCCTAGGAGAAAATGCGACCCCTTTGGAGGATGAAAAAGGTGGAAAAAAACATTAAATGCGAGGGGTGAAATCTGATTGGAAGTTGGGGAGGCTATTTGGCCCATTACATCTATAAAAACAAGTCTACTTGCTTGTTGAAGGCATGCTTTTCTATTTTATACAAATCTGATTTTTGTCTAAGCCTAGAGCTTTTACAAAATATTTCTAAGGACGAAAACCTTTAGAAATAATCTCTTGAGGACGAAAACCCTCTAAGGGATCTAGTAGAAGGACGAAAACCCTTCTCTTAGTTGAGAGGATTCTCCACGTAGTGGTTTCCATTGAAGATCAAGGATTTATTTGTGTTTTCCAGCAGTTGTTGAAGGCTAGATTTGCAGATTTGTGTTATTTCCGGTGAGGGTTTGAAGGTGGAAGCTTGTTGTAGATTTTTAACCTTCATTTACAGCCATATTTAGGGTTATCTACACCCTTGTGGGTGGAGTTAGGTACATTCTAGGGCACGGCTGTCTTGGATTTCATCACCAACAACTTTGCCATAATTTTAGAAGCCAAAATCAATTGGTTGCATAATTTTTGGGCCAAGGAAATTGTATTTTCAGTGTGTCTGAGGGCGGTGTTTGCAGAAATTTAATAAAATAATTCCAGCCTGTTTTGAAGTCAAATATGGTATTTCTCTCTTGATTCCACCTTTATAAAATTTGCTTTGAGTTGATTCCATTAAAGATTCAGTGGTTTTGCCTTTTATTTTGTGGGTTTTCATCTCCTATGCAAGTCACCATGCATGTATAAAATTCAGATCTGCATTGAACTATTTTATAAATTATTTAGAAATTGTTCTTTGATTGGGGTTTTGCCTAAAATCCATTTGGGGGTAAAAATTGTCCATTCGGGGACATTAAGTGGTATCCGAGTAGTTAATCCTCCCAAAGATGGGAGGAAATCAGATCCAATGCAAAAAAATGAAGTGGACCAAAGTTCCTTTTTTGATGGCACTAATGAAATATTTGCTAGATCGTGGTTGAAAGAATTTGAGAGGTATTTGCTATGGAATCCTATGTGTGAGGATGATGCCCTTATGCTCATCCCTAGATACATGGATGGAGTAGCACATAAATGGTGGTGTCATTTGTTGAAGGCCTCATTAGCATATGAATTTGCACGCATGCAAATGACATGCAACAGTGTGGGAATGAAGTCCCTCCTCAATGAAGGTGAGACTGCTTTTATTGAAAACCAAAACTATATTTACACTGTAGATTCAAAATTGTATGTGGGGGTTTGAAACATCAATGGAAAGAAAAGTGAATGAGGGAGATGGAACAAAATGAAGGAAAGGAATGGAAAGGAATGAATATAAGGAACATGCAAGAGTTAGGTAAAAGCAGAGCCTAATATTGCATGGAGAAGAACAATAAATAACTAACACAAATAAAACGGAGTTTGCATCAGCTAAACGAGAATGAGTAAAAGGGAACACACGTGAGCAACTAGATAATCAGAGCTTGATCACTATGAACTAGAACAACATAGTAGTGTTGACAATAAGATCCAAGACAATATTTGCATGCAAGATTCAAACACTTAACATCTAATGAACATAAGAACATCAAATGCTATAAGAGACAATGAATGAGATACAAAGTTCATATTTCATTAACTCCAAAATGTCTTCTCAAAAGAACACAGTTTCTTTCTTGAAACAAAACTTACACAAAAAGTATTTTCTTCTCCTCTTTCAAAGTCACCTTTACAAATGAGCCCCTAACATCCTTTTATAACCCAAAAGTTGGTTACAAAGTAGTTAGGATTTTAAATGCACATTAAATAAGACACTTAAGTGACTTTGACTTTTTCAACCAACTTTTTAAAAAAGTGAGTAAAAATAGAAACCACTTAAGTTATACATTTTTGCCAAAAATGAGTTAAATAACACCACTTTATAAGAAAAAAATGAATACATGTGGACCCCACTTAAATGACTGGGACACACACATAGACATCTTAGTCGGAATGCACCACCTAGATCAAGACACCTAGGATCAATGTCTACGGGAATGAACTCATTGACTGTGCTCCATGATCCTCTCTAAAATGAGAGAGCCGAGCATGAAACTTGAGCAATTCATCCACTCCTCCGTTTGAGCAACATCCTGGTGTAAGAAAATTGTCTTTATTGGCATTCACATTCACAATTGCACACAATTCTCCACATGCTCCGAATAACTTTCCACGGTGAATTATTCATTTGCCGCGAGACCGTAATTGTTATGCCACTTTGGCTTGTCGAAATTCAACTCTTGATCTTTCGCCATTGAGAAGATCTTCCAAGAGCCAAAAGTGCAATTCACTTTCTCGGAGTTATGTGTTTTGTCTTTGTCACCCTCCCCCGAAGGTTGCCATTCTCGATATGCTCACGATCGTCCACCCGAGAACGCTCCAACTTTAAGACTGGTTGATGAAGTATTGCGCCTGCTGCTAACTGAGAGTTGACAGGGACACGCTTGAATGATGTGGCCTTGCTTGATGATCCACACAATTGTACTTATCATTGGTCTTGGTTTGTCGATGAATAGATCCGCATACAACGATCAAGTGAAGACAATTGATGTAGACAAGATTCTCCCATTATCGATCTTTGCCAATATCAATGGCTTTTGACTCTGAAGAGACTTCTGCCAATAACTATGACCTATACCGCATAATGAGGAAATCAGAGGTTGCTTCCGCTTCGAAGCCGTTGGAGTTGAATCGCCACACTGTGCAGGTGTTGTGGTGCATCCATGCAAGTGATGACTAATTTAGAACAAGCGTCAGGAAAATTGTGACTCACCTTCGGTTGATATGCGATCATAGATCGACCTACGTCGATGTGTCCCAAGTTGGTATCGGTGATGTTCTCATACTCTGAATGGAGCGTCGAGGTGAGTAGAATGCCTTGGAATCCATACCGCAACATCGTTTTGTTTGAAGATGACATGATTGTGACAAAACGTGATTTCAGGCTATTACTTCCTTACAAAACTGCACAAATTGCATCTGAAATTGCCTTGAGAAAAATAGAAAATCTTGTTATGAGAAACTCTCACTGGATGAGGGAGTCTATTAAAGTATCACAAGTTTGTGTATCAAAGAAATTTTTTCAAATAAAATTCTTCAGTGAAATATTAAAGGTCAAAGTTGACTTTTTTGAAACTGTTAGGAAAATGCAAGTGTAAAACTGTGAAAATCCCGTTTGGTTTTAGCCTAGGAAAAATACCAAACATCACCCTGGGAATCTACAACTTGGCAAGGGAGCATATGAATGTGAGAAGAATTCAAAAAACCAATCCTTTGCTCTTGACAATCATCCGAGTTCAAAATATCAACCCTCAAAGTTAGTCTCCTTGACAGACTAAAAACTCACATACAAGAAAAATCATGCAAACTGCATTTTATTTGACTCGGTGAAAAATATCAAACGAAGTGTTGCACATTTGTAATTTGGCAAAGGAATATATGAAGTTGGGAAAAATTCTACTAACCAAACCGTTTCTCTTGACAATCATCTGGGTTTGAGATATGGATTCTCAAAGTAGGCCTTCTGCCAAGCTAAAATTGCGCGCGTGGCGAAAACAAACAAACCGAGTTTTTCTTGGGTTCGTGAAAAATATCAAATGAGGTGTTGTGCATTTAAAATTTGGCAAAGGAGTACACGAAGATGAGAATAATTCAACGAACCAAACTGTTCTTCCCGACGATCATTTAGCTTCGAGATATTGAGCTCCGAAATTGATTACTTCATCAGACACAACCCGCGGCACTTTCTTTCCGCATCTTATCGTCTTCTTCATTAAATTCATTTTCCTTTGTGCCAATATACATCGGTAATGCGTTTGAATGCGTGATATTTTTGAATAGCTTGAATACTTCTCACAAATGCGTGATGAAAATGATTTATTTATTTTTAATTAAATTCTCCCAATTTTTAATGACTTCACGCATGATCGATTTGATTTTTTTTTTTAATTCGCTATTTCTCTACGTGCCTGATTTGAGATGCCGGATTTTAATAAATGCGTATGGAGATTTGTTTGGAGAATCCTCTTTTGCTGAATGCGCGCGTTTCCCTTTTGTTTCCACGTGGTTCCTCCAAGGCTTGAATGGCCTTCCTTTGGCATGGGGTGAGCGGATTGTTTTCAAAGACAAAACAAATGCCTTTTTGGAGAAACTTATTGCTGTTTTCTTCCTTTTTGCTGCTCTCCCACGTGGTTGGCTTTTGTGTTGACTATTATTATTTTTTTAGACTGTTGTCTTTTATCCCTCCTTACCAAGCATATTCCTCCTTCAAATGAATGCGTGGAAGTGTGCTCAACAAAACAAAATAAATCTCCTTTTTTGGACCGTTCTTTCTTTTCTTCCAGGTGGTTTGCTTGCTGTTACAAATGTTTTTTTAAAACTATTTTCTTTGATTTTATTGTCCTTAATGCAGGCGCCCAACTTCCTACGTGGCTAAGTTATAAGCTTAAATTTTTATTTCTTTACACATTCAGATTTCCTTCTCTTCAGCGCAGGCATTTGGCCAATTTGAAAATCTCGCACTGTATTCTTCAAGCACATGCATTGGTATTTTACTTCCTCCTTGTCGTTGGCATTGAAAATTCTCCAAGGCGTGGAATGGTTTTTCTTTGGCCTGTGCGTTGAAATTGTCTCCTTGGGCATGGGAAATTGCTTTTCTCTCCTCCCTGCTGCGTGGGCAATGTTACTTTTATTTACTTGTGCGTGGGAATTCTTACTTTTTGTCTTATTCCTTTTGGCTGTGTTGAAATTGTTTTCTTTAATCTTATTCACTTGCTGTTTTCCTCCTACAGGCTGCGTGGAGTGTTTGCTAAAGAGTGTGTGGAAACTTGATCTTTTCCCTGGTACGTGGCCTGTGTTGAATTCTGCCTTGGACTGTCTCCCTTGATGAATGCGTATTGACTGATTTTCTTTGTTTCTTTTAGACTGCGTGGAGTATCTTCTTTGCTAATGTGCAGACTTTATGCTTTGACAAATCCTCCTTGTCTTTTGTGTTAAAAACTCTCCAATGGCGTGGAAGATCTTCTCCCTGGCGTTCATAGGAAAAGAATTTTTGTTTCTTCTTCGTATGGAAATGCGAACGAACAAATTAATTAAACAGAACAAAAACTCTTCCAACTATTTCCTCGGAAACACTTCTACAGAGGAAATAAGAAGTTAGAAATATTGAAAGCTTCAAAGCTTCTTCGCATGACTTTTTCCAATGAGTTTGACGGAGAAATGGTTATGAGGATTAAAGAAGCTTCTGTAACCGTTTCTTATTTCCGTTGGAATAACCAATTCCATCTTTCCCGGGTAGTGGCATTAATTGCCAGGGGAAAGTGGGAAATAAACAACCATTTACTAGTGGAAATGGCAAGGCGGGCTAACAATCCCCATTTTATTTCCCCATGTGGGAAATCGAGAGATTTTTTTTCCGTTTGCCAATCGGTTGAATTGGAATCAGTGGAAGAAATCCCACAAGCGGGGAAATAAAATGAATTTTTCAGGAAAAGGGAAATCCGGGTACGGGAAGCCAATTTGGCATCCCGGACAATTGGAAACGGAAACTTACTTTCTCCCGGGCAATTAAATAAAAAATTGTCGATTGACTTTTAATAATTATTACATTAATATTTATTTAATCAAAAACCCCAAATTTTAATAAAATTGATTTTATCAAATAAAGGGTAATAAATTAATTAATATTTAACGCAATTTATGACCTAGCAGGAGTTCTTGCCCGAAATGGACGAAATGAAGACGAGCGATAAGAAGAACAATGCGATCGCGATGGTGATGAGAAATCAAGTGAAAGAATACTTTTTTGAATTTTTTTAAAATTTTGCGTTATTAATTTTGCGAAGTCAAACTTAGCTGATAACAAGGCCGAAGGGGTTGAATTCATTGCTTCCCTTGAAGATTTCACACAAGTTTTTAGAAAGATTTGATGTGCAGGATGGCAAGGGTAAGCAAGGAAATGAAGCCATGGAGTCTACACCCATGAAGGAAGACAAATCAGATCTACACCCAAGTGAAGAAGCCAAAGGAGACCTTATGGAGGAACTTGCACATGAGGAGGAGACTTCCATGGACACTTGTGTGAAATTGCAACCTGCTGTAATTTCCAAAACAACAACCTTTGGTAAGCTTTCAGATGTATTTAACAGTGTGTAATGCTTCCTACTATGCCACGTCCATTTGATAGACACCCTAGTGGTTACTACAACAAAGAGGAAGAGTCCCAGGTTGATCTTAGTGATGGGGATGCAAGTGATAAGGAAAGATCAGTTGTTGATCCTATTCTTGGGCAAGAAGATGTTCTCCTACAACAAGGTTATGTGGTAAGCAGTATATCTTCTCTTTCATTACAACAGTTAGATCATAAGGATATTGAGAGAGGGATATGGTGGCAAGATCTATCGCACTTAATAGAACATGAGGTCGGATTTCGGAAGAGTTTAGCATGTTTTGTCTCGTGCACTTGGTACTTGAACAAATGAGTTACAATTGCTTGAGGGAAAACAATTTTGGGAAGGAAGGATTGTAATATCCCCTTCTCGATCGAAGACCTTTAGCCCAATTCTGTTTCTTGACGGCTAAAGGGTGTTAGAAAGGGAAACTTATCATAATAAATTAATTATAAAAGTGCAATATAAAATAACATTATAAGCACTTTATATTAATTTATTAATGATAAAGTCAAATTAAAAATAGAAAAGGAAAATATAAAGTGATAAAGTAAAATAAGAAAAAAAAGGAAATCACTTTATGTTATTATTCTCCCCTAGGAGAAAATGTGACCGCTTCGGAAGATGGAAAAGGTGGAAAAAAACATTAAATGCAAGGGTTGAAATTTGGTTGGAAGTTGGGGAGGCTATTTGGCCCATTACATCTATAAAAACAAGTCTACTTGCTTGTTGAAGACATGCTTTTCCATTTTATACAAATCTATTTTTTGTCGAGCCTAGAGATTTTATAAAATATTTCTAAGGACGAAAACCCTCTAAGGGATCTAGTAGAAGGATGAAAACTCGTCTCCTAGTTGAGAGGATTCTCCTCACAGGAGTTTCCATTGAAGATCAATGATTTATTTGTGTTTTCCAAAGAGTTGTTGATGGCTAGATTTGCAGATTTGTGTTATTTCCGGCGAGGGTTTGAAGGTGGAAGCTTGTTGTAGATTTTTGTCAAGGATTCTTTTAATTCAACTGTCAACAACTTTCCCCTTTTGTCCAATCTTCTCTACCTCAAAATTGACATCAAAACCGGCCGGAAGAAGAGAAGAGATCGGAGTTGGTTTGGTGAGCTTGAGTAGAAGGGCTGTCAATTGCTCCACTTTATCTCTCGAGCTTGTCTTTGGTGGCCTTGGTTTCTTTGAGTTTCTTGAACAAATTGTCCAAAGCCACCTGTAGATCCCGTTGTGTCCCCTCGTGGTAACTTTCCCTAGTGCCACCTTGGTTATCTGATAATCGAAAGTGGTGATGTCTTCCTTGCTCTTGTCAGAAGTGGGCATGACAATCTCACAAAAACTCTTCCTTGATTGATCAATGGTGATATGGGAGAGTGTTTTGGGTTTCTTGGATGCACGGAGAGGGCTGAAGTCAACGTCTTCAAATCAAAGGCTTTTGGAAGGATAGTCTTCTTCCTCTTTTTAGGGGTTTGATTTGCTAGCCAAGATGGGATTGAGGGAGAAGGTCGTTCTTTGAGGAGATGTGATCATAAGGGTGGTACCCGAAGAAGTGGGTAATGTGGACACTAAGGGGGAAGGAGTGGAGAAAATAGCCATGGCGATAGTTGAAGAGGGAAAAGAGAAGAGATCATAGAAGAAGTGGCAGCAAATGGTGAAGGAAATTGAGTTGTTTGAGGGGAACCCAAGGAAATACTGACTCCCGTCGAAAGAGGGGAAAGGGATGAAAAGACCTGAGCCATGAGTGACACATGAGGAGATGGAGGCGGTGAAGAAGAAACAAGAATAAAGGAGGAGATGATCGAAGAGATGTGTAATGATGAAGAAGAAACAGAATAAAGGCGGAGGCGATGGGACATAAGGGGGAGAGGAAGGAGGAGGTGACACATGCGGAGCCGGGGTTGACAAAGGGATTGCGTGGGTGATGAGGAGGGAAGAAACGGGAAGGGACTGAGCGGCCATGGTGCCGATTGGAGGTCCTTTTCCTTGCTTGAGGAGAAGGAGATTTTAAGTCTACGATGGTGGTGGGTGGAAGTGAAGAAGGAGAGACTTTCCTTCGCTGCTAACAATCTTTACCCTCACCTTCTTACTAGGAACCTCGCCTTTATCTTTAGAAACCCGGGAGGGGCTCCTCCGATGCAAAGGATTGTCTTGATCTTTGGGAATTTGGGATCTTTAGGCTGAATATTTAATGAGAAAAGCCCGTGGTTGGTTTGAATCAAAATCTGAGCAAATCACTCATTGATAGTTGTTATTCCCTTGATGGACCAATTAATTGGGGAAAACCCATATTTTCCACTTTCATTTGCTCATATACGAGTGGTCAAGACTTCCCCATCGTCCACTTGTCTTTTGGAATATTTGCGATATTATACTCGATCGCTTCTTTTAGAGTCAACCGACTATAATCTTTCTTTCTTATAGCCACTTTGTCCCTACAATCAATCCATACATCTTCAAGTTTGGGGACGTGAAATTGCATAGTTCTAGGGCTTTTCAACACTCTTATGTTATCAAAGCTAAGTCTTGAATGAAAAGATTTGAGAGTATCTCCTTGCATCTCGGTGGTGATATTCTTCGCCTTAATTACTGATGTGCACGTGTATCGGCTAATTGAGATTGGGAAATGAATTCTTGCCTTATGCTTGCTTTGTTGGAACTTATGAAGATCCAACAATTGCCTTACTAGCTCCATCAAGACCCATTTGTTGCTTGAAATCTAGGCAACAAGTACGAAGAACCCCGAATCCTCTAACTTGGATATAAGTGAAAGTTGGGAATTGGAGGAAGATACACCCCCAATGAGATACAACATTCCAAGTTGCATCGGTGCACCGACACTTGGAGAGGTCTTTGTCTAACTTGCATATGATGTTGTAGAAGAAAGCATCATTCACCCTTTGGAAATGATTTAGACTTTGCTTCAAAGGTCAACTGAGGGTAGAACTCATAGACATAATCAAAACTCCTTGTACCCTGCATGTTTAACCTGGGGTATCTTTCTTTCCCGCTGTTGCATATGTGACATATGATGTCATGTAGAACTTTCCTGTTGTATGCACTTCTCTCAGCTGCTTATGAAGCGTGTCACTAATGAAATCCCCCATCTGAAGAATTGCTTATTTTTCCTCATAATAGTGAAGAATTGATACATCCATTCTTGAAACTCTTTCGCCTCTTGGAGACCAAAAACTCTGCTTAGGAGTGTTATGATGTCATTGATTTTGGGATGAAATCACTCCTAGGAAAGGTCTTTGGAAATCTACTAATTGCATGCGGTGGTTTCTTAAGATAGCTCTTATTCAAATGCTTAATGCAAGCTGTTGCATTTTCATTCCAAGCCTATTGAGCCTTTTTGAGGTTAGTATCTACATACTCATTGAGGTCTGGAAGCTTGAGAAGTTCCTCAAAATATTCTGTGTCCAGGCAGATGGGTATTTCTTCATCTTGGTTTTTACAGTCCCAAAGATTTGCGATTATCATAGTGACTAGGTGCCGCAAGTATGAATTCTGGACATTGTGTGGAGATAGGGAAGGCTGCAGCAAGAGGTAATCCACTATCATAGATGCATTGCATCCATGGTGACTTAGAAGGGCTCTTGACTCTTCTCTAGAAGTCATCCATGTCGATGTGGTCCAACTCTATATCCCTGATATCGACGTTTGAATCAATGTTTGAAGGGGAACAACCCCTTGATACTTGTATTTCATTTCTTTCTCTTCTTTGGATGCTTTTGCCTCAGCTTTCCTTTTCCCTGATTCAAACATTGAAGGATGAATTGAAGACTTATCATAGAATCAAACAAGATTTATTTTGGTAAGGGTTCAAAGGAAATGTCCAAACATTTGTGGCAGAATGCATGGTGTGCAAACAAAACAAGGGGGATAATTAAGATCTCAGGCCCTTTTTAACTTCTATCTATTCCTTCCCGTGAGATGGGAGGAGGTTTCCATGGATTTCATCATAGGATTTCCCAAGTTTGAAAGGAAAAATGTCATCATGCTGGTTGTAGACAGACTCATTAAATATGCCCATTTTTGTGCATTATCACATCCTTTTGTGGCAGGTACCGTAGCATAAGCTTTTATAGACACAATTCGAAAGTTACATGGGACTCCAAAATCATAGTCAATGATCGTGATCATATATTTACCAATATTTTTGGGCTGAGTTATTCTCTTGTTTGGATACTCAACTGGGCGTAGATCATCATATCATCCCCAATTTGATGGGAAAGCAAAGGGGGTGAACGAGCGCTGAGGGTATCTCCACTATTTTGCTTTGGATAAATGTGAGAAACGGGTTCAATCGCTGTCACTAACAAAGTGGCGGCATAACACTTCTTTCCATACCTTGTCCAAAATGTCTCCATTTTTGGCACTATGGGTACCATCCACCATCCATCACATCATCTTTAAAAGTATAGCCAAAGGTTAGAGCAATTGAAGAACACATTCACCAACAAGAGTTACTTTCTAGTCTTAGAGAGGTAGTGGTATAGAATCAAATGACACAACAAACTGACCAACACCGCAGTGAAAGGCATATTAAGTTTTTGCGTGCTTACAACCATATGAGCAAATGTCCTTGAAATAAGAGGAGGAGGATACCAAGCTCTCTCCCAAGTATTATGTCCCTTATCATGTTTTGTAGAATATTGGTAGTGTAACATACAAAATGGAGCTACCTTAGTTAGCAAAAATACATCTGGTCTTTCATGTTTCTTACTTGAAAAGGTCATTGGACAAAGAGTATCAGCCTAGATAGAATTACCAGAGCTTCATGAGGTGGGAAGAATCATTTTGGGACTTGAGGAAATCCTTCGGAGACACATACTGAGAGGTCTTGATCAAGTGGAAGAATTTGGCCAGTGAGGATGCGAAATGGGAAGATGAGGCATTCCCTCAATGCATCCAACAATCATCAACGTTGGTCAGAAGGGGAGGGGCATGCTACAACCTTAACCTAGAACGTGTATCCAATCAAAGTACACCTACATGGAGCTGACACCTAACTGAAAGATCAAGGTATCAGATAAATAGCTTGATTTTCTATTATTATTTAATACAACAATTCTAAATAATTTGCAAACTTAGGAATTAGAAACTGATATAAGCAAAATATTAAGGTGTATTTTCATACACTAACATTCACTCTTAAGATTAACTTCGGGAAGAAATGAAAAAACTACACCAAACCAAGTGAACTTAAAAAGAAAGGTCCTTTGTGCACCAACATTAACTTTTTTTTTTTCCATTGTTTTGAAATTTGAAATGAAAGAACAGAAAGAAATACATTTGTGCTTTCCATTTCTCAGTTACCAATATGTTCATGCATTTGCAGTTAGTGATATGGCCTTGCATATAATGTAGTTGGAAATCGCAATATGAATAGATCCTTTGCTAGTTTTCGAATTCCCTGCCTTCTTATTTTCTATATATGTCTTGAGAATTGTACCAACAATGAAAGTAAAACATTACAAAATTTATAGTAGACATTCATGTTTATGGTTTAATATGTACAGTAGATGAGTTGTATGATTTTACTTTTATGTTCATAAATTGGCATGGTAGATAATGTAACCTATATGGTTGAGACTGCTATGCCATTTTAAAGTATCTTTGAGATCATTTGATGCCCTTTGCATATACGGCACCTTGTTAGAGACACTAAACTGCAGAGGTCATAACATGTTCATATGAACTTGAAATTGACTGCCGTTTTTAAATTGTAGAATGTTTCAAGAGAAATGCAAAGGTGTCATTGATTTCTACAAAAGACGTGATACCGAGCCCACAATAACTTGTTGAAGCATATATTGTGGTATCTCACACGTGACAACTTGCAAATACCATAATTTTTGCATAGAATTTAAGAATTGAGTGCCATTTGTTTTGAAATCGTATAAATTTTCAAGAGGAATGTAAATGTGTCATTAATTTACCATTCTTGCAAAAACTTGGGAAGCTAATCTCATGGTATGTTACCCGTGACAACTTGCAGAGACTATAGCTTTTGCATACAGGATTGATTGCGGTTTGTTTTGAAACTGTATAAATTTTCTAGAGGAACTAAATGGTACCATTATACATCTATGGTTTGTGATGCCCTTGACACCATGTTTAAGCCAATTTTGTGATCTTGCATCCGCGACACTATGTCTAAGCTAATTTTGTGATGTTGCACCCGTGACACCATTTTCAAGCTAATTTTATGATGTTGTGCCTGCAACACCACGCTAAAGCTAATTTTGTGATGTTATGCTTGCAACATCCTATTTAATCTAAGTTTGTGATGTCACGTTGGTGAGACACCATGCAAAAGCTTGGTTGTGGTTACTTATTGAGACATAATGTTGAGTTATGAAGTGAGCTAGTAAATATTTAGTCTTCATTAGGTATAAGTACTTTCAGAATAAGTAGCATGAAGCCAACATAACGAGTTCCACTTGCATGAGAGATTTCTAAATGTCTAGGAAGATTGCATGTATGTGCTTGAAAACCCAATTTGGTGAGTACTTAAGTCAATTTCAAGGTACTTAGATATTGGTAATCAAGCCTTAGGCCCTTGGGTGTAACTCTTGCACTGACATCCATTTTGGGAAAACTGACAATCGTTTATTAGGTTTTTGGGTGTTCCAAATTGTTTGCTAATGTTTATAGGAGCTTTTTGTTCACCAATTTTGAATTTGGTGGACACGGTATCCCTTAGAGTTATTGAGAACTGAGAATGTATGAACACATGCATATGCACATACACTTTTGAGTGCTTCGTAAGTACGAACGTGGTTTTTATATGTATTGCTTAAAAGAATAGTTTTATTCTTGTTTTACCTACTTTGGGTTAAGTGTGTTTTTAGTTAGTGGGACTTGGGGAGCTACACATTGATGCTATATATGTATAAAGTATGTGTATGCATATGTAGTGAGAACTAGACAAGCGTTTCAAAGCATTATCCTGAGTATGGTGTTGTACACATTGGTATCAGAGCATTGTATATATACATAAATATTTGTGTAAATGGAGCATGAAGGACTTTGCACATTGGTATCTACGCTATATATATATATGTAGGTAGAGTGGTGCTCTATAAAAAGAAATTAAATTCAGCTTGTATCCGCCCCAAAATCCACTAGTTATTGAGTTCTTCCAGAAGATATATATGTTGGTCTCCTCTTTCCAACATATCTTAGAAAGCATCTGCAATACCTACCTTACTTAACTGTGTTTTGACAACTGAACCTTTATGCATTATTAGCCAACCCAAAACCGTGTGTTTTTAGGAGGTTCTTGCTTTCCAAATAACTTGACAGAATGGCTGCCATCTCATCTCAGGGTCCTTGACTTGCCACCAATTTCTCAATTTGGGAGGAATATCAATAAAATCTTGCTGGATTATACAGGACCTTTGTCTTCTACTTATGAAGGATTTTTCAGTTCTCCACTTTCAATCCCTCCATTAAGAGTCTGCACTTCGTAATTGCAATTTGAAATAACAATTTCTAGGAATTGTGTTACAAAGTTCTTGAAAGGCTAATTTCATTGTTGGCATCATCAATGCTTGGGCCCTTTTAGGTCTCCCTAAGAGTGCTACTGCTTTCCATAATTGTTCCAAAGATCTCCCTGACAAAACAAGCCCTTCCTTGCCAACGTTTTTCCTGAAAAGAATGACAGAAACCTTTCTTTCCTACTCTGTGAGTTGAAGGTCCATCTCACTTTTGTGTTCCCAAATGCAACATATTTTCTGATGTTAATGTAATGAGCTTTTTGATATATAAACTATATTTTGTGATATAATGTAATGATCTATTTTGATATAAAACTCATATTCTGTAATAAGTTTCTATGCATTTAGTTGTACTTCAATACCTTGTATAGCAAGCAAACCCTTAGAATGTTCTAGTTAGTGGTAGCAGGTGGATACCACTGTTATTGTAATATTATGGGTGGAATACCACCATGGTTTTAGTTTTAGGGATTGTCTATTATGTGATACATTCTCCCTTTTGCAAAGCACCTTATTTTGATATCAATGCAAATGCTTGTCTTTTTCACATCTCTTGGAGGAAGAGCATTTTCTCTCACCCAGGATTTGTAGGTGTTAGTGCAATCCACCTTTGAGTGTACAGGTGGCCCCCTACTTGTTCAATTGTAGTTGTGCCCATTTTTGTACAAAACTATCAGGCTTCCAGTGGACCCTCAAACTGCCAATGGGGTGAATCTGCCAAGCAGTCCAAATTCTCTTAAGTGGTGCCAAGTCTAGCTATTTTGACCATTCAAATTTACTTGTTGAATTATCAGACCCTTTCTCTGAAGGTACATCAACTTCAATACGTTACCATTACGATTTTTTCTCCACTTCCCAACTTTTACTTCTACTAATAGCTTTCAGCAAGAGATTTACGATCTGTCATCCGATTCTCTGATTAACTGTGAACATTCTTATAAAGTATCCCTTGTCTTTACAAAGGAAGTCTCCAAATCTGACTCCTAAAACCAGCCTACAGTATCTTTTCCTCTCTACCCAGAACTCTAATAATATCCGTATTTTTCTCTAAGTTATACCCAGTAACAGCAACCTGAGATGCGTTGCAAGAACTATATCTGTTGCTTTTCTATAAGTTAAAATTTCGTGGATATCCTCAGGAACTTTTGACAATTTTTTGAGGTGGGGATATAGTTTTTGCTTCTCAACCCACTGTGGTGCATCTAATCTTTTAATATCTTCCTAGTTCTTGAGTTGGGTCCTTGGTAAAAATTTAAAGAGGTTACCACACCCAATCTTTTCCGGTAGTGCAGTTGATGCCATAAGTGCACGTTAAGGACTTAAATCACAAAATCATTATTAGCCAGGTACTGAAAATCCTTTTCAGTCTGAAATCAAGTGCTGCTTAGCTATATGCTTTCTATCCTTTTTGACATTTTTGGGAAGCAAAAACCCGAAAATTGTAGGCAAAATATCCTTATTGATTTTGCTCTTTTTTAGCTAAGAACTTCATGTCATCAATAACAAGTTTCATTCGTGTCTCTTTTATCTTTTCTTTCTGTCATCCAGCATCTCAACCACAGATTGTGATATCTTCATATGCTTTATTTGTATCTGTACTAATTGAGTTAATGGACCTCAAATTTATCAACTAATTTTGTGCAAACCAAAGTTGTATTCCATTAACTAAACAAAGACATGCAATTACATATATACAATAATATTACATCCCCCTTAATCCGTAGGGTTATTGTGAGACCAAGCATGCCTCTGAACTTTTCAAAATTTTCTCTTCCAAGTGCCTTTGTCAGTGTATTTGCTTCCTGCTCAGCAGTTGGACAATGTAGCAATTTGACACTGCCATCTTTCACATAATGCCGAATCAAATGATATTTGGTGTTTATGTGCTTGGTTTGTTGTGAAATATTGGATTCTTGGCCATTTTGATTGCTGAAAGTGTTATCAACCATGAGTGGTGTAGAAGAAACATGTTTTACCTGTAAATTTGCAAGAATCCTTCTGAGCCATAATATTTCCTGGTTGCCTCTGCAAGCTGCCATATATTCTGCTTCTGTTGAAGAAATTGCTGGCATTGACTGCTTCTTTGACTTCCAAGAGATGACTGTTGTTCCTAAGTTCATCAAGAAACCTGAAGTTGATTTCCCATCTTCAAAATCACCTCCATAGTCTGAATTTGAATATCCAACTAGTTTGAAATCCCTGCCCTGGAGTATTTGAGTCCAAAATTCTGTGTTCCCTTTAGATATCAAGCACTCTCTTTGCTGCAACCCAGTGACTTTCTCTAGGTTGTTGCATGAATCTAGAAGAACACCAACAACAAAAAGAAATGTTTGGTCTAGTTGTGGTTACATAGATTAGACTTCCAATGAGCTGTCTGTACTTAGTTGCATCTACAAACTCTGAAGTATCATCTGATGTTAGCTTCAAATTCTGTTCCATGGGCATGCCAAGTGGTTTAGTCTGTCATTCATTCCAAATTTGCTCAGAATTTCACCAATGTATTTTTGTGTGATGAAGATGTACTTTGATTTTGAATCACTTCAATACCCAAATAGTAATGAAGGTATCCCAAATCTGTCATTTCAAAGCCTTTCATCAATTCTGCTTTGATTTTTGCAGTGTATCTTTCATTATTTCCTGTGAGGAGCAAATCATCCACATATACAACTAGAAATACAATTGTTTTGTCAACTGTTTTGACAAAAGAGTTG
This sequence comes from Taxus wallichiana var. yunnanensis, assembly GCA_018340775.1. Taxonomy (NCBI): domain Eukaryota; kingdom Viridiplantae; phylum Streptophyta; class Pinopsida; order Cupressales; family Taxaceae; genus Taxus; species Taxus wallichiana. Next base: position 153,115,079 of record CM031234.1, on the reverse strand, counting down.
CATCTTCAAATTCAAAATGCTGAAAGTTCATGTTTAGGAGGTGCTCAGTGAGCTTTTCATACCATGCTTTGGGGGCTTGTTTCAACCATACAATGATTTCTCCAACTTGCACACTTTGTGCTCTTGGCTGTCTACTGCAAATCCTTTGGCTGAGTCATGTACACTGTTTCTTTGAGATCACCATTCAAAAAAGTAGTTTTTACATCCATTTGATGAACTTTCCATCCATGTTTTGTGCTGCCAAAGCCAACAAAGTCCGAATAGTAGTCCATTTTGCTGTTGGTGCAAAGGTCTCATTATAGTCTATCCCTTCTTTTTCTGAGCAAATCCCTTTGTGACAAGCCTTGCTTTGTGTTTGTCAAGTGAGCCATCTGCTTTGTATTGTTGTGAAAGACCCACTTGCAACCAATTGGTTTACAATTGATAGGAGGATCAACTAACTCCCAAGTTCCATTTTTGACCAAGGCATCATATTCAATTTTCATTGCTTTTCTCCATGCATCAACTTTTCTGCTTGTTTGAAGGAAGTTGGTTCATGAAAAAAAAGCAATATTGACTTTTTTGGATGGTCAAAAGTGGTTTGTACTCTAGGTGCACTCTCCAAGGTAAATTTTCCATTTTTTTGAATCTCTTCAAAGATCTTTTATCTATTTTTTATTTGTTTTATGCTTCTTTGGTGCATGTTTTCCAACTTCATCAGGTCTGACATCTTGTTAGTGTTTGTGTGAGCCATTTAGGCATCTTTTTTGTGTCTCTTGTGGAACAACTGGTGCCTCAATTTCTTGTTTTGAAGCTCCTTCATTTTTGACAACTACTTCTCTAAACACATGTGCTCATCCTCTGATGAAGTTTGAATTTCTGCTGCAGGGGAGTTTCATTTTCAATTATAGGAGAGATAATATAAATTCAAGTGATTCCCAATTACATGTTCCCTCTCATTGTTTGGGATTGCTGTATCAATCTCCTTGAAAACATCAAATTTAGCAAATTTCTCAAGTTGACTCAATTGTCGATCAATGCTTGTTGTGTCTTTTTGGTTTCACAAAAAAAATCTCTTGCAATGAGAAATTTCTTGTTCTTTTCATCATATAACTTGTATGCCTTTGAGGATTCTGAATATCCTAAAAGGATGCATTTGCATGACTCATGTGGTCCAACTTATTCCTTTTCTCCTTTGGAATCAATGCATAGCATGTGGATCCAAAAACCCAAAGATGTCACATTGAAGGAAGATGACCACACCAAACTTCATACAAAGTCTTCATTTGAAGGGTTGTTGATGGTGACCTGTTTGCAGAGATACACTACATTGTTGTTTGAGCTGCTTTTGCCTAGAAATGTAGATTGACCCCTTTGAAATACAACATTGCATGAACCATGTTCATCATAGTTCTATTCATCCTCTCAGCTACTCCATTTTGTTGAGGAGTGTGAGTAATTGTTAGATGATGCTTGATCCCATTTTGCTTGAGATAGGCCTCAAACACCTTTGATGTGAATTCACCACCATTGTCAGTCCTTGAGTGTCCCAATGTGGGTTTGTGCTTCATTTTCAATCATTGTTCAAAACTTTTGAAAAGTTTTGAAGGCTTCTGATTTTTGTTTCAGAAAGTAGATCCATGTCATCCTATTGTAATGATCAATGAACAACATGAAGTACTTATGACCACCAACAAAAAAATTGTAGAGAACACAAATCAAAGTGAACTAACTGCAATTTTTGTTAGCTTTCCATTTGATTTTTGAAATGGTTCCCTTGAGTGTTTAGCTAGAATGCAGCTTCACATTTTTCAATTTTCTTGGGCAGAGTTGGACAATCCTACAACACCATTCTTTTGCATTGTGTGAATGTTGTCATAGTTTGTGTGCCCAAATCTGGCATGCCACAAAAGACTTGGTGACATCCTTCTTCTACGAGATGAGAAAAGTTCCTTGAGATTGAAGGCTCACCCTTGAGTTTTAGCAACTTGCCTTCCTCAAATCCAGTCATTACAACTGCTTTATCACATTTTCTTGTGATTTTTACTTCTCCATCATCCAGCAAAATGGAGTGGCCTTGTTGTTGATTAGCACCAGGGACAACAAGTTTCTTTTCAGTTGAGGAAGGTATAGGACATTTTTGAGAATGAAATAAAAAGACTTGGTGACTTGAGTCAATTGTCCCTTTTTCCTTTAACTTTTGCAAACTTGTTTTGTTTGCAAAGTATATTGGACCACAACTTTCTTCATGATACTCCTCAAAGAAGTCCTTTCGGAAAGTCATGTGTTGCGTGGCATTGATGTCTAGGACCCAAGCATCAAACCAGATGTATTTGTTGAGGCATTATTGACTTCATCTGAAATGGAAAGCATATTTCACACTTGTGAATTGAGTTGAGTTTGGTTTTGAGGCTTTCTTCTTTTCTTTGCTTTTTTTTTTTTTTTTTGATAGGCCTCAATTTTGTCCCATGATGTTTTGCATTCATGAGCCTCATGACTCCCTTTTCGACCACAATGTTTGCAAAACATGTTTTGTTTTCATTTTGCTTTCTCCTTGTTGACCATTATTCTTGCCAGTTTTGCCTCCTCACTCTCTATATCTTCCCTTGCCTCTATCACTAGAAGTGGAAGCCTTATTGGAAGAATTGCCCTTTTGATGAGCATAACACATACTTTTGCTTGAGGTTTTCAATCTTTCTTCCAAAGGCCTTTTCTCTTTCCCATCTCTTATCAACCAATTGATCAAATGTGAGTGACTTCAACTGATTTTTTTGCTTGCAAGGACTCCAAATATGTTGAATATGTGGGAAGAAGAGCTTTTATGAAAGCAGTCATATATACATCAATTTTGGCACCAACAACTTCAACATCATGCTTGATAGCACAAATTTTTTAATGCTAGACTCATTACATCACTATTTTTCAACTCAAGATTGAACAATTTTCAATTGCAATTGTATGAACTCCAACTCTAAATGAGAATCATACAAATCCTTAGTTTGTTTAGTGCTTCCCAAGGTGTGTTGCACCCTTGTATGTGACAAAAACTTTACCATCCACTGAGGCCCTCATCAAGGCCAATGCCTTAGAATTCTTTTGCTTCCATATTTGTGATTCTACCTTTGTTGTTGGTTCCACTGGTTGTGTATTTCCATCACAAATGTCGAACCACAAATCATTGAAGATGAGAGTGTTCTCAACTTGTCGTGACCAATCCAACTAGGTGTCCTTCCTAGTTAGTGTTGTGCCAACAATTGAATTTATTGAATGCATTTTGTATCAAGGGAGATGGATTGGTTCCTTATCACTCCAATAGGTTCCCCTTTTTATATACCACTAGATCAATATACCAAACTTCTCGATATGCTCGCCTTCCTATATACTTGTCAATACGTGGAAGAAGCTCGTCTTTTTCTATATAACTATGTAAAAGAGATGTTAAAACACGTGAGAGCAGAGTGATACATGGTACTTAGGTAGTACGTGAAAATGATTCATCCTATCAATGACACCTTCTTAGCAAGTAAGCCTTGTATGCGGATGGAAAACTTCCTATATACTTGATATTTCTTACTTTCAAGATCTACTTCTTACAATAGACATGAATGGGTCATAAAGGGGAAATGGGAAAATAAAATTAATCCTTATATCTCCCGACAATTTATAAAGACAATGCCGCAAATACTGTTGTTGTTGCAACTATATTAGGCATTAGATGCAATAGCTCAATCGCGATGACATTATTTGTAATTGTGAACTAGAGGCATCGTATATACCAAAAGCTGCGAATACTTGAGTTTCAAAATTTGAAGTGGTTTGCACAATTTTGCTTTGATTTTTTTTTTTGCAAAAATGGACTTATTTATTGTTTTAATAAGTCAATTAAAATCACCAAATTGAATATAAGCCTTTCAAAAAATATGTAAATATGATCGTCCAAAAAAATGTTTTGTTAAAATAAAAAAACATAAAAGTAAATGAACTTAGCTTTTCATATGGAAGTGAGTGAAGGTGTACGGCCATCAAAATGCCAATATAGTGAATGAAATGCCACCACGTAGCCAATGCCAGATGGACTCCAACACAATCAAAGACTTTGAAAAGGAATTTGAAACCCCAAAACACCCTGCTTTTGCAATTAATGCATCCTCCTATGCAGTTTTGACATAGCTGGCAATAAAACAGGTTGTATGCAAAAACCTTGAAACAGCTGCACTTTACCTTGCAAGACCAGATAAGAATATGTGCCTGTCTTCTTATGGAATATCTTGGTTACAACTTGCAACACATCAGGTCTGTAAAGAGAATAATGAAGCACCAATACACTTAGAACAGCCAACCAAACTCTGACTCCAACGTAGTCCGAACTTTTCATAGAATATCCAAGTTTGCAGCTTACACACATGCCAATGACAGTGGCTGACATCTATGTTCTAGGATTGTCTGAAAACCTGTCACAACAAAATTGTCTACAACAGAGATATCAATTCCAGCTGAAATTGCAATGAATGGAAGAGCGCAAGTCTGAGCACCTTCAATGAAAATGTAGATAAAGTTGGTATTTTTGTACTGTAACACCACCTATATACCATGCAAAAATAATTCTGAGCAGGCTGTACAGCTGAAAAGGAGGATAGGAAAAAAAATTCTTTTGTGGCTGGAAATAAAACTTACAGCTGACACAAAGAATGAAGGATGAAAACTTAAGTGAAAAAGCCCGTGCTCTGATACCAATGTCAGACTAGGAATGGACTCGAATATAATAACTAATTTGATGCAAGCCAAAGTTGTATTCCATTAACTAAACAAAGAGATGCAGTCACATATTTATTACATTGAGAAGTGACCATTCAGTTCATCACCAGGACGACTGTTCAGTTCATCTTCAAATGACTCTAGAGATTCTCCTAAAAGACAACTCCTAGGATTATGTACAATAATATTACAAAATTCCATCAGTACTATGACCTTCCATCAATCCTCTAATAATAATAATTCTTCTCATGGAGAATGATTAAAATGCTGTAAGCCTGTGCTTTTAATCCTCTCTTCAATGTTCTAAAAGCTCGACCTTCTCACTCAAGGAAATACTAACTGTTGTTTTTAAGTCTCCTAGAATTTAATGCAAAGCAGAAACATAACTAAGAATGCCATTTCTTAGCAGAGCAACAGAGTTCTTAGAAGTTCAATGATGAGATAATGTTCCTCTGCAAAATGCCAACCCCGAATTTTGAGTTCTTGAAACGTTTTAGAAACCAGATAACAATTAATACAAAGACATTCAGCATAATAAACTAATACAGCCTTTTCGACAACTGTTATAATCTAGAACCAGTGACAGACTGGATATTATGTCACTGGTATCCTCATTGTCAGTTTTCTAAATAGATGGCAAGATCAATCTTGTGTAATGTCCCTTTCGGGCTGAGATCTGAATTTTTGGAAATTGCACAAAACACTAATGATAGCAACTGAAATTTATGACAACAAAGTACATAAATCTGAATTTAGATGACAGTAATTAGAAATTACCCCAAATTAGGCAGCGACCAATTTTTGGTCTTCAAACCCTCAATACAACATGCAAAGATTTGATTTCTTCAATTACTCAATTACATAAGTACTCAGAAGGCTCAAAACACTTAGGAATATTTTTAGAACATTTATAGACTGCACGGAAATGCCAAGTACCCCGTACCAGACCTGATACGTACTGGGTACTGGTATTGGTATGCTGTGGGTACTCTGTGGGTACGTACCCACAGGCCCTGGGTACTGGGTACGGATATCCGTACCTGGGACATACCCAGGGCCTGTGGGTATGTACCCACATGGTTTTTTTAATTTTTAAGTGCAAAAAAATAAATAAAACTTGAGGGCTTTGATTGGAATTGAACCTTGGAAAGTTCGTGTGAGATTCAATATTGCCAATAGGCTCCGAAGGGTCAAGAGAGATGAAAATGACTTCATTTGGTTGACTTACTATTTGGGTGCTTTCTTGTTGCTCCTCATGGGTCCTTTATTCTTCAGTCAATTTAGAAAGCATGGTAACAAGTGAAGCGCTTAGTGGTTGGGCAGCCTATCTTCTCTTCCTTTGACACTAGGTGCCAAGCCTACAAATCGATTTTGTCGAATCTGAAATATAATGACAAGATCCTTGCCTTGACAAGAGGCTGCTCTGCCCTCATTTGGTTTGAGAAAGGAATTAAAATATCTGATGACTTGTACAGATTTAGGAAGTGGATGGAATGGACAGACCTTAAAGCTTTCTATAAGCTTCCTCAATCTCACTTCAGAATGTATACAATGCTCAGAAATGCTTTCACAGCTCCCTCTGCTGGACTAATTATGGAGGATGAGAATGACTTTTGGGATACTATGATGTGGCTCAAAGGGCCCCTTCTCCAAGAGGCTACCTCCAAACAACTCTATGAAAAGATTGTCTTCTCCCCAAACCTTTCCTTGGGCCTTAACAATAAGTGGAATGTTTGTGAGCCCATTAAAAGATGCACTCATAGATTTAATGTTTTGTGGTCTTCTTGTATTCAGTCAAAGAAATCTTTCTTTGGATGGCTTCCGATTCATAATAAGCTTGTTGTTGGCTTCTAATATTTTATAGGTTGTTGAGAGTCGAGACTATACGCTCGTTGTTTTCTTCAAATTTTTATATATGTTTAAATTTTTACTTTTAAAAATAAATTGTACGAAACGTACCCACAATGTACTGTACTCGAGGTTTTTAAAATTTTTTCCGTTTCAGCGTACTGTACCCATAACAGAACATTCTAGCATTTAAGAACACAAATAATTTTTCTGACAAATAGCTGAGTTTATTTCATCAATTTCGTGATAGAAAATAGGGTAAATTATAGCTGACTGTTAGGAGCATTTGAAGCTGAAATAAATGCAGCAATGAAATCCCTAGGGCAGAATTGAAGGTTGAGCAAACCCTAGACCCAATGAAACCCTTGAAAATAGTTGGAATTGATCCCAAAGTGTGTCGCTCAAGTTCCCAAGTGGGTTGCCCAAGCTGAAAATGCCCTAGATTTGATCCAAAACACTAACATAACAAAGTACTGAAATGTGTGGCTATTCCACACCCAAAAATTTGGAATTTTGATCTACTCTTGAAGCCTTAGCTTAAGATTGTGCCCTAGCACTGAAATTCTGAATTGTAGCTATGAGATTTTGAATTCTGCACCCAAATACGACCTCTGAATTAAATCTCCAATGCAGATTTTGAGGGTTTTCGTCCTCAATTTGAATTCTAGTGAGGATCTACGTCCCTAATAGGATACCAAGAAGAGTTTTTGTCCTCAATGGCTGAAAATTGCAAGCACAAGCTCCAATCTCCAAATAGAAAATGGTATCATATGACAAGTGATGCTTTTTCCACCCCTAACGACTCCTTTTTATAATTGTGGGTGGCACAATCCACGAAAAGGGAGCCCAAATGGGTCGACCCCTTTTTAAGTGGTGTTATGTTCCCTTTTAACTCCATTTCTATTTTTAAGTCGGTGTTTGCACTTTTTCGACCAACTTCACTTTCTAATGTTATAATTAGAAAGTTGCTTTTACAAAAATAATACAAGGCTAAAAATAGCAACTTACAATTACAACATTAAAGTACTTCCCTTGCTTTTCCCTTTAAGCCCACGGGAAGTAAAAATGGGCCCAAGGTCTTCATATCGAACTAGCTTTGAGAAGGGGACATTACATCCCGCTTGCAATCTCATGACCTAAAAAGTGGCAGATTATTCTGGAGCAAAAAACAAAAAGCCACACAACTAAAAAGAAAAGACTATGACTAAGGTTGTGGACATGGAAAATCATTGATAAAAATTACTAATTCACACTTAAAAAGAGGACCTGTTGACGCGTGAATCATGCACCCGTGATCGATAGTTGATTCACCATAACAATGGGATCTTCTCCAAGTCGTGGGACCTTGGCTTCTTGAGAAGAACCTCTAGAGAAAGACCGGCTCCTTTCTTAAACTCAAATTCAACTGATATAGGATCAGTTCACAGACTAACTACTGCTTACTACGAGTTTATCTATGGCTGCAACTATGCTTTTCGGCAAGAAAAGAGTAGAAAAACAACTAAAATTAACTGTGGTGATACACCAAATGTTTAGTGGATGCTTTTACTTGCTCCAACTAGCACAAATGAGACCTCAAAAGACTGATTTGACCACACAACTCCCATAAACTTACTGTAACAGAGGTAAAAGAATGAATATCAGCTTACAAGAGGACTAGAATGCCTCCAATTTCATCAAAATGAGCGCAAAAGGGACTGATTGACATCCACAACTGCATTCAAATGATTAGAATGAGACTAGAAATTCACAAGTGTAGCTGATTTCTGAAATCACACAGTGGAACAGCAAGGGAAGAATGAGAGAAGGCAATTTCAACTTTTATTGATCAAATAAGGCTATAAGCCTGCAGTACAAAGCCACAAAGAGCTGTATATTCTGTATTACAATAGCAAAAGTCCTTTAGTTCTGAGTTTACACCAGTATATATAGATGAGATTTATCAAATTTCTTGAAGTACAAGGAACAATTTTCCCATGTGGGATGTAGGAGTTCATGTAATAGAAATATTCAATGCTCTGTTTGACCTTTTCATCTTCACTCCAGCTCGGATATAGGGGTGCAACAGATGTCTTCATGAAGTGGTGGTTAGTTTGAAATAGTCTTCATGATTTGCAAGCTCCTAGAATGCAGCCAACATGTTCCTGAAGTGTCAAGAAGATAGAGGAGTTGACTGGTTCATTAAGCCCTATATTCTCTCCAATGTCTGTTGCAAAAGAATAGGCCTTCTTAAAAACATTTGACCACCTCCAACTGTCCTTTAATTTCTCTTACAGGTTTAGTTTCCTGAGTTTATGTGCAACACAAGACCTAGTCAAACCTCTATTTATCTATGCGGAACACAAAGAGTTGGGATCGAGGAGGTTTGGCTGGGTCAACATTTTGCGACCTCTGTGGGATGATTGCCTGCTAATCATGGACCCAGTAGTCTTAGTCAAGTCCTATTGGGCATAGGAGTCATTATGAGTACTGAAACCAACTCAAAAGGATTACTCAAACAATGCCTAGTTCTAATTGAAACATGCTTAAGCAGCCTGATACATACTGAAAATACCTCAAAAAGGAACAAAAGAAACCAAAACAGCCAACAAAGCAAACTGACCATGTGCGAACAACACTTAGAGGAAAAGAAAAGCGCGACTATCCTAAAACAATGTGCAAACAACACTTGGAGGAATGAAAAACCTAAACTAATATGTACGTGACTTGGAAAATGGCCTCAAAGGCAAGCTTTGAGGTGTATCCCATTGACTGGGATAGGTAGTTCTTTTCCATCCAACTTGGACAGCTGAAATGCATTAGCCTCTTTGCAGCTTGTGATGATGTAGGGACCACTCCAAATTGCATCAAACTTGGTATGTCTCCTTGGTTTTGCTCTATCTTCATCCCATTTTAGCACTAAGTCTCCTTCCTTGAAGCTTCTATCTGTTGTTCTCTTATCAAAAACCTCTTCACTTGTGTTTGATGAGCCTCAAGAGTCTTGTTGGCCTTATCTCTTGTCTCTTCTAGCTCCATAAGTTCAGCCAACTTGACTGTTAGTGGGTCATTTTCAAGCATCTCCAGCTTTTGTGCAAGCTCCAATGAGGGCAATTCTAATGATAGAGGCAGCCTAGCCTCTCTTCCATACACAAGTATGAAGGGAGAATTGCCAATAGCCCTCTTGGGAGTGATCCTATCAGCCCAAAGAGCTGTTTTCAGTTTGACGTGCCAAGATCTTTGATTCTCATCCACAATTCTCTTGATGATTCTTATCAAATTTTTATTGGTTGACTCAGCCAAACCATTGCCTTGAGGGTAATAGTTGGATGAAGTCTTCAAATAAATGCCATACTTCAGCCCAAGCACTAATTTGAGTTCCAACAAAAGCCTTTGCATTCTCTGAAATAATGGTTGAGGGAACACCAAACCTCATTACTATACTTTCCAAGAAGTCTAAGATTGAGGCCGCAATCCCTTCCTTTAGTGACACTGCTTCAGTCCACCTTGTAAAGTAGTTTGTGGTTGTAAGGACCCATTTGTGACCAGCACTTGAGGGTGGATTGATCACACAAATAAAATCCTCACCCCATTGAGCAAAGGGTTGATCCACTTGAACTGGATGTAGAGGAAGAGTTGCTAATCTCTGCTTGCTTGTAAAATATGCACACTTCTTGCATTTTCTTACCCATTGGTGTGCATCTTTAAACAAATCAGGCCAATAATAGCTTGCCCTCATTATTTTTACAGTTGTAGTTCGTGGAGAAAAATGTCCTCCTGAAGGACCATCATGAAACTCTTGAAGAACCTTGTTCACTTGATCATTCTCAATGCATCTCAAAAGCACACCATTCAAATCTTTTCTAAATAATATCCCATCAACAAGTACATAAGAGAGTGATTGTAATCTGAAATGTCTTCTTTTAGCTTTATCGAAAGCTCTTGGGTACTCACCGGTTTGAAGGAAGGCTGCCATGTCTTGTATCCAACTGTTGGAAGCATGTATCCCAGCTGATTGATCCTCTTGTAATACTAAAACAACACCTATCTCAGCCTCTTTGTCTGCTGCAAGTTGCTCACACAGCCCTTTGCCTCTCACAAGCTTGGTTATCTTGATATGTACGTCATACTCCATGACCTTAGTAACCCAAACTGCTCTTTTTTCATTGATATCTCTACTCAAAAGAAACTCCTTAACACTTGCATGAGGTACCATCAGCTGTATTTTGTTATTTGAAAGCATGTGTCTAAACTTTTTAAGAGCTCTAACAACAACAAACACTTGCTTTTCAACAAAACTATACCTCAGCTCATAGTCTTTAAGTGCTTGGCTAAACAAAGCAATGGGCTGCTCCAAATTGTCCCCATTCTGTTGTACTAGAATAGCTGATATACTTTCTTCTCCTCCAAAGGTGTAGAGAATAAAATCCTTGTCATAATTGGGATTGACAAGTGTAGGAGCTTGTGCAAGTTCTTGTTTGATAGCTTCAAAGCTCCCTTTTCCTTCCTTAGTCCAGCTGAAAACAACGTTCTTCTTCAACATGGCTGTTAGTGGCCTCAACAAAGCAGTGAGATTAGGAATAAATCTTCTCACAAAATTGATTCTTCCTAAAAAGCTTTGCAAACCTTTTTGTGACTAGGAAGTGGAAGAGACAATATGGCACTTACTCTTTTTTCTGGATCAATTGCAAGACCTTCCTTAGAAACCACATGACCCAATAATTTACCTTGATTAACAACAAATACACATTTTTTGGGATTCAAAGACACTCCATACTGCCTGCACCTGTTGAAAACTTGGTTAAGATGATCCAAGTGATCTGATTCATGCTTAGAAAACACAGTAATGTCATCAAGATACACAAACACTATATCATTGATTAGTCCCTTAAAGGCCATATCCATTGCCCTTTGAAATGTTGCACTTGCATTGGCAAGACCAAATGACATTTTGCTGTATGCAAATGTGCCCCATTTTGTGGTAAAGGCTGTCTTATATTGGTCTGATTTCTGCACCAAAATCTGATTATACCTTGAATACCCATCCAAGAATGAAAACCTTTCTGAACCAGCTACCACCTGAAGGATTTGCTCCATGGAAGGAAGAGGGTAATGATCTTTGAGAGAGACTTTATTAAGATCTCTAAGGTCAACACATAATCTAATCTCACCATTCTTCTTCCTAATTGGAACTAGATTTGCCACCCAAGAGGAATGTTTGATGAGAAAGATTATATTGGCCTCTTTGAGTTTAGTTAACTCCTCCATTAGTGGCTCAATCTTGGGGTTAATAGGCCTTTGTTTTTGTCTAATTGGTTTGGCATTGAGATCTAACTCAATCGTGTGTTGTGCAAGGCTGGGGTCAAAGCCTTTTAAATCTTCATAGTTCCAAGCAAAGACATCATCAAATGATTGGCAAAGCTCAATGGAGGACTGTTTTTCAGATTTAGAACACACCTTTAAGAGCTTGTCCTTTGCAATCTCCACTTGTTCATATTCCTCCTTGATAACCAAGTTCATCTTCTTCTCTTTCAGCTGGTCATCTGAATTGAACATGCTTTCTAAAGTAATTAAACCCTTAGGCAACTTGTTAGTACTCAGCTGTATAATCTGGTCACCATAGGTTTCTTGTAACTTGAACTGATTTTTTGCAGAAAAATCAGCCTCCTCTTGTAGAAAATGAAAGGTTTGCCAACTTCCTTGATTATCTGGAACAACCGGTCTTACCACTATCTTGACGTGTTGCTCTTGCTCTTGCATGATATCTTTGGGTATGTCAAATTGTGCCCCAACTGCTGCAAGTCTGTCCGCTTCTTTGTTCTACTCCCTTGGGACAACTTGGATGCCGAATGCCTCAAAGTCATGCAACAGTTTGATTCCCTTCTTCTGTGCAAGTTCTAGCCCCTAAACTAATGCTTCATACTCAGCCACGTTATTAGTACATGAAAACTGAAATTTGAAAGCAAAGAAGTATTTTTCACCCTTGGGAGAAATAAGCATTATACCAACACCTACACCATTTTTGCTTCTAGATCCATCAAAGAACATTTTCCACACACCTTCAGCTTCTTCTTGAGGCTTGATAAGATTTGGAATGGCTGAATTCTCCTCATGTATGCAGTATGTTCCCAAACCTGTTTCTTCAACAAACTCATAAGGATCAAACTGAAAATTATTACCCCATTCATCAAGACAAACATCCGGAATCTCTTCTACACATGTAGTAGGATCAAGACCAGCACTATCTTCTTCTTGATCATGTATAGTGCAATTTAGATTGGTTGGAATTGGACTAGGTGTATAAGGCTCAAGATGATTCCTAGAGATCGGTTCAGCCTTGATGGTCACTCTTGTGCCATACCTATTTCTAAATAACATATGAGACCAATCAGAAGACAAGTAACCACCTATCTTGGCTGTAAAATCTCTTGATAAGCAAATTGCAAAGTAAGGCGAAAGGTCTATAAATGAAATATCTTGCAAAATAGAGAAGCTCGGGCAAGCATGCAAGGTTAATTTCAGATCCTTAATGACCCCAACTGTCCTAACAGCAGTTCCATCCAATTGTACAACACCCTTACTAACTGGTTCGTACTTAATCCCAAGTAAATCAGCCACTTTCTTAGGTATGACATAACTACTTGCACCTGAATCAATCATGCAATTATGTACTAAAAAGTCACCAATAATCAGAGACATATAGAAAGGAGGTGGCTTACTGGTTTTACTTGATTTTTCCTCCTCCTTGGGCTGACATAGATTGATTGGAGCAGCTGTACCTTTGGTTGATGTATTTGTGGACTGATTAAAGTTTTTAATGCTTCTTGAAGTAAATCTCTTTGAGATGGAATGGACAAAGCCTCCCACATAGTGACATTAAGGTTAGTCCTTTTCATTTGATCCACAATACTAAATGGAATATGACTGACCTTTGGTTGCAATTTCATGACAGCAGTATTCTCTCTTTCTTGTTGGCTGTTCTGTGACTGATTTTGAGGCTGATTAACACTCTTAACAGCCTGATTTGTTTGTGTCTCAGGTGTTTTAACAGCAGTATTGTCCTTTGTAGTCCCAAGAGATGGCTGAGATGATGTTTGACCAGCTGTAGAAGAAGATGGTTCACCCTCCAATGCTCTTTTCTTAGCTCTTGTGTAGAATGTAATGGGATTGCTACCTCTATTTGATATATCAGTTTGATTCAAAGCACAAAAATCGTTCTCATGCCAATTCAACAATGTAGACTCACCTTGTCTTTGTTCTTGAGACTGCTCCCCTTGTGTAAAAGTCTCAGCTGGATGTTCCGGTGAAGATGCCATGTTTTGAACCATGAGCGCTTGACTGAGCACTCCATTAGGGCAAGCATTCTGATTATGGGATTGTCCACATGGATAACACCACTCATAGTCCTGTAAAAGGTTATTTTGGACAGGTACTATTGCTTTGGATGAGCTTGCAGTATTGGGGTTATTGACATTTAATGGCTTTGCTTGGATTGGCTGTCTAGTAAGCTGATAGGACTGATTATTGGTCTGAAATGGCCTACTAAACTGAGCCTGCTGCCTTTTAAGGTTCACTAACTCATTCCCAAAGGTCTGTAACAGAGTTTTAACCTCTTGCAATTCATTGACAGAGGTAGATGGAGTGGCCTGCTGATTGGCTGCAGTGGGAATGGGAGCTAAACTTGGCTGACCAGAAGACTGATTTGGTGGTAATTCTGAGAATAAAGGCATCGGTGGTCTAGGAGAAATCTTACCAGCCTGTATAAGGCAATTTTCAGCCCTAATAGCAATGTCATAAGCATCCGGAAGAGTAGCACCTCCCATAGACTGGATCATAACAACAATGTCACTGTTTAAAGCTTTCAAATAGTAAAGGAAAGCAATGTTTGGGGATGGCTTGACCAACAAAGGAATTCTGTCCCATGTCTTTTGGAATCTAAGATTGAAATCACCCAGGTATTCATATGGTGCTCTCTTGATAGTAGTGAGTTGCTCAACCAAGGACAAATGATCACTCTTATCTTCAAATTGTTTACATGGACTGCAAAAATGGGGTCTTTGGTTTGGAAATTATAGTCTTTATATTGAATACATTAAAGGAGAGAAAATGCTTTGGCAGATTTTTCCAATAGAGAGCTTAATCAAGTAATCAATGTTAATATTGTTCAAACAACATTTGAGTTCATTATGCCTATCTAGAGCCATACTAATGTTTGACAAATGATTCATACCAGAGAAGAGAATGATCGGAGAATGGCATATGAAGCACAACATATTCTTCTTGATAGAAGAATTCTTTTTCATAGAAGAATTCTTTTTCTTACTCCTTTCGCCATGACACAACACTTCATAAGTTTCAAAGATCCCGATAATCCAAATGAGCAATTCCATTCTACCCAAGATCCTCTCATAATTTGCACTCTAAATTGGTTATGGCATCATCATAGGTTTGTTGAACTCATGGAGTCCCCGATCCTCTGTTATGGGAATTAAGCTTAGGCAACTTATTCCCAATGTTATGTCGTGCCCTTTTTCGAATTAATGCCAAATGGAAACTTCTTGCCATTCTCTTCCCATGGTTAAGAAGGATAAGTGAATAGGGGAAGTAATGCGAGCTTCGTTTCTCTATACTTTATTATTTTTAATGTTTTTCTTTGGTGTTTTACTCCCTAAGGTAGGTCGGCTGGGATTATGAGATTCCCAACAAGGAATTAAAAGATAAAGTGAAGCTTGGAGGTCAGTTTTCACCTATTTGGCCTTTGGCACCAACCAAGGGATATAAAAGGAGGTCGCTTGGCCTCATTTGGATCATCTTTGGCGCATATACACATACTATTTTTGTTTTTGGGCTGATTGCTCAATACCTTTCCACTTGAGGATGAAAACCCTCTTGTGTGGCATCCAAGGAGGACGAAACCCTTCCTTGTGGCATAGTGGAGAACGAAAACTCTCCATATTGGTGAATTGAAGGCATTTATTGAAGACTCTCTTGCTGATTTGGATCTAGGGCATCAAGAAGAAGACCTACAAAGAGCTTTGGCATATTTTGGAGCCCCTCTCCTAGGGAGCGACTAGGGTTTGAGTGTGATTTGGTGTCTTCTAGGGCACATAACTCATTTATTCTTTGATATTCAGACTTGGCATAATTTATAGGGCTGGAATCTATCATCTTTTGTAATTATTGGGGTTTGGAGACCTCCATTTTGATCATTTCTATTGGCTGTACCTCTGCTGTTCTAAATTAATTTTCCAGCTGAGTATTTGATCAAGTTTCATGG
The DNA here is from genome assembly GCA_018340775.1 of Taxus wallichiana var. yunnanensis. Lineage (NCBI taxonomy): Eukaryota > Viridiplantae > Streptophyta > Pinopsida > Cupressales > Taxaceae > Taxus > Taxus wallichiana. The sequence goes on along the minus strand of CM031234.1, from coordinate 153,099,244 downwards.
TGAAAAGTGGCTTAAAATCTTCTTAAAGTGTTTTCCTATGTTGTTGATGAGTTCTTTGATGATATTTGGGTGATTTCTCACTAATTACAAGTGCTGTTATAAAAATCAGACTGCTGATTTACAGCTGTCATAAAAACCAGTTGGCTGATATAAAATCTGAGTTTAATCATTTGGGGTTTGTGTGATTTCCTCCTTTTTCAGTTTCAGCCCTAGAAAGGGACATTACATCCTAATACTATCTGGAGTTTTGAGTTTCAAAGGATGTGGCCTGAAGATCATTCTTTGAATAATGATATCTGGAACAAACCTGCAAGGCACGAAGCATGGGATTATCTACTTGACTATTACAAATAGTTATCAACAAACTTATCGATCATCTGCTCTTGCAAATACATCCGAGATACAATCAGAAATATAATTATTAATTGCAAAGTTCCATGGTATGTGAAATAAGGCTATGTTACAATACAACATGGAAATGCCAACCATCACTAGCCTAATCCTGAACTACAACTTTGGAAAAATATTTATATATCTCATACTATGAACATACATCCTCCAGCTCTAGGAAGACCTATTCATATACTAGACATGTACTGCTCCCTACAAGACAAAGAAAATACGAAAGCAACGCTTCTAATGTTTCCCGCTTGTGGCAAGAAAGTAATCAAAGGGATCTCTACTCCGTCAAAAGGGATGTCTTCAACATCATCCAACTTTGAGTCCGATGATGGGCCATTAACATCATTTAGTCCGTAGGAATCTTTTAAAGCCATCTTTGTCGGGCTTGTTAACAGATTGTCTTGTAGTCATTGGACATGCTTGTTGTCACTTAGGACAATAATGAGGCATGGTGGGCCCTTTCCACCTTTGTCATATGTCCCTGTCTCCCACTTAGTCCAAAGTGGTGTTTGCTTTTGCTTTTCTCTTGCTTCCTTTTTCTTAGTGCGCATGTACTTTTCTTTCTTGTTCACCCGATAAACAAGTAAGATGCCTTGTCTAAGTCTATATAAGAGAAGCTCGAGCTATTTGTAAGGCATTGAGGGAAAGAAGCCCTATGTTTTAAGGTCTAGTATTATTAAGCTTTTTGTAAATGAAGTCTAGATTTTCTTGTCAAGTCCGTTGTGCGCTTTGTAGTGGTATTAGAGCAAAGTTTGTCTTTGGTTCAGTCTTGTAATCTTTTTGAGATTAATATAAAAGATTCAAATCTTTTCATTCATCTTCATTCTCTGTCTTTGTAATCTTGTTTTACATCTCGTGAAATCTGGTTCATACGCCATAAGATTGGGCAAAGGCGGCGAGCTACGTAAGATGTCATGGATGTGCGCAATTTTATGTGCTCAATCTTTGTAAGATCTCTTTGGATAGTTGCACAACAAGTATTCAACATGGAATTCGAAGAATGCATTCTGTCTTGTGAAGATGAAGTTGAACAAGCTCTTGTAAGTTTATTAGATATCTTTTATGTAAATTCTGCCATAGATATTCAAGAAGAGTTTAAACCATTGTCTTCTTGGAAACTTCCCGATATTCCTTATAATCAAGTGTATGCAAAATATGCTTTCCATTTAGTTGTTCTACTTACTTTGATAACTCGTGAGTTTGTTATCCAAGTTTCTTAGTCCGAAAAACACGAGCATGATATTCCTTTGGTTGATCCTAAAGATGCTCAATTCTTAAAAAAGCAAAAATTATATATGTTTCTTCATATTGGTGAGTAAAAATTGGTATTACCCTTTTGTTTTGGTATTACGCTGTTTTGTTTTGTCTTTAGATTAGCGTCATTCCAATTTTAAAGATTTGTTGTTAATCGCCATATAAACTGGTCTTCATAATGGTCTCGCTTTCTTATGAAGTCTATTCTAATTATCCTGTTGGCATTTACAAAGAAGATTTGTTAAAACTGGTTCTCCACCTACATCTTACTACCACAAGCATTAACATGAACCACATTTGCTTGTCCACTTGCCATCCATTACAGAGTCATCTATCTCTTAGTTTATACCATGAATCCTGCTTTTAAACATGGCTTAACTAAAGGCAGCAGCATGGTGAGTCATGCCAACATTGGGTGCCATAAGATATAACCCGAATTAATCTCTCCAACCAAAAGTTATAAAGGGCTTGACATTTTAAAATAAGTTGTGGCCCATACATTGTTAGATCAAGAGTTGAGTTGATAGAATGTACAAGGATCGGGATCAAAAGCCTAACAGGGCTGTCGGATTGACATTTCCCTTTTCTGTTGATTTGCGTTAATTAGACAAAGCATATATAAGATAGGTCCAATGTTGCTTTTTACTAATATAATAAAGGAGAACCTTTTACTATAATAATAGGTGGGGGCATCGTTCTAAAGGAAATAAGTAAAAGGTGCAAATGTTATCAAGACTTTTAATCCATTCGATCGGTAGTTGAGGTGGAAAAATGGATGAAGACTAAGCGAAAGCCATTGATGATAATTTGACACCACAAGATATTATCCTTGTTGATTCAATTTGAATCAATTGTGTAGAGCCAAGTAAATAAATGCTGCATTAAATTAATAATGTGACAACCTTCAAACACAAATTTGTGGGGACCATCCCTTTTAAAAAGTAAACGCAGGTCATTACGAGACCACATGGATCACTCTTGGGCTTGAAGGATTTTGATCTTGCCACATCGAAGGATCTAATAGCCGAGAGGCCCTCAATTTAAAAGAAAAAAATACCCAGGATCAATTAAATCAAAACACGACGATAAATGATTAAAGAATGTTGCCATGGAAACAATCACATAATATGGATCAACTAAAGGTGTCGATGCTTTTCACTAGATGGTGCGACATTGCATTTCAGCGGGCATGCATGGGCTCACATCGTTTGCCCAAAAAAACAGAGGCCTATATGATCAAGATGTGATGCATGTGGCATGTTCTTGGCCGAGGGCCTCTTTGAAGCATGTATATAGCTAGAGTTGGCTCTTCAGAGCAATGATCTTTTGCGTTAGAATTTTATGTTCATTTGATGTCCCCTTTTTGGACAAATGAGAATTTGCAACAAACTTCAACACAAATCAAATCAAGAAGGATTAGATCCTTTTGATTCAACCTCAAATAACCCAATGTCAGCTAATTACAACCCAAGATGGGGTTGGAAGTTGTAATATCCCCTTGTGGGATATTAGTAATATATTATTATTTACTTGCAAAAACAAACAACTTAGAAGATAAACCCTTCTAGGGTTACCTCAACTAACCCTAGTGTCAGCTACAATACAACCCAAATGGGGTTGGAGTGAGCCAAGGTGAGGGTTTAGATGGGCAATCCAGTCGGTATTTATACTCTTTTTTCCAATATACTTTTGCAGAAGTAAAATAATAAATAAAACTGCTGAAAATCAATGAAAACTTTGAAAATCCATAACTTCAAAATATTAACTCTTTTGAAATGAAACCAAGTGCAGCGGAAAGGGAAAATTATGAGCTTCAATCCAAAATAAAAACCAGATCTGTTCACACACTAGAAACCCCTCAAAACAGCTCCCAAAATCCTAAACCCAGTCGCTAGGGTTAGGGTAAAATCTGCAATACAATTCTAACGTTTTTCCTTCACTTTAAGAGTTAATAAATGCAGTTCCAGATCTGCAATTAATAAATCTAAATAGCAGATTTATAAATACTTCAAAATCACTCCAAAACACTCTTAGCATATGCCAAAACAAGTCGACTTCATTGAGTAAAAACCAACATGTAAATAAAGATATTCATCACAAATCACACTTCAAACCCTCAAAGCAAGCTTAGATCTTCTCCCAAAAATGGCGCCTTGTATATATAGAGAGAAATGATTGCAAAACTTATTATTTCAAGCTTGTATGGGCACACACACTTCACAAATGGTGGTGTTAATAAACACCTTTTGTTTTTTATCATAAGTGGGCATACATCCCTTCTTCAAGCATGAAGATAAGTTTTTATAAACCGTCAACATGCCAAAAAAGGAGTAACCACATCTTCTTTTATAGCTTTTGCTTGCACATCCTCCAAAGTTCTTCTCCATCTTTGGCGCCATCATCTAGGAGGAAATCTCATTTAAAAATGTGCCTTTAAAAACATGCTTTTATTATCTCAAGGTGAAGTCGAACATCCAATTTTATTTCGATTTGCACAATTTATAAAATTTTATTTTAATTATAAAAAAGGGGAACATTACAGGCGTAGCCAAGGTGATGGGTGAGATGGGAGAATCAATTGGAATTCAAATTTTTTCTATTTCTGATTTTTATGACAACAGATATTAAATTAAAAGAGCTTGCAGACAACTGAAACTTCAAAAATCCGTAACTTAATCAATACTTCTTCTTTTTACTTGAAACAAAGTGCATTATAAACTAGATTTTTAGATCTTTCCAATGCACTAACAATCAGATTTTTCTGATCATGAAAACCCTTCCAAAACAGGCCCAAAAATTCCAGATCTAGTTGTTAGGGTTAAGGAAAAATGATTTAAATTATTCCAGCCCTTTTCTAGCTTCCAAACACACCAAATAAACTCCCCTTGCTAAAAATAAATGCTAACATGAATCAGATTTCAGATCTGGCTCATTTACCATCAAAACATGCCAAAATAACCTCCAAATCAAGTCGCCATAGCTAGGAAAAACACAGCAGTGAACAACAGTAGAAAAATAGCTCAAACCCTTCAAAGATCACTTCTAAAATAAGCAAGAAACATGCAAATTTGCCCTCTAAATGAATGCGCCAACCTCTAGATCAATTCACCAAGCTTTAGGAGGATTTATCATGCATAAAAACACTCAACTACCATACACTAGGGTTAGAAATGGGCATAACCAGCAATAACACTTCCACAATGACACAAGAAGGCTTCACACTCTCCAAAATATGGTGGTGTTGATCAAACACCTTTGTTATGAGAACTCATGGGCATACATCCCTCTTCAAGCATGAAGATAAATTGAATATAATCAACAACATGTCTTCAAGAGGTTGCCCTCATCTTCTTTTATATCTTCACTTTTGAAATCTCCAAGTTTCCCTCCTCTTTTTGGCGCAAATCCTTATGTAGGAGAGTTACTTTTTAAACATGGTCTTCTTTCCTAAAAGTCAAACTCCAAATAGAACATTAATTTCCCCTTTTTATCATTTCAAATAAAAATATAAGAGGAGAATTAATATTTAATTTAAAAATAAAGGAGTTATGACATTTTCCCAATTTTTATCCTTTAATCCATGGGAAAGGTGGATTAAAGGTCTTCAAAATTTTATTTAATTAATGTCCCGGAAAAGGGGACATTACGGTTCATCTCTGTAGAGATTTCCTTAGATTTTATAGCCTCAACTATTGTAGTATGATTGTTAATGTCTGTGAAGTCTTTTGAGCGATATGTATCTTTGTATCACTTGAAGCATTCAATAAAGATGTAGTATATTATCCAACTCTTAATCTTAGTTGTATGTGGATGATTTGACATGAAAACATTTGTTTGGATTGTTAAATCTCTTATTTCTTGCATTTTTATGAATTTTGTGTATGACGCATCAAGGTAAGGAACATAAATAGTTTTGTGCTTCTCATTTTGTTGATTAAGGTAGGAAATATCACTATTTTGGCACATCACCTTTTCATTTATGCATATTTTCTCTCTCACTCTTTTCCCCATCAAAAATTAGCTAGCTTTAGAATAGGAGGAAGCCAACCTTCTTCGAAGGTGTTCTTGGCATAAAAACTATAAATGCCTAAACTCAAGGCATGTGGAGGGTTGTCTTTGTGTGTGGAATCAATGCATACATTACTTGTTTCATTCCTTGCATGTGAACTAGGTTTTCTTGTTGGCATTGTTAGTGTTGAAAGTGGTCTCAATAGTATTCACTAAAGAATTTGGATTATCGTTGTTATCGTTGGTAGGCTGAGTTGGTTATTAGGTTTTGGAGTGATTGGGTAGAGGATTGGTGTATATACTCAAGTGGGAATTGGCTTGATGAATTGCATCGTGTTTGTTACTTTTTTGGCATTGCCTCTTGACTTGATGGCTTCATCATATCTTTCCCTAGACATGGCTTCATGATCGAAGTTTTGATCAAGAAGTAATGATTATGTGAGGCCTCGAGGATTGACGCATAGGGAACCACCAAAACTTGTTTTTGTCATCTTGTTGAAATTTGGGTTGAGAAGGGTCATAGGTCTTAGTTGGGTCTAGGCGGACGCCCTTTAAGTTCTTTGGTAAGAGGTTGATGATTATTCTTGTTGGGAAGGTGGAGGAAAATGCCCTTAATTTGGTTGGTAAGGAGCCACACTTGTAGAAGTGTTGATTTTATGGATGCTTATTTTGGAGGCAAAGCCATGATCTTGAGTGTCATGTAGCTCAATCAATGGCATTGCGGTTCCAAGACATTAGCATTTTAAGGGCTTGTTGTTTCAATGCAGTTTTCTTACATTGTCGATGAGATAGTCCTCTCATTTGGCTTGCTCAAGGGCTTCTTCCAAAATTTATAGAGAAGACCTAACTTTGTATCGAATACGAGGCTCTAAAGTAGTCGGGAATAATTTGAAGAGGTTGTCATTAGCAATGTTGTGTTCTTTTGTTTGCAGATATTTCATCGTGCGATGAATTCTCGAGTTGTCTCATTTTTGAATTGTTTACAATTGACAAAGTTACTCAAGTTGTTTCTAGGTAGGTCATGATTATGAAATTCTTGAACTAAGGCATTAACCAAACCTTCTAGTTTGACAATTGAGTTAGGTTTAAGTTGATGGTAATAATGTATGACATCACTTGGCCAAGAGTTTAGTAGCCACATAAGAAAATTTTGAGCGAGTCCTTGTAGACGTTCCCGAAGCTTTAAGATGAAGGGTGGCATCATTTGATCTGCCATAGGTGATGGTTGGGGTTATTCCCCCAATGTCCATAACGACAATATAAGGTGTTAGAGGCTCATTCTATAATGTTTGGAGCACCCTGTTATGAATGGGTGGTTGTGGGATTGGGTTCCCATGGTTATTGACAAGAGGGGGTGCGGGGAAATTGGTTTGGTGAACCTAATTAAATGTGATGTGGTCTACTAGTCCTTTGGGCCAAGTCGGCTTGCATTTGCATGAATTGATTGTTCTTACTATCGTTGCATATTAGTCATTTGTTCTAACACTTGTATGATTGTTTATGTAGAATTGATAGGGGTCCCGATTAGTATTACTCAAGAGAGGAGGTTCCTTTCCAAGTGTGTAGCACTTGCCATAGTTGAAGCAAATGAAGTGTAGATGATGAAAAGATAGGGAAAGTCATGCTTTGGCTTGCCCCAATGGTTGAAAGGGTATTGGTCTTAAGAGGGGTGTGGATACCATTTCAAGCATTTGCATACGACCCAAAATAAGTCCAAGAGTTTCATTGGCATTATCATGATAAAACTTTATGAATTATTGCATTTCGGATGTGAAATCAAAATAATTGTCATGTTCACCTTCTTGCTCTTATTCTTTGGGGATTGATCTATGACTAAGTTGAGATCTAGTGGAAAATTGAAAAGAGGTGTTAGGTGCGATCTTTGATTTCGACTTGGAAGCGACCATATTGCAATCTATATAAGGTTGGAATTGAAAGGGAGCCCATTCAAAGTTTTCTACTTGAGCGCTTTAAAGGTATATTCGTGTTAGGAAGAGAAAGGTAACCTTTAGGGGTTCTAAAGGGAGAAGAAAAATATTTGGAAAATGAGGCATGCTTAAAAATTGATAACGCTAATAAGCTAGGAGAAGAAAATAACACGATTAAGACTCAATCAAGGATGGAGTAAGATTCATGTTGGGTTCACCGAGAATATATGTAAGCTAAGATGGTCAATATAACTATCCTTTCTCTATAATATAAGTAGATGACCATATTAGGGTAAGCACGCAAGCAAAAAAATATAACCAAGGGGCTTAGATAGTTCTGGATCTAGAAGAGAGTAATCCACTCAATATTGAAGGCATAGGGCTGTAAAGTCTATATTGAAAAGATGGGGATGGGGTCTTACTATGATCCTAAGGGTTATAAGCAATAGTTAGGTTAGTAAGCAAGATCTAATCCTAAACTGAGGTTTGTAATGCTATTTGGCAGTAAGCATGTGCTATAAAGAGAGCAATAATGCAATAGACAAAGATATACTACACTATCCTAGTCTAATACATGATATATCATAATAATCAATCAAATCAACACAAAGGATAGGGTTTATGGTCAGGTATATTTAACTTTGCTTGGACATTGTCAGTGCATTAATCGCCCTCCTGGTTTATAGCACCTTGATGCAGGAGCATCTTATGATGCTACAAGAAACTAAAGTAGTTCACAATAAGGCTTATCAAGGTATAAGCATCATGTACTAGGTGTTGTCATGTTTCCCTCCAAGTCTTATGTTTGAGACATTTCATACTGTGATGAACAAGGTTCTTTACCATGAGTGTAAAAGTAAAAATTAGGTGTCTTAGGTCTGCATGTCTTCTTTCTTGCAAGTGTGTTACGTTGATAGTGGGTTGCACAAATCATGGAAGCTAGTGTGATCTATATGGACTGTCCCTAAGTTGGCAAATTAAATCTCCTTGTATTATGCATGCATGGTTGAGAAAGTCGTACCTAGAGATAGGAGTTCTAGTTCTAGATAAGAAGTACACAACAACTAAGTCAAGCTATTCAAGAGGAAGGAGAGGTTGAATTCAATCAATCAAGATATGATGAAGAAGACTACTTTCATGAAAAGGTGGATGTGTGGAGTTGGAATGTAAGAATTGAGTGAGAATGGTATTGTATAATTGTTCTTAGCTTTGAATGAAACTGGTTTTGAATTCCATGAGCTCTGAGTAATCTTAAATCCTCCTTTATTGATGTATTTTAGTGGCTTTTAATGTAATCATGCTTGATCCATAAGCTAGAAGCTCTGTCTCTTATATTTTGCATGGTTTAGATGGATTGTACACAAGGGTTTAGACAGGACAATGAGCCAAAACCCTCAATCTATCAAAAACTATCCCACACTCTTGACTGTCACAGCGAAAAGTTGAAGAGGGTGATTTCAAACCCATACAAATTTATTATAACTCTTGAAACTGAGTTACAAGGTTTTTATAGTCATTTCTCTCTTCACGGCCTGAAACTAGGGCAAGCCCTAAATAATTTTCTAACCGTCCAATTAAGCTCAAACTTTGAGGAAATCTCTGCCCTAGCACAAAGGAGTCTACAAAATTTCAAGCTGAGCAGGCACGTGTGGTTCGAGATCTTGATGACAGAATTTTCCAGGTTCACAAAGTGGTGAGAGTGAGGAGGGTAAGTAAGTATAAATGATGCAAATTTGATTAAATGAATGTGTCAATGCCTGGACTTGATATGAATGACGTATTAATGCATATTTGAAGATGTTTATGAGGTTTCAAGGGACTGTGAAAGTCATTTTGGGTTAAATGTCACTTACTAGCTCTTATTCTATGCCTAAGACAAGACTGTCTAACTTTGTTTCTTCAAGTTATTGACAAAGGAACCTAGGCAAGGTTACACATGTATCAAGGCATGGAAAGAGGTATTTACACCAGTGGTTAAGGTCCTCTATCACAGTACTAGTGAGTGAAGATTGGAGAAAGAACTGAGTCTAAAGACCTACAAAACCATGGAGTACCAACTATAGCAAAAGGACAGTCTTCATGAACACAAAGAATGAGTTAGTATCTATGAGTTCTTGTGAGGCAGAGATAATGGTGTCTCAATAATCTATTAAGTATGATTTCATGGATAATCTCTTAGTCCTTTGCATAGGTGTACCTCATAACCAAATAGAGATCTCAAGGTCTAGACCAAAGGCATAGTTGAATGTCTGACTTCTTGGATGATGATCAAGTTTGTATGCATGTTGGATATGAAGAATAAGAGTCATTAATTCCATTATGATCTAGATGGGTATGCCTCTTGATGAGAATGTATAGGCCACTTATCTTGTTTACTTCTAACCTATAACCTACATTACTGTGGACTGTGCCATGATATGCAGAGATAGCAATAAGTGTTTAAATGAGAATGGATCAATAGTGTCCCAGGTTGAGGAATTGCAGGTACATTGCTACGATCAAATGCAGGGGAAAAAGCTATGGGAATCTTAGGATAAGGTGGACATAGACAATGGGCTTCATCTAATGCATGGACCACATCTTCTAGAGAGAACCATTGCATGATATGAATATGAAACTAGACTAACTGAACTAAGAAAGGCACCACACCTTGTGAGAGATTGTTTTGGGTGGATCACAAAAGGTATAGGTAGAAAAGCTAAGTAGACCAAAGTTGTGGACTCCAATGACTAAGGTAGACATTTCTAGATCAGATCCTATTCTTGATGATCCTAGTAACCCAATGCTCCAATGATGACCTTCAAGTATAAGCTCAATGACCCCCTAAGACCTCTTAACCTTTAAAGGTAAATTTGCAATATAAGTCCCAACTCAACTTAACCGATGCCATCGACTAGGGTTGATGATGTTGTGTGGACAGGGTATTCTACATAGTCGATGACATCGGCTGCCATTGGTCCAATAAAAGGTGAAGAAGGGGAGAGAGAAGGAAAGGTGAAGCAAGACTCTTGGAGCAGGTATGAAGGTGTTGTAAGGGGTAATCTGAATATAATATAAAGTGGTAGTTTTGAGGTAACAAGTGGTCATAAGGTGGTACTAGGAAGGCTAGGGCAAGTTCTATGATGATCTCTCACGAGGTGCTATAGATTGGCCCACCTTGATCCTTATGTACCCCTTAAGGCATGCACTCACAGGGATTAGTACGCCAACAACCTGCAAAGAGAAATCATTAGTAAGTGAAACACAAGGTGCATACACCAGTTTGTGTTCGCTAGCAGTTTCATAACCGCCTTGGTCGAGAGGAAACCAACAGATTACACAAAGCGGCGGTTTCAGCCATGGACTTTGTGTGTGCAAATTAACACTAAAATATAGGAATGATATATTTTGAGTGTTCTCAAGCATCTTGGGAAGGTAAAGATGTGCTAGAACTGTCAGAGGGATCCGTTAGGGATCAAGAAGAGGGAAATTTCAATAGGAAGGGGAGTTGGAACTCAAAGCAAGAAAGAAACAAGGAAGAAGAGAGATTTCAAATGAACTAGTGAGAAAGATTGTAGGAAAGGGGTTACATCCAAGTCCAACATAGTGTAGTACAACATCGGAGTCCATCAAAGGGATTATGTGTATGTTCATCTTCATGAGCTTGAATCAATGTAGTAATTTGTGTGTGGAAATCTCGATAACAAGTCATTAGTTTTTAATAAAGTGTGTGCTGTTTGGGTTTCAACTGAGTGTGCGCGCCTCGGAATGCGTGTCATATAGCTCTAATGTGTCTAGGTAGGGGAGTAAGGAAACCATTAACTTGGCCGCCTTATTTCCTTAAACATCATTTGGTATTAGAGTAAGGTTTTCCTTGTTGGGTTGAGTTTTGTGAGGCTCTAGTGGGTTTGTTGCAGGTGCGAGAAGAGACCTGCAATTGTAGAAAGTTGTGAGAGGAAGACATGGCACACAAAGGAATTCCCCTTGGAAGAGGAAGAGCACCAAGAGTTGTAGACTTGGCAGAGATGATGAGAGGAATCCAAGCAAGATTGGATGCCATGGAGATTGCTTAAAGGAGAGTAGCTGTCTCAGATACAAGTGAAGATGAAGATGAAGCACCCGAGGTTCAATTTGAAGAGCTGGTAGAACTAGAAGATAGGTTCTTGAAGGCTATTGCCAAGTTAGGAGGCAAGCCACGATTGGTAGCTACTTAGGATGTCCATGTCTTGAGAATCTCATTGATTGGATCAATGAGTTGGAGAATTATTTTGATTGAGTCAATGGAGAATCCCAAGAGTGAAATTTTCTTGCAAGAAAGCTGAAGGGCTATGCATCCTTGTGGTGGGATCGTGCACATATGGAAATAGCAAAAATAAACAAAAAAGAAAATCAAGTCTTGAGATAGGAGGGTTCAGAAGTTGAAGGGCAAGTTCTTGCCCTCGAGTGTCGATTGAATCTATTCAAGTTGCAAAACTTGAGAGAAAAAGTGTTAAGTATAAAAGATTACACAGAGTAGTTCTACAAGTTCACCATTCGGTTTGGTCACATGGAAGATAGTGACGAGAAGGTCTTAAGATATGTGAATAGTCTTCATATTTCTATACAAGATGAGTATGGGACAATAAGGTTGAGATTGGTGAAATAAGCCTATCAATGTGCTTTGAAGGCTGAAGTGAAGTTTTCTAGGAGATAGTGAAACACATCAAGCGGAAGAGAAGGGTTCTCATGAGGAAGAGGACAAACAGTCACCGGGTAGAGAAAACATGTTCATGAAGGAGAATAAAGCACTTCTCACAACAACAATTTCAGTCAAAATTCGAGAGTAAGAGGCTACTTTGGTATAGGAAGTGGATTCATGGGTTCAAGTTATAGATGTAGAGATATTGGGCAAAAACCCTTTGAGTGCCCACAAACGCAACATAGTATTAGAAGCAACAAAGCTAGCAATCACATTTTACAAGTGGATGAGAAGAGTGTTGCTTTACCCAATCACACGAAGAAACAGATCATGAAGACACTCTCATGATAAAGAGAGTGCTGCTGAAACCAGCCAAGGGGAGTTTGAATAAGTAAAAAGAAAGTTTTTTTGGAACCATATGTTATTCGGAGATAAGTGTTGCAAGGTCATTTTTATAGTGATAACATGAAGAATTTGGTGTCTAGTGAGATTTTATAAGTGATGGTGATAGTGATAGTGAGATTGTAAAAGGGACATCAAGTCTTGGTAAGTGAACAATGCTTGGTGAATTTTCAGATTGGCTCTATAAGGATGAAATTTTGTGTGACATACGTATAGATGTTTGTCATGTATTGTTGGGAAGGCCTTGGCAATTTGATAGAAAGACTATACATGATGGTAGGGCCAATACCTACACTTTGTGAAAGATGAAAGGAAATAAATTTTGAGCCCATTGAAGGACTAAGGGGAGATGTGGACAATAGTTCTAAGGTGTTGTTAGTTTGTGGAATGTAGTTTCTAAGAGAGGTGAAAGAGAAATCTTGTTTTGCTTTCATCCCCAAACCTTTAAAGGTTGGGACAATGAGTGGAGTGGATAAAACGCCCGATGAGGTGAAGAGTTCATCGGGGAATATGCTAATATTCTTTCCAAGGATTCGTTGGATGGGTTATCATCCATTAAAAGCATTAGTCCTCACATGCATTTGATCCCCGAATGAAGCTTACTTAGCAAGGTAGTCCATGGAGAATGAGGAGGGGAAGAGACAATTCCAAGAGCTTATGGACAAAGGTTTGACAAGAGAAAGCTTGAGCAGTGTGCGGTTCTAGTTGTACTAGCACCTAAGAAATATGGAGAATGGCGTACATGCATGAATTAATGAGAGATCAACAAGATTACTATCAAGTAAAAACTTTGATTTCCACGAATGGCCGACTTGGTAGATTGCTTGAGTGAAGCTAAGTACCTCACAAAAATAGATTTGAAGAGTGGATATCATTAAATCCGGATTAAAGGAGGAGATAAGTGGAAAACAATATTCAATATAATGGATTTGTTGTATGAGTCATAGTTTGCATACTCGTATTCAACAAATATTCAATAGACCCAAAAATATTTGACTCGGCAAAAACTCGGAAAGACTCTGTGAATATTCAACTTAAAAGAATACACAAATTTATTTAAAAAACATAAAATTTGTGCAAAATATAGCTACAAAATGTATCAAATGAGTCTGTAAAATGTTGTGAAAAGTTTCTATTAGATTTGAATACAAATACAATTCAAAATCACATCATCATGCGGATATAACAACCAACTAAAGTGTTATGAATTTATGATGATTGTCACTGAAAATTATCATCATAAATTGCATATCTATGCAAGTTACAATTTACAATAATTTACATTTGTCTCTTGCCCGTTCTAGACAAATATTGGGGAGACGGCCTATTGCCTCTACTAGTCCCCACACTCGGTTGTGACTGCTCGTTCCTCCCAGAAGGCTGCGATGCGGCTCCACCTAGTTCAGTCATTGTATGGATCAGTCTCATCCATATCAATAGGCTTCTGTGATGTGGCCTCCACCTTTCTTGTGTGAAGCCGAAGATTGTATTGCACAAAAACCAAGTCATTGAGGCATTTTTGAGTCAACTTGTTACACTCTTCATGTGAATGGCCTTAAACAAATTCCAATTGCGCTCACATCTAGAAGTACTACAAGTTTGAGATAAAATTTTGAGGGCTAGCTTTTGAAGAACCTACAAACAAGATAATAAAAAGTATATTAGTAATTAATAATTTTAAATTTGTATCTTGTAACATATAAGTAAAGATTCAAATTTTGGTTACCTAGTGATTAGTAAACTAACAATGACCTAGTGTATCAATAGTTTGTCAAAAACGGATACTTGAAAAAATTAATCATTTTCTCAAACTCAAATAGCAATTGATTAAAATCTGATCCAAAATCTGATTTAAATGTGCTCAAAAACTGAATCGAAAATCTGATTTCAAAAATGATTATTCATTTCCAATTTACACAATCAAAAGGATCAAAATACGATTTTTGAAAACGTTGTGAAAGTGTTATAATTGCATCCAATTAATTAAAATCTGCAAATATCAGAATAAACAGATGCATACTGAACACACAACACGAAAATTGATAACGGAGTTCACCCGCTGATCGGGCTACGTCTCCAGGGATAGCTTAGAATGCCATCCGATCCATTAAAAATCAAATTCAAAAGTACAAATGAATAACAAATTAAAATCTGCAAAAATATGCTTATCAGACCTTTGAAGAACTCTGAACTCAATCAACAATGTTCTCCACCTTCTTGTAGCATTTGCAAAATCGATTTCCCCATGTTCTACGTCAAAAGCGGCGGAAAAATGCTTCAAACAACATCAAACGAATGCCAATCAGGAAAATTCAAGGTTGAGGTTGATCATCTGGGAATTCTACACATTTCTCCAGTTATACAAAAATTCTGAAAATGCCTCTAAGTGGGCCAAAAACGACCAAATACAAAAACTGTCCTTTATGGGCCTTTACATAGTCCCGGACTAAGCTCTCTACAAATACCACAAATCGCCTTTTATAATGTTTGGAAGGCAGTGGTGGAATGGCTGGGTGCCTTATTCTTATGCATGAGGTTAGGAGTTCGAATCTCCTTGGAAGCACCTCATCCCATACTATGCGCTTCACATTCTTTATTTAAAACTTTTAATCCCACATGATCTACCTTTGGGTGGGTGAGTTTGTTTAAATAAAATGTGTGGCATTATGTGTATTGGCCATTGGGGCCACTTTTGTTGGCAATGACAATCCGCGGTGGTTAAGGTGGATAACGTTAAGGCTATATTGGGTGCGCATGGGCATGTTGGTGGATGCCATGTGGCAAGTATGTGGAATGACTCCCATATGGCAAATATACAATGCGCTTAAATTGGAATGTGGCAATGCAATGTGTCAAGGTGGGAATATATGCGCCCAAATCCGCCAAATCACTTAGGCTCCCATCTTGCCACGTGTCGGCACTATGGTGTCCTCGAATTTCACCACGAAATCTAGGACTATTTTAAATTTTTTCGTTCTTTTAAAATAACGGGTCTTTTTGTGTTTTTATTGCCAAAAGATGTCTCTATTACGTTAAGATATTCCCAGTGAATCATATGAGCCAATTTCGACAAATACCTAGATGCTGAAACTCATTTTATCCCTTCGCCAAGTTTTGTCTGCGGAATTTTTTTATTTAATTATTTATTAAATAAATAAAGCCTCGTTTGAAGTAAATTGTGCTCTGGTTGAATCCTGTTGAAGTTTTGCATGCCAGTATTCACACATTTCAATAAAATTTTCACCAGGAATGAATTCAGAGCTTTGTCTGTGACTTCTGGCTACGTTTTTCGTTTTTATTTATTTCTTTTGCGTTTTTCTCCGGTTTTCCTGTTGTATTTCTGTTTAATTCCCCTAGGTCTGGTTCTTTGTCATGTATAGTCTGTTTAATTATCTGGAGTATTTGGAAATCATTTAAGGCCGCCACCATAAGGAATCAGCCTCGAAAAAGCAAACTTCGACCAAAAAGATGAAGTCAAGCACAAAAGCCTCTCTGGCAAGTCGCACTTTTTGGAATGAATGGGTTTAACTTGCAATGGGATTTTTGGTAGTGGCAGGTAGGCGGGAATTTCTTACCTGCCTTGTAGGGTACTTTTTCCCATAAAGTCAAAGTCACTTAAGCTGCAATGAGAATATTAGAGGTGGCAGGCAGGTGGGAATTTCTTTCCTGTCTTGTAGGCAAAAATTCCCATTATAAAATAAAGAAAAATCACTTAAAGCACCGGTGGGAATTTCTTGCCCTAGCAGGCTAACTTTTCCCACCAAAGAGGTTTATTCACCCATGCAAGTCGCACTTTATCAGATAAGGCTATTTTCCATACAAGTCACACTTTTTGGGAGATGATTTAAGTTGCCAGTGGGAATTTCGGTAGTGGCAGGCAGACAGGAATTTCTTACCTGCCTTGCAGGGTAAAAATTCCCATGATGAAAGCCAAATCACTTAAGTGGAAGAGGGGATTTTTGGAGCTGCAGTGCAGGGTGGAAATTCCCATCAAAGTTGACTTCTTATTTTTAGCAATTCCTCTTGCCAAAAAGTGTGACCCACCTTGGGTGAATAACAATGCATTTAATAATATTTATTAATGGTTTATTCACCCAATTTTGGCGCCATAAATAGAAGGAAAGTCAATGCAAGTGGAAGAGCTAAGGAGAAGTCAAGGATGCATGCTAAAAATAAATAAAATAAATTATTTAAAAACAACCAACAACATGCATAATTGGGCACCCAAATTGGATGAATAGACATGGCTATTAATTAATTAAATTGCCAGAAATAGGAAGAGACAATTATTAAAAATAGCATGTTGGAGGTTATATAAGCATGGGATGCCATAAAGGAGAAGCACTTATTTCTTTTTGATGAAGATTGCAGCCCTGGACAAGTTTTGGCGCCAAAAGGAGGAGGATGTTGCATTAATAAATATTTTCCATTGTCGGGAAGCTTCCAGTTTTGGCGCCTAGGGTTGGAATAGCCTAATTTTTGTCATTCTGAGTATCTGCATGTTGGTATATGTGCCCAGGTGAATTAAATAATATTTTTGCTTGCTTTGCATGCAAGCAAAACCTCAAATTTTAGGGCAGTAGGCTTTATATGCAGATTTTGGTGATAAAAATCAAGTATTCATGCCATGGACTCCATCTTTGTCTGAATAAATTGCAGGTATTCACCATAGGTGCTCAAATCAATGTCAGGTACATTGAATATATCTTCTGAATTTGAAGAAGTTGCCAGATCTGCACAAATTGATCCAATTGTAAGGGATTCCAATAAAATTAAAAGAAAAAGAGCTCAGACAAAGATTGTTCCAGCCATGATGAAGCATGATGAAAGGAAAGGATCAGCAGAATCATGCATAACTTCCAAATTTGCTGAAGTCAATGATACAAACATAGGCCCTGAACCTATCACCGATTTAATTGACAGATCCAGATCTCATAATTGCAAAGGCTTCGGCAAAAATTCATCCTCTTGTTTCTAACACAGCCCGTGTAGAAGTCAATGCATGGAAAATTCCTTCCAGGATCTTGTGCATGTGCTCCCAATCTTCCAGTTGAAGCCTTCATTGAATTTACTTGTATTTGCATTCACTTAGAGTGCTTTCCGGAATTTAAAATTGCTCATATGCAATTAAAAATAAAAATGATGAGTTTTGTTTGAATTATTTACAGACAAACATTGCAGACTTTGGGCATGTCTTTGAAAAAGAACTGCAAAAGCTTCAAGGATAAGAGGGAAGACAAGTCAAAGGCAATACCCGCAAGCAAATCACAATCAACTGCTTCCAGATCCAGTTTGGTGAGAATCAAAGACAAAAGAGTCAACAGCATGTAGAATATGGAAAAAGAACAAGACTGAAGTATTGCATGTTTCTTTTAATTTCTTTTCCTTTCTTCTTCTTTCTCTTATTTTCTCCGACAAAGTAATTGAGCAATAAATTAAATTATAAACTTAAGTGATTGGTTTAAAAACCGTTACTTGAAGAAGTCAATTGCTTGGAAATAGGTGGTCGCCATGCAAAATAGAAGGTTCTATTTTCAGTTATAAATCTTGCATGTCATGCAAAGAGGAATTCTAGGAGGAAGATCGCCAGTTGCTTCCCTTTTCATAGCTTCTGCATGAGGGAATTCATTTAAAGATTCCTATTTGTAATTGGCCTCTATACACTATAAGTAGAGGAAGAGCCTACATGTTAAAGAATCAAAATTTTGTAATCAACATTCTTGTGTTCTAGACTTTGAGCTGAAACCCTTGATATCTTTTTGAAAGATAAGGAATAGAGAGGAGGCAAATTTCCGGAGAACTTTGTGTCAACGGTGCATTTGTTTCTTATTTCTTTTTAGATCTTTGCATAAACTTTGTGTTATCTTAGATCTGGATCTGAAACTTTCCTTTGCTTTGAATTCTGCATTTCAAGATCTATTTGTTTCATCTATGTGCATGTGACCAACTCATCAACTATTGGTTAGGTTGCACATCTTCTTTCTTTTCTACTCACATTCAATTATTTCCCTCTTCTACATATATACATTTCTTACAGCTTGCTTACTTGCTGCAAAATTGCCTAGCTATGGTCCATGAGCTATGCAGTTAAAGTAAAACCAATAGATAGATATTAAGAAATATAATTGACAAAATCTTACACGGGAGCCTCACCGGTAAATGAGGGAGATTTATCTCATGATTTCCTAGGTTTACAAACATATGCAAAAATCTAGCCAACACACCGAATGCATGACATAATATGACATAAAAACTATAGTGTAATTAGGAAAATTAAAAATACGGTAAATATACCCTTGGTCGGGTCCCCTTCCGAAAAAAGAGTGGACCTCACTGTTGAAAACCATTTTTTTGCTTGCTTATCAAAGACCGGAGGGTTAGACCAATAACGTCCACGGTCATTTTTTTGCCTCGATCAACTCCGAATTACGTAAATAGACTCGTGCATGAGCTAGGTACCGCAGACTGCGTTTTCCTTGTTGACCCAGTTTGACCATGAACTTTGACTAGTGATACGGGAGTATACAATGCCCGATTTACACGTTCCAATAGGCGTTGGAAAGCTATCAAAATTCTCTTCCGTACTATAATGGTTTAGGGAGAAATAGGGAACTTTGACCACCTGAATGTCATCCGGATCACTGGTGGCTCGGTGATTCTCCCTAGATAACTAACGCCGAATAAAAGGTCCCGCCCCTAAAGCATGCTCGTAATTCTGCAGCTATTAAATAATGAGGTCCCTCGCCTCAACCTTTGGTATCATCCTCTCAATGCATGTTGAGAGGCCCTCCATATCCTCCATGGTAACATCTATAAAGCCATTGGAGAAGAAAAACTTGGTGTTGAGGTAGTACCCGTTGCATGAATACGTTAGTGGAGTTGATTGTTCCACTTTTGATCAATTGTCTCCCAAAAGGGACCAAATCACGGCTATATATCCTCCCTATAATAATTTTGGATGGCCTCTTTGGCTCTATCCATGGCCTCATAAATGTATCCCATCGGGTTTGCTCCTCATCAACCAAGCGCAAAATCCTCACCAATGGCTCTGACACCTATACACAAATTAAACTTTAAAGTTACAAACTTACAAATAAAGTAAATAATAATACATTTAAAAAATGAAAATAAAGGAATCAACTTGAAATTTAAATTGAAGTTTGAAGTTACCTTAATGATCTCTACAACTCTCTTTGCAAAGACATCATCAAAAACTATCTTTGTAGTCCTCTCTCCATTAGATTTCTTTGAATATTGTGAGTCTAGCCATGCTTGACTCACAAACATTTGCTTCAACGATGACAACAAACTAGAAATACTTTGCAACGTTAAGAAATTAGTTGCAAACCTCATGACACCGGTTGACACAAGCTCTTTCCCCTTGGTGTGCTCTCTCATCAAGCTGAGAACCCAAGGATGATTATATATGTACTTGATTATATTTCTTGCATCTTCTATAATCGGTCTCACCCAATCGGGCTTTGCCTATGTCCTTAGAAAGATGGTCAAGACAATTGGCGCCTGAAGTGGTTCAAAAGAGTGATGGGTGACTCTCCTATAGTAGTTTCCAAGTCTTTACCTATCTTGTTGCATTGTTAGTTACAACTTGCACAACATTTTGGATACCCACTTCTAAGACAACCTCCTCCAACATAATGCTCAGACTTTCTGCATTTTTTTTACTACGTTAGAGGCATCAATTAGTTTCAAAAATATCATTTGACCATTTGAAGCCGCTAAAAAATTGATGAGGGTGCGGTTCCTTGTATTTGTCCACCCACCTGAAAGAATGATGCATCCATATTTTTGTCATTGCTTCTTTTGATCTTCCAGGATTGATGTTGCATATGCAACTGCACCCTTGAGCAATTTCCCGCTCAAGTCTTTTGGAGGGGGTGCCTTGTACCCTTTCTCAACATCTTTCAATGCTACCACATGTATTCTCAACACGATTTTTTTGCCACATTTAAGAGAAGTTTGTAGTACCGAGAAATTCACATATGCCATATTTTCTTCCTGGTGTGTATCCTTGTTCGAGCTCATGCCTTGCAAAGAAGGTTGTGCCCTTGGTATGCTTCTTGATACAAAAACTATGTATCCCTTTGCTTGAACTCGATGAACTAGATGTGCCTCTTTTGATTCGTATATGTGCACCACAAGTAGATTCTACAATTGTTGCTATCCTCTCGATTCCTCTGCCATTCTAGGTCTAATGGCTGCTTATTATGGCTACTTGCACCGTTGCCCTCTCTAGTTTCTTCTCATCTAGCTTTGCCATCTTTGCCTTCATTTCTTGTTTTGCCTCTTCCATTATATTGGGACATACCGCTAGTGTTTAATAAACCGGTTGAATCGGGCGGCCGATTCGATCGGGTCACTTAAAAAACTTCGAACTGCTCGAAAAATCGATCACCGATCGGTCTTGTATTAAACCATCTCAACCGGTTTTGTGAGTTGTTTACCTTAAAAAACTTTTTTCTCGTCTTTATTTTTGCTTACTTTTAATTATTTTCTCTCAACCCTAACCTTAAAGTGATGTTATATAGACCACCCGCTCCCTCCTATTGCAAACGTGTTTGAGGAGTCCAACAAGCTCGAGGAAAATGATGATGTCGATAAGGATGAGGATCCCATTCTTAGCACTAGCAGTGGTGCCGAGTTTGATGATTGATATCAAACATGTTGTAGCTTGTAGCATATTGTTTTTTGGACTATATAGGCCATTTTGAGCCTTATTGTCTATGTATTTTGTTTCGGATATGTAGTGCACTTGGTGCCATTTTGCTATATTTACTCTTTCATGGTATTACATGAGCAACCTTTGCATATTTCGTCTCTAATTGTTTGTAATCATGATTTGAAAACTGTAAAATATATTGTTTTCATTAAAATTGTAATATTTTATGTATTTTTTAGTAAATCGGTTCATAAATTTTAAACCAGTCCGGTCTTAGTTCAACCCTTAGCCGGTTTTTCCGATTTTTAAAACATTGCATACCATAGCGTCAAATGGCAAACAATAAATGCAAGATGATTCTTTAGGAGACTGATGCTTCCAGAGAACATTTTCCTGCAGAAATTGCAAACGATAGTCCCCCTGAATCGCTACACGTACATCATATTTTCGAAAGCAACGATACGTGCATTAGTGGGAATGGTTCCTACTAGTGATTCTGAGCTTGATGCCAAACCTGATGCTGACCCAAATGCCATTGTATGCTAAGTTCTAATCTGCAACACAATGCACATTAAAAAATTAAAAAAATTGTAAATTTAATTAAAAACAACTTTATAAAACCATTTAAAAAATTTAAAAATTGTAAATTTAATTAAAAAACAACATTATAAAACCGTTTAAAATTTAAAAATTGGCATTATAACCCTATGTAACCGTAATTGCAAATTTGTAATTGTAAACCCTACAAACAAGAATAAATTCCCAAAAAAAAAAGAATTTAAAACAATATATTTCAGCAATTTTGTTCATTAACGATGATAAACAAACATAAATAACAATTAAAATCATTCGGAATCGAATGAAATGCATTCAAACTTGCAAATCATATTTGGATACAATATATAAATAATATAGAAAGAATTTACATTCTTGAAAAGAAGAATAAAAAAGGAACTTACCTCCAAATGAAATTATTCAAATTCTCTCTTTAAATTCGCTATAAAATCTCTTCAACTCATGCAAAGGATGCTCAATAGCTGTGTGATTACAAGTGAGGGAGTGTGAAGCATTTATAAGACAAAAACAACTTTTTTTTGCAGTGTAAAATCCACGTTTTTGAGTTTTCCGTCTCCTAGCTGCGTATGGCAAGTTTTGGGGCTGAACTCGTTGAGTTTTGGCGAATCTTCGGCAAATTTTCACGGCAAGTCTTGGGGATTATTATTAGGTATTGGGTGGCTTAGTTTTCGGGCGAATATTCGCCATGGAGAAATAATGACGAGTACTTGCCGAATAGGCAAGCTAAGGTATGCATGGCTTGTTATGCCATTCGGATTGACAAATGCATCGACCACTTTCCGAGACTCATGAATGAAGTGCTGGAACCATTTCTTAATAAGTTTGCTTTGTAGTTTATTTGGATGATATTCTGTTTTTTAGAACATAGGAAGAGCACTTGATGCATTTTAGGCTTGTATTGCAAAGATTAAGGGAGGAAAAGTTGCTTGACAACCTAAAGAAGTGTAACCTTGTGTAAAGTTGGTTTATTTGGGCTTTGTGTTTTCCCACAATGTATTGAGGATGGATCTTGAGAAAATAAGCCATTATCGGGTGGCCATCATCAAAGAGCATGTTTGAAGCAAGAAGCTTTCATGGGTAAGCAAGTTTTTATAGGAAGTTCATCAAGTACTTTAGTGGCATATGTGCACCAGTGATGGAAACAATGAAGGGTGATAGGAAAGGGTTTATTTGAATAGTTGTAATAGAGCATTGTTTTTAGATTTTGAAGAACAGGCGTGACGAAACAACCGGTTCTAGCATTGTTGGACTTCAACAAGGTATTCCAAGTTGATTGTGATGCTAGTGGGAAAACGGTTGGTGGAGTTTTGAGTCAAAAAGGTAAGCCCATTGCTTACTCCAACAAGAAGTTAAATGAAGCTAAGAAGTATTCATTTTATGATCAATAGTTCTATGTTTTTGTTTAGGCATTGAAGAAATGGATGCACTATTTGCTATCGGAAGAGATGAGAGTGCAAGCGGTTGGATTTGAATCTATGAGACTAACATGAGGAGGATTTGGATTTTAGGTAAGCTTGGGCAACGTGCAAGAGTCCAACCAACATGGATAGAATTCGATGGTTGGATTATTTCATAGAAGAAGGTTTGTTGTTCAATGGGCAGCGTTTATGCATACCTCATGGTTCAATGAGGGAGAATTTGATGAGCGAAATGCATAGAGGAGGTCTAGCCAATCACTTTGGAGTGGAAAAAGGTTTGGTGCAGTTGTGTGAGGGTTACTATTGGCTGAGGATGAGTGTAGATGTGAAGAATATTGTGCTAAGTTGTAGAGTTTACCAACATGCTAAGGGAAAGAGTCGAATATAGTTTTTTTATCAGCCACTACCCATGAGGATGTAAACTTGGATTTCGTTCTTGGGCCACTAAGAACTCGAAAGATACTGATTGTATTGTTGTGGATAGATTTTCAAAGATGACACACTTCATAGCTTGCATAAAGACTAGTGATGCCACATATATGTTAGCTAAGGTGGTCAATATGATTATTCTCTCCCTCTCTTTGATAATGTATATTAGAATATAAGTAGAGGACCGTACTTTCATAAGGCCAATAGACAAAAGTGAAAGATATAGCCTAGGGGCTTAATAGTCCCGGATCTAGAAGGAAGTAATCCACACTCGTATCAAAGGTTTAGGGTGCCAAATCCCATGTGTAAGACATGGGGTGGGGTCTTATTAAAATCATAAGGTGTAATGTCCCCTTTGAAGCTAGTTTGATTTGGAGGACTTTGAGTCCAGTCCACTTCCCGGGGTAAGAACCAAATGAGCAAGGGAAGTAATTGCCATGTTTTTCAGTTATTTTAGTAAACATTTGCATTCTTCTTTAATAGTTTTCTACATAAGTTTGGTCGGCTGGGTTATGAAGGTGAAAAGCCAAAGGGAAAATAAAAGAAAAGTACCCTTATGAGGTCGGTCCAAGTTTGGAGGCATTCTAATTTGTTTTGGCGCCACAAAAGGGTATAAAAGAGGGTTTGCTTAACTCATTTGAGGATCATCATTTTGTCAAAAATTATAACTTGCGTGGTTTTTGGGTTGATTGCTCAATCACTTCCACTTAAGGGAGAAAATCCTTTGGTTTGGCTAACAAGGAGGATGAAACCCTTCCTTGCTTGATTGAAGAACGGAAACTCTTCAATTTATTGGGGATTCTCCATTTCGGGGTTTCCAAAGTACTTCAAGATAATTGATATTGTAGATTTTCAATGAGGGTTTGGTCCTAGAGCGATTTACAGCCCCCCTTAGGGTAGCGACTTGTTTGGAGGCGGAGTTGGGTGTCATCTAGGGCACATTTCTTCATTTGGAGTTGATATTCATATTTCTCATAATTTTAGAGGTTGATTGCACACTTTCATGAGATTTTTGGGGTTTGGAATCTCCATTTCCAGCCATTGTTGTGAGCTGTAATTCTGCTGTCATAAATTTAATTGCAGCTGTGTAGAATTTCCAAATTTGCATATACTTTGGAGTGTTTTTGCTTGGTGTTTGTTCCATTTGTTGAGTATAATATTTTGGAGAATTTATACATCCATTTTCAACTTGTTTGGAGGGTGTTTGATGCCCTAAAAGTGCAAATATAGTTCGTTGCTAGGGTTTATAATATTTTTGGTTGGCTGTTGTAAAAATCAGTTTACTCTCAATTGGGATTTGTGTTATTTCCTTGTTTTTTCAGTTTCAGCCCTAAAAAGGACATTACAGTGGTATCAGAGCATCGATCTTTCCAGATTGGAGCATATTCATTCAAAAGGAGAAAAAATGGCAAACATAAATTTTGATGATGCTAGGTTCGAGAGGTTTGCCCAAGGGCAAGAGAGGTTGGCTGATATAATGGCATGACTAATCCATAATATGCATCCAAGAAGTTCTTCAAGGGCCAACAACAATCTTCAACCACTGAAATCCGTGATGGATCCTACAGCTAGGGATTTTCATCCTACCTTCCTCCCAAGGGAAGGAGTTATTCTGGAGGTGGATACACGACATTCAATAAGGCACAATATTGTGGCCAACTATGAAGAATATAGGGCTCTTTTGAATGAGATCCGTGATGCTATTTCACTTGCCAAATTCATAGGGGTAAGCAAGGGAAGGTCAGGCCGAGCCTAGACCTCATGCGCCACCGAGGGATCTTCAAAATGCTTTGGGAAGGTGACACTCTCCACATTCGATGGCTCCAACAAAGGGACAACCGATGTATGGGTGAAGATGCTAGGGTTAAACCCTAGACCACAAGAACACGCCAAAGAGCCAAACCTAAAGGGATTTCTTTTGAATGAAGAAAAAGAAAAAAAAAGATCTTCAAGAGGATTTTGAGAGGGTCCCAAGAAGATTATGTCGAAGGGCATACACACGAGAAAAGAGATTTACCGGCTGTTAATGATGATGTTCAGCTTGTTGGAATTTTTCGAACAACAATCAAAAGAAAGCAATTTGATGGTGTTCTTGACTTCAGCGAGAACCATGATGATGTTTTATACATGTGTCCACAAAATATGGAAGGAGACAAGGCAGGAAGATCTTCGTTTGTTGAAGAAGCAATGGCAAAGGAGGGTGAGCTCTTTGTGGGCAGCCCAGGTATGATAGTGATGACCATATTTCTGATTTGTTGTTTCCTCCTATGTCATTGCCATATTTTTGTTATCATAGAAAATACTTTGAGAAGCATGATAAGTCCAAATGAACAAATTGCAACTATGGGTATGTTGCTTCTTATATTCAAGGTCAAGATTTCTTTGGCATGGGTGGTCTTCGAAGATCAAGGTAAATATCATTTCTTGCACTTGGATTGAAAGGAAACTTATGAGCAATCATAGAGGGTTGGTTGTGCATTCTAACCACATTGTGAAGGATCAATGTTCTCGGTCAATAGAACACTCATGGGGGCTAAGTAACACACATGAAGACAAGATCGTAGGGAATGGCCAAAAGAAGATAATTCCAACTGGATGCTTAAGGTGTAAAGATGGTAAGCAAACTAGATGTTATTTTTATAGTCAAGATTATTGCTATGGTTTTGTGGGACTCAAGTTACTTTCAAGATTGCCACTTTTGGATGTATGTGAAGGTTATGGATAATTCATCCACTGAAAATATAAATTCAGCTGCATGGAATATAAATTCAGCTTGCTACAAGGTATGCAATAATTCAGTTTTCATGAACCGAGGTGAAGTAATGTATCATGTTATTGTTTGGGATTGGTTCTCTAAAACACACCTAGCAAGAATGCCTAATGAGACATGGATTCAATGGGAGTTTTGTGGTGTAAGTCATCCTTCTAACATGACTGAGATGAGCTTGGGAAATGTGAATCATGAACCCCGAATCATTGTGGGAGCTGTCTCGAATCTTGTGGCTGTTATGACCAACATGTCCAGCTTGTTCCACATTCTATTTGCAGCCACCAAGTGGATTTTGATCACAAGGAAGAGGTGCTCTTCTCCTAGTGACATTGATAAGGTATGTGTAGCTATCACAAGATGTTTGCTGGCCACTACAATTCTGAATTTTAGTAAGAAATGACAATGCTTCAAACATGCTTTGGGCAGCCTGAAAGAGACTTTGAATTTGCTGCATGTAATGGAAGGTGTTGAAATTCAGCCAAAGGTTGTCAAGATAGGAGCTCGCTTGGCATCATATAGTCAATTTAGTCAACATGAAAAGATTGGCTCAATTATGTCTTCAACAATTTCTAAGGGTATTCAACTGAATGTTAATACAGCCATAGCAAACTTCATAAAGATGGGAATGAATGGTAGAGTTGTTTGTATATACCAGGATGTGACGAGGAAAAATAATGCGGTTGGGGATGCTCTATCTAGGAAGCCAACTCCTTGTTCATTGGATGGTGCAAAGGTTGAAGAAGCTTCATTGGAAGAAGCAATGATGAGAGAAACTCTTGTTTTCTTTAATGAGTTTGTTCCATGTGCAGAATACAGTATAAACAAGGAAGAGCAATTGAGTTTGTTATCAGCCCAAACAAGTAATGATGAATATGAGATTGTAGCAAAAGATGAAGAGATGTCTCCACAAGCCCAAGAAGCACACCGGAAAGAAGAAGGTAAAAGAGTTGCTTGACACATTTGGGGCAGCAATGAGAGTGATTTTGGTATAGCTGTCATCACCTTCACCAGCCACTTGATTACTCCTTTTGCTCTCATACAAAGGAGTTTACAAGTTCCTTCAAACACAAGGAGTTCTTTTCAATTGGTGATGGTTAGTATGGGATTTTCAGTGCTTGCATGGTTGTTCCCAGCCCCTACATTGCCTAAGTTGTTGATTTTGCAAGAAAATTCCACTTTGGTATTTGCTGTACCTTTTTCATGTTGATGGGCATAAAAATAATAAGTATAGTATCGTTGCTCCCAGCTAAGGACGGCTGTAAGTTGGTACAAATTAAGGAAAAACTCTTGATGAAAAGGAGTGAAAAGAAGGTTCAATTGAAGAAATGTTTTATGACCACCGAGGTACTTAGTTGGGTGGAAACCCAAGTATGTTGTGACCATTGTAACTCACTTCTAGCCCATCTACAATCTGATTTTTATTAGGTTACAACAGTTCGGAAGGTTTTTAGTAAAAATAAGTATGCAGATTTGCAAGAGTTGTTTTTGAAGAATAAAATGAAGACAACAGGCGTATGAGCTTGCTTTTGCAAGAGTTCTTTCATTTGATAGGTATAAGATCTAGATTATTGGAGTATTACAACATATTTCTTCACTTTGGCATGATGGTACTTGGCATGAGAGCTTGCAATTGCTTGTGGGAAAGCAATTTTGGGAGGGGAGGACTGTAATGTCCCCTTTTCCAAGCTAGTTTGATTTGGAGGACTTTGAGCCCATTCCACTTCCCGTGGGCAAGAAGGAAATGAGCAAGGGAAGTAATTGTCATGTTTTTCAGTTATTTTTGTGAGCATTTGCATTCTTCTTTAATAGTTTTCTACATAAGTTTGGACGGCTGGGTTATGAGGTCGGTCCAAGTTTAGAGGCATTCTAATTTATTTTGGCGCCACAAAAGGGTATAAAGAGGGTTCGCTTGGCTCATTTGAGGATCATCATCTTTCAAAAAATTATAACTTGCATGGTTTTTGGGCTGATTGCTCAATTACTTCCACTTAAGGGCGAAAATCCTTTGGTGTGGCTAACAAGGAGGACGAAACCCTTCCTTGCTTGATTGAAGAACGAAAACTCTTCAATTTATTGGGGATTCTCCATTCTGGGTTTCCAAAGTACTTCAAGAGGATTGATATTGCAGATTTTCAGCGAGGGTTTGATCCTAGAGTGATTTACAACCCCTCTCCTAGGGTAGCAACTTGCTTGGAGGTGGAGTTGGGTGCCATCTAGGGCACATTTCTTCATTTGGAGTTGATATTCATATTCCTCATAATTTTAGAGGTTGATTGCACACTTTCATGAGATTTTTGGGGTTTGGAATCTCCATTTCCAGCCATTGTTGTGAGTTGTAATTCTGCTGTCATAAATTTAATTGCAGCTGTGTAGAATTTCCAAATTTGCATATACTTTGGAGTGTTTTTGCTTGGTGTTTGTTCCGTTTGTCGAGTATAAATTTTGAAGAATTTATATACCCATTTTTAGCTTGTTTGGAGGATGTTTGATGCCCTAAAAGTGAGAATATAGTTCATTGCTAGGGTTCATAATATTTTTGATTGGCTGTTGTAAAAATCAGTTTACTCTATATTGGGACTTGTGCTATTTCCTTGTTTTTTCAGTTTCAACCTTAAAAGGGACATTACATAAGGGTAGAAAGTATGATAAAATGTGTGTGGTAAATTAAAGGTTGTAATGCCGAGAGACGGTAAGAATGTGTTGTAAATGAAGAATAATTTAGTAGATAAATATAGGCTACACTATCATAGTCTAATACATGATACAACAACATAGTTAATCACACCAACTTAAAGAAAAGAGATAGGGTTAAAGATGCATATCTTTGTGAAGACACCGGTTGCATTTGGCACATCAAGCCCCTCCAGGTTAGTGTAATTCCCCTTTATATTATCCAAATCTGCAAATTCACTTAACCAATCGATGCTAGAAGGACTAAACCCTCCTAGTTCGACCTCAAATAATCCAATGTTAGCTTCAATACAACCCAAATGGGGTTGGAGTGAGCCAAGGTGGTGGATTAGATGGGAGAACCAAGTTAGGAAATTAATCTCTTCAAATCTGAAATTAATTGCAGCAGTAATTAATTAATAAATGCACTAGACTGCTGAAAACTTCAAAAATTAATAACTTGCTCCAAACTCAATATTTTCCTATCAAACCAACGCCAAAAGATTCTTCATACTTTTAGCTTTCCAACAAGCTATGGAACATAATTTTTCGATGAGTATAAGACATGTAAATCAACCCCGAAATCTGAAATTGTGTAGATGAAACCTTGGCACATAATAATTAAATATTGCTCACAGACAACTGAAACTTGGAAAATTCATAACTCCTTCAATACTTAGTGTTTTTCCATGAAACAAGATGCAAAATAAACTAGAGATTTAGGGCTTTCCACTGCATTAAAGATCTGAATTTTCTGAGCAACTAAACCACTTCAAATCTGCCCCAAAAATCTGATTTCAAGTCGCTAGGGTTAGAGAAAATTAATTAAATAATTTCCAGCTCTTTCCTAGCCTCCAAATACACCAAAATATTAGCCCCTTTGATCGAAATAATTAATAACACATGGCAGATTTCATATCTAGCATTTATGGCATCAAAACATGATCAACCATCACTATTCCAAGTCGCTATAGCTCTATTAATTGCAGCAATAACAACAGATCATATAATATTATTAAATCCTTCAACAATGACCAATAACATGCATATTTCACTCTAAATAAATGCGCCAATCCTTTGAGCCAAATCACCAATATTTAGAATGAATAAACCTTGCAAGAACACACTCAACACAAGAGAGCACAATGGAGAGAACAATGGAATCTTCAATATCTTCAACAATGGCTTCCAATGAAGCTTACAATGAAAGAGAGAGAGCTAGGGCATACATCCCATTACTCCAAGCATGGAGTGAAATAAAAAGATTCATCAACATAACCCTTCCCTCAATGGCAAAACATATATTTATAGTTTTCTCCCAAGGTGGAGCGACTCCCTTTTGGAGGGAAAACCATAATTTGAAATTATAAGGGATGCCTTATAATTTCCCTTTTTATTTTTTTCCCCTCTATGTGTGGCGCCCCCTTTCAAAGTTTCTTTTTGATGTTAAAAACCACTTTATTATTATTTAATTAATTCCCTTTTTATTTTGTATTCTTGGGAATTAAATAAAATAATAAATTACATTAATTGCTCAAGAAAGATTCTTTTTCGAGCAATGCTACAAGGTGGTGGAAAAAACCACTTAGCATCCATAATTAAATGCATATTGCTTTATAATGTCAAATGATAAAAATCACTCTCTAGACAATATCATTCAATTACTAGCATAGTTTTTCTTTTGCGACATCGCAAAAGCTCACGAGGAAAGATAGGCTAAGGGTCTTAAAAATGGGGACATTACGAGTTGGTAGCACCTCGTGAGAGAGTTGTCATTGGTGGATCACAAGAGGGAAAGGTACAAGACCTAAGTAAACCGAAGTCGGGGCTCTAAAGACTAAGGTAGAACTCTTGAGTGCACCTCCTATTCTTGATGCTCCTAGTAACCTAATGCTCCAATGGTGACCTCAAAGTATAAGCTCCACTAAGACATTACCCGTAAGGGCATATTTGCGAGTGGAGGCAAAGCGAATCATGTAATGATATGTATGAGATTTGACAACAATGATACCTATTTATAGAACATAACCTAAAGTCACCACTTAACATAATCGATAACATTAACCATGGTCAATGTAGCTGGCCGGAAAGGGATGATGGGTCGATGCCGTCACCTACAAATAGTCCATAAAAGATAAAAGGGGAGGAGAGAGAATACGGTAGAGAAAACATTTGGAAATGGTTATAAAGGGATTTGAAAGTGCTATAAGAAGATGATGTGAAGGTGATAATACCGAGGATATCAAGTGGTAATAAAATGGTAATAGGAAGGTAGTAGTAAGATATCGGAAGGCATGCTAGGGAAAGCTAGGTCTAGTGCCACGACAACGCTCCCATCGAGTACCGCCAATTAGCGTTCACCCCACTCTTGGTACATCCTCTAAGACATGCACTCAAGGAGGTTAATGCGCCATCAACTTGCACATAGAAATCATTAGTAAGTGTGAAAAAAAAAAGGTGTATACATATGCCCCAACTGAAGATTGTCGCATGTCACAATAGTGTAATGCAAGATGATCTTCATGAAAGAACCGAGTACACCGAAATAAGAGGAAATGATTGTAGATGAAGTAATAAATGAGGACTCAACAAAATGAAATATACTTACTTGAACTTAACTTTCCGCGAATCAGGACTCATGGTGGATCTCATGTCTCGATTGTGGAGGGTGCAAAGTTGTTTAGTGAACCCGAATGATACATGACTTAAGAAACAACACTAGAAGATAAATTCAATAAAACAAGCTAAGTTCCAAAAGTCTCGGGACGGGAAAGCAAGGGAAAGGGGGACGCGTTTCCTAGACGAAATTTTTGGAGGCCATTTTTAGGGGACAACTATTAATAAAAAGGAAAAATTAAAAACATAGGGATTTTCAAATATTCATATGTGAATATTGATAAGACATTCATCATATTGATAAGGAACGTTCGAGGGACACTTGTTTGAAAGAAAGGATGCTTTTTTATTTCTGATTTAAATGCAACATAGGTTAAATAATTATAACCATTTGACATTTCGGTACAATTCAAAATAGAGGCAAGATATCTAATATAATTTCAAATGAAAAAGGTTGCTGAAATATCCCACATGAAATAGTTAAATCATATTCGTATAGTTTATTTTTTATAATGTAAGTCTTCATAGTAAGAAACTTCTAAAATTGAAAAACGTCTAATCTTGCCTATAACCAGATTGAACGACCCAGGCCTTTACTTACCAGATTTGATTTATCAGAGTTTTCAATGTATCTACAGCACTTGCAGTTGCTTCTACAACAGTGCATATCAGAATCATAAAAGTGTGCACCTATTATCATAGATATCATTAGGAAGAGGCTGTTGTGAGTGGATTTGATCATGAAGGCACTTCATGAGCTCCAATGACAAGAATGGATCTCTCATCTGCTCCAAATATTCATATAATTGCTGTTTAAGTTATCCTTAACTTTACAAAGTAATATTTGAAACAACTTCTAATTCAAGAAGCCCATTGCAGAAAGAATTTTTTCTAGATCAGGCAAGAAGCATTTCCAAAACTGTACCTGCGCATTAGGAATGCATTCCAAAAATTACTGTTAACAGTGCCATCTTCTTATGAAGTATGCCTTTATGGAGAATATATTTGAGTGGAAATGATCCACAATTCATAGTTGTTTTTCACCTTTGAATTAGCTAGGCCAAGGGGGACATTCATTTTTGAGTTTAAAAAAGTGTTTTAAAGCTGCTGGGATGTAGGGGATGGCTAGCCGTTTCCGGGACGACCGGGGATGTCTAGATGTCCCCAGCCGTAACGGGATGGATAACTGTCCCTTGCAATTTTTTTGATGTCTCAGGGACGTTTCTTGCAAAACGAAGATTCGGGGATGTCTAGGGGACATTTCCTACCCGTCCTTGCATCCTTGAAACGTCGTCATTGGGGACGAACCCAAAAATGTAGGGGACACGTCCCTAGGGTACACTGAAAATAAGTAAAAATAATTTGAAAGACAGCTCATAGGAGGGTGCTAAGATAGGTTCGGAGAAGAAGGCTATGTCAGGTCCGAATAGCCTATGGAAGATTATAAAATAGGAATAGGTCGGGTTTGGATAGCCTATAGAGGAAAGACTAAATCAGGTCTGGAAGACCTAGAAAGAGGGTCATAATATAGGACTTGGTCAGGTCTGGATAGCTTATAAGAAAAGACTAGGTTAGGTCCAAAAAAACTAGAAAATGATGTAAGGTGGGTCAATGGGAAATGATTTGTCTAATGAGCCTATAAGGAAAAATAAGGGTAAAAAAAAGAAAGGTGTAAGATGTGAAGATGAGCAATGTTGTCGGTGCCATAGGCCTGAAAAATAATTGATTTTTGAATTTATTTAGAAAAGTTATGATATTCCATAAAATTCCTTGCAATGCCATTGTTGTGACACTTCTTCATATTTGTCTCTAGAAGCTACGGTTGTAGATATGGTAATTTTGAGGGTTTTGAGCGTAATTTTCTGTAAGTTTCAAATTTTGGTTTGAAATCTATTAATAGGAGGTCAAACCATTTATTTGTCACTTTGCTATAAGATATTTGAAATTTCTAGAGCTTTGGATCAGCTGTTTTTAGCGAAATCAGAGTGCATGACAAGGATGTAAGGAGGAGGAGATGGGGGAGTCAGATGATGGTGCCAATTAGGGGTTCTACAAATAGATTATGCATTTAATTTGGGCTAGGGTAGTTAGGTGGAAAAGGGAAAAATAGACCCTGAAGCAAATCTGCGAAGCAGAATTTGCCTCAAGTTACATCAAAATGACGGTTTCAATGAACTCTAGGTGGGTTTTGGCCGATTTGATATACTTGGGATACTATGTATATATGATAATATTTTGACTCATCGGACATGGCTTCTAATGTTATGTTGAATGTCGTACTTGTAGTATATGTTGATCTATGTTTTCTATTTTATTATTTTCACAAAGGTGATAATGCTAATGACTAAAAATGAGTGTCAAATGGTAAAAATTAGGTAGTATAAAATCAAACATCTAATGAAAACTAGATGATAAAATATAATAAGACAAAAGATGTGTTAGAATGAG
Source organism: Taxus wallichiana var. yunnanensis (assembly GCA_018340775.1). NCBI lineage: Eukaryota > Viridiplantae > Streptophyta > Pinopsida > Cupressales > Taxaceae > Taxus > Taxus wallichiana. Next base: position 153,064,989 of record CM031234.1, on the reverse strand, counting down.
TAGGCAATAATGACATCTAATAAAATCCAAGATAAATCAAAGAAGATAAAAGATGTGGCAAAATAAGTGATAAGATATAAAAGGAATCTAATGTAAGAAGATAGTAAATCTTTCTAATAAACAAAAGATGTGGCCATTGAAAAATGAACATGTAATGCAATCTAAGAAAGAAAAATCAAACATTGGCTTGGCGCACCCCACCGATTATGTTGTGGTCGACTAATATTTGTAGGAATTTGTTGTTACTATCCAACAAATTGCAAGATCATTTGTGTTCAATCCTTGGTGGGTGGAATTTTGATTGGTATTGGTAGGTTGAAAAGGTGCATTGTTAAGGTTAGCACTTGTCATGGTTGAAGAAGATGAAACTATAGGACAAGTCATGCTTTTGCTTGCCCCAATAGTTGAAAAAAATGTTGTTGTTAATGGGGTTATGATAAGTGTGGAGCTCATCCATACAATGTTGGATGGATTCCAAAGCTTTCCTAAAAAATTCAGAAAAATCGTAAATGGATTTTTGCACTGCGGATGTCAAATTCAGATAGTAATCATCTTGTTCACCTTCCTGCTCTAATTCTTTAATTGTATGTTGGTTTTGTTGAGATCTAGTGGAAACACTATTAGTTGTATTAGGTAAGGTTTTCTTAGAATTAGAAGTAGCTGTTGGCTGTTGAAAATGTGCGCCCAAGAGCACCAAATGAGGATTGGTGTCTCAGTAGTAACAATGGGAATCTTCCAAAGTGTGGGACAATGGCTCTCTGAAGAAGACCTCTAGAGAATTTGGCTTTTATCCTAACTAATCTAATGCTATCATTAATCTAGTTTAATCTACCACTTATTGGGGAAGCATGGAAAGTAAAGATGGGGATACACCAAAGGAGTTGGGATCATTCTCTCTTTGCTGTTGAAGACACAATGCATTGAAATCCCTCAAATACCACACACACACAATACATGACAAAGAGTAACAGAGATGCAAGAAACAATAACACAACAATGAAAGGGAAAATGTGAGCCACAATAAGAGTTATATTAAAACTTGAAGTATGCACAGTGTAATATACCCATGAAAAAGGCATTGATTGCATTACAAGACTCAAAATAAAGATCCAGGAACTTAGAAGCTAAGTCCTCGAAAGAGCAGAATGACTTTGCATTCAGGAGAGAGGAACCAATTAGAATGAGATCAAACTGCTAGTTATAAAACAAGAGAAGAGAGAAGGGAATATGCTAGAATATCTGGCATTTCTCACACCTATCTTCTCCGCCATGTTTTGGAGCTTTAAAATTGATATTCAACTGAGAATATCCGCCCAAAATAGCCCCCAAGCATATCCTAGAACATAAGCTGGCATCTATAATTCCCCACTACCTTCGAATCATGGCAGATGGTGACATGAAACAAACCTTATCCAACAATACTTCTCAAGATCATTTGAATGAATTTGGTCTTGCATGATTTGGTGCATTCAATCGAAAGATATGGTAAAAAATGCAAAGCATTGCATATAGCCAACGCCATAAAAACTTAGGGCAAAATTTGATTCATAACCATAGTTGTCTTTCCCTTTTTCCATTGGGCCATGTGGTGGGCTTTGATTCACTCACAAATATGGACGCGGTCTTTTGAGGTGCACACACATGCCAATTCTTTGCCTTATTGCATCACACGGTTTTGGATTGCATGTTCATGTAAAAGTCTACCAATGCATGGGAATTATGAGTTGTTCGTGTATGTAGATTTTCCGCCATTGAATTTTGTGGGATCTCGAACTATGCAAGCACTTGGAAACACCGGTATGGTCTAATGCGAGTTTTTAGGGTTTCGGGACTTGAAATCCACAAGCAAAATTACATGTAGCAGAGAATCTCCGAATGTTCGGGAAGCACCGAAATGTGGCTATTTTGGGATTCGACATTGGGGTGTGATTCACAAGCATTGTTCCAATCCTCGAAAATCTGAGTAATAAGGTGTTGGTTATGTGCAAGAATTCCCGACATAGACCCTCGCGGGTTTTGACTTGCTTACGTAAGCCGAAAGTTCGACGTGGTTTTCGATGGGATTTTGAATTGCTCTTCGCACATGATTTCACCGGCATAGACTTGCGTGAAGATTTGAACTACACACACACTTGGATCCTCCGCCTTAGTCTTGTGGGGTTTAGGGTTTTTGGGATATGGAACATGAGCAAATTATATGCCGAAGTGCTCGAAAGTTTCGAAAGTCCGCAAAACACTAGAAGAAGACCAAGTCAGTTCAAACATTAGGTGCAATTTACATTTAAATTGCGTGCATACTTCCGATCCCTGAAAGTTCGACTTATAAGGAAATTGTCTTGATCGAAAACTGGACTCAAGAAAACAATTTACGTGCAAATTGTTTATGTGCGATGAAAGTCTGAAAATTCGAAAAACACTAGATAGTGTTGATCGGACCTTGGAATTTGGGAAGCAATTTGCATTAGGTATGCAAATGTGCCCCAAAGGTCTGATTCTCCACCAAACAAAGGGGCGTGACCAAAGCAAGGATCCAAAATTTCAAAGAACATTTGCATACGAATTGCAAATATGCTTGGGATCTCCGAATTCGATTGGGTCTAGCTTCTTCCACACTTAGCTGAATGTTTGGATTTCTAGAAGAAGACCAAGTTGGGGTTCAAACCTCGGGTACAATTTACATGTAAATTGCTTGCCTACTTCCGATCCTCGAAAGTATGACTTATAAGGAAATTGTCTTAATCAAAAACCGGACTCGTGCAAACAATTTACGTGCAAATTGTTTATGTGCGATGAAAGACTGAAAGTTCGAAAAACACTAGATAGTGTTGATCGACCTTGAATTTGGGAAGCAATTTGCATTTTGTATGCAAATGTGCACCAAAGGTCCGATTCTCCACCAAATAAAGGGGCGTGACCAAAGCGGGGATCCAGACTTTCAAAGAACATTCGCATACGAATTGCAAATATGCTTGGGATATCTGGAATTCTGAATGGGTCTAGCTTCTTCCACACTTTGCTGAATGTTTGGATTTCTAGCCCGTTAGACTTGCAAAGGCATTGGTAGAGGCCTTAACACATCCCAAATTGACTTGTGAGTGAAGTGCAAACCTCGAAATCACCCGAAACTGATTGCATACTGCCCTTAGAAGCCTTTCGAAACTGAAATTCACCCAAAGGGCTATGGAAGCACTTGAAAATGTGAGATAACAAGGTAAGTATAATTCAGTTGCTTAAAATGAAGCAAGAGGCTTATTTTTGCATTAGTAGCCATAAAACAATTTGCATACAAGGGCTGGAGTTGAGCAAAAGCTACCCAATCGATAATTTGAGCACTATATATATATTCCATAGTAGGAATGGGAAGCTAACCTTTAGGGGTTATAAAGGTGAGAGATTTGTTTTTGCAAGGGATGAAAAATAAGAGAAGAAGTTGATGTGAGAGGAGATAAAAAGAAGCGCGAAGATGACTCAATTATGGAGTAAGATTCATGTTGGGTTGACCGAGAATGTATCTTAGCTAAGATGGTCAATGTGATTATCCCCTCTCTTGAATACTTTAGATTAGAATATGAGTAGAGGACTATACTAAGGCCCATACCCAAGCCAAAAATAAAGCCTAAGGGTGTAATAGTCATGGATCTAGAAGTGAGTAGTCTACACTCATATGAAAGATGCAAGGTTCTAAAAGCCTATGTCTAAGATATTGGGGGTCTTACTAGAATATTAAGTGTTGTAAGAGTAAGATAATAAGCAAGAGGTAAACTAAGGGTTATAATGCGATTCGGTGTTAAACATGTCTGTAAAGGAACAATAGTGTTATAGACAAAGATATGCCACACTATCCTAGTCTAATACATGATACATCAACACAATCAATCACACCAACATAAAGGAAAGATTTAGGGATACGTACCTTTGTGAAGATATCTTTGCTGGTGCATTAACCCCCTCAAGGGTTAGTAACATCTCATGAGAGAGTTGTCTTGGGTGGATCACAAGAGGGATAGGTAGAAGACCTAAGTAGACCAAAGTTGGAGACTTCAAAGTCTAAGGTAGACCTCACTGGTGCAACTCCTATTCTTGATCCTCCTAGTAACCCAATGCTCCAATGATGACCTCCAAGTATAAGTTCCACTAAGACCATTAACCTCTTAAATATTTAAGAGAAGTTTTGCATGAGTAAAGGCAGAGAAGATTATGTGATGATATATTTGAGAAATGACAATAATGATGCCTATTTATAGGAGAACATAACTTGAAGTCACCACTCAACATAGCCGATGACATTGACGATCAAATGGATAGGGATGCCTTCTAGTCGATGTTGTCTGCTACAAATGGTCCATAAAAGTTTAAGAGGGAGGAGAAAGGATGGAGGTAGAGTAAACACTGGAAAGGGTATGAAGAGGATTTGAAGACACTATAAGAAGGCGATGTGAAGGTGATAGTATTGAGGATATCAAGTGGTTATAAAATGGTAGTAAGACGATAATAGGAAGGCGCACTAGGGTAAGATAGTCCTAGTGCCACAATGACTCTCTCACCAAGTACTACCAACTAGCTCGACCTATCTGTGGGTATGTCCCTTAAGGCACGTAGTCAAGAAAGTTGATGCACTAACAACTTGTAAAGAGAAATCATTAGTAAGGGTGAAGAATAAGGTGTACTCATGTTGAAAAATAAGGAAGTAGTAAGGTTGCACGGGTTTTCTAAGAGCGTTATTTCAGATAGGGACACGAAGTTTGTGGGACATTTTTTGCAAACTTTGTGGAAAAGACTAGGTACAAGATTGAGTTTTAGTATAGTCTATCACCCCCAAATGGATGGACAAATGTAGGTTGTGATTAGAATCCTCGGGAACTTGTTGCGATGCTTTGGGTTGGGAACAAGCCAAGGTGATGGGATACTACTCTAGTACAAGCTGAGTTTGCTTACAATAATTACTTAAATAAAAGAACAGCCAAGAGTCTTTTTCAGATTGTGTGTGGATACATCCTTGAGGTGTGGATGAGTTGAAAATCACAACTAATTTAGGTAGAAGTGTTGTAGTGGAAAATTTTGTTAAGTATGTGCATGAGGTACACCAGCAAGTGAAGAATTTAGAGAAGTACACAATGAGACGAAGGAAAGCACGCTAAGGCAAGCTAGGGATAGTGCCATGATGACTCTCTCACTAGGTACTACTAACTAGTCCAACCCTGTTCATGGTACGCCCCTTAAAGCATGCACTCAAGGAGGTTAATGTGCTAATAGCTTGCGAGAAATACTTAATAAGTGTGAAAATTAAGTTTTATACATCAACCATGTTACTAATTTGTTCTTTAATGAAGTAGTAATGTTGTATGGTTTTCCTAAGATCATTATCTAAAACCGACACAAAATTTATGGTACATTTTTGGCGATCTTTGCGAGAAAGATTAGGTAGAAGGTTGAGTTTCAGTTCAGCCTACCATTCCCAAATGGATGGACTAACAAAGGTTGTGAATAAAAGCCTCGGGAATTTGTAGATATGCTTCTGGAGGAGTTTGCCGTTTTTGGAAACTTACTAAAAATGGCAAGTGCGAACCAGCTATACTTGCTATTTGTAGAAGTTGATCTTCTGAGTGTCAGATTGATGAAAAATCAATGAATTCTTTTTGGGTTTTTTTCTTCAGATGCTCTGCTCGAATTTTTGGCTCAATCCGCTTCACGGTTTGACGGCAAATGAAGATAAAGCGTTCTAGGGAAGAATTTTTTGAATGGTTGCCATAAAAAATCCGGATTGTATAAGAGATTTTTGTTTTGTGCTTCCCTAAGGCGTTTGGATAAGGGAGATTTGCTCAAAATTTCATAGGAATCCGATGCATGGTTTGAGAGATATGAGCAATTTGTGGTTTTTGTGCCCTAGGGTTTCTGACAACTCTTGATCATGGAGTTTGCTTAAATTTTTTTTTTCCTAGCGTTGCGAGCGTGGAATAGTTGAAAAATGATATTGGAGGTGGTGGCAAGGTCATGGAAGTGGCAATGGAGGAGAGGAAGAGATTTCGGCGGTTGGAAGCCACATGCGTGCGTGTAGGAAGAATGGAAGCAACTAGTGGCAGCCTGACAATTAGAAATTTTGCAATATTTTAATGCATTTGGGAGAAGCGAACTTTTGTGCACCACTTGCACCAAAGGTTTGGTGCACTTGGTGTAAAAGAGTGTGCCCTATCCCCATTGGTCCACTCGTTGTAGCGCAATTTGTCGTTGGGTTTGAGCGGGGGCTTAGAAATAACACCTTTTTGGTCTGCGGTCACATGATGAACCGAGGGCTTAAATGGGAGGGTTGGGGAGTTTTGTGTCCCAACCGTCCCAAAGCTTTGGTGCACATGGGACACAAATGCGCCCTCACCCTGGCTTGACAAGTGGCGGAGCGTGATTGCACGGAGCGGGGGCTGGGAAATGGAGCTTGGGGGCTTTAACCTTGCGAAAAGAGATGAACTGTGGTCATGTGGAGGGTCCAGGGGCCCAAATGGGGTAGGGGCACATTTTCTTGCACCTGATTGCACAAAAGCTTTGGTGCACTTGGTGCAAAAAGTGCGCCACTCTCCCATTGGTTGGATTTCCAACCCAAAAAATGACTAACTACTGAAGCTTGTGCCTTGGAGAGTGACTTATCGAGACCATAACTTGAGTTCCCGGAGGAGTTTTTTGATGAAATTTTATATGATTCCACCTAGAAATGACCTTCTAGAATCCAATGGTGGTGGTCTCATCCTCTTATTCTTCCTACAACCCCTTGAAAAATAGGCTTTTTGTTTTGGCTTGAAGGTCGTGGCTGTCTACTAAAAACTGGTTGTAGACAGGATGTGCCTAGGTGTTGTGAAAATATGATTCCACCATCTTGTAGGGCTTTGAATTATCTTTCTCGACGATATCTTGTTTGACTCTTAACCCCTTACAGAACTCTCGGAATTGCTTCCCGAAGCTCATGGGCTTTTTAATCATTGTGCACTGCCTAGGCCTCCAAGACCCACTTTTGCTAGGGCTGCTCCAAAACTTGCAAAACCTTCCAAAACCTTCCAAAAATGCTTGAACAATGTTCTCGGTTCTCTCGATGCACCTCCATGATGAGTTCGGGCCCTTCGTCACTTACGGGGTGCACATGAGCCTTAGAAAAGTTAGAAATTGACTTTTCCCTAGTTTGCCAAAAAAGACTGTCTTGATCACTTTTACTTGGGAAGCACTTGAAATGATAGGGTACCCATAAATCACCTAAGGGAACATTGACACGAAATTTTGAATTGTCTAAATAAGCAAGACAGGACTGACCTCGGGGATTAGGGTGATATGATGGAGGACTCAAGACAACCTTTGAGTGAAAGTTTCGGTAGGGTATGGTTGTCATGCTTGAAAATTGGGAATTTTCTTGTTGCACATATATATGACACTAAACATTAAGAAGAAGGATTACAAAAGCTTTGCATGATTTTTGGAGCTCTTCCCTGAGAGAGCGACTAGGGTTTAGTGGTGGTTCAGTGCCTTCTAGGGCACATAATTTATATATCTTTTGATATTCTGATTCTCCATAATTTATAAGGCTGAAATCTATAATTTGGCTATTTTTTTGGAGGGGTTTATCTATTGTTTTCATCCCTTGTTTATGGCTTCTCTGTTGCTGTCAAAAACTTTACTACAGTGTATCATCGCTGATTTTCTCCATTTCTTTATTGCAAATTGGATGGATATTGGTTGCCGTAATTGAAATAATTATTTAGAAGTAATTGTGCATGGTTTTATGGTGTATTTGAGTCCCTATACAGTTCGCTGCTAGGGTTTAAGGAATATTACAGCTGCTGTTATAAAAATCAGATTATACTTCACTTGGGTTTGTGTGGTTTCCTTCTTTTTCAGTTTCAGCCCTTGAAAGGGATATTACAAGAAGTTTATGAAGAAGAGAGAAACTTCCATAGAGACAAAAATAGATAAAAACTCAAAATCATCAGAAAATGCAAAATCAATAAGCAATGATGACCATACAAAAAAATTACAAAACATAGAATTCGAATCCATTACCCCAACTAGGTAGATAGGGAAGGATAGGGTAGATGGGAGCATGAGTCTATTGCAATTAGGAGAAAGATATTGAGAATAAGAAAAATAGAATAAGGCAGAAAGAATGGATCCTCCAAAGTATGTCATAAAATTAAAAGAGGAGTGACTTACCATGATAAACAGTACCAGAATAGATAAGCCCTTGAACTCTAAAATATATTTAAGGTATAAGTGAGAAGAGTAGATTGGGAAGAAAATCATCAGAATGCAATGTTGAGCATCATAAACACCCCCTCTACAATCATTCCAATTGGAACAGTATTAAGACCCCTAAATAGAAAGAGAGCCCTAGAATTTGTTGAGATGAATCCCCTAATTGGATGTCATCACTTGTGTTGTATAGTTCTTATTTGAAAACCCAAAATTACGTCCAACCATCTAGATTTCTTGGAGGAGTGTTTGTATCAACTTACCCAAATCCATTGCTAGAACCTATATCCCAAGCTTATGCCGAACTTAATGAGAAACATTCAAAATTCGCCAAACATTATCCTTGTCGAACATGAACTTGAACTTTCTCCATTATTTTTACATGGGAAATATTGACATGCAATCACACTATTTTATAAATATGTGTATATATACATATACTGACTGAAAATAGAGTACTGAAAGCTCTCTTCAGTTTGTACCTCTGATATATTTATGCATTTTTTTAATAAAACAAACATGATACAAAATTCCATTGTTATTTTTCGAACTTTATCCATTAGTGAACCTGAGCCAACTTGATGCAGGAGCATCATTTCTTGTAAATAAGCAACATTTTGGTTTTCTTAGGAGTTTTAGGTGTTGGAGGTCCTAGTGGGTGTCTTAACATGTTTCAAATCCATTTGGGCCTTCTTTCATTTGTAATAAGTGGTATTTGGAGTTTCCCTCCAAAACCACAATTCAAATATTTGAATTTGTATATATTGTGTTAGGGGTCTAGGAGTTAGGTTAGGTGGAATAAGTGTCATAAATAGGGTCATGGAGCATTAATACACCAAAACATAAGTATACATGATCCCTAGGCTTGGTTCACTATGGTCATTCTTTACCATAGTTGAGTTAGGTGGGTGTGAGTCCTAACTACCCTCTTCATTATTTTAATGAGATTAAAATGGAAGAGAGACATGGGGGTATAGAGAGAGGGGTTGGAGAGGAGAGGAGTTTGTAACAGAGCCAAGTGGCTCAAGAAGTCATGTACTCCATTGAATTGATAAAAATGAGAAAGCTTCTTTGAGTAAAAACTGTGTATTGATGAGTAAATGAGACATTGGGAATGAATGTTATTAGTTTATGGTTTATGACTATTGTATACAGATGTGAAAATACTGTGCAGGACCAGGAAGAGCATTGAGAAGGTGCTTTGAAGAAGATTGAGCAAATAATGAAGTCATATCCCTGAAGAAACATTCGCACTATGAGATGAAGGTAAGACATTCTGTGTTTTCTAAGACTTTTAATGTTGAGTATTTATGAGGGTTTATAACTAGAAGAAAGCAAGTTTGAATAGTTAAGAAGAAGTTGAGAGAATGGTTAAACCTTGTTATATGTGGTTTTTGTGAAGAAAAACTCTATACTCGTATAACAGTGTGCTACAGTCCTTGTAAGACTGATAAACAAGGTTTTGGAGGGTTTATCCTTGTTTAAACGTGTTGTCACGATTAGGAGTTTGAGGAAGTTAGCACAGGCCCTGTAGAAGCCTTAGGAGCTTTGACAGAGGTTGAAAAGCAAAGAAATAAAATCTAAGCTAAAATAAGCCTTCTTTGCCTGTACCCTGTCCTAGGATTTTAGAAGAAAAATAAAAGTATCTTCAAAAGTAGCCATGGAAACTCAGCAACATTTGGCGATAAGGGACTGTTAGGATTAGGGATGGTGTGCAAAAAGTTTCACGAAGATTGGAGAATGTATGATAGCTTTAATGACTAAATCTCAGTCAAGACTGTGTGTAGGTGCCCTGTCTTGAGGGTTTAGGGAGGAATCTTGATGAAATAAGTTAATTCTCTCTTGCAGACCTGTAAAGACTTGTTGGACAGTTGGTTCAAGGAAATTAGAGGGTGGAAAATTGGTCATATAAGTAACTTTAAGAGGTTTGAACAAAGAAACTAATCAGTATAGTCTTATTCCCCTGCTTCGTAACAGTCTAGCCATTGAAGAAAGAGTGTAAAACATGAGTGAGCCTTTTAAAACATTGATTGAGACAGGTGGAACTGGATGAGAGGAAGTTTAAAAAGTGGGTAATGAGTGGTATGAAAGAGCTTTATGATGATTGAACAAGAACCTAGAGAAAACCAAGTTTCTACATAGTTACACTACATTCATAACAGTCTTGACAAGAAAAAGGACCATAAAGTTGATATGGATTGGATACATGAATGAGTTGTAAGAGAGTGGAGTTTATGAAGTGAAAGGGTTTGGGTATATAGTTTGAAATTCATTGAAAGGTAAAAACAGGGTATAAGAAGGAAGCAAGGTGTTTGATAAGAACAAGATCAAAAGGAAGTATGAATAGAGAAAGTTAGAAGAGTGAGTGAAGTTGATTGCTAAGGAGTGTTTGTATGAAGTTGTTTTAAGGTGATTAAAGAGAATATAACAGCCTATGATCAAGAGAAAAGGCAAAACCTTGAAACTCAGTTAAAACCTAAGAAAGACCAAGATAGGCCTAATAGGGCTAATTGAAAAGGTGAAATTGGTGTTGGGTGAAATAGATAAAGAAATGGACTATGAAATCAACCATGAAGCTAAAAAAGGATATAGGGTGTCTAAAAATGTGATTAGTTTCTCAGGGAAGTCAGTGTTTTGTTCTGCGTAACAAGCTGTGTGATTTCAGGGCTAGAAGAAGGATAAAGAAGAAAATGGTAGAAAAGGAATAACTTGAGTTGGGTTGAGGGTTGAGTCTTGACATTTTGTGATAAGCTGTAAACCCTTAATGGGTATCTAAAAAGTTTGACAGTCAGCCTTGGTTCATTGGGAAGTGCTATGAGCAATAGACTTTGCCATTAGGAAGGGCTAGAAGCTCGTGACAAGGTCAAACCGACGAATGATAACCAACGAAGCTTTTATTCTTATTGGTGGTGCTAATCATGTTTCAATGGTGATTTTGAGCAGGTGAAAGGTGATCTTAGCCCTTGTTTCAGTAGTGAGACGTAATCTGATGATTGTATGCATATTAGCCTTCCGAACAATGCATGTTTGTTGATTATTGGTGGCTAGCTTATTGAGTTTGGTTTGAGAACTTGACCCCTTTGTCATCACAACTTTAGCCTCGTCGAACATGAAATTGAAATTGAACCTTGTGACTTATACTAGAGCAATGGAATAGAGAGGAGAGGTCTTTTGACCAACTAAAAAGAAAAAATAGTACATAGAAGAGGGGCAATAATATTGGAGGGAAGAGAAGAAATCAAAAGAAGAAGAAATCAAGTACTAGGAAGGTGAATCAGTTGAACAAAGAATTGTTGAAAAACTTAACATGTTACCAGAGAGCAATATTTTAAAATAGACATTTAAGGGACAAAGTGAGAAAACATCAAACTCTTAGTAAACCCAAAAGAAAAGGAGATAAATAGGACCAAGTGGAGAAATAATAAGAGAAGTATCATAAGACTAAACAAGAGAAGAATCCTAAGAATAAATAACAAGATAAGAATCCCAAGAATAAACAAGAAGAGAAGAAGAAAGGCTAAAAACTTCCAAGATGACTAATCTAGGCAGACCAAAAGGTCTTGGAGGACATGGTAGACTTAGCAATCAAAGAAGATTAAACAATTCAAGAGTAGGTAATAACAACCATGATTCAGAGGAGGTAACAATAACATTTCAAGTCGAAACAATAATCAAGGAGGGGATGTAAGCCCCCAAAACCCACCCATGATGCAAGGAATTATCCAAATGAAGTTACCTATGTTCTACAAGGATACTAAGGTTGTGAAGGATCACCTTGTTGTGTTGATTTCATATTGGAAAATATGGTGTTTATGGATCTAGTTGTTAGAAACTTCGATTTTGTTGCCCCCATTAGGGATGAAGCCCTCGATTGGTTTATGAAAATGTGTTTGGATCATAGTGCACCATCAAACAAGCCAAGAAGACGTTCAAAAATGATTATACCTATCCTCAAATTCCCGTAGAGAGTGTCACCTTATGTGATAAAAGGTTCAAAATTACCAAGAAAACGGCTAGAAACTCTTAACAAAAAAGAAAATAATAGAATGATTTGTTTAGTACTCCATCCCGAGATCAAGACAACCATGGATGGTAAGTTTTGGAGACCTTTGACGAAGCCTTTGAATTTGCTACAAGGACCGAGGTTCAAACATGGAGAAGGGGTGATACAACATTTTAGAAAGAATTGCATGGAATGAAAGGAGAAATGGAATGTGTTATATGATCAACAACAAATATTGATGTAGGGGAGTCATATTTTTGATGGCGTCACCATCCAAGAGGGGTCAACAATTAAAGCCAAGAGTATGGTGCTATATGTGTTACAATGAAGGAAATTTTAAGTTTGAGTTCCCATTATATTTCAAATTTAATGTCTGCTTTCTTGTGTGGTCCCTTGATATATGCAAGAGGCTTCCCAACTATCGCATAAATGTTTCCCTTGTTTACTTTATGCCTTGTTTTAGGAAATTTGGTAGAACGCTTTCTTATCATCCATGTGTATGAAGACCAACAATCTAGTTGTTGGGTACATACTGTGCCTCCCTTGATGCCATATACATAGGTGGTCCTAACCTTCTACCAAATATGGCCGTTATTGAGTATGTCTTTATTTCTCTGTAAAATCTCATGGGCTTCTACGAAGTATGCCTAGGGAACGTCCTTTTCCAAGTGTGATTTTACAACCATTAGAAATTAAATGTAACAGCTTTAGTTGTAGGAGTTACATAATCTTCCTAATTGTTTTAGAAGGAAAACCAAAACACAAGAAAATACTTGTCTCACACAAGAAAGATATCAAGACTTGGAAAGACAAGTACATTCTCATTATAATATGTTGTTCTAGGTGACAATTATGCAAAGGAATGGAAAGTGAAGCATGGACATGCAAAGCATCATTTGAAGTCAAGGCTAAAGTGTTGGTCGAAGCAACATGTGAGAATAATTAATTGGATGTACAATTAGCTTGATGAAAAATCATCTCATGACAAGATGATGGTAGAACTTATGATGAAGAAATAAGAGAATGAAGAGACTAAAGCTAACTGATCCGGATATTGGAGGCAACAAAGTGAATTAACGAAACAATGTTGACATTGGAAGAAGGGATGAGAGGTCAAGGTGAGTTTCATCTAAAGTACTTGTGATAGATTAACCTCGAGCATTAGTTGTATCTAAAGAAGCGACACCAAATAACGGTAAGCCTCAGTAGTCAATTACGCCTTCTACTCAGCTGCCCCCATACCTTCTTGAGATTCATCTACCACAACAAAGATCCCTTACTTCCCAACCAATTTATGAGCGTTGGAAGGGATGTCAACTAGTATTAGAAGAGGGAAATGGGAGTTAGATGTAGGCATTATAATTGATCGGAGTGAATAAATACAAAGAATTTGATCTATTTTGTTATGTTTTGCCATTATGTCATGAATAAAGTAATGACACCGTGTTTGGGTACAAACATGTCTCGTAATTTACAAGTAATCACTTTCAATTTTTGAGGTTAGACTTGGGTGGTTACTTTTGTCACCAAAATTGCACCCTCTAAATAATCATACATGAAAATCGGAACTTTTGGGCAACATGGGACTGTCTCCAAGTGTGGGACTTATGGCTTGAGATAAACCTCCAGAGAAAGTTGTCTTTCTTTATTCTCGCGGGCTAGGAGAACTCGCGAAACACAACCTATCCTAATGCTAACACTAAACTACCTCTAAGCTAAGCCTATTCTAACACATCCAAGGAACTTGGGAGAGAGAGACAGACAGGAGAGAGAGATGCATAAAACAAATCCGAGCTAAAAGGGGTGGTTATAGCACCAAAAAGAAGGGGTGATCACTCTCCATAAGGGGAAGGAAAGGAAGAAAATGCGGGAGGAAGGGTAGACAAACGTGCCACAGACCAGAAACCGCATAACTCACCCTTTCCACAAATTTACAACATGGGATACTGGAGAAACCTGCAAGTATGAAACATGCACAACTTGCCAAAGGAAGAACAAAGAGGCAAGAACGCAAAAATGCAAGTATAGGGCAGAAAGTAGCCACAAACACAAGATTTATTGCTTAAAATATGCATAGGTGGTTACATTCATGGCATAAGGCAAAAATTCATAGTAGAGACCAAGTTCGAGGTTTGAAACTCGTAGGAAGTCGGCCACCATTTTGGCATGGTGTTGTTACAACAAAAGAGGGATCTTTTTACAATGCCCCGAGTTTTTATTTATAGAGAAGGAGAAGAAAGAAAGAGAGGGAGGGAAGGGCGCCAACATGAGAGATTCAACCACCAAGGACCAATCACCATTAATCTTGCAGTGCGAATGGTACGCCCGACATCGCTCCAATCGCACACCATCAAATTTGCAAGTTGAGGAAGATGATGCCCATACTCCATTAAATTCTAGGTTGGTGGAGTGGTTGAATGTTGATTTTCAAATTAGGCGCGACTCTATGTTTCCCATGCGGACTTTTGATGTTTCATGGTTTCTTGCGCCCTTCACACCCTCAAGATGATATGCAAAATCATTTTTGACCCCCACAATACATGAAACCACCCACGCTCCTTTACTTTGCTGCATGAAATTTCTAAATGTCAACATTGCCCTTTTTGTCCTCGCGGCCTCCGACCTCGTCCCGTGGCCTTCAACCTCGTCTTATGGCCTCCAACCTCGTCCCCGCGGCTATTCCTTGTGTGACTTTGGATGTTTCGCGCTTTCGTCGCGGATTTGAAAACTTCCGCACTTTTCCCTTAATACTCGCACTTTTCCGCGAAGGTCTTTCCTTTTTTTTGCGCGGTATTCTATGAGTGGCTATGTTCCTCCATTCTCGCGGCCATGTGAGAACCCGCCCAACACTGCAATTGGGAAACCCACGGGACACTAAGTTAGTGTCTCGTGGTTTCCAACCTTAGTCGCATTTGAACTTACTTTTTCCCGCCTGTGGTGCTTTGGGCACCTCTTCTTCTCCATCGCGGATTCGAAGTTGGTGGACTTAATGTTTGGTTCCGCAAAATTGACTTTGTGGAATGCTATATCTTCCAAGTCCGCTTTGACACCGTGCTTTCCCATGCCGCGAAGCACTAAGATTCTCGTTCCCTTGCTTGTTCCGCAGATCCTGTCTTTAGCCGATTTTCTAACTTTTTCATGGGCATGAAACCCCAAGGTCCGTGACATTTCTATGACCTACTGAGAGACTCGATTTGGTATCCGCAGAAGATTGAATTCCTTAGTGCCGCAAAGACTAACGAACCTCAGAAACACTATCTCCATCACAAATCCGCCTAAGTTCAAGAGCTCATTTCTTTGTTCTCATGGGTTAGGAGAATCCATGGAACATTACATTTCCTGCATTCCGTGAAACACTAAGATAGTGTTGCATGGCTTTTGAGAAAAAGTGGCTAAGTTCTTGACTTAGATAAGTTGCTCAAAATTACGTGGGGCACAATTTTGAACAATAGTTTGGTAACCTTCAGGGGATATCTTCCTGCTAGATGATGAAGACCAATAGCCTTGAAGCATCCATTAGGCATGGAGTCAAACATAACCTTGAAGAAAACTGATCTCAAGCCTTTTAAACCCGTCTCTTGAATTCACAAGAACTTAGCACCGATTAAAGATGACCTAATGGAGTTGAGAGAATATACATTGGGAGATGCTCCAAACATCTGATAACGCCATGAAACCTACCCCGAAAGCTGAACGGTGAAACAACAACAAAAGGCCATAAAAACTATGTACAGACATGAAAATCAGACATGCTCCAAGTGGAAACATGTAGAGTGTGCAAAGGAACTTGTTTTGCAATAAGCAAACCTAATCTACCCTACTCTAACCAAAAACAATGGGAGCTAAACAAAACTTGATATAGGTTGGGAAAAATAGCCTCCCTTACAAAATTTGACCGTGTGATTAGTGTTGCAACAAACATGGTCTTTAATGAGAGTGGAAAACGGTCTTGCAGAATGATTTCCCTTCTCATTCCTCAAAGCATCAATCGAAAAGAGAAATGATACCTCCTCAAGTTGCTCTGCATTTGGTTGGAGGTGTTAAAGGTAACCTTTGGTGCTTTGAAGTTCTTCTTCATGATCTGAAGTGAGCATGACTCGCGCGGAACTTTGTTTTTGACTCCAAACTAGCCAAGTATCTAATTGGGTAGGTGGCCTTGGGAACCGATGGACTAATCCTTGTGATATTCCTGTCTTCTTTAAGCTCACCCCCAAGAATGGGGACATCATGTTGACCTTCCTTATGGTGGAGACTATTTGTAAGCTGATCTAGACTTTGGTCCGCTTCTTCTCGCAAACAACTTTGCCTCCTACCGATCCGCATCCTCTGAGTCTAACTGATCTCTCTTTAAAGTAGATGCCCTCCTTTGTGCATTTTGCATAGTCTCATCCTCCCAATCAGAATCATACCAATCTTCAACTGGCCTATAGTTGTCATCCTTTGTGAAACTAGTTGAGATGAGACATAAGCAAGCGATTGTTGATTGATCGCATGGCTGGACAAAGATGATTTGGAGGGTGAGGGAAGAAAGGGAGCAATGGGAATGTGTATCCTTTGGCTGTCCCGAATAAGAATCTTCTTAGCTTGCATGGCAATGTCAAAAGCCTGAGGAAGAGTATGCAATGTCCATTTCTAGGGCTGAAATTGAAAATCAAGGAAATAGCTCAAACTGAAGCAAATTCTAATTTTTATAACAGCTTCTCAAAATATCAAGAAACCCTAAAGAACGGACCGTATAGGGACTTCAACTCACCATACAACCATGCAACAACTGAAAATGCTTCTAAATAATTATTTCAAGTACAAAAACATTTATCTATCCAAATTACATCAAAGAAATAGAGAAAACAAGAGATTATACCCAGTTGTAATTAATTTTATGACAGCAGTAGGGTAGCCACAAACAAAGGCTAAAAATGATAGATAAAGTCCTCCAAAATGACCAAAATGTAGATGCCAACCTTATAAAATACGATGAATCTAAATGTCAAAGAATAATGAAGTTTTATGCCCTAGACGGCACCCGAATCCTCTTCTACCCTAGCCGCTCCCTAGGAGAGGGGCTCTGACAATGTCAAAATCCTTTGTATGAATCTTTTATGCCCTAGATAAAAACCAACGAGATGGTCTTCAATGAGAGTTTTCAACACCACCAAATTGAATGGTTTCCATCCTCCAATCTCCCACAAGGTTGGGTTTCGTCCTCCTTGATGCCACACTAACCAATTGTTACTCAATAGTGGAATGGACTAAGAGCAATCAGCCCTAGAGACCAAGTATAAAATGTATATTCCAAAAGATGATGTGCAAATGAGCCTATGAGACTCCTCTTATACCCTTTAGTTGGTGTCAAGAGTCATAAGAGTGTAAATTGATCTCTTAAGCTTGCTGTATCTTCTATTTCCATGCTGGAAACTCTCCATCCTGGTCGACCTCTTAAGGAGCTTACTTTATCTTTTAATTTCATGTTGGGAGCACTATGACCCAACCAACTTGGCTTGAAGGGCAACACACACAGTAAAAACATAAATGCGTAAGAAGATGTGTAAGAAGTCTTCAATTTATATTATTTCGAAAAAGGGGACATTAGAGTCTTCCCTTCCCAAATTTGCTTGCCCTCAAGAAAAGTGCAAGCTCCTAGATCCCAATTAATTCTATATGGTTCCTTCTTTGATGTGCCTGCACATGAAGCAAACATATCAAAGAAAACAAAAGTGTTTAACAACACTTCTACAATCTCTTCATCATGCCATAGGGACATCGTAGCTAACTCCCTTCCTTTGCTTGTCATCTTCTCATAATTTCCATCCAAATGATGGATTCCCCAAACTTCAGTAATGTTATCCCAAAAACAGTTGTAACCTTGCATTTTTCTCTCAGAAATCAAAATGTTAGTGGCTGGAAACCACCTTAAATCAGCCACAAATATGACAAAGTTAGTAGTAATTTGGAATTTCTCCAACTTTATAAGTGGAGGCTCTTTTCTTTGTGCGTCATAAGTAGGAAGGTAGCTGGAAAAGTTGTGAACACTATTGAAAAGAGGGTACAACAGTTGTAATCATGACCTCTCTTCAAAATATTCCACACTATTAATGACATGGGGGTTGAAAACACCCCAACATTGATGGAATATGTCCCAACAATGCCCAAGAACAGCCATTTACTAACTTCAATGATTGAATCTACTTGTATGACATCAAATATAAAAATATCACATGGCTTACCCACTTCCCATATCAAGCATCTCGCTGCCCCGGTTATGGTGACTATCCTTCCATCACTGTTTTCCCAATGAGCTGATATATGAAAAAGAGAACAATAAGGAAATTCCCTTGCTTGGCTACCATGAATCCCTCCTTCAACATGCCTTGGATTCTCCTTTCTTTGTCTTCAATCCAAAATTCCAATCTTTTTCCCGGGCAATTGAGAGTGAGTTCCCCCAAAACTTAATCCATTGCATTCCAAGAACAAATTCTATCTCAACTGAAACAAGAAATTCAATGCAAAGTTCGTACCTATCCATGAGAAAAGTGAGAGCTGTCCCCTTGGTTATGGTGATCATGGAGCCTTTGTAACCAACCATACTCAGCCCCATCCTTCTTGCAAATTTCCCTTCAATGAAATTATGTATGGTACCATGAGTTGCAAGCATGGTGGCTTCTTGGCCACGAAGAAGACCCTTCACCTTGATTGGTTGATAAGTATGTACGTCATACACCAAAATAAGAATGCAGCCCTTTCCTCTTATTCTCCTTACCCTTTTCCCAAGCATGGAACCATGGGTCAGCCCCTCGTCAATAAGAAAATCAGAATTGTGATCCTTCTTTAGATGATCCCAATGTAACAATGACTTAGCAAAAGAGGGCTGCAAGGAGTATCTATTAGGAATAGAACTACTAGGCTTACCAACTTGTATGTATACCAATGAGACCTGGTGGTGGCTGATTTGAATAATGACAGCAGCACTAAGTCTGAAATTCTGAGCTATATTTCTCCAAAGTACACTCCCTCGTCACCACTAACCACCCACATACTTTGTTGGTGACCTTTTGCATGGATACCCAACCATGAAGCAATTCTACCATGTTTATGTTGCACTGATCTGACATTATACTTGGCTGTAATTAAAGACTTCCAATCTTGAAGTATTACTTTCTTTCCCTTATCCATGAAGCTTAACTCCATACTTTGGTAGTTAAGAGTGAGCTCTCCCAATGAATGTAACCATTGGACCCCAAGCACAAGATTTATATCAGTTATGCCAATCATATTAAAATCATCACATACCTCATGCTCTCCCAATGTGAAAAGGAGTTGGGGACACCTTGTGCATGGCATGGAGTAGCCATCCGCTACCTTGACCGTGAAGCCTTTGAAGTCTTCCACCTTCAAATCCACCTTTGCCCTCAAGCTCTCATCAATGAAACTGTAAGTAGCTCCATTATCAATCAAAACCGTGACTCCTTGTCCATGGAGGGTAGAATCCTTCACAACTTTGTTAGAATACATAATAAATTCAAAACAATCCTCCATCAAATTTCTTTCTAACCATATGCATGGAGTAGCAATATCAAGGACTTCCTCTTTCTTACAATTCAAGGGATCAACCGAACCCAAACTTTTATGCCCACATAATCTTGCAAGAAAAGATCTATGTGCCATATGTTACTCCACAAGTTCTTCACATTACAAGGCATCAAACATGACATGTGATCTTTCTCAACAACAAGCTGCCCATAATGACACAAGTATGGCAGTGACATAAGAGGAGATAAAATGTGATTTTTTTCATCATACCTTGGGCTGCCAACAAGGATCCCACCATTTTTTTTTTATGGTATTTGTTTGGAACATCTCCGAACTCACCCCAAGGTGATAAACTCCCTCAACTTGCCCATCATTGACTGCTGTTTGGAAATTTCCAGCAAACTGAAAATAATCATGAGGAACCGGAAGTGCCCTTCCTTCATGGACATACCCTTCCGTAATGTCATCCTCTTTACCCTTATGCAAATCTGATTTCTTTTCAACATTTAGCCACATGCACCCATTAGAAACCAATGAAACTTCATTAAATATTAAAGAACTATTACCTTGGGACTCATGCTCCATGATTTCCCTTTCCTTTCTAGGCTCATGCTTCAAACTTTCATCAAACTTTGATGTCTTCATGCTGCTGTTCTGAAAATCAGTCAAGAGCTCAACTTTGGCAATGGTGATGGGGGCTTCTAGGGCTCCCATGGGTTGCTCCCTTTTGATGCCCAACAACTTTGGTTGTTCTTCCTTCTTTGGCTCAAGCTCCATGATTTCTTCCTCTCCAACTTGCATGATGGATTCCTCCATTACTTGCAGCCCTAATTCTTCCTCTTGTGTAGCTTGTGACCTAGGCTTGGGCCTTGATCTTCCCTTGCTTACTCCCATGAACTCAACAAATGACATGGCATCACGAATCTTCTTCGAAGAGCCCTATACTCCTCATACCATGTAGCGATGTTGTCCACTTTGGATGGCTGAGTATTATTGATTCCCTTCAAGAACTCCTTTCACGATTCGGATCTTGAAGGGTATGGATCAACTGAGCCATTTTATTGGCCAAATTATCTTGCCCTAGGGCAAGCCTTTTGAATCTAGCATCACCAAAAATTCTATCCGCCATTTATTTGTTTGCTAGAAACCCACAGTGGGAAGATTGAAGCTTTGATATCATTGTAATGTTCCTTTCTAGGGATGAAATTGAAAATCAAGGAAATAACACAAACCCAAAGTAAATTTTGATTTTTATAACAGTTCGAAAAATATCAGTAAACCCTAGCAGCGAACTCACCATACAACTTGAAGTAATATTGTGGAAACTATTGTGCATAATTTGAAAATTCCCTCCCAAATACCCGAAAAGTGGAAAGTTTTAATTTAAAAACTCAAATCGGGGGAAAGCCAATTACAAAGTCATGTTCTAAACTATTGATGCCCTCTGTTTTGAGAAAATGGAAACCACCTTCGTTTGACTTTGTTAAACTAAATACTGATGGAGCAGCTAGAGGCAATCCGGGTCCAACTAGTATGGGAGGGATAGCTCATGATTCTTTGGGAACACCCCTTCTTTTTGCTCATCAATTAGGGCACTATACTAATAATGTGGCTGAAATCTTGGCTCTCCAAAGCTCTTCTGGAGGCAACTAAACTGGGATGTCTTAGAATTATAGTTGAATCTGATTCTAAGGTTATTGTTAACCTTTTGTCAGCTCAAGAGCAACATACATCCAATAATTGGCTAATCGCCAGAATTCAGGATAATATTAAGGTTATAGCTAGACAATTTCAGACCATCATATATCAACATGTGCCTAGAGATCAAAACAAGGTGGCAGATGCTTTAGCTAATTGGGCGTTGGATCATAATAATCTGATCAACTTTGGCCCTTTACCTCTGACATGGCCTCCAGAGAAGTGGAAACAAATTGAAAAGATCCTTCACTTGCAATCACTGGATGGATAAATTGCAGATATGCTCTTTCTCTTCTTTAATTTGTTGTTGGAATTCCAAGGATATATCTTGGAGTATGAGTATAATAGCTTGGCATTGTAATTTGAACATTATATTTCTATTAATATAATTCTGTTTTTTTAAAATTATTTCAAGTACGACAACATTTATCCATCCAAATTACATTAAAGAAATGGAGAAAACAATAAATTATACCCAGCTGTAATTAATTTTATGACAAAGTGCAGGGCAACTATAAAGTGTAATATCCCCTTTTCTTCGAAAACAGTTGGTCGAAGACCCTTAGCCCATTCATTGTTTCCCAATGGCTAAGGGAGGAATAAAAGGGAAACTTAGTCATAATGAATTAATTATAAAGTGCAATATAAAATATTATTATAAGCACTTTATATTAATTTATTAATGATAAAGTTAAAATAAAAATAAAAGAAAAGAAAAAGATAAAGTGATATAATAAAAATAAATAAATGATAAAGTCACTTTATTTTATTAATTTCCCCAAGGAAAATGCGACTTGGGTTTTTGGAGGAAAAAGTTATAAATAAACCTTTGGGGTCTTTTGGAGGGGCATTTAGACATTCAATCATTTTGGAGCTATAGTTATTTTCAGCTTTATTGCTTGTGGAGGTCAGATTCTGCAGATCCCTAGCTTCGGTGGTGAGAGATCCATCCCTAGCTGGTAGAGCATTCTTCGGTGAGGGTTTCAGATCCATATCCCTAGCTTGTTGTTCGTATTTGGGGATATTTCATATTCCCAGCCTTCTACATTTAGATTTTCAGTTTAGATTTGGAACTCGTTAGTTGGGGTTTTGTCTACTTAGTTCAAAATTTGAGTAGTTTCAGGTGCCTTTCACTCATTGAAAAATTCTGGTTGAATATGCATTGGATAGATATTGGATTTATCTAACTTTTGAGCTATTATTTGCAATAAGATCCCAAGTATTTTCAGAGTTATTAATTTCGTAAGTTTCAGTTATATTTTTATTATTAAAAAGTCAGATTTGGACATTAAAAATTGTTTCTTAGTTGTTTAATGTTCTTCATATTTTCCTATATCTTTTGAAGCTTCTGGGTATTGTTGAAAGTGAATATTTTTGTAGATATAATTTTTTTAAGATTTCTGTACCCTACTGTCCTGGAAAAATCAGAATTACAGTCTGCAGATTTTTAATTAATTTATGAGTTTTAGAGTTATCCTAAAAGGGATATTTTAGTGGTATCAGAGCCACCTTTCCTCTAGCCTATTGGGTAGTGAATGAAGATCTCAATATGGATTTTATGAAACAAATGTTCATCAACATGGTGAAACAACAAGAGACAACCAACCTCTACTTGAGTCAGCTCACACAAAACATGAATCAGATCAGATCTGGGAATAATGGGGAAAAAGGCGAGAGCAGTAATAAAGGGCAACCAATAGAGGTGATTGATGAGGAGTCTTGTTGGGAAAAATACCAATCTTTGAGTAAGGGTTTCAGAGATAATATGCCATTTTCATATTATTGCAGGATGAAGATTGGTAGCAAGCCCAAGAGAGATCATCATATGCCGGTACTTGAATTACAAAGGCGTTTGGGACAACCAAAAACTACTTCAAACAATGAACAAAAAGCACCAAATTTTGGGCAGCAAGGGGCAGCCCATTATATTGAGGTAGTTCCAGATGAAGAAGAAAAAGAAGAAGAGCATGCTGATCCGAAGGAAGTTGTTTTGCAAGGTATGAGGAATGGTACTCCTCAAGTTGTGTCATCCAAGAGTATGGAAGGTTCCTTCAAAAGAGAGCAGATTGCACGGGATGCAGATTATGTGGTAAGAGATACTTCTTTTTATTGCAGCAATGTTATCATGAAGATATTCAACCCATGTTGAACAAGGATGCTAAGGATTTGGTACAACAAAGCCAAGATATCATGAAGGCAAAGAAAACTATAAACCTTGATGACATTGTAAGGTATGAAAAGAATGATGATATGTCATATTTATTGCTGCATATTCAGATTTATTTTCCTCATGAGAAGGATGATGAGTTAGAGGATCAAATCTGTAATATAAAGTATGTGATACCCTTGATGCAAATTTGTGTGTATGATCATCATGAGAGCTATGTATTGTGGCAAAAGCTCTCTCACTTGATGGGTACATGATCTCAAATCTTGGAGCACTATAGCATGTTTTGTCTCTTGCACATGGCTATTGGATATATGAGTTATAATTGCTTGAGGGCAAGCAATTTGGGAAGGGAGGATTATAACATCCCCTTTTCTCGGAAGCAGTTGGTCGAAGACCCTTAGCCCATTCATTGTTTCCCGACGGCTAAGGGAGGAATAAAAGGGAAACTTAGTCATAATGAATTAATTATAAAGTGCAATATAAAATATTATTATAAGCACTTTATATTAATTTATTAATGATAAAGTTAAAATAAAAAGAAAAGAAAAGAAAAAGATAAAGTGATAAAATAAAAAGAAATAAATGATAAAGTCACTTTATTTTATTAATTTCCCTAAGGAAAATGCGACTTGGGTTTTTGGAGGAAAAAGGTTATAAATAAACCTTTGGGGTCTTTTGGAGGGGCATTCAGACATTCAATCATTTTGGAGCTATTGCTATTTTCAGTTTATTGCTTGTGGAGGTCGGATTCTGCAGGATCCCTAGCTTGTAGAGCATTCTTCGGTGAGGGTTTCAGATCCATATCCCTAGCTTACTATTTGTATTTGTGGATATTTCATATTTCCATCCTTCTACATTTAGATTTTCAGTTCAGATTTGGAACAACTATTTTCTGGGGTTTTGTCTACTTAGTTCCAAATTTGAGGAGTAGTTTCGGGTGCCTTTCACCCATTGGAAAATTGTGCTTGAATATGCATTGGATAGATATTGGATTTATCTATCTTTTGAAGTATCATTTGTAATCAGATACCAAGTATTTTCAGAGTTATTAATTTTGTAAGTTTCAACTATATTTTCATCATTAAAAATTCAGATCTGGACATTAAAAATTGTTTCTCAGTTGTTTAATGTTCTCCATATTTTTCTACATCTTTTGAAGCTTTTGGGTATTGTTGAAAGTGAATATTTTTAAAGATATAATTTTTTTATATTTCTATACCTTGCAGTCTTGGAAAAATCAACATTACAGTCTGCAGATTTTTAATTAATTTCTTAGTTTTAGAGTGATATCCTAAAAGGGATATTTCACAAACAAGGGCTAAAAATGATAGATAAATTCCTCCAAAAATGACTAAAATGTAGATTCTAGCCTTATAAAATATGATGAATCAATATCAAAATAATGAAGTTGTGTCCTAGAAGGCACCCAAATCTTCTTCCACCCTAGGCGTTCCTGGAGAGAGGAGCTCCTAACAATGTCAAAACTTAAAAGCCTTTGAATGAGTCCTCCCTTATGCCTTAGATGCAAACCAACAAGATGCTATTTAATGAGTCTTCAACACTCCCAAATCAAGGGTTTCTATCCTCCGATCTCCCACAAGGAAGGGTTTCGTCCTCCTTAGATGCCACATTAATGGATTGTCGCCAAGAGTGGAATGGACTAAGATCAAACAACCCTAGAGACCAAGTATAAAGTGTATATGCCAAAAGATGACATGCAAATGATCCTATGAGACTCCTCTTATACCCTTTAGTTGGTGCCAAGAGTCATAAGAGTGTAGACCAACCTCTTAAGCTTGCTTTATCTTCTATTTCCATGTTGGAAACTCTCCAACCTGGCCGACCTCTTAAGGAGCTTATTTTATCTTTTAATTTCATGTTGGGAGCACTATAACCCATTGACTTGCCTTGAAGGGCACACACAAAATAAAAACATAAATATGAATAAAGAAACTGAAATATAGCTCAAGTTCTTCCCTTGTTCAACTTCTTCTTGCCCACGGAAAGGAAGATGAGCAAGAAGTCTTCAATTTATATTATTTCAAGAAGGGGACACCATAGAGTATTACCTCCTGTGAGCTTGGATCAATATAGCTAAATCAACATCTAAGGACCTCAAATAATACAAGAATGCCATACCTTGTGAGGGTCGAGTTCTCGAGGGATTCTAAGCGACGTCCTTGAGAATTTGATGTTAAAATCAAAGTTATACTCCATGAAGCCTCTTGTATTTTGGCTTTGGGTGTTATGTGAGAGAGATGACATCCGTATTCTCCTTGAACCTGTGTGTAGTTGTTCTCCCAATTGATCCCATTTGGAAATGGATTGAGGAGCCAAACTGTTGTACCATATAAGTTTTGCATGATACTTCGATGATACGCTCTTGTTTTACCTTTGAACGATGAAACAAGAAGTCATGAGGAAAATGTTCTCTTCTCTAACATTGTGAATAACACAATGGTTGGCTATGTCTTGAATGTGATCAATAGGAGATTGATCTCCATTTCCATGGAAAAGAGGCAAGTTTATCGAGCTGTTTTGGGGATATCATCCCATTGCTGCAAATGAAGGGGGGAAGAACTGAAATGAGTGAATGGAAGAGCTTTTGTAGAGAGCCATGAATGGAATGGAAACATGAAAATGAGTGGAAAGGTGGAGGGGAGAATGGAAAAAAAGAGAAGGGTCTCATGGATGAGGTAAATGGGTTTTTTGGATCAATTGAGTTTCCATATGTGTTGAGAATTGCCTCCAAAGGCTGAGTATTACCAAGGACACATCAAACTTGGTGAAGTAAAGTTGTAAGGTGCTTCAAACCTATCCCACCGGCAAGCCAAAACTGTTGTCACCAAAAATTGCACCCTCTGAATAATCGTACATGAAAATTAGAATATTTGGGCAAAATGGGATTGTCTCCAAGTGTGGGACATGCGGCAGGGAGACAGACCTCTGAGAGAAGGCTGACTTCCTTTGTTAAAAGATTGTTAGGAGAACCCGTGGAACACAACCTATCCTAATGCTAACACTAAATTACCTCTACGCTAAGCCTATTCTAACAAATCCAAGGAACCACAGAGAGAGATGTAGAAAACAAATCCTAAGCTAATATGCATAGGCTATTACATTCATGGCGTAAGGCAAAAATTCATAGTAGAGACCAAGTTCGAGGTCCGAAACTCGTAAGACGTTGACCACTATTTTGGCATGGTGTTGTTACAACAAAAAGAGGGATATTTTTTTACAATGCTCTGAGTTTTTATTTATAGAGGAGAAGAAAGAAAGAGAGAGAGAGAAGGGCGCCAATAGGAGAGATTCAACCACCAAGGACCAATCACCATTAATCTTGCAGTGCGAATGGGACGCCTTACATGGCTCCAATTGCTCACCATCAAATTTGTAGGTCGAGAGAAAATGACACCCATACTCCATTAAATTCTTGGTGGAGTGGTTGAACGTTGATTTTCAAATTAGGTGCGACTCCTATGTTTCTTGCGGACTTTTGATGTTTAATAGTTGCTTGAGGCTTTCACACCCTCAAGATGATATGGGAATCATTTTTGACCCCCGCAATACATGAAACCGCTTGCGCTCCTTTCCTTCACCGCGGAATTTCTAAGTGTCTTGCAGCTATTCCTTGTTGTGTGGCTTTGGATGTTTCGTGGCTTCCATCAGGGCTTTGAAAACTTCCGCACTTTGCCCTTAATACCCCCACTTTTCTACGGAGGTCTTTCCTCCTCAGTGCGATTTCTGTGTGTGGCTATGTTCCTTCGCTCCGCAGCCACGTAAGAACCCGCACAACACTGCAATTGGGAAATCCGTGGGACACTAAGTTAGTGTCTCGCGGTTTCCAACCTTAGTCGCATTTGAACTTACTTTTCCTTTTCGGGTGGTGCCTAACGACACCTCTTCTTCTACATCGCGACTTCTAACTCGGAGGACTTCATGTTTGGTTCCGCAGATTTGAATAACTCCTCGAATGCTATATCTTCCAAGTCCGCCCGACACTGCGCTTTCCCATGCCGCATGAGCGAAGTTTCTCGTTCCTTGCTTGCTTGCATGGATCCTATCCTTAGCCAATTTTCAAACTTTTTCTCCGGCTTGGCAAACCCCATGGTGCTCGACACATAATGCCTATGATCCACGAGAGATTGATTTGGTATCTGCGCAGAAGATTGACTTCCTTAGTGCCGCGAAAGACTAACCAACCTTTTTGAAACACTAACCACTCATTTCTTTGTTCCGTGGGTTAGGAGAATTTGAACATTGCATTTCCTGCATTCCACTAACACTAAGATAATGTTACGCAACTTTTGAGCAAAAGTGGCTACGTTCCCTGTCTTAGATAAGTTGTTCAAACTTGCATGGGGCGCAATTTTGGGCAATCACATTTGGGTGTTGAATGACTGTGCAACATTCCTAAAATACCCCAACTTTGTGGTCACATTTCAGAACTCATTGAGGGAGTTCTCATATTCTCCATGAGTCCTATTGCTGTCCATATCTAGAGAATTATATATATTTATGAGAACAAATGCTATGATTCTATCATATGTTTTGTGAATTGTTTCTATCCTATGATGCCATGGTTCGTCCCCCAGCCACCCCGTACCCTGCCTAATACGTATCCGGTATGGATACGTTAGAGTACGGGTACAAATATGTATAGCTGGTAATGCCATGGTTCTTCCCGGCACGCCTAGACGTGCACTGAAGGAACCCAGACGTACCCACGACAAACCCAAGGAGAAATACGCCTTTTAAGGCATTAAAACATTTTTTTGACTTTGTCAATGCAAAATAATGAACCCTAACATTTAAATGAATAAAATATTGAGTAAAATAACCTGTGGAATTCTAGTGTTCCTCTGGAATTTATGTTCCTTTACATGTCAAATAAAGACATAGTCGTGTAGGTGGATGACTTTTTTGGTGTCAAGCAAGGTGGCAACTTTCAATCAGAACATTCAATACGGTGACCTCAAATACAGAATAAAAACCTAGGTAATGCTGGAACGCCTAAGGCCCCCATACCACTGAAACGCATTTTCTTGTAATCGGGTACGCGCATGTGCGCTGTGGGGTACGCTTGAAAGCATACCCACGAGGGATAGAGGTGCGGTCGGGTACGGTTTTGCCGTGCACCCAGATCGTACCCCCCCTGTGGGTATGTTTCCAAGCGTACCCATCAAAAAAAAACTTGCCAAAGACTGTTTGTTTCCTTTTTTGGCAATTCTTTCCTTTTTTGGATTTTTGGTGAAAAAATCACAAGTATAGAAAAAAATTTGCCATTTTTGGAAAGGGTCCGGAAGATGTAGCAATAAAAACTTGCATGTGCCATAACTTTCATTCTGTGACTCCGTTTCAAGTGTCGTTTTCTCTAAAAGTGTATATTTTCTCGAGCTCTACGCATTGATGGCAATATTTTTCTTATTTTCATAAAATCCATTTTTGCACCTTTTTGTACCAAGCAACTTCTTGCAATCTTCTGAAAGAATCATGAGCTTTGATCGCCTGTAGACAGATTAGTAATTAAAAATACTGGATAGCTTTCCAAAACTCGGCGAGTATTCTCCCGTGCTCGGACTAATCGTCCCACTGCCACTTGGATCCATATTTTTCCCGCTTAGTTATGATGTTTCAGAAATATGTCGATAATACTATCGTCTTTGAGTGGATCAAGGAAGGTCACCATGAACAATCAAAACTCCTTGAATCTTATCACAAGATAAATACTAAGATAAATAATCGTGATAGAGAAATAATAAATTTCAATAAGTATGCAAATGCTTCTTTAAATTTATAATTTGTATACATATTTATATATTTATATACATGTATATATAAATATATATATATAAAACGTACTCAAAAGCGTACTGCACCCAGATTTTCAAAATTTGCCGTATCGGCGCACTGCACTGCACCCGTATCCGTATCCAGATCCGTCTAGATAAAAACAGCTTCACCCAAAAAAATTGTAGGTATGGAGAAATAGAGGTTAAATTATATATTTAAAAATATGTTAATAACTTAATATAAATTATATATTTTAAAAATAATTTAAATTACAACTAATAAAACAATACCAAATAAATTTTAATCATATTGACGACTTCATATCCTTTTAATCATATTGACTAAAAATGAGTAAAATGAGTATATGTCTATAAATATATATACATATGTGTGTCTATATATATATATATATATATATATATATATATATATGCGTACGTATGCAAGACGTATTGCACTAAGGGTTTTTTAAAATTGACGTATCCACGTATCGAACCCGTACCCGTACCCGTACCCGTATCCGTATCCGTATCCGTATCCTGACAACATAGTTTCTATCTTTTTTTTTAATGCTGTTCCAATCATTCTATATGTTATATTGATTAGTTTAAAAAATTGTCCTCGGCAATTACTAGGAAGCCCAAAATTATGACTCCTACTTGGGACTTGGGAGTTTCTCGTCATTACTTGGCAATTTCATCACTACTTAAAAAGACATTAATTCATAAAATAAACTTAAATAAAATGTAGAACATTGTTAAATGACAGGAGAAATGAATGTGGAGAGTGTATAAGTATATTTCCTATTAACTTTTGACCAAAAAAGAGTACAAAGGACAAAATGAAATAAATACTTGTAGGTTGTGTGACTGTCTATACCCTTGCGCCTTGTTAATCACCATATCAATATGTATTCCTTGAGGTAGCCTTGTATAATGAAAACCCTAGGCTTGTGTACTTGTATCATTGTCAATCACTCTAAACATAGATTTGAAAACAGCCAGAAAACCCTAGCTCCACTAACTATGCATTGAAGTTGTGAATTGTAAAGAAAAACACATAAAATTGCACAAATATTCATAATATCAATTTTTTTATTATGTTCTTTTATCTTCAACCTGGTCAAGGCGCGGTGATTTAGTTAGTGTTTTTGCCAAGTAAGTGCAATTATTGCTTGGCAAAAATTGCTGATAAATCACCAAAACTCTATTTGTAATTTTGAGGAGATTAATCGTGACTGTTATAACTTGCAAAAAATAATAGGCGATTTCTGGCGATTTTTGAATCTATGATATTGATGTTTCTTCTTTCGATTTTGTGAATATAATAATGG
This sequence comes from Taxus wallichiana var. yunnanensis, assembly GCA_018340775.1. Classification (NCBI taxonomy): domain Eukaryota; kingdom Viridiplantae; phylum Streptophyta; class Pinopsida; order Cupressales; family Taxaceae; genus Taxus; species Taxus wallichiana. Next base: position 153,034,242 of record CM031234.1, on the reverse strand, counting down.
TTTCTATTGTGCAAATAGAGTTAGCTCTATTGTAGAATAGATTTGGTCATATTTCACATATAACACTAATGGAGTTTTGTTTCATTACCTAGGGCAATAAGGAAGATCAGTGCAACTATGAGTAGAAACACCATAGTAGTTTTGCTTCTAAATGACAAGATCTAATGTTTATGGAATGAAAAAACTTATTGAGATATTGACTATAGGTTCAACTGAAGTTATTTAAAACAATTGTTTATCAATATTCTCATATTTATAACCTGTTCTGCTTGGAAAGAGAATATTAAAAGGGATAACATAGTTGGTTAGGTAAAGGCTGACCAAGCTGATGATGCCTCCTACGGGATGACTCCTGGTTGGGGGTGAAAGGTTTATGTCTATAGAACAGATGATACAGTCACGCTTAGGATCTTGCCATCGTAGTTTACCAACCATAGATTCTCCATTCCCACCAATTGCATACTGATATCCATAATCTATCTTTTTCCCCGTCCATGGCTTTGTTGATGCCAATTGATAACTTGCTAATCAAAGGATTGATTAGGTTGACAATTGGATGATTGTAGGGATGATAAAGAGTTGCAGCAGTCCCGGGTGACTAGAAGAGATGTCAGATAATATCCTATGACTAAAGGGCCTCTCTCTTAATAAGGGATCTGTCAATCCATAGGTTCTTTATGAGAGAGCATTCAACCCTTAGGTAGAGGGGCCTTCTCTCAGTTAGAGAGCAATCAAGCCTTAGGTTGAGGTCTTGCCTCTCTCTCAATGGTCGAAGACTCGAACCATCCTCTGTTGAAAAAGGAAGAGTGGTACCTATATTCTCTCCTCTTTTGTTGGGAGAGGGGTGCTTGATCTATTGGTCGAGTGCTACTAACATAACATGAGTAGCCATCGATCTATTGGCAGAGTGGCGCTTACCTTCCTTTTTGGGCTGAGTGGCATTTATGCTCCATAACGTGGGAATTACCCTGTAAGAATACAAAAAAGTACCTTTTGTTTGGAAACCTATTGGCCAATGGATTTGGAAATCTATTGTGTAATGGATAAAGCCTATTGGCCAATGAATAGAAATAATTTACAAAAGTAGAAACGATCAAATCTGAATTCTGACCAGATACAAGTATTACAAAAAATCTTCAAAAGAATGACTGGATCCCTGTACTGATTTGGACTAGGCCTGCACATAATGTGAAATTTTAACTAGAGATGGGGCAAGATCCATTTATTATTGAAATCAAACTAAACGCATACTTTCTATCTCTCAAAATTACCACAATTACCCATATTTCAACACTCCACAACCTTGGTGGCATGCCCTCCAAGTTATGGGCTACCTTATTATGGTGTGAGGATTTGAACTAAGGCCACTCTCTCAGGAATGCACCCCTTTTACCATTACATCACAACATAACTATGTATATGTTTCTTTTCCTACTTTATTTTGGGCTAATCTTTTTCTATTGTAATACATTCTGAAGTATGTGAGTGGTTAACATGTAACATGCAAAAGTCTTTTCTACATTTTACTGGAGCTTCAAATGTTTTAAGAAATTTTTATTTTCAGTCTGCAGTGCATCGAAGTTTTGCTATTGCTGATAATCTGGGTGATGTTTCAGCCAAGTCCCAGGCAAGTTCATAAGCTGAAACTGTACAATGCTTTTGCCCTACAATCATGTTTAACTTTACCATTATTTTCTTTCTGTTGAAGCTATCTGCTGATTTTTGTTTACTTGTTTACAATTTGGTGAGCAGACACAAACAGTATGTTTCGACAACATTGGGCTTGCACTTGCAGCATGCTTGAATTTGTTATGCAAGAATAATCCAAGGTAGTTCTATTTCATTGATACAAACTTTCTTTCAAATCATTTACAGTTTTTGGTTGCCTTTTATTACACCGCTATCTCATGTATTCAATTTCATCATATTGTTTACAGTCAGTTATCTTGTAGTAAGATCATTCTTATTTTTAATTCAATTCACTCTCATCTTCAGTTATTTACATTATGAACCATAGAATTAATTGTCAGTTTGTTAGATTTCTATGTTTACAATGTCTTTGAATAGGCAATAATGGCTTTGGCAGGGATTGTTATGGTTAAAACTTAATGTTAGGATTCAATAGTATACTTTTTATGAACAGCAGGTTACGAGTTTTCCAGGCAATAAGCATTGTGTGGGGGTTTCTGGGGGTGTGGTTCGAGGGTGGGCGGTGGGGTGAATGGGTTTGTTCATCTTCAGCCTACCTATTCCCTTATATTCTTATCATGGTACCAATACTTGTCTACAGTAATGTATGCCTGCTAAGTCTTATTGAACGCTTTTTTGGCAATAATGTTCCTGTTCATGTTGATATTATTGGTAAATTACATTTTTGGAGATCTGCATGAACGGTAGATCCTCAAATGTTTTGATAATGGCTTAGAGTATTTTATTCATGCAACTTGTGCAGTGTTTTTCTTCGATGGTTTATGACCTTCTAGAAGAACATGATTGTTGTTTTTTTGTTGTGAAATACAATTAATAATCATTTAAGCTATGTTATAGATTGGCATTCGTTGTAATTTACAAACTTGCTATTCCCTCCCATGTAAGTACCTGCAAGATAACACAACACATAAACATGCATCGAATATAGACAATGGACACCTAGAGAAAGGAATGTGGTAGAAAGAGAAATCCAACATAATTGGTCATTGGAGACAGCACCCAAAGGGACCGGGTGACACTATGAACATACAAACCATGGTGATGTAGTTCCCTATTCAACCCCTAGTCGTTTTTTTCTAGACTTCACCTCTATGTACTATGTTAGAGAAGACTAATGAGAAGTACACTCTTGCATGTACTTTAGGGCCCTTGACCTTTGTGTCTTTTTCATTTTTGTGGAATGATAAATAATTGTTAACCCATTTCGTAAAAATGTTGTATTTTAATTTTTCCATATCGAGAGATGTTTGCATAATGTTAGTGGGTTCAGGTTATATTGTGGCCTATGATCTTGTTACCGTTCAATGAAAGTTGTTATTTTGAATGTCGTCGTCCTTTTATTCATCATCCTTAATAACATTTTATTGTGTTGATTATAATGATTGTTTATTGGGTAAAGTGCGTGTCTTTCCTTCTTGAGATGCGTTAACCATGAAGAATTTTATAATCATGTTTCCTCTTACCTACTTCAGGTTCTAAATCTTCGTGTAGATAAAATCAAAGCTCTTGGAATTAAATACAATTGTGTTAAAAATGTGCTATATATTTTCCATGATTTACAATCTACTAGATTGTAGAGCCGGGTATGTTTGGTTTGGTACCATATGGGTATATGTAGCTGGGTGGTTTAAGCCCACGATTTATATAGCCCATGGTTTTGGTACCCATGGTAATGTAATACGGTTTTGACGGTTTCTTATTGATGTTCTTACATATAGCTGCACATGCATTAGGGTAAAACAAAACTTATAAATACATTTTGTATTGTATGCGGTTGAGTTAATACAATAAAGGAGTTTTGTGCTGGACTTTTTCCCAAAAGGGTTTTCCCGAGGTGTGTACTGTGTAATCTTGTGGGTATACCATTTTTCCTATTGTGTTTATCTTAAAGATCCAGCTAGTATTGCTTCTCTTGTGTTAGTTTATCGGGTCATTTTCTCTTCATTTGGTATCAAAGCTAGGTTTTAGCTTTGTTTGAAGAGTTAGGGTCTCTTTACTCGTGATAAACTTTCTCTCGAGTGAGATCTTTTTGTGTAAGAACTTGTGTGAAGAAAAATGCCAAGAAGCACATAGATAGAGATTAACAAATTTAATGGACAACACTTTGAGTTATGGAAGTTTAAGATGGAAGATCTCCTCATTTTCGGAGATCAATGGGTTTGTGTCTTAAATATGCTTTGCGCGCATGAAGGTAGAGGATTGGGACATGATCGATAGGGAGGTGAAGAGTTCAATTAGATTGTGTCTATTGGATTCAGTTTTGCTGAATGTATGAATAGAGACAACTACTCATAAGCTATGGGAGAAGTCGGGACTTTCTATCAAAGTCTCTAGTGAACAAATTATTTCTTCGATGAAGATGCATTTATTGAGAATGAATGATGGTGACTCTATGGCAAAACATATGAACACTTTCAGTATTGTGGTAAGTCAATTACTTTTTTCGAAATTAAAATGGATGACGAAGATAAATTAAGTACTCTATTGTGTTCTTTACTTGAATCTTGGGATAATCTAGTTATGGTTATTACTAATATTACATAAAAATTAGCAGTTGAGGATGGAGTAGCAGCCTTATCATTCAAGAAATGAGGTCGGAAATCCATTGCGGATTATCAAACAAAGGATGTCTTGTTCATGAGAGGCCATTTCCAAGAGAGAAATAAGAAAAGGCTACGATAGTCATAGTCCAAAAATAAATTGAATACTTTGTAACAAAAGATACGAGGAAATGCTAGAACTGTGGTAAATTAGGGCATTTCAAGGATGGCAATCTGAAAAGGCTGAAAAGGGTGTCATCAAATGATGTTAGATTGCGCAGATACGAGACCCATTAGTGAAGACTTAGGAGATTTATTCATGGCAGCTTCAAGCTCATATGCATGTGATGGTGCATGGTTAATTGACTCAAGTTCTTTTCATATGACTCCTCACGAGGAGTGCTATTAATATGAAAGGATCAACAAAGGTGATGTCTTCATAGGAGACAACTCGACCTACAAGATCATAGGTCGAGGGAGAGTCAAGTCGAGGTTTAAAGATGGAAGGATTAAAACTCTCCCTTGTGTTATGCACAATCTAGGTTTGACTAAAACCTAATATTTGTAAGATGGATGATGTGAGTGTGCAAGTAGTATTTAATAAGGGTAGCTATAAAATGGTTCGTGGAGCAATGACACTAGTAGGAGGAGTTCGTGCACAGGACACCGTTCAAGCTTGAGGCAAGCACTATAAGTGATGAGTGCAATAGCTTTGTGGTTCCCGAGGTTAAAAATATTTTTGATCGAGCTTCTATATCTTCTATAGAGAAGACAATGCTGTGACATTAGTGGATGTAACATGTTGGAGAGAGGCCTTCGTGCATAAAAACTAAAGGTATGGTTGAAGGAATTTCTGATTGCCCTTTAGATTTTGATTTTGTGAGCATTGTGTGTTTGGTAAGAAAACTAGAGTAAAGTTTCATACCAGTGCTACAAGATCAAAAGGAATTCCGCATTTAATACACAATGACGTGTTTGGACCTATGAAAGTTCTATCACTAGGAAAAATTATTTACTATGTCACTTTTGTTAATGATTTCTCAAGGAAGACCTGGGTATATTTTATCCAAAATAAATATGATGTTTTCAGTAAGTTTAAAGAGTTTAAGGCTCTTGTGGAAAATCAGATAGAAAAGAAGGTAAAGGTTTTGAGAAGTGATAATGGTGGGGAGTCTTGCTCTAATGGCATTGAGTAATTCTGTAAACAATGTCGAATAGAAATGCAAAAGACAAACTCCAAACCACAACAAAATGGAGTTGCAAAAAATGAGTAGAACTCTATTGGATAAAGCCAGAAGTACTCTCAGTGGTGCATGATTGATCAAGATTTTATGGTCAGAAGTAATAACAATTTCTTGTTACTTGATAAAACTCCCCACACGAAGCATGGATAGGTAGAAAACCCCGATTCAACATTCAAGACTATTTGGTTGTGATGCTTATATGTGTATTTTGAAAGAAAAATAGACAATGTTAGATAATAGATCTACGAAGTACAAATTTATTAGATATATTGGTGGTGTAAAATGATACAAGTTATGGAACCTAGAAACACAAAATTGTTTACAGTCATAATGTAACCTTCAAAGAGGTTAAGGGATTCAAAACAAGTTGCAAAACCAAAGGAAGATCTTGAACATGTTCATATTGAACTAGAAGAGGAAGAATCCATGTCTGAATTTGATGTGGTTGCAGAAGATGAATCAGAGAGATAGTTGCAATAAAAGATTTAGATAAAGCAGAGGAAGAGAAATTGGAAGATGCAAAACAAAATACTCAAGTCTCGGGAAGATCAGATCGAATGGGAAGAACACTTGATAGTTATAGCCCTCTTGAATTTCGTTTTACATTTCTACTATCAGTTTCGTCTCTTATCGATGAAGACCCCAAGGCTGTAAAGGAGGCATTTGGCTTAAAAGAGACCAAGTCTTGGAAGAAGGCTATGGAGGAAGAAATGGAGTCCTGAGATAAAAATAATACATGGGACTCAGTGAATTTACCTCCTAGAAGAAAACTTGTTGGCTGCAAATGTGTATTTAAGAAATATAATGTAGAAGGTAAAATCGAGAAGTATAAAGCTCGCATGGTAGCAAAGAGATTCTCTTTGGTGGAGTGATGTAGGAGCATCACTGTAAAGGCTTCAATTTTGCAAATTTTGATTTTGTAAGGGTTGAGTATGGTGTTAGAGGTCTAGTTAAGTGTCTTTAGCTCCTCTATGGTCTTTCGAGACCCTCCTAGTGTGTTAGATAAACAATTTTAGGTTTCCCTCCAAAAGGAGACAATTTGAAAATTTGAATGTGAAAGGTGTTGCTTGAAAGTTGTAATGTGGAAAATGGTGTCATTAAGGGTGGTAAGAGATCATTAAATACTATACAAGAGGTTAGTAGAGTATAAACCCTCTTTTAGATGGAGTCTATTGTGAAACTCAACCTCTAACTCTAATGAGTTAAGGGAATCAATTGTAACCACCTTGTGTTAAGCATGAAAAAGGGTGAATTTCGAATGAGAGAGGCAGTTATGGATGAAAGGAAATATTTGAGAGAGGGAGCACGTGAGGAAGAGCCTGAGATGGCTCAAGAAGTCTGTAATTAGGTTGAAGATGAATAAAATCAGATATCTTCCATGTTCACTTTCTAACATGTATGTTTCTTGATTGTTGTTGAATGAGATCCTTGTGATTGCATTAGATTCTTAATGTATGATATGGAATGAATGATGATTTAAGCATGAGAATGATTTTAGAGCTTTGAATGTGGTTTCAGTGAAGGATTATTCAATACAGTTCATTCATACAATATTTGTGTAGTATTCAGGGCAGTTGTAAAGCTTGGTGAGGTGATTCATGGTTGATGGGCTCTGTCATAACTTGAGAAGGTTTACTAAGCTTTTAATGGACCTTATAGGTGGTATATGTACTTTGACACAGGTGATAAGATGAAGATTGAATACTAAAGCTAATTCAGTGTTCCCAGGCCATGTTACAGAACTAAGGGTTGAATTCAGCATAAAAGGATATTTTGACAACATTCATGCATAGAATCTCAATCATTCTCGGTGTCAAGGTATGAGAGAGGTGTTAGGAGGGTTCCTGTGTAGTAGGGTTTCTTGAAAAGGAGTTTTGAGGAGCTTAGGGTATTAAACACAGTCATCTCTGTTATGCACAGTAGTGGTATTTGTTGATGGTTTGCATAAGCTAAATAATGTTTTTAAATCGTTCAATACTTCTTATTCGTCTTGGTATTGCAGGAGAATGAATATTCATTGATGGTTGCATGTTATCAAAGAATCTAAAGACTAAAGATAGCATTAAGTGTGAAAGAGGACAGTTTGTCAGTTCTTGACTGTACATGCACAGGTAGAAGGATTAGAAGGTTGATTTTTAGTGAGAAACTTTGAATCTCTTCTTTGTGGACTATTGGGATAGGTGGAGGAGTACAAGAATGGGTAAGGAGGAGTAGTTTGACTTTGAACCATTGGAGACCCATGATGCTCTTGTATACTGTAGATTTTGTTTTGATGCAAAGGGAAATTTGTGTATGTAGGAATGAAGAGCACTAGATTTTGCATGCTAGTATCTAGAAGGATTGGAGAGTTCTGAGCCTAATCTCATGAAGAATATGGTTGGTGAAATACTGAGATAAATTCCTTAATCTTGCCTAAAGTTCTTAAGGCCTCATTTGAAAAGGAAAAGGATGAGAATAACAGTATTCTGAGTCAAAGTAAAGCCTAAGCTTCATGGTAGAGTAACTTCTAAGCCATTTGAGAAAGTGTAACCTAAACAAGAAATGAGGATAATATGGATACAGTCCTGGAGGAATGATTTAGAGGTCTTGAAGAGCTTAAATTTTCAAGTTAGGCATTATTCTTCCTTATTCTGGTCTGGCAAAGCCCTAACCTAGGGTTTCCTTCAAATTTGACCATATCTTGAAGATGAACCATGGGAATTGGCTAAAAATTGGTGGAGAAGAGGTTTGAAGGGTATTCTAACTAATTTCAAAGTTTGGAGCTCCCAAGTGCTTGCACGGACACTTTAATGTCTAACAGTCTTTTCTACCCTGTTTTAGGCTAGGAAGGACAGTGAAGAGTGGTGAACAAGTAAGGAAAGTCAAAGTTAAAGAGGAGTAGGGTAGGAGAAGTGGATGAAGATGGTTTAGTGGATTCTAGAATATGATGGAAGACCTACAGAAGGTTAGGAGCAGTGATTCACAGTGTAAGAATGAGTTGAAGACACCTTGTGCAAGATTTGGAGATTATGAAGTCATGTTAGTAACTTTAAGTGACAATTAAAGCTAAGGTGAGGTAGAGAAGATAAATGAAGTTAGAGAGAAATGAGACAATAATGAGTTCTTGATGAGTAACCAACAAGGTAAGAGCATAAAGGAGTGAAAATTAGAGTTTAGAAGGAATAAGAGTGCACAAGAACTAGTGTGCTCACTAAGGAGCAAAACTAGCTAAGTGTCTTGGATGAAGTTGGTAAGTGATTGGATGAAGATGAAAGGCATGAGTGAAGTGTGTTAGACTAGAAAAAAGTGTTCACAGTGATTAGAAGCAATGAAAATAAATTAAACCCTAAAGAGCTACTTAAACCCTAGACAAGCCTAATTAGCTAGGCAAGAATAGCAAAAGAGTGAGCTGGGAAAAATGGGATAAGAGTTGATAAATGAAACTTTTCCTAAAGAAAATATGGCCAAATGGGTACTAGAAAAGGTATGTGACTTTGTTTGAATTACTAATTGTCCTGTACATGCTGGTTTGTCATTCTAGAGGGCTGATTGCTAGTTTAGGCAAAAATGGTGAAAAGAGAACACAAGGAAATGGGTAAACGACGAAGTCTTGAAACTTTGTAGTCACCTAAATGGCTTTAACGGGTATTTGAAAACTTCAGTCAAGCATTAGTCTTCATATTTGGTCAATTTCAAAGAAAAGTGCTAAATAGTAGGGCTACCAGCCTAGGTAGAAGACAAAAAGGAAAGTGGAGAAAAATGAAGGTTCAAAACTGTGCAAAATGCATGGTCATGATGAATTGGAATACCTAAGCATGTTTAAAATGATTCTAACTCTGAGTACACTGTTTTAGTACAATCTTGGTATTGGAGCAAGTTTGGCCTCTTAAGAAACTAGTGGTTGGGTTGTCACTGAATGATTACTCTTGATTCTAAGAATGAGAAAATGATTTATGATCCCTCTCTCGCATCATGGAGGGACTTGATTATGGTGGGAATGTTTCTCATGTTGCTAAGTTACATTCAATTAGATTTCTTCTAGCCATTATTACTCGCTTTCGATCTAGAACTAGAACATATGAATGTAAAAACAAATTTTGTTCATGGCGAGCTTGAGGAGAAAATTTTCTTGATGCAAAAAAAAACTTTAAGTTAAAGGGAAAAAAGGATTCAATGTGCAAGCTAAAAAAATCTCTTTATGGCTTCAAGCAATCACCAAGAATGTGGAACCATAAATTTGTCAGGTATGTGTTGGGACTTGGACTTCAAGAAGTAAAGTTGATCCCTATGTTTATTTTAAATAAAGGTGAAAATTTTGTTATGATAGTATTGTATGTGGATGACATGTTACTTGGTAACATTAAGGAAATGATTGGTCAAGTCTCGCTTATCATCTCAATTCGATTTGAAGGATCTAGGTGCTGCAAAATTTATTTTGGGTGTGGAAATGAAAAGAGATTGAGTAAATAGGAAATTGTGGTTAAATCAAAGGAAATATGTGAGATGATACTACAAAGGTTTAAGATGCAGAAAGTAAACATGTTAGTACTCCATATAGGTTGAAAATCACCACGTGACCTTCAGCGCACTCGACCTCCCGAGGTTGTGTTGGGACAACATGTGGAATGAATGGATGGCTATATGGAGCGGAATAGAGCGAATGTGTGGAATACTCATAAAATGGGTGAATGTGGACAACATGTTATCAGGGCAATCTAATGTCCTCTATGGGCACTAAAGGGATCTTCTCGTCTAGGGAAATAAAAGCCTCTCTAACCTGAATGGGTGTGATGGTACGGTCAAGAATGATACACACACGTAAGAGTCTATCAATGTCTATGTGCGAAACTCTCTCAACTGGTTGTGGAATGCATGGAAATTGCCCTTTGTTTGCCTCGTAGAAATTCTGGACAAGGTCATGGAAATACTAGAGAAAACAAATGAATAAGGACAAATGAGTGGGCTATGGGCACTAGTTCCACCCAGGTAGTTTCGCCAAAAGTCGTAGACTTTGTCGGCTTCTTCGTTAAGGACGTGCAATTGTGCGATTGTGACGGGTGGAAGTGGTGAAGATCGAAATACCATAATCCGAAGACCCGTATCAATGTTAGTCTCAAGATAAGTTGCGTTTGGTTGAAAGACTCTAGGATCGTAAACTTCTTCTCTAGGTTGTTGTGGTCCTTGAATGGTCATGTGTGCATTTGTGCAAATTAACTATGAAAGCAAACAACAAGCTAATCTAAATAAATAAAACTAAACTATGTTTTGTATTTTCCAATATAGAAGAAATGAAGCAATAAACAATCTAATCTAATTTAAACTAATCTTTTTGTATTTTCTAGAACTTTCTGGAATAAAAAGAAGAAATGAAGAAATGAAGAAATTGCTTCTAACTTAACTAAAAGATCCTAAACAAATAAACAGTTGGATGTAACTATTTATCTGTGCAACAATATATCTAATCTATCCTAATAAAATAAAAGCTTTTCCAAAATGTAATTGTGGATGTGAATCCTCTATTCTGCCTCAAAGGCATGGGAAGAAATCAAAGCTTCTTAGAAGCTTTTCTTCCCCTGCAACTTCCCTGACAAAAGTAAAGAAGGATTCAATGGAAGTTTTATAAATGAAATGATATTGCAGTTGATTCTAAATTAATGTAGAAGCTTTCCTCTGACAAACTTCCCTTGCAAATCCACAGGGATAGGCAGGGAAGCAATCTATTATGCGGAAGCTTTATAGAAGAAATGAAAGCTACAATATTTGATCTATCTATTGCAACAATTGAAATGGAAACGATTTGTTACTCTAGTAAGTAATGTGCATACAGATTCAAAATAAAGAATTAAAGAAATAAGGAAATCCAATTCAACCCTAACCTGGAATTTGCAGTGTTGAGGCAAAGCTAGTTGCGGTTTACTCTTGTGCCCCCTTAGTTATCTTTTCCAATCTTCAATGTTCACGTGAGTCTAGGAAGTTGGGAATGCAGAAGAAGAAAAGAAGAAGGTGTTGGAGCAATGGTGGCTTACAAGTGGTCTGGTAGCAATGCAGGTAGAAGAAGAACAACGCAAGAGAACAATGTTTGGTTGTGTAGTCTCTAGCAATATTTCAGCAGCATAACAATGTAATTCACAATAAAATCTCCGGCCATTTGCTTCAGAAGAAGCGTTGGTTTTATAGAACATAGGCTAGGAAATGGTCTAAGCCATTTGACAACAATGGGATGCCACATCACAATAAGGAGGGGCAGTTTAACTCTTAATCAACAATTAGAAGTGGAAGAGGAGTTTGATATGAATCAATCAAGCTTAAAATCAGCCAAATTGACTAAGAAATGTGCACTACAGGTGAACTTAAGTGAGTTAACACGTGTCCAAATCATGCCTGGGAAGTCTCGGCCAATTCGCATGGAACCACCGGTTTTGCACAGGTGGCGATTATGCAATCGCGCCTGTAGGCAGACTCAATGCCCGTTATGCGACCGCCGCCTAGTAGACCGGTTGCGCAACCGCCGCCCCACTGCGGCAACATGCATAACTTAAGGCCAAAAACTTAAGGAAAACACTACGAAAGCTAAAGGAAAGCAGGAAATGGCTAAGTAAGGTTTTTTAGGCTACAAATATAAACTGCAAAGAGAGAAAGGGGCTCGAACACCTTTGGAAAAGATATGAATCATCATTGGGGACTTTTGAATGTTTCTAACAATGTAGCACGTGCAAATTTGGGTGCGTACAATACCTCTCATGGAAAGTATTCAACAAGTGGGAGAATGTTGAAAATGTGTTGTATATTTTCCATTTTACAATCTACCGATTGTAGTAGAGCCAATAGTTCCTGGGGTTTGGTTGCTTGGTGAGCTCCCGGTGGGGGGGTCGGGAAGCACCGCAATTTCTTTGGGACCTTATGGGTATGTAGTTGGGCAGTTTTAGCCCACAATTTAGATAGCACATGGTTTTGGTACCCATGGTAATGTAATTCCGCTTTGACGGTTTCCTATTGATGTGCATACATATAGCCGCACATGCATTTGGGGTAAAACAAAACTTAAAAATACATTATTGTATTGTAAATGGTTGAGTTAATGCAATAAAGGAGTTTTTGTGCTGGGTTTTTTTGAAAGGGCTTTCCTGGGGTAAATCATGTGTATTGTGTGACTTTGTGTGTGCCATTTTTCCTATTCTGTTTATCTAAAGATTTAGTTACTATTACTTCTCTTGTGTTAGTTTATCGGGTCATTTTCTCTTCAAATTACTCATGGATTTTTCCATTCAAATATACCCTTGAAGTGTCTTATGCAAGCATCGCATTTAACTTACTTTTAGGCTGCTTTTAGCCTTGTCCATATGACCTAAATATTTTTGTTCTCATAATTTTGTCTTTTTTGAGTTCTGGATGAGAATGGGGTGATGTTAATTGTCATTTAGATGAGGTGAACTTTTAGAAACCTTTTGATCAATGATAAGTTGTTTATTAGAATACTCAATGTTTCACAACTGTTTTGAAGATAATGATAGGACACTGTTGTACCTCGGCTTTTAAAGAACATTATTGAATAGTTATTTTTGATTGTTTTAAAATTGAGAGGTTGGGCTGATGTTTATCAGCTCATTGGTATAATTTTTACTCATTTTCCATCATTTTCTGACAATGCTTCTTTCCTAATATTGAGTCATTATTGATTAGCTTAGCTGTTTCCAAGTTCTCCAGTCATGATTATTTCAGTGTAATTTCATGGATTCCTATTGTCATCAAGGTTCTTGTTCTGTCACTGATGCAAAAATTCGGTCTCATCATTTTTTCAAAAAAAATGTGTATAGTGAATCCGTGCTTATTCTGAAGAGAGTTACAAAATAATTTTTCTCTTGAAAACAGTTTTATCGATTCATATACTTTTGCCATTTTTCATTCAGGATTTTTTTGGAGTTATCTATTTCCATCAAATAACTTTTATCCTTTGACATAGACGAGGAGTTAATTTTGACTCTTTTCCTTGCTAAGTTTAAGTCTGGCTGCTATTGATTTTAACCTTATATGGTTCCTCCTTTGAAATGACTTAGAGTGTAATATTCTGTGGTCAATCCTAAAGGAAAGAATTAGAATTATTGTTTCATTCTTTGTGGCTTGGGATTATGCTCTCTTTGTTTAGAATATGCTTCAGAATTTTTAAGATTTGGGATCCGTCCTTATCTTCATGGTTTTGTACTATGTTGGGAACATGTGAAGGTATAGGTTACCCGAGCGATATTTTCTCTAACAAAGATAATGGTCACTCTAGGAATTTGATTATATGTAACTGATGTTTCTCTCCTTGTAATTTTCTGTGTTCTGGCAGAATAGAAGCTGCCCTTCCCTTAGTTATGTATCCTTTTTTACTGCAATGGATCTGTTTGCAATCTACCAGGGGCTGAAGTATGTTCACCTTCCAACATTAAATAAGGTAAGGTTATTATTAATATTAAAATCTATCCTTTGGAAGTGTTAGATCTCTAATTTACAGTCTGGTGCTTGTGCGGTATTGACTTTATGAAGTATTTTATGTCAAATTAAGTTTTTTTAGGGCAGGTACATTCAATTCATTTATCATCTTGCATGTAAGTGCAATTAGCAAGTTTGTTGGTATGAAAAGCGGACTTCAATGCAGGCCAGGATTGAGATAATAGTAGATAAATGGATTCATTCGAGGATTGTACCATCTACTGCAGAAGTGAGCAATGTGGAAAGCATGCAAATTTTCCACCCTCGGGTTAGTCTATTTGATATTTATCCATATTGTCTACCTTGTGTTTTCTACTTGGAAAGTACCATGTTGAAATACAAAGGCATCATGATTTTTAATTTTTGATCAAATGTTGGCTGGTAGGCTGTGTTGTTTGTACAGAAGTAGGAATGAGTACATGGTGGTTATTGAGCTTACAGATGCTTCCTAAGATTGAATTCAGGCAGCAGGATATGGCCACTTAGAATTGGATTTGTTAATGCCAAGGAGCAAAGGACAGAGAATATGGTAACTGTTCTGCAATCCCTGAGGAATGAAGATAGCTACTTTCTCTGCATGGAGTCTGGCTATGGTTTCCTATGGAAGCCACAGGTTATTGTTTATAATAGCTCACCAGCTGTCGGTTTCTTCTAAATGATGGAATTCTCTGTTTTACTGCCCTTTGTGGATTTTTCCAATTTTATTTTACATGTATTGCAGTTACGGTTGCTGCTGTGTCTGCATGAAAAGGCAGCAGCGGCAGATATTGTTATGGGTGTGCTCCAGGTATGGAATAAGAATTCAGCTTCCATTCTGTTCAGATGTTTATAGATTCCATGAAAAGATGATCAAGTGTATTTAGGAAATGATCATATATCTTATTTTCACGTGTGGAGGTGATGTTTAGGAACAATTATTGCTGATAGTGGATTAGATTAGTAAGCATTGGTTAGGGTTATTGTCCCTAGAAGTTGAAGGTTATGCTTCATCCATTGGAGCTTAATGGGAATGTGAGTATTTTGGTGCTGATATGCCTCAGAATCACATAAACTCAACCATTGCAAAGCAATGATGCTCATTGATCAACCTTTGTTTCCTTATATCAAACTATATCTCCGTCTCATACACAAAAGGCAGTATATTTGATACGAAGAATTGTAGACACATTTTGGAAAATATCATTGATTATATATCCAGGGACTAGAGAATGTCACCTACTGAATTGATCATCTAGACCTGGTTTCTATGGGGTTTATAATGATTTGATAGTCATTTTCTGCACTTTCGAAGGTCCTCAATTTTAAAATTAAAACTGTTCACATTATCTCCTAATGGAACTCTCACTACTTCCAACCATAGTTCAAAAACTCGTACTTGGACATTACTCGGCAGCCCAAATTTTGACTTGTTACTCGGGATTTGGGAGTTTCTTGACAATTACTCAACAACTTTATTGCTACTTTAAAAAACATATAAATTCATGAAATAAACTTGAATAACATGAAAAACACTGTTAATTGACATGAGAAATGAAGGTAGAGAAGACATAAGTATATTCTCTATTAATTTTTGACCAAAAAATAGTGCAAAGTACAAATTGCAAATTACAATGATAGTCTATAGTGCAATACTCCTCAATGCACCAAAATATACTAATATCAAATATACAGTTATCTCTAATGCCTAGTATATGCCTGCTGCCCCCTGGAAATGGAAGGTAAAGATTCCTTGACAACATCATCGGCAAATATATTTGTATCCTCACCAACCCCTTTGGTTCTTGATGCCTTTGTTGCCTCTAATGCTATTGCTTCCTTTGCCTCCCTCTCCAACTCTATGATGTCCTCCTCAGTAAACATGAACGTCACATCATCAACAATCTATTTGGCATATGGATCGATATCATCCAAGTTAATTGCCTCACGACTCTTTGCCCCCCAACTTGTCTTGCGCGAAGACAAAGATTGTATTGCACAAATACAAGTTGGTTGAGGTGTTGTGTTAGTTTTTTGCGCCTCTTTGTGCAAACAACTTCAAATATATTCCAATTTTGTTCACACCTAGAAGCACTACACAACTGACACAAAATGCGGATGGCTAGCTTATGAAGATTTGGTGTTTTTACATCACAATCTTCCCACCAAAAATTTGCAAATAAGACGTTTATAATATTGTAAGTGAACTAGGCTTGAATAACTGAAAGAATTCTGGTATTTAGTTCTACACATAATGATACTAAAAACAAAGGACTCAATTTGTTTTCACTTGGCTGAGTGGTGTTTCTTCTTTTCATGCATGGAGTTGACGAAAAAATCCTCCCCTTTGCAGTCTTGTAAATCTTCAAATCGTTAACATTTGCATTTCTAGTTTCTTTGTCAGGGATCATCCTCTTTATTCATGTATGAAGGCCATCCATAACCTCCCCATTTTCCTTAAATGATTGGGAATGGAAAAATTTTGGGTTCAAGCAGTAGGCCGTTGCATGTATATGTCGATGGAGTTGCTTGTTCCATCTCCTATCTATTATGCACCGCATGAGTTCCTGTTTTCTTTGATTTTGGCCTTAATATTTTGCTATGGCCTCCTTGACTATGTCCATGACCGTATACGAATAATCCATTGGGTTTTTCTCCCCATTCACCAACTGTATAACTCTAACCAAAGGCTATGACACCTAAAACAAAAGAATGCGAGTTTTAAATTCAAAATTAAGAGAAATTTAAAATTTAAAATTAAAACAATTATAACAAATAAATGGTAAATAGAAAATTAAGTTTAAGGTTGGAAAACACATTAGAAACAAAAGGGAAATTGTACAAACTCCAATAGATAGTAAACTGAAAATTTTGACAACCAACAATTTATGACAAGAAGGTACAACACTTTGATTTTTCATAACGAGGAAAACACAATCTTTTCAAAATGCATCTTTTACACAATCCAAAACATATAGGGAACTTATAAATATTTTAGAACAAATATAAACCAAGAAACGAGCGTTCAAACCCCCAGGTTAGAATTTATTTAATTAAATATAATAACAACAATGAACACCCTTACAGATATGGTTGGAATTACTATGTTGCTAGGGTTCACCCTGGACCCCCTGAACCCTACGTCCGATACGTATCCAAGACGCGGATACGGGTTCGGGTTCTGCCCGCCTTGGATATGTGGGGATATGTCCAAGGTGCATCACAGTACATCTAGGCATGTACCGTGATGTATCCCAACGTCCCCGCCACGTACCTTGCATCAAAAACGTCATTTAAAGCATTAAAACCTTTTTTTTTAATTTTTTTGACTTAGTCAATGCATAAAACCAAACCCTAATATTAAAATGAATAAAATATTACACCCTAATCACCTCAAAAAGTTATAAAAAGCACTCACCCTCTCATTTGAAATCACACAAACAATTCATTGTCTTTTTGCAAGTGTATGAGCAAAGGAGCCAAAGAAGAATTGAAGAGCTTAGAGGAGGCAAAGATTGGAAGGAGGTTTTGCAAGGAGCTTAGAGGAGGCAAAGATTGGAAGGAGGGGCAGCCATTGCTTCTTTTGTTTGGAGTCCACCATTGCAAGGAGGAGAAGGAGAGGAAGCCATTGTTGAGACTTGAGAGGAAGAGATTGTTTTAAATTTTTGGCTCATTCAAAACTAAAAGAGTAGACATCACATTTGGTCCTTGAAGGTTGCATTTGTTTGGAGGCAACAAGGATCTATTGCAACAAGGATCTACACTACATTTTTTTTTTTAATTCATCCTTTTATTTTATTTTTTTACGGTTATTTATTTATTTATTTTGTTGCATTTTTTTTAAAAGTTTAGAGTTTAAACACATCCTAAATCTGTGTATGCTCTCACCTCGCACCTTTATGGTGATCTTGGTGATAAAAACAAATTAGGATGGCATAGTTTAGGGTTATTTAATTTAATAATTAGTAAAAATCATTTTTAAAATTTTAAATGCATTGTTCAATGTTAATGTATTTGTTTTTTTTTTTAGCTTCCTAAATCTGTGTATGCTCTCACCTCGCGCCTTTATGGCGATCTTGGTGATAAAAAACTGATTAGGATGACATAACTAATTTATTTATCTTAAGGCAAAATGTTTTTTAATTTTTTAAACATCCTAAATCTGTATGCTCTCACCTTGTGCTTTTATGGCGATTTTGGTGATAAAAATAGATTATGATGACATAACTAATTTATTTATGTTAAGACAAAATGTTTTTAATTTTTAAACATTCTAAATCATGTGTATGCTCTCACCTTGCGCCTTTATGGCGATCTTGGTGATAAAAACAAATTAGGATGACATAACTAATTTATTTATGTTAAGGCAAAATGTTTTAATTTTTAAACATCCTAACTCTATGTATGCTCTCACCTCACGTCGTTATGGTGATCTTGGTGATCAAAAACAGATTAGGATGGCATTAAGTTCTGCTTCATTGGAGTGCAAGGCCAAGAAGCTTCTGAAAACACATCAGTTCCTATGAGACATTATCTTAATTCCCCTCTTTGGAGACGTGACAGTGGTAGACAACATTATTGGTGGTGGGGGTTGGATTTGGATATGTCATGGTTGTCGTACTTACTCAATACAAATCCTCATATAGCCGATTGAAAATCTATTTGACTGGTGTTGGAGGTGTGGGGATAAAGTAGTGTCCCAAAAATATCAATAAAAAAATGGCATAGTACCTAAGAGAGCAAGAGGAGGCTGATAGACAAGCTGAAAGAAATAGAACTAGAACAATTCCTTTGCAAAGAAGGCCTTCATCACGACCACCCGCACCTAGACCTACTTCTCATCCTTTCATCCAAACTCAAAGTCAACCACATGATTCCCCTTTTGATGAAGAGAGTCTAGAGAGCTCACGAAAAAGGCCAAAAGGAGCATTGGAGAAAGCATTTAATATTGAAAAGAGGGAGATTGTTGATGAGGTTGTTGCTCGATGCATTTATGCATGTGGGCTGCCCTTTAATGTATTGAGGTCTCCATATTGGCATCAAATGGTGAAGGGTATCAATGAAGCTCCACAAGGGTACAAATCCCAAGTTACGAAAAGTTCGAACCACACTCTTGGGAAAGGAAGTGGAACACATTCACACCTCTTTGCAGCCAATTAGAGACTCATGGAAGGAAACAGGGGTTTCCATCATTTCAAATGGATGGAAAGATGCTAGAAATAGACCCTCATAAATGTTGTTGCAATATGCCTTAAAGGGGCAATGTTCTTAAAGCTATTAACTATGAAGGGAAGTAAAGATGCACAATTTATTGCCGACATTTTGATAGAGGCAATTGAGTCGGTGGTCCCCCAAAATGTTGTCCAAGTCATCACGGACAATGCTAAAAATGTAATGCAAAGAAATGATCATAGAGGGTAGATATGAGCACATTTTTGGACCCCTTGTGCTGTCCACTCCCTTAATTTGATGCTCTAAAAGATTGAGAAAATCCCATGGATTGAGCAAATTTATATTGAGGCAAATGAAATTCAGATGTTTATCACAAACCATCATATGTTACAAGCCATTTTTAGGCGATTCTCAAGGTTGGAGTTGTTGAAGGTTGCAAAACAGATTTGCCTCTCACACACTCGTTTTGAGACAGCTTGTGAAGGTGAGAGAGGCTTTAAGTAGTATGGTGATCAACAATGTTTGGACAATGTGGAGGCAAAGCAAATACAGAGAAAGCTGCAAGGTAAAATCTTGGTCGTTGATGATGATTGGTGGGCCAAGGTTGAGTACTTATTGAGTTTTACAGAGCCCATTCTCTCCATGATCAGATTCGTAGATACTGATGAAGCATGCTTGGGAGAGATATATGATGGCATAGATTCTATGCTTGAGCGTATCAGAGATGTAATACAAACAAAAGAGCAAGATCCAGAAGAGACCTTCTACAATGAGGTCAAGAGTGTGGTCATGAAGAGGTGGAATAAAATGACCACCTCATTACATCTTCTTGCTTATGCACTGAACCCAAAGTACTATAGCTCTGATGTACTTGGGCTACCAAATAGGAAAGCACCATTCTCTAACTCCGAAGTTGGAAATGGAACCAGGGCAGCATTCAAAAGACTTTTCCTGATCCATCTATAGCCAGTGTGGTTAGAAGTGAAATGGGCATGTTTGTTTGTTGGCTAGATTTTCCCACAAATCAAAACCTAGGTAGTCATGAGATGAATCTCCCTCATTTACTGGTGAGGCTCCCGTGTAAGATTTTGTCAATTATATTTTCTAATAACTATCTGTTGGTTTTACTTTAACCGCGTAGCTCATGCACCATAGCTAGGCAATTTTGCAGCAAGTAAGCAGTTGTAAAGAAATATGTGTGGAAGAGAGAAATAATTGAGTACGTGAAGAAAAGAAAGAAGATGTGTAATCTAACCAATAGTTCACAGATTTGATCTCATGCACATAGATAAACAAATAGATCTTGAAATACAAAATTTAAAGAAAAAGAAAGTTTTAGATTCAAATCTGAGATAACACAGATGTTTATAAAGATCTAAAAAGAAATAAGAAACAAAATGCACCGAATTGATATGAAAGTTCTCCAAAAATCTGTCCTTTTCGGTTCCTTAGTTTTGAAAGATATCAAGGGTTTAAGCTCAAAGTCCGGAACACAAGAATGCTGATTACAAATTCATCCTTTAACCCATAGGCTCTTCCTCTATTTATAGTGTATAAAGGAGAAATTACAAATAGGAAACTACACCTCCAGGATGAATTAGAACATGCGGAAGTTGTAAATGGAACATTTGACAATCTTTCTCCTAGAATTCCTCTCTGCATGACATGCATGATTTATAACTGAAAATAGAACCTTATATTTTGTGTGTCTGCCACCTATTTCCAAGTAATTGACTTCTTCCAGTAACTTGAAGTAACGGCTTTTAAACCAATCACTTAAGTTTTACAATTTAATTGATTACTCAATTACTTTGTCAGAGAAAATAAGAGAAAGAAAAAGAAGTTATTCCAAATTGAACACTCTCTAATCCTTTCTCCATACTTTGCATCTAAAACTGGTCCAATATGTATTGTACTTCTCCTTCATCTATTTTAGCAATGAATGATCTAAATGATATCTTTGTCGTGGATCTGAGATACTCCCATGTGTGTTGAATTCTTTCCTTTGATATTCACCAAACCTAAGATCTCATCAACACCTTTAATGCTCTGAGATCTACCTATGACCTGTCTTCCCCTTTTATCCTTGAAGCTTTTGCAATTCTTCTTCAAGATATATGCACCAATGAATGTTTGCCGTAAAAATAATTCGGGTACAAAACTCGTCACCTTTTATTTTTAATTACATATGAGCAATTTCAAATTAAAAAAGCACTCCGTGTGAAGGAAAATACAAGTAAATTCAATGAATGCTTCAACTTGGAAGATTGGGAGCACATGCAAAGGCTTACGAAAGGAATTTTCAATGCAATGACTTCCACATGGGCTGCATTAGAAACAAGAGAATGAATTTTTCTTTGGAAGTCTTTGTGTGTATTATGAGAGTGGATCTATTTCTTCCTCTTTCTTTTGAAGATATATTCAATGTATCGAACATTGAATTCTACTTTCTTCACCAATATGGGCATAAATGAAGTATTGCTAAATAATTGTTTTACATATGAAGCTCATAACATGAATATCTAATTTCTTGACCAAATCTGATTATAAAAAGCTTTTGCCCCACTTTTTTTAGACTTTGCTTGCATGCCAAGCAAGCTAAAAATATTATTTTATTCACTTGTGCACTCACATCAACATGCAGATGCTCTGAATAATAAAAAGAAAGCTTCTCCAACCCTAGGCACCAAAATTGGATGCTTCTCGGCAATTAATAAAAAAGTTAGCTTTTAGGCATTTAGCTATGCCAAAATGGGTCGCACTTTTTGGCAAGAGGAATTGCTAAAAATAGGAAGTCAAAGCAATGGGAATTTTTACCCTGCAAGGCAACTAAGAAATTCCCGCTTTTCACTTAAGTGACTTGACTTTCATAATGAGAATTTTTACCCTGCAAGGCAAACAAGAAATTCCCGCTTTTCACTTAAGTGACTTGACTTTCATAATGAGAATTTTTACCCTGCAGGCAAGCAAGAAATTCCCACCTGCCTGCCACCTCTAAAATTCCCATTGGCAGCTTAAGTGATTTGACTTGATGGGAAAAAGTAACTTCTTTAGGCGGGAAGAAATTCTTGCCTGCCTGCCACCTCTAAAATTCCCATTGGCAGCTTAAGTGATTCCTTCCAAAAAAATGCGACTTGCATGGAAGAAAACTTCTTTCCAAAAGTGTGACTTGCATGAAGAAATTTCTCTTCCCAAAAAGTGCGACTTGCATGAAGAAATTGCTCTTCCCAAAAAGTGCGACTTGCATGAAGAAAGCTTCTAAAGTCGCGTGAAAACTCATCAGCAACATTTTATTTCCATTTTTGGATTTTTGGTGAAGAAAACACAAGTATAGAATATAATTTGCCATTTTTGGAAAGGGTCCGGGAAGATGTAGCAACAAAACTTGCATGTGCCATAACTTTCATTCCGTGGCTCCGTTTGAGGTGCCATTTTGTCTAAAAGTGCATGTTTTCTCGAGCCCTACACATTGATGGCAATATTTTTCTTATTTTCATAAAATCCATTTTTGCAACTTTTTGGACCAAGCAACTTCTTAACCCTTCTAAAAAAATCCCAGCTCTAATCACCTTTAGACATATTAGTAATTAAAAATCTTGGATAACTTTTCATAACCCTAGGCTTGGGGAAAGATCTGGTAGGAAGAATGAATAGGCTACAAGAATTACCGGAGAAAACAAACCAAAACACAGATACAAGAAAAAAAACAAAACAAAAGAAGGCTGCAGGCAATTGCTCAAAAAAATCTCATTTAGGCTGATCTCTGAAAAATTCTCCCCCTGAGTCAATTTTTGTGGTAATAATGATGGGGTGAAGTGCTTTATATAACCTAAATCCTCCAATTTCAACTCAATCTATTTTTAAAAGAACTTTATTTATTTAATAAATAAATAAATAAATAAAACACTCACAGAAAGGTCTAGCCAAGGGATTGAGTGAGCTTTAGCATGTGGGTATTTGTCGAATTTGGCTTTTATGACTCTTTGGGGATATCTTAGAGCAATGCAAACAATTGCAAGCAAAACAAACACAAAACGATAACGCTTTAAAAAGAATGAATTTTGTTTTAAAAGGGGTAGTCCTGCATTTCAATCTGAAATCTTGGGGACACCATTGTTGGTTTGTAGCTTCTTCAGGCAACATGGGAGCGATTGAGGCTCTTTTCGACAAGAGCAACTTGACCCCAACCACATGGTGGCATGTACATGGCCATGATGCCAAGTACTTACGTCTATTGCTATAAAAGTTCTTTCACAGTATAACATTTATAAATTTATAATCATTTTGAATATTTTAAATTTTATTAAGTTAGGATTATTTAATTTATTTTTCACACATTCTTAGTATGTTACTAATTTGAATTTCAATTTTCTAACTTTGTTGTAATAGGTGGCTAGTAATTCTTCCGCAGAGCAGAATTGGAGTACTTATACCTTTATCCACTCAGCTAAAAGAAACAAGTTGACATCTAAAAAAGCTGAGGATTTGGTATATGTGCATTCCAATTTGCGCCTCTTGTCACACAGGTTTGAGGACTATGCTAAAGGGCCTCACAAACTTTGGGATCTTCTTCCAGAGACCACAGACTTGGATGCCTCCGCAGCCATGCTTGCCCAACTTTCATTATTTGATGGCGAAGATGACATTTAAGGGAGTTCGCAAGGAGCGAAAGAGTGGAGCTAGTGCAAGTGGCATGCAAGAACTTGATTTTGAGGAAAATCTAGATGATATATTCTAGATTTGTTTGTATTCATAATTCATGTTGACTTGATATTCCTATATCATATGTATGGCAGCCACATGATCAATGAAATGTAAAATCTTAAGTATATTGTATGTTTTGAAAATTTGAACATTGATCCTAGTATATTTTTCAAATTTCAAGTTTTGTTTGTATTCATGTTGACATGATATTCGTATAACATATGTATGGCAAGTGGCAACTACATGATCAATGAAAATGCAAAGACTTAAGTGTATTGAATGTTTTGAACATTGATTCAAGTTGTGTATTACTATTTCAGTTTTTAATGGACTAAAAAATGAGAAAAATGAGTATATGTACATATATATATATATTTTAATTTTTAATATATATTTATAGACGTATCTAAAACGTATCGTCGTACCCAAGGGTTTTTAAAATTGACGTATCCACGTATCGAACCCATACTCGAACCGGTACTCATTACCGTATCTTGCAACATAGGCTGGAAATGAAGAATTGCAAGCCCCAAATTGAAGTATAATTGTAGATTCTAGCTGCTAAAATTAGGAGAAACACAATGATGGTTGGATTTGAAGTGGTCATTCCCTAAAGACCCCAAGCACCACCTTAGGGAAAGTCGCCACCCTAGGAGAGGGCTGGAAATGCCTTCAAAACTGTATACAACTCTTTATGAGATCACCTTTTTACAAGCTTGAGGGGTTTTGTCCTCAAACAAACTCGATTGAGAGGTTTCGTTCTCAATAGGTCTTCTGAGAGGGTTTTCGTCCTCTATGGATGAGAGAGAACAAAACATGCTCCAACTCCAAGAGAATAAATTCCAAAAGCATGCATAAATTCTTCCAAGCCAAGCGACCCTTTTTTATAGCTTGAGGTGGTGTCGAAACCGATTAGAGTCTTCTTAAGAAGACTGACCTCGAGGGAAATAATAGTCTCCATTTCCTTCTATTTACCCACTGGCTTTTCTTCTTTCCCAGCCAACATGACTATACTTAGAAAACTACTAAAAAGAATGCAAAACTCACGAAAACAACTGAAAAACATGACATTAACTTCCCTTGCTCATTCCTTTTGCCCACGGGAAGTGGAATGGGCTCAAGGTCTTCAAAGAGGACTAGTGTTGAGAAGGGTACATTACAATCCTCCCCTCCCAAAATTGCTTTCCCTCAAGCAATTGCAAGCTTGGATGCTCCCATAATTTGGATCCTATACCTGTTAAATGAAAGAGCTCTTGCAAAACAAGTTCATACACCTGCTATGTTCATTTTTTTCTTCAAAAACAACACTAGCAAATTTATTATCTGCATACTTAGCTGTACTCAAAACCTTCCAAACTGCTGTAACCTCAGACATAGAGCAAAGAATTGATGAATAATCAACAACTAGACAAGCTAAGTCATATTCTAATATGGCATCCTTTGTAATGTCATTTTTAGAGGCAAAACTAAAGAACAAGGAATTAGCACAAATCCCAATTAATTCAAATCTGAATTTTAGACCAGCAAACTGAAATTTAAACCCAGATTAAAACAGCGATCAGATTTTCTCGAACAATAGTATGAAAATGGATGAAAAACACTTGAAACTCTTCAAATAACTTTGCCAAAATATAAATATGTATTTTAGGCATCAACCAAAGCAATTTTCAACATGAAATTTGAAGGAAAACAATGCTGGAAATTAATTAAAAATCAGCGAAGAACGGCTCCACATAAAATTATTGTAACACCCATGTTATGATACATCCATACTAAGGGAATATTTTGTTAAAACAAAACCCTTAAGTTCCTTTTATGTTGTAATGAATATCATTATTACTTAGCTCACTACTAAGTAATCCAACATTATTAGTATTCCAGAATCCATCTTGACAACATACATTAACCATGTGCAACTGTAAGGGTCCTAAATCTTTCTCAATCTCCCTTAATCACTCTACCGGAGTGCATATACATTGTATACCTTTGGTTAAACTTTTTATAGGTTAAGAGAACCTGCGCATCTTCTTAGTGTCAACCGGAAAGTCACTTAAGTAACCTCCATCGGACTCCATACACACTGTTGTTAAGAAGAAATGGTGAACAAACAATGCAATCAGTCATTTGCACTACTATGGCCATAGTTTTCCGGCATTGTGCTAGCAAGCCAATTTCGAGACTGCACACTAGCCTACGAAACCTATCTTCCCTTCACCGCACAACCGTTGTCTCAATATAGTTATCAAGATCTTATTTCATTGTTTAAGATTTAAATTTCAATTTTGAAGCTACAAGGATCATGATTTGATATTCAGATCGAATGGATCTTATCAATCCATCTTAGGATCCCTATGGGAAAGGTAACGTTCACATAATGTCTTGCGTCATTACGTAATCGTTATACTCCCTATAGCCATCCTGGTGACACGGACAAGATTCATATGACACGAATGTCGTTTCATGATATCTACACTTCATTGTTATTTCGTTATGCTTTCATCCTAGGGATAAGTTATTCTGAATCTCATATGTTATCTGTACTTGATAGAGGTATACAATAACTCATCGAGTCATTGTCTATTATAAGTACTTCGTACCGCACTATAAGTAATGTAAACTATGTTATCAACGATAATTAAATTAACTTAGTTAAGCATAAAGATAAACCAATTCATATCGTTAAGATAAATAGTACTTATGATCATTCATAGTCACTTAATCTTATTCGTTGTTAATTGTGTACTTTTGTATTATATCTTATAATTGCTATGTTGTTCCTTTCGTACTTTGTTTACTATCGACGTAATTGTTTTTCTCAAAGGTTTAATAGAAATAAATAAGACTTTCATAACGAATAAACATTATCATGTACATGTATGTTCTTTGTTAAAAGACAACAATACATTCCTCTTTGTTTATAAATTGTAGACACCTAAAATCCGTTTCCGTAATTTTAATGCTAAAGTGGTGCTCATTATCCTCTATTTCTACCATTTCTGTTATAATTAGTGTTTTCCGCTAATTAACTAACGTTTCCCTCTATTTTGGTCAATTAACGACACTTTGTTAATTAACTAGCTTCTATCACATTCCGGATGCCAATTAATGACACTTCGTTAGTTATAATCCTCTTAAATCAATTAATTAACTAATAATAGTTAATTAAGCCTTTTTAACATGCATTTAATCAATAAACCCTTTTATTGGCTAAATCCTGCTTTCAAATGCTTCCAATCTTATCAAATTCCTCCTCAATCACCTCCAAATAGCCTAAAAAGCTTATTCTAACCTATTAATTAATCCTAATTGATTAATTATAGCACCCCAACTTCCATGAGTTGATAACTCACTAGTTAAATCATCTAATCATGGTTAATTAGCCTAGAGCTACTTTATCATTTGTCCCACATTCATTGTGATTCAAGCTTTCCCCAAATAGAAAGCTACGAAAAGTACCAAGCTCCTACCTTCACACCTTACACCATACTTTGAATAGTATCTCATATAAAACATATGATTTAAGAGCTTTCTCCATTAATTTGGCATAACTGCTTTGCATCAATCCTACCATTGTTGAGTAGTAGAAGAAGATCCAAGCTTGGCCTTGTAGCCATTCTTTGGTGAGATATTCTCCCTCTCTTTAGAGAACAACATAATTTGATTGCTCATAGATCTAATTAGGTTCATTTTAATTAGCAATCATTTAACTTAGTAAGAATGCTTATAGATTAGATGATTAATTTCATGTAGTTTTCATTATGCATTCTCATAAGCTATGATCTTGATGGTTCATTGATAAATTTAAGCTTAGCTCTACTAGGTGTTAGTATTTTTAGTTAGCTATTGCAAAAGTTTAGCATGATCACATAAATTATAAACTGATAATTATCATATTTGTTCATACATGGTGAACTAATGAAAAACAGATATATATATATATTTTGTAAGTACAATATTATATTTCCTTATTTGGTCATGCTGATTTCATCATCATATAATGACATATATAAACATATGTAATCATTCATAATGATGTCATTATACAAATATAATATCCACAATATAACTTTAAATATATTAAACATACTCTGCTGCAAAGCAACAATATAACTCATTCATCTTCCACAATTATAATAATTGGAACAACAATTATTTATTCAATTTTTAGTAAAGATCGTACATGTTGATAAAATGATTATCATCAGATAATCAGAATGTACAATAGGCCAATTTGCCTTCATTTTACCTGTGAAATAATACTTTCACATTTTAATAAATTACAAATACAATTCATACTAATATCTGAAACAAATTAATATAATCATTGCATGAAGAATCGTGCGTATCCAATCCATTATATCATTTTGTAATAATTACTTCGTTCTGCATGTTGTTGGAGATAGATAATTGTATACATGGTCAGTTTGATGAACTGACATGAATTATCCACGTACGCTCATGTTATATTACGAACTAAATGAATATAATAAGGTTAACTTAATGGTAACCTTAAATGAATCTAACTATGTCATTATTTCCTAATGCAGATTGGAAGGTTTTTACTCAATCAAAACAAGACTCATATTAAAGAAACCTTCATGAAAATATTTAAACAAGTTTAAAGGTATCTTGGAAACAATTTGATCAACCTATCAAATCATCAAATTCACCTTTTAAAGATAAATAAACCTGGTTTGACTTTTTACAAAATTTTTCTTCTATATGGTCTCATAATATCTTATTCTATTATTCAAAGAATAAATAAAGGGGATGAACCAGAATTTCTCTTTCAAGGTAATCAATACATTTTACTGTTAACCAACTAGTTAACTAGAATCCAATAGCAGTCAACATTATTCCATCCCTATCATTAAAACAAAGTAGTTCAATGACAGTTGCAGTATTAAGATCAACTTCTACAATTGCTATTTCCCAAATTGAACCCTAAACAACAATATATAGTAACAAGGAATTCCCTCATGATAATCCAATTCCAAATGAAACTTCTATAATGGATGGAACCAATAATCATCAACTTTTAAAACAAAACATAAATGTACAGAACTTCTGCAAGGGTTTAGCAATGTCTCTGAGTTGCTAAACAAATGACAAAATGTTTCATAACATTCAATGAAGGAGAGAAACTCTTTATCTTAATAACTCAATAATGAACCCTTATCGAAATGAATCTACCACTTTGATGCAAAGTCTGTAATAGTATAAGAAAATATTTACTATTCAAAACTTAAATGCGTAGAATTCCCACAAGGGTCAAGCCTTGTCACGGTGATATAGAAATGAAACTGCAACAACATTTTTCAGTCAAAGAAAGAGGGTTACTAGTATTCCCTTATTTTATAACTCAATAATGAACTCCTAATGAGTTGAATATATCAATTAAATGCAAATCCCATAATGGGTTAAGGTAAACTTGTGTATATTCAACATATTAATTTTTCCAAGGAAATAGAAATACACCCTTTAATCAGTATTTTCACACATCTCAGTTTTAACTGACAAGAAACTGCCATTACAAAATACCGTGTTCAGAAGACAACTTTTCCCAGGCATTTTATGAACCCAAAATCCAAAAATATCAGTTCAACCATAGACGTTTTCAAGAAGAACAGAGTTTATTCCGAATCACCATATTCATTGCATCATTTTTGCATCCCATTAAGTATATAAAACACAACATCTGTTTTATCTTTTACCCTTTATTATTAAACTGAAGTTTTGTATTCAACTTCCAAAAATCGACCTTTTCAATAAAAATAAATTTGTGCAAGTATTCAAACAAAATACCCACTTCCAACAATCTAATATCACTATCTTTTTGCAACTAAATCAAGAGCACACATTCCTGATCCGAAATATTTCATTGCAAACCCAGAACAAAAGACACAAAGATGAACCCATTACAATATTTCCTGAAAACCCATTTATGCAAATGTCTTCCTTCAAGATTTTTGAAAACTTTTTAAAGAAAAACAGTCCAGATTGAGTAGATAAGAAAAACCTTATAAAATTGCATCATTTTGCAACATAACAAGAAGAAGATAAGTTAGAAATTTATGCCTGCAATCGTCAGTATTTTCTGCAACTTTCCTCAACTTTCCTCACCAAGATTTCCAAAAATCGATCAATCAAAGGCTCAAATGGATCTCTTAATTTAAATGATTTAAATGCCATTGCTCTCAAAGTAACATCTATTTTTGGTTGGATCGACCCACAAAAATCTCAACTGAATCCAAAACCCCACAACTTTCATGCACAACTCAAAAAAGGAGCTCAAACAACAAAAGGAAGAGTTTAAAAATAAAACTACATTGCATGCCAAAGCTTCTCCAAGAAGCTTCCCCATTCCCAAAAATCCATGCATGAATTAAATGTAATTACTTCTTGCAATGCCAGCTCATGGCTTGGCCAAACTTATCTCCATTTTCCCTCCAACTCGCATGGTGGTTTAAACGAGTGGTCCTAGACTTAATCAAAAACTATATAATTTATCAAGTTTGCATGGTGGTCGGTCTAATACCCAAAATTATTAATAATTAAACAATCACAATGCTCAATGATATGGTCAAGACCATAATCATTTAATCTTTAAATGTTCCAATGCCACCCTCATATGGTCCAAGACCATTTTAAATCAAACTAAATAAACATTAACTTTGCCACCTTATGATATGGTCGATGACCAAACAAATAAAACAAAACAATATTAATGCCTCGTGTTCTTAGACCCATCTCAAACATAACTTTGCCAAGTTTCCTATGGTTTTTGACCAACAAGTTAATCAAAGCAACATTACCTTATTACATGTTAAACACAAAGGAAAGAATCATGACTTTCTACAGCAAACTATTTAAATGCAATCCTGGTCAATGACCACTTAATAAACATTTAAACATGGTCATGTTTCATTCACAATTGCTATATGGTCAATGACCGATTAAAACAACAAATGTAGTACTTATTTTCCATATGCTAAGCAAGAGAAGGAGATCAAAGCTTGTAACAACCAATGCAGCAATGGTCTATGACAATTAAAACAATAACCATGATAAACAAACATTAACTTGCCATTGACACCGCAAGACCATTATACTTCGCATCATGGTCAAAGTCAACATATCAACAATAATAACTTATGTTATTAATCATTGCTAAGCAAGATAATCAAACAAGTAACATTTACCTTGTCGATGTTTCATAAACCTTTTTCCAAGCAACAATGAAGATCATTTTTAATGCCTTACGGTCTATGACCGATATTACAATAACAAGAAGGTTAATCAAAACATCAAATAACAATTATTTCCAAACACCGAAGTAATGCAAAGTATAACAACATAACAAATTTATCGAACAATAATGAAATCATAACATACAACAAGAAAGGTGTACAATCATCCAAGTCAAGTACAACAAAACAATGATGATGTACAACCATCAAAATAGATACAATTACGGGGTGTGACAATTATGAAATGAGGGTTTACAAACCCCAACCCTCACAATGAATAGTAGATTTCGACTTTATAAATTATGAGAAAGCCAAATATGAATTCCGTGCCCTAAAAGACACTAAACTCCCCACTAGGGTAAGTCGCTCCACCTAGGAGAGACCCAACAATGCATGCAAGAATCTGAAAATGTCTTCTTTTCCTCCAAATTTGCAATTTGCCTTCAACCCACACAAGGATGGAGGGTTTTCGTCCCCCAACCAGCCACAAGAAGGGTTTTTGTCCTTCTTGGAAGAGCCACACACTTGGATTTCTGCCCAAGAGTGGAAAAAACAATGAGCAACAGCCCAAAAGTCCAATTAGAGAAAATGCGCCAAAAGTGAATGCCCAAAATGAATCCTTCAACTCCTTTTATACCCTATCTTTGGCGCCAAAGCCCAAAAGGGACAAGGCCGACCCATAAAGAGCTATTTTAATCTTTTAATTGGCTTCATTAATGCACCAAACCCAGCCGACCTGCTAAAAAGAACATACTAAAAAAAATTAAAAATTAGAAAATAAAAGTGCAATGAGAGTTCACTTCCTTTTCCCGCTCACTCCACTTCTTTGCCATGGAAAAGGGAATGACAAGAAGTCCAAAATCATCCTCTCAAGTTGGAAAAGGGGACATTACAATCCTCCCTTCCCAAAATTGCTTGTCCCCAAGCAATTGCAAACTCATATGCCCAAGCATCATCATGTCATGGTGAAGGAACATGTTGTAGTGCTCCCATAATCTGGACCTTGTGCCTGTTAGATGAAGGAGCTTCAACCCAAACAAACTCATACCTCTATTGCCCATTTCTTTGCTCATCATCTTCTCATAATTTCTATCCAAATGAATGCTTCCCAATACTTCAATAATGCTGTCCCAAAAACAGCTGTAATCATGCATTTTTCTTTCAAAAATCAGAATGTTCAAGTCTGAAAATAACACATCATAATCTGATTTTGTTCCTCCTTTCAGCTGAGATCTTCTTCCCTCAACATTCCATGACGGAATGCTCTTCAAAATTGGAAACACATTGCTGTTCATGGCTGTTAATGGCAGCCCTACATCTGATTTTTGCAAACTCAGCCCTATGACCATGGCATAACAACTACCAAACTGAATTCTCACGAAGAAAGGCAACTCCATGAGTAAAGTAGGGACTGAAGTTTGATTTACATATGCAAAAAAACTAAGAACAACAGGC
Organism: Taxus wallichiana var. yunnanensis; assembly: GCA_018340775.1. Taxonomy (NCBI): domain Eukaryota; kingdom Viridiplantae; phylum Streptophyta; class Pinopsida; order Cupressales; family Taxaceae; genus Taxus; species Taxus wallichiana. The sequence continues at coordinate 153,001,740 of CM031234.1, read as the reverse complement.
CTACAATCGAAATCAGCAGACATCTTGGCCTTCATCTTGAGAAAATCAGCCTTCTTAACATTCCTATGAATTCTGATTTCATTATTTTTCAAGTGGAACTCCAACTCCTTGTGAATCTTAAGGGTAAATTCTTCTAAAATTTGGAGCTCTAGATGCCCACCAACATTGTGTGACTCAGCTGAACTGAAAACAAGGAAGTCAAAACAAAATTCATACCTCCTCATGGGGCCATAAAACTGAAAATTAGAATCATCATTCTCCTCTTTGGCAGTCATGTGAACAACTGCAAATTCATAATTGCTTCCCTTTTCCCATACTTCCTTTGGTTCTCTCATGGAACCATGGGTTAGCAATTCATAAAAAAATCAGAATTCCCATCAAGCTTATGTTGCCTTAAACATGTCATGCTAGCATTCTCTTTCATCAAATTCCTTCCATTCCATAAGCAAAGAGAAAAACTGAAATCTTTACCTTCACCCTTTTTGTGTCTCATGAAATAGCCCGGATGATCAGCCCATGGGGCATCATGAACAACCCACACTATCATGTTCTTCACCCTTGATTTGGAAACCAAATAGACTCCATTCTTGTAGTGAATGATCCCATCCATTATTTCGAACCTTTCATTCCCAATTCCCTCCAAAACAACATTAGCAAACTTATGCTTAGCTGTAATTAAAGGCTTCCAATCAGCTGTTGTCTTAGATAAAGAGCAAAAATGTGATTCCCATGGCCAAGTATCTTCTACCAAATACTTAACTTGAGGTGTGTCCGGAAGCATACCTTGTAATGTAACCTTCTTACCCTTGTCTGAGAAGCTTATTTCCATGCTTTGATAATTGAAGGTGAGCTCTCCCAATGATAGCAACCATTGGACCCTAAACACGCTATTCATATCAGCCATGTTAATGAAATAGAAATCAGCACATACCTCATATTTTTCCAATGTAACATGGAGTTGGGAACATTTCTTTGTGCATGGCATAGAGTAACCATTTGTTGCCTTGACCGTGAAGCCTTGTCCATGGAGGGTAGAATCCTTCATAACCTTGTTAGCATACATAATGATTTCAAAACAATCCTCCATCAAATTCTCTTCTAACCATGTGCATGGAGTAACAATACCAAAGACTTCCTTTCTACAATACAAGAGGTCAACCGGAATCCAACTCTTTATGCCCACACAACCTTGCAAGGGAAGGTCTAAGTGCCAAGAGCTATCCCACAAGTTCTTCATATTGATTTCAACATGTTGCTCAAGGCAAGAAACATATTGCAGTGACATAGGGAAAGTTAACAAACATGAAATCTGATCATACCTTGAGTTGCCCTCCACATGTCCACCTTCCCATGCCGGATGAGGAGTGATCGAAACATCCTCTACACTCCCAATCTTGTGACTCAGAATTTCTGAGTTGGAATCAGCCTTCTCCTTCTCCTCAGATTCAACAAATGAAGCTCTTTCCGCCTTGGCTTCAACAATATCTTGATGGTGTTCGCATGGGGCATCTTCATAGCTCTTGCCGTAGTCATGTACACCATCAATCTGCCTCTTATTGACTGCTGTTCTGAAAATTCCAGCAAACTGAAAGTGATTGTAGTCACCTGGAAGAGCACCTTCTTCATCCACATGACCCTCAACAAGGTCACTCAAAAGTCTTGGTCCATAGACCCTATGCAAATCAGATTTTCATCATTCGTAGCATCATGAAGACCTCTGTTTTAAAACTCGCGATAAATCGGGCGATAATCGTGATTTATCGTTTACCCTAAGCTAAACGATAAAACTTTCAAAAAATCGCGATTTGTGCAGAGGCGATAAAACGCGATTTTTCCGGCGATAAATACTTTGAAAAATCGTTGAATCTCGCTTGGAAATCGTATGACTTAGGGATTAAATGCAAAACACGACCAAAAATTCTCGTATTTTGTCTTGGGTGACTTGTATTTTCTCTTGCAACTCGTCTTTTGTCCTGCGACCTATTTTCCATCATTTCGTGGCATAATGTGGCGGTTTCATGCCATTTCGTGGCGGTTTTGTGCTAGTTTGTGGCGGTAGGTACCGTAAATCCCTAGAACTATATACTATAAAATCGTATATCTTGTAAATTCTATATAATGTAAATCGTATACTGTAAATTTTATTTCGAATTTCCTTAAAATATTAAAATCCTATAAAATCGTATATAATGTATAATGTAAATTCTACTTCAGTAAATTTGAAATAGAGATTTATCTTGTAAATTCTATATAATGTAAATTCCTATAAAATCGTATTACATTATATTTCTTTTTATTTTATTTTTAAGATTTTAAATAATATACTGTATAAAATATTAAAATCCTATAAAATCGTATATAATGTATACTTTGTAAATTCTACTTTGTAAATTTGAAATAGAGATTTATATTGTAAATTCTATATAATGTAAATTCCTATAAAATCGTATTACATTATATTTCTTTTTATTTTATTTTTAAGATTTTTAAGTTATAAACGAATTTACAAATTAATTCCTTTTGCATACATTTGAATTTTTAATATATTACCGTTATATAATATATTACGAATTAATATATTTAAAATCGTATTACAGTATATTTCCTTTTGCATACATTTAATATATTATAATTTAAAATCATATTACGAATTAATATATTTAAATTCGTATTACAGTATATTAAAATCGTATTACAGTTTACTGTTATAATTTAATTCGTTTTGTATACATGAATCATACATTTGCAATATAGCATTGAATCTAAAGACTAAGACAATTTTTTTGTTTTTGTTTTTGTTTTGTAGAATGACATCACATCTAGTTCAACTGCTTGTAGTAAGCCTAACTCTAATCACCCTGCTGGAAGCATTGTGAATGAGCAGAAGACAATTGTGTTGTATGCAATTATTGTGGCATGAAGATGAGTGGAGGTGTTTATCGCCTTAAGTTCCACATTGCATGGATACCAGGGAATGAAGTGACAGTGTGCAATCAAGCACCACCTGAGGCTCAACGAGAGTTGTCTGCTTACCTTGCAGCTTATGCAGAGAAAAAAGAAGAAAAGAAGAGGAAAGCTGATGCACTTGCAACCCTAGCAAATAGGAGGGCAACGAGGGAAGATTTTGACATTGGGGCATCTTCTATTGCCCCAACTCCACGAGGTCAGACACTGGGATGAGGTTCATCCACTGATAGTAGTTCAACGATGTTTTTTGTTCCTTGAAGTACTCCTGGTTCACAACCTTCACTCGAAGGTACTGCTTGGAATAAAGAAATGCACAATGAAACAAGAATAGTTGCGGAAAACTTTTGGTACTACAACAACATTCCTTTTAATGTGGCAAAAAGTCCATATTAAGAGAATTTGGTGATCGTGCATTGATTGTTGCTTAGAACGGGGTTCAAGGCTCCTACTCCCCATGATTTGAATATTTGTTTATTTATCATTTGTTTGTTATATAATATTTTATTGATTTTGATTTTAAATATATATGTTATTTTGTTTTAGGTGTAAGAGCGTTTGGTTCGAGTCTTATGGATGGTGGATGGGGAGAAAAACCCAATGGGTTATTTGTATGAGGCTATGGATGTGGCCAAGGAGGCCATAGCTAAATATTATGGGCACTATCAACGAAAAAATGAACCCATTTGGCGCATAATTGATCGGAGATGGAACAAGACACTCCATCGACATATACATGCAATGACGTACTATCTAAACCCAAAGTTTTTCTATTCCCCATCATTTAAGGCTGATGAGGAGGTTATGGATGGCCTTAATACATGCACAGAGAGGATGATATCTGACAAAGATATTAGAGATACAATTCTTGATGAGTTGCAAATTTATAAGACTGCAGAGGGGAGGCTCTTTTCTTCAGCTCTGTGTCAAAATAAGAAACACTTCTCAGCCAGGTAAAAACAAATCGAGTCATTTGTATTTAGTCTCATTACACGTAGAACTAAAAACTAGAAGTCTAGAATTTTTTTATTTATTCAAGCCTAGTTAGCTTACAAAACTATAAATGTTTTATTTGTAGATTTGTGGTGGGAAAATTATGGTGCAAAAACACCAAATATTCAAAAGCTAGCCATCCGCATTTTGTGTCACTCATGCAAAGGCTTCGGATACAAATGTAATTGGAGCATGTTCGAAGTTATTCACACACGAAGCACAACAACAGGTTGACAACACGACGCCTCAATGACCTTGTCTTCGTGTGATACAATCTTCGTCTTCGTGAGAGACAAGTGGAGGGGGCACAGAGTTATGATGCAATTGACTAGGTGACATTGATCCATATGATGACCGGAATGTTGATGATGCGGAGCTTACGTTTACTACTACAGAGGAGATAGCAGCTTTGGAGAGGGAGATTGAAGAAGCAATACCATTAGGGACATTAGAAGTTGGTGATGATCTAGATGATATGTTTGTAGATGACAATGTTGGTGTTGCGAGAGGAGGAAATTTCCACTTCCACGAGGCAGCCGCAAGTGCAACAAACTTATTTTAGGCGTGCTTGATGAAATGGAATATTATTGATATTTGATAGTGATACTTCAAAAGTCACATGTGACATGACTCTATGAGCATTTTTGTTTGCAAAATTTGTACTCTTTTTTGGTCAAAACTTAATCAAAAATATGCATATGGGCCTATGGCATTCTATAGAGTCACTTCTCGCATCATTTAACATTGTTTTTACATTTAATTTAAGTTTATTTTATGAATTTAAATGTTTTTAAAAGTAGCGATAAAGTTGCCGATTAATGCCGATAAATTGTCGATTCCCGATTTCCGAGTCAAAATTTGGCTTGCCGATTAATTGCCGATAACGAGTTTTTGAACTATGATGAAGACTATCCATTTTCTCGTGGTTTGCTTCGGAGCATCACATTTGCCCCAAGGTTATCCCTTTCAACAAATTTCCCATGATCATAAATTTGAAATGGCATGGCATAAAGAAATAAATCTGAATTACCTCCAAACCTTTGGTTGCCTTGTTTATGTGTGTTTGAAATGTCTTCATAGCTCTTACCAAGGTCTAATCCATCACCACTTTGCTTTTTAGTGACTGCTGCTATAATCAGACCAGCAAGCTTATTGTCATCATGTTTCTTTGGAGAAGGGTTTCCAACCAGCCCTTTCTCTTCCCCTTCTTGCTCCACACCCCTTGTTTCATCTCTGGATTCATCACATGTCAAAACATTTTCAGTATTAACCACAGAATGAGCAATATTTACCTCATGATGTTGACTCTTCGAATGGGTGTAAGTGCCATGGCCTTAGGTCCTTTGATCACCAACCCTTCTTCCTCAATGATTCCATCTTCTAGCACTTTCCTTGGGGCTGTAAGAAAAATCAATCAAGGGTTCACCCTTGGCAATGGCGGTGGGTGCTTCTAAGGCTCCCAAGGGTTGCTCCCTTTTAATAACCAACTGCTGCAATAATTCTCCCCCTCTTCACCTTAGGGAAATAGGCATTTCCATCATTGCATGGCGAACTTGGGGTTTTGACTCCCTCTTCATCAAACTTTGTGCTCTCTTCATGTTTAGCCAACATGAAGGTGCTCCTTTCCTCCAGGGTTGGGATATCCTTCCCATGACCCTTGTGCATGCCTTGAGGCTTGGACCAAGTTCCAATGCCCACTCTTTTTGTTTCCAATTTTACGAACTCTGAAAAAGGTAGGGCATCACGAATCAGCTCTATACTCTTCATACCATGTACCGATGTTGCTTTCTTTGGGTGACAAAGAATGAATGATTTCCTTGAAGAGATTCTTCCACCATTGGAGCCTTGCATGGTATGGATCAGCCGGGCCATTGTGTTGGCCAATCTTTCTTGCCCTAGGGCAAGCCTTCCAACCCTAGCATCGCTGAAAACTCTATCCATCCCTTTTGATCTTCAAACCCTCAGGCTGGGAAGACCGAAGCTCTGATACCACTTTGTAATGTCCCTTTTTGGGGAAAAACTAAAGAACAAGGAATTAGCACAAATCCCAATTAATTCAAATCTGAATTTTAGACCAGCAAACTGAAATTTAAACCTAGATTAAAACAACGATCAAATTTTCCGAACAACAATATGAAAATGGATGAAAAACACTTGAAACTCTTCAAATAACTTTGCCAAAATATAAATATGTATTTTAGGCATCAACCAAAGCAATTTTCAACATGAAATCTGAAGGAAAACACTGTTGGAAATTAATTAAAAATCAGTGAAGAACGACTCCACATAAAATTATGAAATGAGGGTTTACAAACCCCAAACTTCACAACGAATAGTAGATTTTGGCTTTATAAATTATGAGAAAGCCAAATATGAAAGAAAATATGAATTCCATGTCCTAGAAGGCACTAAACTCCACACTAGGGTAAGTCGCTCCACCTAGGAGAGACCCAACAATGCATGCAAGAATCTGAAAATGTCTTCTTTTCCTCCAAATCTGCAATTTGCCTTCAATCCACACAAGGATGGAGGGTTTTCGTCCCCCAACCAGCCACAAGAAGGGTTTTCGTCCTTCTTGGAAGAGCCACACACTTGGATTTTTGCCCAAGAGTGGAAAGAACAATGAGCAACAACCCAAAAGTCCAATTAGAGAAAATGCGCCAAAAGTGAATGCCCAAAATGAAGCCCTTCAACTTCTTTTATACTTTATCTTTGGCGCCAAAGCCCAAAAAGGACAAGGTTGACCCATAAAGAGCTCTTTTAATCTTTTAATTGGCTTCATTAATGCACCAAACCCAACCGATCTGCTAAAAAGAACAAACTAAAAAAACATTAAAAATTAGAAAATAAAAGTGCAATGAGAGTTCACTTCCTTTTCCCGCTCACTCCACTTCTTTGCCATGAAAAAGGAATGGCAAGAAGTCCAAAATCATCCTCTCAAGTTGGAAAAGGGGACATTACATCCTCGCTCTTTGTTCTAATGAATGCAACTGAAATAATGTGGTGGCTGCCAATGATTTTGTGGGCTGTTCCTTTTAATATCTGATAAAAATGAGATTGTAGGTGAGCTATAAGTGATTATAACGGCCACGATACAGTTGGGTTTCCACCCAACTAAGTACCTTGGTGGTTGTCATAAAAATTGTCTTCAACTGAACCTTCTTTCCAACCTTTTTCATCAAGGATTTTTCCTTAATTTGTGCAAACTTACAGCTGTCCTTAGCTGGGAACAACAGTCCTATACTTGTTATTTTCATGCCCAACAACATGAAAAAGGTACAACAGATACCAAAGTGGAATTTTCTTGCAAAAATCAACAACTTAGGCAATGTAGGGGCTGGGAACAGCCATGCAAGCACTGAAAATCCCATACTAACCATCACCAATCGAAAAGAACTCCTCCCCATGTTTGAAGGAACTTGTAAACTCCTTTGTATGAGAGAAAAAGGAGTAATCAAGTGGCTGGTGAAGGTGATGACAACAATACCAAAAATCACTCCCATTGCTGCCCCAAATGTGTCAAGCAACTCTTTTACCTTGGTGTGCTTCTTGGGCTTGTGGAGACATCTCTTCATCTTCCATTGCAATCTCATATTCATTATTACTTGCTTGGGTTGATAACAAACTCAGTTGTTCTTCCTTGTTTCCTTCTTTCTTCTCCTTTCCTGGGCCTGCACATAGAACAAACACATTAAAGAAAACAAGAGTTTTCAACATCCCTCCTTCATGCCTCATAGACATGATGGCAAGTTCTCTTTCATTGCTTGCAACCACCTCCCAATCTTCATTCAAGGGATGGATTTCCAAAAATTCAATCATGTTGCCCCAAACACAGTTGTAACCATGCATTTCCTTCCTCAAAATCGAGATGACAGTGACTGGAATCCAACTTATGATGGCATGCTTCAAAACCCATAAATTAATGCTCCTACTACAAACAATCATACCATCATTGTCATGCTGAGTTATAATGCTTTGGACAACAAGATAACATCCATCTTGCTCACTTCCAAACGCTGATTTCATGAACTCAACATCTACTTTTATTGGAAGGCTTCTTCTAAGAGCATGTGCATTGATTAGGAGCTGAAAATTCCTATGAAGTGACTGCTGTTTTAAAACTGAAAGTGGGAATTTTTCTTACCATGTGCTGCCCATATGTCTTGCCTTTTTGTAGAAATTCTTTCCATCCTTTTTGCTGTAGCAGCTTGAGGAGCTTTATTTGTCATGCCTTGAAGCACAACCTCTTGGCCATCAAGCTTGAATCTTAACTTCATAGATCGGTAGTTTTGGTTAAATTCACTCAAGGAATGCAACCATTGTATCTCAAGTACCAAATCCGTATCTCCAATACCAACAACATAGAAATCATTACTTACCATGTGCCTTCCCAAGGTGAGCTTGAGTTGTTGGATCCTCTTGGTGCAAGGGATGATGAAGCCATTTTGTAGCATCTCATCCTTCACAATGAGGTTTGAATGTACAACAAACTTTATATGCATTCTCATAATTTTCCTTCCATTCCAAGTGCAAGAGATGACATTTACCTTGATCCTCCGAAGACCACCCATGCCAAAGCAATCTTGGCCTTGAATAGAAGAAGCAACATGCCCATAGCTGCAAGTTGTCTCTTTGGACCTAACATGCTTCTTAAAATATTTTCCATGATGACAAAAATATGGCAGCGACATAGGAGGAAACAACAAATCGGAAATATGGTCATCATTGTCATACCTTGGGCTGCCCACAAGGAGCTCACCCTCCTTTGCCTTTGCTTCTTCAACAAGTGAAGATCTTCCCGCCTTGACTCCTTCCATATTTTGTTGACACATGTATGGAACATCATCATGGTTCTCGCCGAAGTCAAGAACACCATCAATTTGCTTCTTATTGATTGTTGTTCGGAAAATTCCAACAAGTTGAACATCATCATTATCAACCGGAGATTTGGCTTCAACCACCAAATTCTCTCCACAATTTTGCAAATCGATTTTCTTTTTTTCTTTCCTTGGCTCAATCTTCGGAATGCTCGGAAGATGGATAAGGGCTTCTTGGAAAAGACCCTCTTTCTATCTAGTACCCTTCATTGTCTCATCAACTGTTAAAATAATTCTCATGGGGGTTACACCCTAAAATGGCCTTTTATGCCGAGAACTTTCTCGGAGTTGAGTGACGATCTCATTATCTCGTCCTTAGTAGACTTTACGTAATTGGATGCATGCCCATTACATCCCCTTGGTCATCTCGAGTAGGTTCTCACAGACTCCGGTGTGAGGTAGATCACCACCTTGATCGTTCGGACATGATTTGCCACCGTGTAGTCTCCGGAGACTAAGACGGAGACACACTACATCTTCCGCTACCTCATTTACTATGAGATCATAGGAAGGTTCTCTCGCTTATTTAGGAGGGCACATGCCCTTTTTGAATTCTTTAGGTATGAGGATCAGAAGTGCCCGACTTTATACTTACAGGAGGCTCTGAGGCTTCGTGAGCACACTCTTCAGCCATATTCTAGACTAGATTCTTCTTGACGGAGCACTTCCTTCTCCATACTTACCTTTAGTGAGAGTCACTAAGTGCCAAGGTGAGGCCAATTCCGCTTCTTACTTCAGATTTGTTTGGCCCAGGGAAACCATCCACAGTTCCCCGAGCCATCTTAGACAGGCCCATACCAGATCTTGCACTAGGAGACAAACTAGATCTACCAGGCCTTTGAGATATAGTACGGTGTCCAGACAACAACATAGTAGGCAGCCTCTACACTCTATCGCCTCTTTGTCTAGTTGTCATTCCATCCAGAGTTTATTCTAGTCGGCCTCAAATGTTAGGAGAGTTGGATCTACTATTTCCTGATAGATTTTCCTTATTACTTCTCCTTGCCGTCTTCCTTGGCAGTCTCCCCTACTTCTTGTTTGCATTTCCACCCCCGGTTTTGCGTTCATGGGATTGCTCTTTTCGGTTTTGCTAGCTTCTCTGGCTTTGTACTTTTCTTTCTTGGAAACCTTTTGGTTCTCACGCTTTATATTTGCACACGGTGTTATCTGCAATCCCTTTTACCTACTTTTTTGGTCATTCGTTGGACATTAATATATTTTATCTTTCATCTTTTATCTCATGACGATCAAAACATTGTAAGGACATAGTGTGAGGGTGATGCAATAAATCAAATTTCTTACCATTTGTTGCTGATATGCAAATTCTAGCAAATTGAAAACCAACATGAATATCCTGTGAGGCCCCCTTTTTAAGGGCACGTCTCTCCAAAAGATCATCTTGAAACTCATCCTCATAAACCTCTTGCAAATCTGATTTTTCTTCAAATACATGTCCCTCCCCAAAGCTATTTTGAAAATCAGTCAATGGCTCATTCTTTGGGAGTTCGAAGGATGGTGCATGTTCCTCCATCTTGAGTTCTTTGCATTCAGCAGGTAGAGCCCTTTCTATTTGGACCTCATCACTAATTTGTTGACACATGCAATTATTAGAAGTCAATAAAACATCATCTATTATCAAAGAATTTTTACCTTTGACTTGCATGTTGAATCATTTTTGTGGTGCTTGTGATCCAAGCTCTGCTCTAGATCCCATTCTATTCTTGCTCGCTCCTATGTAGACGGAGCAACTTCTACCGGGTAAGTTAATGCAATGGGCTGCATAACAAGGTGCAAACTTTATATTAATGGTTTAGCACCATACAACATCTACACTACTTGCTCACAATGGAGCTATCATACCTCTCTCTCACGGATGTTTACAAAGTTGGTGCCTTCTAAGGCCTGCGCAAGACATTTTAGTTTCATTCCTTCGGCTCTACACCCGATCCCGACCTCCTCTCTCGGTCTCTCTAGCCTAGTCGGCGACTCGCCGATGCTTGTAATGTCCCCTTTTCCCACTTGAGAGCCACTATTTGGACTTCTTGCCATTCCTTCTCCATGGCAAAGAAGTAAAGAAGATGGAGGAGAACATTGAGCTTCGTCTGTTATGTTTTTTTAATTAATTTTTTATATATTATTTTTAGTGCTTTCCCTCTTATAGCTGGTTGGTTGAGTTAAAGCAAATTAATGGAAGCTAATGAAGGAAAAGAACATCTCTTGGGGTCGGCCTTACCTTTTCAAGCTTTGGTGCCAATGGAGGAATATAAAAGGAGTCTTAAGACATCATTTGACATCTAGTTTTGGTGCATTTTTCCTAATCTTGAGCATTGAGAGTTATTTGCTCCTTGTTTTTCCACTTGAGGACGAAAACCCTCTTGTGTGGCTTTCCTAAAAGGACGAAAACCCTTCTAGTGGTTTGGTGAAGGACGAAAACCCTTCATCATTGCTTGGTATTGAAGTTTAAGGAAGATTTGAGGAGAGAACATTCATTTTTAGATTGTTATTTGCTTCCTACATGTGGAGCGACCTACCTTGGTGTAGGGTTTAGTGAACTCATATTTGTATTTTCAGTTTATAATCTGATTTGGCATATTTTCTAAGGCCAGAATCTGCATTTTCATGATTTTTGAGGGTTTCTAGACCCATAATTTATAATTTTGTTGTGGCTGCTCTTCGCTGGACATTTATTAATTTCCAGCAGTGTGTTGGTTCAGTTTTATCATTGTTTATGGTTCTATTGGATGCATAAAAGATATCTCTAATTTGTGGCAAGTTTATAAGAAGTTAATTTGGTGTTTGACATATATTTTATACCGTTGATTGAAGGGTTCAATTCGCTGATTTTAATTTTCAGTCTGCTGCTATAAAAATCAGATTTGAATCATTTGGTGTTTGCCTAATTTCCTTGGTTGTTGGTCAAATCCCTTGAAAGGGACATTTCAGTGGTATCAGAGCTCGGATCTTCAAAGGACCAAGGGTTTTATGGAAGAAGGCAACAAGGGTTTCATCCATTACCAAAGAAGGAAGAAAGCAGACAAGGAAGACCAACCAGGAGGAAGCATGGCTGATCATGATTCCCAAGAAGCTAAAGTTGATAAATTAATTGCCGGCCAAGAGAGACTTGCGGACACCATGGATTTTCTTGCCCTATCTCTCCAAAGAATCATTGAACCTAGGGTTCAAAGTGGTGAAGGTAGCTCGACTGGAGCTAATAATGCCAAGCGACCTATGGGATCAACCCGAGGATCGATTTTGAAGCCCACTTTCCTTCCTAGAGAGGAGGTTATTCCGGAAGAAGAAGCAAGGCCTACGGGTGGACGGAATATTGCTGCGAGTTATGAGGAATACATGGCCTTACCAAGGGAGATTCGTGAGGCTATTTCACTTGCAGAATTCATAGGAGTGAATAGAGGAAGACCTAGGCCCGAGCCTAGACATCACATGCCACAAAGAGAGGTCCAAAATGTATTGGGTAAGATGACTTTTTCTACATTTGATGGATCAGCTAAGGGTACCGCTAGGGCTTGGATTCAAAAGTTGAATACATACTTGTCTTTGAAGCCTATGGTAGAGGAGGATGCTATTAAATTTGCCACACTTCATCTTGAAGGAGTTGCTCATGAATGGTGGTTCCATGGGCTTGTGACACAAGGGCATAGTGAGATACATGCCTATGATGAGTTTTGCCAAAGACTCATTGATCGATTTGATAGAGTGGATCCGAGAGGTGCATTTCGTGAGCTTGCACACTTGAGACAACAAGGCACCGTAGAAGAATATGTGACTGAATTTCAGAGACTCTCCGTCATGATCACGGATGTATCCAAAAGAAGACTTATAGTGCTTTTTGTTGAGGGTTTGATTGAACCCCTCAAGGGTTTGGTTCGTGCCTTTGATCCATTGTCTCTACAAGAGGCAATTAAGAAGGCACTTGATCTTGAAGGTGCTGCCCCAAAATCAGCAGTGATCAACAGTCTTCCTAAGGTGAATTCGAGTGGGGACAACCCACCAAGCAGCCAAGAAGCATCCCTTTGGACCAGCCAAAGAGACCTCTCCAAAAGGTGCCCAATACTCACACGGATCTGCCAAAAACCAGCCATGATAAGGAGGCTAGAAACGAGCTACGAAGGAAGAATTTGTGCTTTTCATGCAAGGATCCATGGACTCGAGACATCGCTGTTTGGGCAAAGGTAAAGTTCATTATATTGAAGTAATTTCTGATTGTGAAGATGAAGATAACATTGTTGATGAAGCTAGGCATAATGATGTTGTGGAGGAAGAAGACCCAAAGAAGCTAGAAGGTACTCTTGCTACATTGTTCGGGCACCTAGATATCACCCATTTTGTGTAAAGGGTGATCTTCAAGGACAAAAGGTAACCGTCTTGATTGATAGTGGAGCCACACATAATTTTGTAGATGAGAGCTTGGTAAAGAAATTGAAGTTGAAGGCTGAAAATTTCAAGGGTTTCAATGTAACGGTTGCGGATGGTTTCATACTTCCTTGCACAAAGAAGATACCTCAGCTCACACTCACTTTGGGAGGGCACATGGTAAGAGATGATTTCTATGTTATTAGCATTGGTGAATCTGATTTGGTTTTGGGTGTGCAATGGCTACATTCTTTAGGAGAGTTTTCTCAAAATTATCAAAGCATGGAGCTGAAATTTAAGGTATAAGGCAAAGAGGTAGTGTTGCATGGAATGAAAGGTGGAACTCCACAAGTTGTGACAGCGAAAAGTATGGAAAGAACCTTCAAAAAGGGGCAGGTTGCTTGGGCAGCCCATTGTTTGGTAAGAGCTAACTCTTCTATTTCCATTCAATCTACTTTTCATGATGATATTCAGCCCATACTTGATAGGCATGCTAAAGTTTTCAATGAGTTACTGCATGGGCTGCCACCGGATAGGGGATTCCAACATGTTATTGAGTTAGAACCGGGTACCAAACCAGATAATAACCACCCCTACCGTCACCCACAGATTTACAAGGAAGAAGAAATTGAGAAAACAATCAAAGAATTGTTGGAAATGGGATTGATAAGGCCTAGTTCCAGCCCCTATGCTTCTTCTCGTGGTGCTGGTCAAGAAAAAGATGGTACTCTAAGAATGTGTGTGGACTACCGTGTGCTCAATAAGAAAACAATTAAGAACAAGTATCCCATTCCAAGGATTGATGAGCTCATAGATGAACTACATGGAGCAATCTACTTCTCCAAAATAGATTTGAGATCCGGATATTATCAAATAAGAGTTAGAGAAGAAGATGTGCACAAGACCACTTTTAGATGTCACTTTGGGCATTTCGAGTTCCTTGTCATGCCATTTGGATTGACCAATGCCCCGACCACCTTCCAATCATGCATGAACCACATTTTGGTAAGCAATTAAGGAAATTTGTGTTGGTGTTCTTTGATGATATTCTGATTTATAGTAAATCATGGGAGGAGCACCTCCAACACTTGGATATAGTGCTGGAAATTTTGGAGCAACAGTCTTTGTATGCCAAAAAGTCTAAATGTGAGTTTGGTATGGATGAGATTTTATACTTGGGGCATGTTATCAATGCACGTGGGGTTCATGTGGATCAAAGCAAGATTCAAGCAATCATGAATTGGCCAACACCAACCAACATTACTCACTTGAAAGGATTCTTGGGTTTGTGCTCATACTACCGGAAGTTTGTGAAGGGATTCTCACAAATTGCAGCCCCTTTGACTTCTCTAACAAAGAAAGATGCTTTCAGCTGGTCCAAATCAGCCCATATAACTTTTGAAGAATTGAAAAAGGTGATGTCTTTAATATCCCCTTGTGGGATATTTAATTAAATCTGAAAATAAATTATTTCCAATCGAATTTAGAAGAGAAAACCCTTCTAGATCGACCTCAAATAACCCAATGTCAGCTTCAATGCAACCCAAATGGGGTTGTAGTGAGCCAAGGTGGTGGGTTAGATGAGAGAGCTAGTTGGAATTTAATCTTTCCTAAATCAAAAATTAATTGCAGCAGTGGAAATAATTATTATGCACCAAAACCAGCTGAAACTTCAAAAATTAATAACTTCACCAAATCTCAATATTTTTCCATGAAACGAAATGCAAATGAAAGCAAATATTTTTATCTTTCCAATGAGCTATAAATCTGATTTTTCTGCACACCGAAACCCCCTTAAAACTGATCCTCAAAACTGAAACCAAGTCGCTTAGGGTTAGGAAAAATATATAAATAAATTCCAGCCTTTGTTATTGCTTCCAAACCCTCCAAATATCACTCCACAGATCTGAAATAAATATCTAATAGCAGCAGCATGAAGAAACACCCAAACACTTCCAAAATATGATGTTAAATTATCATAACCCAGTCGATTTCTTCTAGATAAATTCCAACAGTGTTTAAGAGCCCAAAATTTATCAAAACATGTGCATTAGACTTGGAAAAATATGCAATAACAGATCAGATATCAAACCCCCTTCAAAATGCACTAAAACACACCCCAAATGCCTTCAATGCAAGTCGACTTGATCTAAAATAAATCAGCAAAGCAGCAGCAGATTATAATCACCATAAAACTCTTCAATAACTCTAAAAACCATGCACATATGCTTCCAATAAAGGCGCCTCAGATAAATTATATCATGCAATAATTATCAATGCAAAGCTTGGAAGGATCTCACACACTCCACAAAATGGTGGTGTTGAAGAACACCTTTGTTTTGTGATCACAAATGGGCATACATCCCTCTTCAAGCATGAAGATAAGTTTATCAAACCGTCAACATGCCTTCTAAGGGGACGCCTCTTCTCCTTTTATAGATTTTGCAATTTGAATCTCCAATGCTTTCCCTCCAATTTTGGCGCCAATCTCTAGATAGGAGAGATAAATTTAAAAATAGTCTTCTTGGCCTATAAAAGTCAAACTCCAATTCAAATATTAATTCCCTCCAAAAATATATTTGAATTAAATACAAGAGAGGAATTAAATATTAATTATAAAGCACATAGAGAATTGACTTGCCCAAATAAATCGATTTACCCTCAAATAATAATTAATTGGCTCATAGAATAAATCGATTTGTCCCTCATTAATTTGACTTGCCCAAGATAAATAAATATTAATTTAAATGCACAAGAGAAAGTCGATTTTCCCCCAATTAAATCCCTTTAATCCAAGGAAAGTGGATTAAAGGTTTTCAATATTTTATAATTAATTAATGTCTCAAAAAGGGGACATTACATGTGCTCGTCCGGTTCTCATTGTTCCAGATTTTTCTAAACCATTTGTGCTTGAATGTGATGCTTCCGGTGAGGGTATAGGTGTTGTTTTGATGCAAAATCAGCACCCCATTGCTTTTGAAAGTCGGAAATTGAAAGATCATGAGAAGAAGTTTTCTATTTATGATAGAGAAATGCTTGCCATCATGCATGCCTTAATTTAGTCAATACTTGATTTGTGGGGGTTTGTAGTAAAAACCGACCACAATAGCTTGAGATTCTTTCTCCATCAAAAGGATTTGAATGACCAACAACAAAAATGGGTGAGTAGACTCCAAGCATTTGATTTTGATATTGAGTATGTGAAGGGGAAGCATAATGTGGTTGCGGATGCTTTATCAATGGTGCCACCTTCACCATTAGAGGATGTAGAACTTCATAAGGGGAATAAGAAGATGGGACAACGGATGTATTGGGTTTGCAATTGCTTGGGGACAAACAATCTTGGGAAGGGAGGACTGTAATGTCCCCTTTTCCCACTTGAGAGCCACTATTTGGACTTCTTGTCATTCCTTCTCCATGGCAAAGAAGTAAAGAAGATGGAGGAGAACATTGAGCTTCCGTTTGCTATGTTTTTTACTAATTTTTTATATTTTCTTTTTAGTGTTTTCCCTCTTATAGCAGGTCGGCTGAGTTAAAGCAAATTAATGGAAGCTAATGAAGGAAAAGAACATCTCTTAGGGGTCGGCCTTACCTTTTCAAGCTTTGGCGCCAATGGAGGAATATAAAAGGAGTCTTGAGACATCATTTGACATCTAGTTTTGGCGCATTTTTCATAATCTTGAGCATTGAGAGCTAGTTGCTCCTTGTTCTTCCACTTGAGGACGAAAACCCTCTTGTGTGGCTTTCCTAGAAGGACGAAAACCCTTCTAGTGGTTTGGTGAAGGACGAAAACCCTTCATTATTGCTTGGTATTGAAGTTTAAGGCAGATTTGAGGAGAGAACATTCATTTTCAGATTGTTATTGGCTTCCTACATGTGGAGCGACCTACCTTGGTGTAGGGTTTGAGGGTTTAGTGAACACATATTTGCATTTTCAGTTCATAATCTGATTTGGCATATTTCTAAGGCCGAATCTGCATTTTCATGATTTTTGGGGGTTTCTAGACCCATAATCCATAATTTTGTTGTGGCTGCTCTTCGCTGGACATTTATTAATTTCCAGTAGTGTGTTGGTTCAATTTTATCATTATTTATAGTTCTATTGGATGCATAAAATATATCTCTAATTTGTGGCAAGTTTATAAGAACTAAATTTGGTGTTTGGCATATATTTTATACCGTTGATTGAAGGGTTCAGTTCGATGATTTTAATTTTTCAGTCTGCTGCTATAAAATTCAGATTTGAATCATTTAGTGTTTGCCTTATTTCCTTGGTTGTTGGTCAAATCCCTTGAAAGGGACATTTCAATGCTCCACCACTTCAAAGAACCTCAACATGGCGAGCTCCTCCTTTTAAGCCGTGCACGCTTCCGGTCCTTCCTATTTCTCTCTCCTCTCTGTCAGATCCTTCGATTTTCCCGCTCATATCTGATTTGAACTTGGGCTCTTTAGTGCCGTTATCCCGTGATATGCTCTCGGCCAATTTGTTGCGCCACGCCGTTCGGTGGTTGGGTACTTCTGATTAACCTCTCCATCGACTAGTCACTGTCATCCATGTGACCATGCAGACCTATCATCTGTTGTCCTTTTGCCAACTTTCGTTGCGTCTTGTTACCTCGGACCTCGCCCCTCTTGCTTTTTTTGCGCCCTTGCTCTTATTCCAGGCTTCTTCAAATCTCTGCGCGCTCCTTTTATCTTGTTACGCCTTCATTCTCTTGTGTGCCTTAGCTTTCTTTCGTGCACCCTTTTATTCTTCTCGTGCATCATGCTTTCACCATCCACTAAATCTTCCTATCCATCTTTCTTAGTCCTTTGCTTCTTTCCTTTGGCCGCTTATCCGACTTCCTTCTTTGCGCATCGTCATCCTCGCGCGGTCTTTCCTTTCACCTACGCTTTCCTTCTCGCGCATGCCTCCCTTCATTTGTGTTTTCCTTCCCACACATGCCTCCCTTCTTGTGGATTTAGGCCACGTTTCTTCTTTTCTTGTGCAACTCTCATTTTGCACGCATATCTTTGTGCTTTCTCCTTTTCTAACGCGCTTTCCAAGCGCCTGCATCCTTCTTGGTGCAGATTTCCTTAGTTCCAGGATGCCCCCGCATCATATGTACTCAAGTGATTTGGCTTTACGAATCTCAGCTGGAAGAGCCCTATACTCCTCATAGTTGGCAGCACTTTTGTTGCCCACAAAATGTGGTTTTTCTACCTCCAAAATAATTCTTTCCTGTGGGAGGAAGGTAGGCTGAAAAGGCCTAGCTGTAGGATCCATCACGGATCTTGGTGGTTGAAGATTGTTGTTTTCCCTTGAAGAACTTCCTGGATGCATGTTATGGATCAGCCGTGCCATTATATCAGCCAACCTCTCTTGCCCTTGGGTAAACCTTTCAAACCTAGCATCATCAAAAATTTGTCCGCCATTTTATCTTCTCCTTCGCACGAATACCCTCCAGGCTGGGAGGATCTTTGCTCTGATACCACTGTAATGCCTCTTCCCGGGCTATAAGTGAAACAAAGGGAAATTGCACAAACCCCAATAGATAGTCAATTGAAAATTATGACAATCAACTCAAATTTATGACAACAAGGTACAACAGTATGATTTTGTATAATAAGCAAAATGCAATATCTCTTCAAAAATGCATCTTTTACACAATTCAAAGCATTTAGGGAACAAAGAAATATTTTAGAACATATATAAACCAAGAAATGAGCCTTCAAACCTCAACTGGAATTTATTTAATTAAATATAATAATAGCAGTGAACACCCTTACAAATTTGACTAGAAATGAAGAATTCCAAGCCCCAAATTGAAGTACAAATGTAGATTCCAGCTGCTAAAATTAGGACAAACACAATGATGGCTCGATTTGAAGTGGTTGTGCCTGAAGACCCCAAACACCACTTTAGGGCAATTTGCCACCCTAGGAGAGGGCTTGAAATGCCTTGAAAGCTTAATACAACTCCATATGAGATCACCTTTTTGCAAGCTTGAGGGGTTTCGTCCTCAAACCAGCCCACTATTGAGAGATTTCGTTCTCAATTGGTTTTTCAAGAGGGTTTTCGTCCTCTATGGATGAGAGAGGAAAGAAAATGTGCTCTAACTCCAAGAGAATAAATTCCAAAAGCATGCACTAACTCTTCCAAGCTAAACCTCTTTTTATAACTTGAGGTCACGCTAGAAACCAATGATAGCCTTCTTATGAAGACCGACCTCCTAGGGGAAATAATAGTCCCCCTTTGTTCTATTTTCTTGCTGGCTTTTCTTCTTTCCCAGCCGACCTAACTATACTTAAAAACTACTAAAAATGAATGCAAAGCTCACGAAAACAACTGAAAAACATGACATTAACTTCCCTTACTCATTCCCTTTTTGCCCACAGGAAGTGGAATGGCTCAAGGTCTTCAAAGAGGACTAGTGTTGAGAAGGGGGCATTACAAACAATTATAGCAAATAAATGATAAATACAAACTTAATTAAGTTTAAGGCATCCTTAATGATTTTCTCGGCATAGTTGGCAAACACATCATCAAAAATGGTCTTAATAACCCGTTCCCCTTTGAGCTTCCTAACATGGGAAGACTCCAAATCAGTGTGCTCACAAACATCTTCTTACGAGATGTTAGTGATGTTATAATGCTCTGCACAAGTGTGATGAAGGTTGTGGCGAATCGAGCGACTCTTGCTCGCATAAGCTTCTTTCTATTGGTGTGCCCTCTCATCAAGCTTAGCAACCAAGGGTGATTGTAAATGAACTTTGTGATATTTCTTGCCTCTTCAACCACATTCTTCACTTGTGTCATCTTTCCTATGTCCTCAAGTAGGAGATCAATGCAATGGGTTGTGCAGGGGTCCAAAAAAGTGTGGGCTGCCTCCTCAAGAAGTCTCCCTACAGCTACATATGCTTTGCCGCAATGTTTGTCACAACCTGACAACATTCTCCACATGGAATTCCATCACCACCTCATCCAACGTATCATATAAAGCGTTGCAATCTTGACTTGGTGGGATGCATCAATTGATTTTAAGAAGATCAACTACCCACTTGAAGCCACTAAAAAGCTAATCAATGTGCGGTTTTTCCCATGGATCCGCTCATAAGACAAAATGGTGTAGCCCTTCTTTTGCCATACTCTTTTTTGCTCTTCTAAAATATCTTGCATCTGTTTGACCCACTCAAATCATGAGGAGTAGGAGCCATGAACCCCTTCCCGACAATGGTCAATTCAACAACTAAATCCTTCCAATCGAGTTTTACCACATTGAAAGGATGTTGTAGTGCTAAAAGTTTGCCATAGCTATCCTTGCTTCCTTATGCACTTCTTAGTTTGAAGTGGTACCTTTGAGTGAAGGTTGTAACCAAAGACTACTTCGAGGAACAAAAAAGTACCCAAACTACCTTCAGTGGATGAGCCACATCCCCGTCCCGGCCCGCAAAAGATGGGGTATAGAAAAGGTCTCAATGTCATAATCATCTCTTGCTGCCCTCCTATTCACAGGATTCATCTTTCCCCTTCTTTTCCTCATTTTTCTCCGCATAACTCGCATGGGTATGCGGCCATCTCTCTTGAGCCTCAAGAGGCGCATGTCTACACACTACCACATATTTTCATGGTATTTGTGTGATGTGGCATTTGAGGCGATTGCATACCGATGTCGTGCCCATTAAATTTATGACCCAAAATAAACCATTCAAATAGCTCATAAAATTTGGGCAATTTCTTTTGTTAATTAAATATTTAATGCTTAATTAATCATTATTATTCCAAACCAATAAACTAATTAAGGGTGTATCCAAATCACTTTGTTGTGTTGTATTGCACAACTAACTAAGGGTACTTAGGTTTAATAATGTTTAATACGTTCTCCCCACCAAGGGTTTAACTTAGAAGGTAAGAAATTAGTTTGACTATAGGTTAGGTTTTATAAAGGTTAAATACTTAAGTTGGGCATGTGTCCCATTTGGCCCCATCCAAATGGATCCATGCCCTCGCACCCAAATCCAATAAAAGCTAATTTAAATTTAAATTTATTCACCCCAAAATTAAAAAGGGAGCCCACTTGCTCAACCTACTAAGTCAACCCTTGCCTTAAATGGTCAAGTATAAAACCTAGGATTAATTAGAGCCCTTGGATCAAAGGGATCTCCACCCTTGATCTCTAGGTTTTCTAAAAGCCCTAATTTCACTTTAAGTTCACAATTATGTTTTCACTTCTTTCCTTTCTCATTTCTTCTTTTGTTTTGTTGTAGGTGTGGAAGAGCTTCATGGAGGCATATTTTGTTTATTTGTTTATTTTTCTTCGTTCTATTTCTATTTTAAAATACCATCTTTAGGGTTTCATAAGGACACACACACACAATATATATATCCGTATCCCACAATAATTGTATATTATTACACAATTGCCCTTTGCTTGTTCATAATGCTTCCAAGAAGGGTAATCAAACTTAGGCCTGTTAAGTGTAGTTGAGCCTAACCTGAATGCCATTTTTGCAAATATAGACAATAGAAATCCTATAAACCGACACCCCATAACCCCCCGCCCAAAAAAATGTTCTAGATGGAAACCCTAGTTGCTAACCAATGGAAGAAGCAAAAGATTTAAGCAATTGAATATGGAATTTTTAAAACTCTAGGAAAAGAAGAAACTAGAAACTTAGAAAAATAGAAGTAATGTTATCAATTCCTACCTGCATGCTCTGAATCTCTATTTCAAACTTGTCATTTTGTTGTTGAAGACATTGATGTATCCCTTTAAATGCTGAAAACCCTAGCTCGGATGCGTGCCAATTACATTCACTGTATTCACTATAATTGCAAAGGAAAATGCAGGCTTCAGAGGTTAAAATGACATTGTTTTTAGCTTTGGCATTTTATACTTTACCGCCAAGTCGACAGGAAAAACTCGGTGAATTTCCTGAGGAAATGACAAAATTACTTGGCGACACTTGCAGATTTTTTCTTGTCGACTTGGCTCAATGAGTTACCTTCGATTTCTAGGTTACAGCCTGCCTCGTGAGTTATCAGCGAAACTCACTGAGTTTTGAAACAAAGATGAAAATATCATCATCATCTAGTGTAATTCTTTATGCCTACTAAATTGATAAATATTAAATATCAAACAATACATCCTTTCCCGTCTTCTTAAGAATATCCTCAACAAACTGATTCCTTTAGATTTATATTTTGCTCTCTTGATGGACCTTCATGATTTCATATGTGGCTTTTGTTTTGAATATTCTAATTCTGAACACCAATACAGCCTCTATTTGACTTGACGATTTGCGATGTTTGATTTGTAGGCATGCTATATGCGGGTCGCATTGACTTCAAAGGGAAACAGCCTGTCAATGTGCTGTAATGGCCATGCCACATTGAAACCAGAAACTGGCCTGCATATAAATTGGAAACAATCACTTGAGGAGAGCAAAAATTCGCAAAAGATGAAACATCTCCTTTATTGGACAAGATGAAAAAAGCTGGATGGATTGTTAAGCATGTCTTTTTGTCTCCAAGTGAACAAGTCACTTACAGCATTCCGGGAGAGAAGAACCATAAATGATGAGCATTTTGTAAGTTTGCTGCAAACATAATTTTGCGGGTCTCAATGTTTTGTTTTGATTGGGAGATTTGCAGCATATAAACACCTCTATTATCTTTACAAGGCAGTCCTCAAACATTGCATATCATGTGAATTTGTATTGGCTGGTAGTCAAGTTTTGTGGAAAGTAAAAATGCGAGATTCCTAGAGGCAATATTTCAGCAAAGATGCTAGTTATTGAGTATATCAGAAACTTGATTTCTTCTTGGTTACATCAAGGTCAACTAAGCTTAAACACAAAATATATTGCTCTTAAGCACCATGCATTTCATAAACATTTAGCTCTTGAGATTAGGTGGTGCTCTCAAGGTTTCTTTTGAAATTGAAACATAAGAAGTGTTGAATTTTTGCAGAAAACATATTGAGTAAGACAATTATCAGAAACCTGATTTTTTAGCTGTGGCATTAATATAAACTTGGTTCAATCACTGCTGAAGATGCGACATGCCGGTTTGCTTCATTATTTTGACTGAATCAGGTCCATTGTCATTGATCATCGTCTTTCAATGTGTCAAAGATGTGCTGAAATTTTGCAGCAAATATATTGGGTAAGCTGATTACCCAAAACTTGGTTTTCCAGCTGTGGTATCGACATGAGCTTGGCTCGATCACTGCTGAAGACCAGATTAGCTGGGTTTGTTTCACTATTTTGACTGAAGCAGGTCCATTGTCATTTATCATCATCTTTCAAGGTATCATTATATTTTCAATTGAGAAAGATATTATCTTGGTCGCTTTCTCAATTGCATTCTAGAAAATAAACTTCAATTGGAAAAAGGCAAAATGAATGCCTATTCCACTTGCCAGTTTTGTTTCCAGTAGTTAACTCACCAATAATAAGTGTTAACATCTTGTAATTACTTTATTGCACAACTCTTTTGACCAATGTCATTATAAATAATATATTATTTCCTGAAAAATTCACTGTTGATATCCTTTTTCCTAATGTATTGAACTCTTTTAAGTGGTCATTTTCAAATATTTTGTGCAGTTACCGTCTCATGTATTTCTCATAAATATCTTGCTTTTTAGATGTTAATCACAAAGAACTCACGTGCTTATTTAGGAACAAAAGGAGGCTTTGATTTTGAATAATTTATATATAGAGAGACTACTAATTAATATATTATTAATTATATATATGCTTACAATGTCTTGGGAGGCTTACTATATAATAATTATTGGAGTATCTTCTTAGAAACATGAGAAGCCTGGATGTGATAGAAAAAATCTCGAGATTTATTCAAGGCAAATGGCTTTGCACTTCTATCTTGGATTTGGAAAGAAGCTCCAATAATGTGAACAAGGCTTATCATAAACATAGCATCCAGCAAATATACAAAATTGAGATTAGAAATATTTTTATTCTGGTTAAAATGAAACAGCATAATATCTCTTTTGCCATTAAAACAATTATGTTGAATTATAGGAAGATACCTTTGAGCCCGTATCATATACAAAAGTTACGCACAGCCTATGACATTTAAATGCTGTGGCATCAATTTCACAAGTAAAGCCACACTTTAGATAATCTTCTTTTAAACAAAATATAAATTGTACAAAAGATACCCACGTAGAAAGCACTATAGATATGTTAAAGAGTGGACAACAACTGAGGAAAGACATTTGAACCTTACCAATTTTTCAGTGTCCTGAAGGCTGGGCAATAGGTGTAAAAATGCTAGCAGTCTTTCATGGATGAGAAGCAATATTACTAGGGAGGAAGGACGACTAATCACATTCCCAGCCTTAATGGCGGATATTGCTGATTCAACAGCTTTTGTGAGACTTGGGTTTGCACTTTGCATTGCTTCCACTGTGCTTGGAAAGATGATGCAATTTAGAGGGAGTAAGCTTTGAGTGCACTGCATTGCATCACTGGAGTTAGTAAAGCAATAGAAATAGAAAGAGAACTCTGGTATCTGCTGTGGTAGAATGAAAGAGAAATCG
This sequence comes from Taxus wallichiana var. yunnanensis, assembly GCA_018340775.1. Classification (NCBI taxonomy): domain Eukaryota; kingdom Viridiplantae; phylum Streptophyta; class Pinopsida; order Cupressales; family Taxaceae; genus Taxus; species Taxus wallichiana. Next base: position 152,976,986 of record CM031234.1, on the reverse strand, counting down.
ATCCTTGTAAGTCAGAATGCCTTAAAATTCCTCTGCTAGGTCACCTCGAATACAATCATAATGAATCCAGGGATTTTAACTGACAGAAGAGAGAAATGGCAGTGTATCGTTATGCTTGCATGATAAGTGGCAATCTGATACACCAAAGGAGATAATCATGTGCAAATATGTGTCGTGTCAAACCAATGCTTGAATGATAAGGGGCAATCTGATACACCAAAGGAGATAATCATGTGCAAATATGTGTCGTGTCAAACCATAATTAGCATTTTTTTGCATATTATACTCCATGAAATGGTATATCTTAATGGCTATGCAAGATAAAAAGTACAATGTCATTTTCCTTAAATGAAATATGATAAGAGGTAATGCAGTAGACACCGGAGGAGATAATGAGTGCAAATATGCTGTCATGTCAAAATATAATTAGCACTTTTTGCATATTGTACCATGAGAGGGTATATCTCAATGGCTAGGCAAGATAGAAGTGCAATGTCATTTGAATTGAATAAATTTGTCAGTTGTGAACTATGTAACTTGATCTAGAATCTAAAGTTTCACCTTTAGATACCCCATCTAAAATTTGAATTGAGGCATGCTTTTTCAGGAATTCATTATAGTACGAGGAACATGTCTTGATCCAATTAGCTTGCTCATCTGCAAAATGCTACACCATAGGCATATTATCACTAGCGACAATTCCTCTTGTATTAAATGTTTGAGGTTCATTCCATTTATTATACCAACATGGTTGTGCAGTCTACAAGCAGTCTTATAAGGCAAGTTTTCCCAGTTACCAATGGGAATTATAGACATCAACCAACTAAACCTAAACACTTATCACCAACTTATTCCTAACGCCAAGTTCTATGTGAGTACAGGGTTGATATAGATTACAGTTAATTATTGAAAGGCATATTGGCTCCCTGGCCATTGGCTGTCATACCTCTATCTTGTAGGCATTTTATTCTTCTTTTTGTAAATTCTCCATATCTACTTGAGATGCATTAAATACTCACTTTTTCCCATTTCATAATCTTGATGCTCTTTACTCTCACTTATCCACCATAAAATTTATTTATCCTGATTAGGCCATATGTAATGTAACCAGGTTGAATCCTTCCCATAGAAAATAATCACATCAGAGTTTTCCAAAACAGCAATTTACTTGCCAAAAATCTCCCTAAATTTGCTGCATTTGTTGGTTTGAAGTGTGCATGGCAATTGTTTGACACAACTTCCAAAGAAAACGTTAGCTTGTGAACTGCTATGATCAGTGGCCATGTCCAAAATTACCCTTCTTAGGAGACCCTCTATACTGTTCTCATAGATGTGTCTTGCAAATGTGGTTGTATAGTTTTTACGAGCCAATGTTTTCATAGAAAGACTAAAGGAAATGTTGGATCATAATATGACATGATTGTTTGTTATGCTCGGAAAGGATATGTTGAAAAAACTTTGGCACTCTAAAATGAAATGACTGCTGCAATGCATTGAACCAAATTTTATTACCGTGGTGACTTTTTTTTGAACTAAATTTTATTACTGTGGTGACATTAATCTCTGCATGTGTTTAATATCTTGGCAAATGCTGCTTTGCAAAAACTTGTAAGATACTAGTTAGTTAATAACAGAGAGGCTGACACGTACATCTTGATTCAAAAGACCCGGGTTTCCAACTTTGAATATGTGGAAGGGATGGTTGTTTCTTATTTTCCGTCCTTGAAGATTTCATACGAGGGTAAGTGAATGGCCATCCCTACTCCAAAACTTCAAACTTCCCCATTCTCTTATTTTACTAATCCCACAAATGTAATTATGGAGGAAGCTAGATCAACATTCTTGAGTCCCCCAACCTTTTGTTTACGGCCTTCCCCCAAACAATGTCAACATGGGGAGTTGTTTCTTTAGTTGTAATATGAAAAACATAAAATATATTAATTTTAAAAAATATTGTAAAATAAAAAGAACTCTTCAAGGATAGAGCTCAAGAACAATACAAAAGTTCGTAGAGGACTAGATCATAAAGATCAAAGAAAATGAGGTAGTAGGGACAATGAGAGTATAATATGTATGTTATAAGAAAGTTACACAAGCTGCGGTTTGTGTGAGCCGAAGAGAAAAGGAAGTTGTCCTCCCTCATGCAAAAGAACCATATTTGCATTTTCTAGTTGGAAAAGATTTGTGAGGAAATGATGCTTATTGGTAGCGACCAAACCATGAATATTCTATGAGAGGATCTGCATCAAACAATTGTCATTGGGGTAGGCTGTTTCCCATGAGGGTTCTGTTGGAGCTCAAAATTGTACCTGCCCTAGAGTCATAGACAATTCGGGAGTTTGAAGCAACATGGGGTTGTCTCCAAGTTGTGGGACCTTGCTTTGCTTGAGACAGGACCTGCGGAGAAGGCCGACTTCCTCTATCTAATCTAATGATAAAACTACTCTTAATGCAAAAAGCAAATTTTAAACTAAACATGCGAAGGACCATGGTTAGAAGAAGACGCGAAAAGGGAAATCCTAAGCTAAAAGAAATGATAACACCAAGAAAAGGGTGATAGACATTGAACACAATCAAAATGGAGCCTCAAATGAAAAGAATATGCACAATCCATTGCAACGGTAGAAGGAAGGCAAAACTACAAATAAAAACGAGCTAGGGCAGACAAAACGTGCCACAAAACAAATTTTAATTGCTTAAAGGTATGTGCAATCCATTACAATTGAAATAGAAGGCAAGAAAACATTTACAGAGGCCAAAATGAAGGCTCGAAGTTCATAGCTACTTGGGAGACCATTTTGACATGGTTCCTTTATAGATCAGAATGTCCATCTCTTTGAATAATGAATATTTTTACAATATATAACTCAGAGAAAGAGAGAAGAAAAAAAGAGGGAAAAAAAGATCAGATTTGATCTTGTCATTAATGAAGATTTTCTTTTTCTCTGCAAGACAATAAGTCAAGTGCGTTCCCCAAGTCTGTTTGGCTTGTAGAAGAAGGAAGGGCCCATACTTCATCAATTCAAGTAGTTGAACTGTCTGAGTCTGCATATTAATGGTCGAAACTGCTTTTCATGCTTAGAATTACTTTTCTTTCCCCATAGCCTTGTTTTCCGTTTTGACCCACTAAACACCACCAAAATTAGATTTTGATGATGCCAAGTTGAAGGGCTCGAGAAGAGCTTTCCAACGATATAAATTTTGTTTGATTTTGAGCTCTGGATCAAAAGATATGGCCACTTGAAGATTTTCTTGTCGGGTGCACATGAATTTGACACGTGGCAACCCTTGATTATTTCGGGGATCGGCCTTTGCCAACGTGTGCTTGCTTGTCTTTGCCACGTGTTGACCTTTCCTTGACCTTGGGTTTCAGGCTTTACTTCCTTGCTTTTCCTTCATTTCCTTCGGCTTTATGAAAGTTTGCCGTATTAAGAAATACAGACCAATAAGACTTGCCATGTTTCTTTAATGGTGTCAGACTGTCTTTAGATCTTGTCAATCCTTTAGAAATGCGAGCCAAAAATAAATATCCATGTTTCTTCACAATTTTCCCTTTTCAAAGCCCTTTGACTGACCATTGCGAATGTGAGCCAATGAGAAGGCTCCACGTACTTCGCATGTCAGTCCTTTTGATTTACCGCCTCTGACTGACCATGTGAAAGCATTGACCAATGAGATCATTCCATGCCCTTGCATGTTGTTAGATTCTTTGATAGACTCATTTGACAATTGCAAAATGTGAGCCAATGAAGAAGCTTCACGCTTTCGGGCTTGTCAGAGTTTGATGGCTTCGCATCACAACTTGCTCCTTTGAGGGACTTATAATTTTTGGCTCTTGAATTGTTGCCACATAACCCTTTTTGACTTCGCCGACTTGCCCATACCCAACAAAATATGAATTTAGGTTTAAGCCAAGGCTTGCGAGTTTGGATGAGCCCATCGCTTTAGGAATTGCCATACCGCTAACACGTAGCCTTTGCCTCCGATTGTTGATCTATCGCCACGTGGCCTTGTTGATGCTAACACTGAATTTGACGACCGATGCATGTCAACCGACTTTTATAAACAACCCTTCAATGTTTTAAAGTAAGTCTCCCACGGGTTTCAAAAGCCAACGATCGGTGCATTTGGGCAATGGAATTAGAAGGCCGTTTAACTGTCCTTGACCTATAAAAATGGCTAAGTCCATTTTTAATAAGTTATTCCAAATTAACTCGGGGGTAAATTTGGGATAACAATTTTGGCGACCTCTAGGGGTAATTTGCTGCTAAATTTGACCAGTAGCCTTATGCATCCATTGGGCATGGATTCAAGCCCAAAACTTTTAAAAAACTGATCTGAAACATTGAAATCCTTACCCTTGAGCCGTTTTGAGCTTTGCACTGAACCGGAAAATGCCTGGACTTGATCCGTGGGCTCTGAATGAAGCTTTGAGGTTACCGAACTATCTGATTTCTCCATTAAGCCTGCTTGCGCTGATTTAAAGCTAGAATTGACCATCTCATTATAAAATTTCTCTGAATTATGTTTTGTGAGAGCGGAAAATTGTTTAAAACTCGAGACTCCACCATGTTTCCTCTGCAATTGATCTACTGAGACAAAGAATAACATCTAAAACTATCTCAAATATGATTTTGTCAAGTTTTGAAGAAAAAATGAATTGAATCCTTGACAAACAATGAAGTATTGTAGAGTTCTGGATCACATGCTGATTTGGCAATGAAGTGCATGCAATTGACACTGTCCTAAACACTTGCTTCAACCAAGAAAGAGGCACCACGGGCTTTGATTGCAAAATGATCTTTGGGGCTGAATTATTGGCATTTAAAAGCTGCCCATATCTGATTTTGGCCAAGGAAGACTCGCCTCTAAATTGAACTGGATTGTGCAAACAACAATAAAACATGCAAAAACTATGTACAAAACATGGAAAATCATACACGTTCTAAATGGAAACATGCAGAGTGTGCACAAGCACTTGTTTTATTGAAAACAAACATATCCTACCTACTTTAACCAAAGAAATAAGAAGCTAAACAAAGCTTGAAACAGGGAAGAGAGAAATAACTTCCCTTTCTTACAATTTTAGACCATGTATTTGATTTGATATTGGACATGGTCTTTAATGAGAGTGGAAAATTGTTTTGCAACCAATTTTCCATCTTATTCTTCAAGGTATCAATAAAAAATAAATATAATACCTCCTTTAGTTGCTCTGCATTTGTTTGGAGGTGTTGAAGCTGATCCTTGGGACTTTGAGGCTCTTCCTCATGCTATGAAGTGAGCATGACTAGTTGCAACTTCCTTTTTGGCTCTAAATTAGCCAAATATTTGATTGGGCAAGGACTGATCCTTTTAATTTACCCATCTTCTTTGTAATTAGCTCCAAGAATGGAGCTGGTTGAAACTCTTTCCTCTTCATGGTGGATGTCTGCAAGCTTGTCTAGGCTGGTATTGCTTCTTCCAAAACAACTCTGTTTCCACCCTTGTATTCTCATGCTTTGCTTCCTCAAACAAGAAGCTAGAGAGCTCAAACTCATCTTCCTTGAAATCTTGAGGCCCTTCCATTAAAAGTGCAACAAGCTCCAAACATGCAGAGCAATGAGGATCATTGCATTCCATTAAAACACCTTGCTCACTTTCAAAACATTCTTCCTCAAGGCCTTGGATGCCAATAGTGTTAAAAACACTTTCTCCTCCTCTCCACTTCCAATCTGATTGTCCTTCACATCTTCCTGATTCTTCTTGACATTCAACACCTCTTTTTGCACATTTTGGATCCTCTCATCTTCCCAATTTGAATCAAACCAATCCTCAATAGATATGAAATTATCTTCTTTGGTAGGATTGGTTGGAGAAGAGACATAAATAAGGGGTTGTTGATTTGTTTCATGCTTGGGCAGAGATGTTTGATCAATTGAAGAAGCTAAATGATCCTCCAAAACATGCTCCCTACTTTGTTGATTTGCATTCTCCAAAACAAATGCATGATTTTTCCTTAAACCTTGTTGTTTGGAGTGTTGCATGGGCTGCTCCTCTTCAAAAGCATAGCAAACATCCCTTTCTACCAACCTTGTAGGATAACTTGGTTTAGTGAGTGTTGGGTAGAAGGTAGGGACAACATGTGAAATACCACAACTTCAAAACATTAGTGCATGGTTTAGGGAAGTTGGGTAATGCCTTGGGTGGAGATGGGAGGAAATTTTGCAAAGTTTGGGGGATGATAAACTTGTGGAGTATCAAAATAAGGACAAGGAAGAAAAATATCTTCCTTTTTTTGAAAGGGAACAATGGATTTTTCATTATTTACACAAGGGGAGGGAAGAATTTGAGGTGGTGAGGGAAGAATTGCAACAATAGAGATGGGTTTTCTTTTTCATCTGAATGAGCATCTTCTCAACTTGTAATGCAATGGAAAAATCTTGAGGAAGATTGTTGCCTCCTAGGGATTGAATTAATACAACTAAATCAACATCAAAGGACCTCAAATAATACAAGAATGCCATACCTTGTGGGGGTCTGAATTCTTGAGGAATTCTATGCCAAGTCCTTGTAAATCTGATGTTGAAATCGAGGAATAAAATCCATTGAGTCCACTGTATTTTGCTGAGATGTTCCATGAGGTAAATGACATCTATATCCTCCTTGAACCGGTTGTGTAGTTGTTCTCCCAGCTGATTCCATGTGGAAATGGATTGTGGAGCCAAACTGTTGTACCAATCTTTTGCTTTGCCTCTGAATGATGAAACCAGAAGTCTGAGGCAAATGTTCTCTTTTGTGATGTTGTGAATGACACAATGGTTTGTTATATCTTGAATGTGATCAAATAGGAAGGTTTGGTGTTATCCTTTAACCTTTAATTGCTCCCGGAATAAAACATCACCATTGATGATGTGTACTAGCACATGTCTTGACAACATGCCTTGTAAAAGCCGCTCTTTATGAGTTTTGTAGACTGTTGAACCAAATCGCCGTGTAATTTGCCCCCTTGTTATAGGCACTCCGGAAAGACATCGCTATACTAAGGACCCAATTTTGATTCTGAGCCCTGAATTGTGTTGTACCGGTACTATCTTTGTGTTGTGTGTACCGTGTGTAAAGCTGCTTGTATGGGGTGACTGATTCACCCAAATGATGCCCCCTCTTTGGGGGTGCATGTGACATCGTAGAAGGAGAATGCGGCCCAAAAGAGGACCAACCCCTGAATGTGTGCCTTGTAGGGGAAGGGGATGTGTTTGGTAGAAACCAAGGCACATGTAAACAAGTGGCTGGGAGACAAGTGTTAGTACGAACAAGCATGCATGTAGAAGACAAGTGTAAGCTATGAAGACAATGTGTAAGCTAGGATGCAAGTAAACATGCAAGAAGACAACATATATCGCGAAAAGTGGGTTATAAACATGAGACACCAATCATGGTGTTGTAAGACAATCAAGGCCGTAGTGGCCAAAGACATACCAATGTGCACAAAAGAAAAAGGGCAAAGCCCACAAACAATGACATACAATGACAAGTAAATACAAGCAGTGTAACGAGATAACCATGGTGGCAAATAGTCCTGCAAAACAAATGTTGCACATGAAGCACCCATTAGCATGTTAGAAAGATAAAAAGTATGTCAAAACATGTATAATTTGATAAAGTAGTGTGTTATGAAACAAAATGAAACAATAACACCTGTAGTGTACGAAAGTGGATGCCCCAGGAACCGTGATGGGATTGGTAATAGAAATCTGCGCCAAACATCCATGCTCGTGTAATGGACTGTATAATCTACGATCACAACTAGAAAGCAAGTGAATGTGCATGTGTGTATGATAATTTTAATGACATACAAGATATCTATCTAGCATGTGTAATAAGATGAACATGTAACAAGTAAATGTAAGCAAGAGTAAATGCAACCAATATATGTAGTATGCTATGGATGGATGAAATGGAATGAAGAGTGAATGACAAGAGCCACGTGCCCCCCGAGTGAATGAAATTGTATGTAGCGAGGTTCATTTATTATGTCCCCTTAGCGAGTCAAGAATGAACCGTAAACGAGAGTGTGTCATTAGGAAATGGTTCGAACTATGTGTTGTATGTGTGTGAAAAATGTGTAGTGATAATATGCGACATAGAGATGAGGTGCGAGAATGTGTGATGATGTAGCCTAAAACATATATCACACAAGATGATAGAAGTGATGATTTAGCCTAAAGCATATATCACTAAAGGATGCAAGCGAAAGTGATGATGTATCTTATAACATATATCACTAATCTAGGAATGTTACGTGAGAAAAATATTGAATGGTTAATTGTGTGAGTGTGATGAGGTCCATTTGATTTGTATACCCTCAACAGTCCAGTATGGACCGTGAGACTAGAATGTGTCACTAGGTAGTGAGTGCAACGCGTAAAAGTAGATCGATGGATTGTGTAGATTAATGTGGTGATGATGAAGTGTCATGACGTGTAAGTACACAATGTGTAATATGTGTGAAGATGTATAATGTATAGTGTCTAGTGTGAAGTGTGTGAGGTTCATGTGTATAGTATGCCCTCAATAGTCAAGTGTGAACCGAAGCACAAGAGTGCGTCATAGGGTAGTGACCATTGCTTTAGGTGTAGTTTTTTTAGATGCATGACATTGAGTGGGTTTTAAGTGGCTTCCCTAAAAGGGTGGCAAGGTGATAAACTCCACCACCAAGTTTGTCAGTGATAATGTAAGGACCAAGCCAATTAGGCTTAAATTTTCCTTTAAGAGGAGCTTCATCTTTTTGTTCTTTTGATTCTCTTTTAAGACAAGGTCGCCTATGTTAAATTCACAAGGATGAGTTTTACGGTTGTATGTGTGTGCGATGTGAGACTGGTATGCATGAAGATGTTCAAGTGCTTAGACACGACGAGAGTCTAACATTTATAACTCATGTAAATGGTTTTCGTGATATGTATCATCTTTAAGTATACCCTTGAGCGAAACACGTAATGAGGGTATTTCAAGTTCAAGTGGGATAACCTCGATCACAGTAAACCAAGGAAAAAGGAGTTGCATTAGTAGGTGTATGCACACTAGTACGATAATCCCAAAGAGCATAAAATAGTTGATTATGCTAGTCATCACCACTGGAAGTGACTGTCTTGCGTAATATTTTGACAATAGTTTTGTTGGTAGCTTTGGCTTGGCCATTGCCTTGTGGGTAATAAGGAGTAGAGAATGATTGTTTGATTTTGAACTTTGCACAATTTTTTTAACATCCTTATTCTTAAAGGCTGATCCATTATCAGTGATAATGGTGGATGGCACACCAAAGCGCGTAATGATATGAGTGGTGAGGAAAATGTAGATGTTAGTACCAGTTGTTGTTCGTAGTGGGGCTGCTTCAACCCATTTAGTAAAATATTCTATAGTAACTAATGAACTTATGTCCATCAGTAGATTCAGGATTTATCATGCCAATGAGGTTGAATCCCCAAAGAGAGAATGGCCAAGCGGGAGCAATTGGTTAGAGGTCATAGGAAGGTGCGTGATGGAGGTTGTCATGCTTTTGACACTTCTCGCAACGAGTAGTGTATTCGAGCAATCTTGTTCCATGGTAGGCCAAAAATATCCTTGACGTAAAAGCTTTTGAGACATGGATTTGTCAAAGAAATGACCATCGCACATGCTGTCATGGATTTATGAAATGGCAATAGGGATATCAACAAGCCCTAAGCAACACAAGAGTCCACCATCAAGTGCACGTTTAAATAATTATGTGCCAACAATGACATAACGAGTAGCCTCATGTCACAAATGACGAGCTTCATGAGGTTGCAGAGTATCGGGAATGGTTTGTTTATATAAGAAATTGTAAATGGGAGTAAACCATTCATGATTGTCAAAAATGTGCGTGATGACGCAAGTTGTAAGAGGTAAAGTGGAAATGGAAGGATGTCACAAGTGTGTAATGATGAATGTGGCTTGCTCATCAGTAATATATTGTGGGATGAGTGACACTACACTAGCCATGGCATCCACATGATGATTATCCTTACGAGGAATGGTAGTGATAGTGTAAGACTCAAATGTAGCCAAGAGATCTTTGACAAGTGTGTTGTATGGGATTAAGTGTTCTTCTTTTGTGTTATATGTATCATTTACTTGATTGATGACAAGTTGAGAATCACCATGTATGCATAGGTTGTGAATGAGTAGTTTCTGAGTGGTGAGAAGGCCGAGAATGAGGGCTTCATATTCAACGATGTTATTTGTACATGAAAACCCTAATCAATATGTAAAAGGGGAGTGGATCACCATGTGGGGTGATGAAGACTATCTTGGCCCCTGTGCCAGAGCGACAATGAGATCCATTAAAGTACATTGTCCATGTGTCAGAATTAATAACATATGTAGTGAAATCGTCATGGAAGGAGTCTGAAATAGGAGATGTATCAAGAAGGGGTGTTGCAGCTAATTGATCGATGATGATTTGTCCTTTCATTGATTTTTGCGGTATGAACTTGAAATCAAATTCGGTAAGAAGCATAACCCACCATGCTAGACGCCCCTAAAGATGCATACATGACATGAAGTATCATAAAGGGATCCACCTTGGTGATGATATGTACCTCATTGTTAAGGAGATAATGACGCAATTTATCTGTGACAAAGACAATGCCGAGGCATAGTTTTTCGATGTAACTATAGTTTCATTTGTAAGAGAGCACCTTTGTTAGACTAATGCAAGATTGATCTTTCACATTGAGAATCATCGTGTTGTGCGAAAGCAGAGCCCCTAAGGCATGAAACATGGTAAAAATGTACAATAAGAAAGGTCGGTCAACTAGCGAGAGGCACTAAGACAGGTGGTTGTAGAAGATATGCCTTTATGTCCTCAAATGCTTGTTGGCATTGCTCATCCCATACAAATTTAGTATCTTTCTTCATGAGATGTGTAAATGGTTGAGTTTTATTAGCAATTTGTGTAATGAATCACTAGATAGCTTGATTTTTCCTTGTAATGATCATAGTTGATGTAAATTTTTAGGTGGAGGCATGTCGACAATGGCTTTAATCTTGTTGGGGTTGATTTCAATGTTGCATTGTGAGATAATATATCCAAGTAGTTTACCAGTTGTGACCCCAAAAACACATTTTTTGGGATTTAGGCGGACGTGGTATTGACATAAGCGTTCAAACAACGTGCGTAGATCTCGTGCATGGGTGGAACGATGTCTGGACTTAGCTAAGATGTCATCAACGTAATCTTCGATAATCTTGTGAATGTAATCATGAAATATATGCGTCATTGCTCGTTGATAAGTGGCCCCAACATTCTTAAGGCCAAAGGGCATGATAGTGTAACAAAATGTTCCCCAAGGTGTGGTGAAAGAAGTCTTCTCTTGATCAACGGGGTTGATTTTGATTTTATTGTAGCTTGTGAAACCGTCCATGAAAGAGAGGATATCATAGCCGGCGGTACAACAATAGCGTCAATATGAGGCAAGGGGAAACTATCCTTGGGACAAGCTTTATTTAAATTGTAAAAATCGGTGCAATAACGGACGTGACCATCTGGTTTCATTACGGGTACAATGTTAGATACCCATTGGGATAATTGACAACCCGAATAAAACCAACATTGAGTAGCTTTTGGATTTCTTCCTTGACTAAGAGTGTCACCTTTGGGTGCATTTTGCGGATTTTCTGTTGGATTAGTTTTGCACCGGGGTTAAGGACAATATTATGCATTACAACAGATGGATCAATACTTGACATATCACTATAGTCCCATGCAAAAATGTTGGAGAATTCTTGCAATACTTGCTTGATATCTTTTTGTTCACTAGGCGTGAGAGAGGCAGCTAACAAAACTATGCGTGGATTCTCAGATGTTCCTAGGTTATATTGGATGGTTTCTTCATTAAGAAGGGTAGAACAATCTTTGATGTATGGATATGTAGGAATAGTGTTAGGAGAATTGGTGTCATTAGCAGGTGTATCGGGCTCTCCAAAGTAGGTGGTAGTTTGAAGTGACGGTGGATAATGCCTTTTATGGTGAAAGGAAGGAAATTGATCATAAACCCCCATGTGTTCTAAGAGAGCATCATTGGTAGCAAAAGTGTCTAAAGTATCCCAAATGGTAGAGGCATTATCACTGATGAATTTTGGATGGATGAGTGGAAGTGAAGAGGTGTGCAAGAATAAAATTCTGAAGGAGGGATGGGTGGGGGATGATACCCTAATCCAAATTTATGAGATTGCGTGGGAAGATCCCAAAGTGTTATGTTATTCCAAGTTCTTGTTGATCTGAGTTTTTATTAGAGAAGCCATAATGACGTAAGTATTCATATCCTAACCCATATTTAGAAAAGTCTTGAGTAACATCAGAAGAACTAGGGGTATCACTAGATTGTTCAATAGAATTGCAATATATGAAAGGTGATGGATCAACCGAACATCATAAACAAATCCTTGATAACGAAATTTAAGTTGTGTATGTAAGGTAGAAGGGACCACATGCATGACATGGATCCATGGCTGCCTAAGAAGAATATTATAATTAAGGTTATTGGGCATGACATGACATGGAATAGTGATTGTACATGGACCAACAGTGACAGGAAGGCTAATAGTACCTAAGACATGCTTGGGAATGTTGTCAAAGCCACAAATGGAGACTGATGAAGGAGCTAAAGAACTTTCCAAAATACCTAAGTGATGAAGAAAGGTGACATTACAAATGTTAAGGCTAGACCCATTGTCAACTAAAGCATGTTTGACCTCGACATTGTTGATACAAATTGTAGACATAAAATCATGCATTTTAGACAATAATTAGCCCGGTCTTATACTACTATTTAGAAGGTTCTCAAGTGTACAAAGTACCAATTGATCCCACCTTTTTGCCATCTTTGTTTTATGTTTTGCTTCATCTTTCCCATGTATTCACTATTACCTATCCACCCATTTCGCAACTTCCCCAAGATTCTAGCATTGATTCCGGGCGCCCTACCTGTCTTTGGAGCACTCTGGGGCACCCTGGTCCCACCTTGGGCACCCCTCTCTATGTTTAACCTATTTCGCTCCTTTTTAGGTCACTTCTAGTTGTTGGTCTCCTTTATATTTTCCTCAATCAACATTGTCGGGATTAATTACAAAATTAAACTTGAGAGCCCTATAAATATAAAGCTTATAAGACCATAATGAGGGTCCTAGGTCATTGCATCCTATCACTACTATCACTCCATCTAGGGCTACATCCATTACACCATCTTGCATCCACATAGCACCATACATTCAAGCTAGGAAGTCTACATCACACACATTCTTAGAGGAGGGATTCTATACATTCTATTCTACTATTTACATCTTTTATAGCTATCATAGCTCGCTTATTTCACAAAGTGCAACTAGCACGAGAGCACCTAGGGCATGACATATACACACTCACTAGAACTACATCAGGGTCTATAATGTAGTGCAACACTCAGTGATAAGTCCACTGGGTTGGAAGCCGGGTCGGTGCGACCTCTTCTTCTTCTTCATGTGCAGGGAGTCATCTAGTTCATCCAAAAATCTGTGTGACAGTATACATACAGGGGTTTCGAGACCTAGTTACGACACTTTGCCGAATACGCCTCCGAGTCCTTGCATAGTTCACAACACCTAGAATCTAGACTAGGGCACCCCGGGTGGCCCAAGACACTCACATGCGCTTGTGTCATTTCAGATAGTCCAGATCTACCCTTTGCAGGGTCCTTGAGTGATTGTCTACACTACCGAGTTCCAGTTCCATATCTACGACAACCTGCGATAGTCCACCTTAATCAGCTAAGTCATTTCCCTACTCCCCTCTTGCATTTTAGGGTTTATTTCCATTAGATCAAGTTGTGCAATTACTCTACATTACTTTAGCATATCATTTTGTTGTCATTTATTATTGTTTAGCATCTTTATTTACAAGCGTTTTTAGTCCTCCTATTTAGATTAACACTAGAACCCTAAATCTCCCTTTAGGTTTAGGAACCTATTTTTGTTAATCATTTTGGTGAACTTGACCGTACTTTCTACCACCTTCTCATTCTTTTTCATTCCATCATCATGAATATCTCTATCACTGAGTACCTGCTTACCCATCCTAATTTGCTTCATCGAGTCCAAACCCTTTTCGCTACTACCGATGTTTCTACCGACATGCATCCGGATTCCTTGTATGACACATTTTCCAAGGCCTTTTCTCAACATATAGCATCCCGGGCAATCCTCCCGCTGATAGTCACCCCTTTGACAATGGCCTACCACTTTACATCATGTCCCGCATCTACAATGTTTTGTCAAGCGTATTCTTATCGATAATGGCTCTGATCTTAATCATGCCCCATGTCCTTTCTCCAAGCCATAGGTTTGTCTACCCATGACATTAGCCCTTCTTCCATTTCCCTCTGTGCTTATGATGGTTCTATTCGTCCATGTCTAGGCCATGTTACTTTGCCTTTAACTGTCGGCCCTAAAACTCTCCCCACCATTTTCTTTGTTATTGATTTCCCTGTCTCATATAATTTCTTGTTAGGTAGACCATGGCTCCATGCCATGCAAGCCATTCCCTCTACCGTCCATTGTTGCGTCAAATTCTTACATGAACGTGTTGAGTATACCATCTTCCGAGATCGTGATCCATTCCAATATTGTGTCCATGACCCTCATACTAGTATCCCTATTCCTCACATTGACACCACCAATGAACCTCAACCTTTGGACGATCAGCCACATTTACCGTCACTTGAGGGAGTTATATGTTTAGTAGATTCAATTCCCCCTCCATCACCCATTCCCACCATTGTAGTTCCATATTAGCCACCCTCTCCCTCCATGAACACTATCATCCCATCTCCGCCAGTATCGACCACGCCCACCCTTCACGTGTACCCTCTTTATCTGTGACTCATTCTGGGACCATGTTCCACTTGATCCCACATGTGATGAAACCATCTATTCTCCTGCTGGTCTATCTCACCTTGGCTTTACTCACGCCTCTCATCTCTATTACGGTTTTGTCACCATTACACGCGCTTATGGTTTGCATGACTTACATATATCGACGGTATGTTAGACCCTCATCACACCGGCATCTCTCTCCCATGCCTTTTGGCCATATTTTCATTTTCCATAGTTCCTTTCTTGGCCATTCCCCAAACTCACTCGATGGTATGCACATGGTTGTCCACATCCTTCATTTACGATGAAGAATACACTACGAGCATGTACCATTTGTCTCTCACTGGTTCATTACATGATCAACCTCATACTATAGCCTACCAAGTTGCTAATTCTGATCCATTTGACTTTGACCCAGAGGATGACGATCTCCTTGACAAGTTCACATAGCCTCTTCTCACATTACTACTGGGGGGCATATCACTTGACATACTCCCCCTCATCCTACACTTTCAAATTGATACCTCTCACACCCATACATGTTTCCTTTCCTCACATATCAACATTTTCATCATTTATTATCACACCCTCAGTCCTTAATGACTCACCATAGTGCTTCGGTTCACACTGGACTGTTGAGAGATCTTTATTACACTGAACCGCACACACTACACTACTATACCTATACATACCTCATCTACTCGTCATTTCTACCTCATCTATCTCATCCACGCTACACTAGTCATCATCATCTATGAGTCTAGTCTTCTATGTCATCCATACATCCTATACATTCTACATGCTACACTAGATTTCCTTATACTTGGGTCTAGTTTTATCTATCATCATTACACATTCTATTCCTATCTACAAACTTATTGCATTACACCTTCCCTACCCACATTGCATTCATACACCCTACCTATCCTACACCCTACACTAGATTTCCTTATACTTGGGTCTAGTTTCATCTCTCATCGATGCACATTCCATTTCCTACACCACACATTCACCTACCTTGGTCATCTACACTACATTATTCTACACACTGCACTCACCACCCTATGACGCACTCTAACTCCTCAGTCCATACTCGACTACCGAGGGTCTACTAATCAAACAAACCTTACCTAAATGTGACACATCATCATACCACATTCATCGAACTAGTGACCAATGCTCTAGGCTATATCATCACCCACACTCGGCATCATATCATATAGTGGTATACACCTTAGGTTAAATCACCATTCCCTTCATCCATTATCCATTATCCTCTTACTTATGATCATCACTTATTCTATCATCCTCTTCTAAGTCATTCTATTACATCATCACCTATCTTATTTTTCCATTAGTGGTATATGCTTTAGGCTAAATCACCACCCTCGCCTTATTCATCACATAGTGATCTATGCTTAGTGCTAAAATTACCACTTTCCGTTATTCACCACCTACTCATATCCGCATCACACACCCTCATCACCCATCTCATAGTGACATACGCTATAGGATAAATTGTCACCTTCTTCCACCATCATGTAATGGTATAGGCCTAGGGCTAAATCATCACTCCTCTATTCAACCAAGTCGTGGTATAAGCTTAGGCTATAGGGTCCACACACATATTTTTCCTATGCTGTATTCCCATCCAATCATCTTCTAGTGATATACGCTTAGGGATAAATCATCTCCAACTTATTCAAACAAGTTGTGGTATACACTTAGGCTAAAGGGTCCACGCACACCTTTCTATATGACAAATTCCCATCTATTCATCTCACAATGATATATGCTTAGGGATAAATCATCACTCTTCTAATGACCAAGTCGTGATATACACTTCAACTATAGGGTTCACTCACATTGTCTCCCCATGTCAAATTTCATCACCACTAAACATACACACTCATCGCAACACGGTAGACACAACCAACACTACTCGACTATTTCCCAACGATGCACTCTCATTTACGGTTCATTCTTGACTGCTGAGGGGGAAAACAAAATGAACATGACTACATACACTTCCATACACTCGGGGGACATGTTGCTCCTATCATTCCATTCTATCCATCCACAACATACTACATTGTCTTGGTATCATTTACGTTTTCTTACTAGTGATTTGCATTCTCATTCTATTACACATGTTAGCTTGCTTTCCTATATGTCATTATCATACACACATGTGTGTTCACGCCTTTTCTTAGTGTGATCAGAGATACAAGACATTTACACGCAACCTTGATGATTTCCTCCTACCCTTACTATATTGGTCACTGGAGGCATCCACATTTGTCTTATCCAGGTGTTATTGTTTCATTTTGTACTTTACATTTTGTACTACTTTCTTATACACACTTTGACATATTGGTTTTCACTCTAAATTGCTGACGAGTGTTCCATGTGCAACACTTGTTTTGCAGGATTAAATGTTCCCATGAATAGTATTTCTATTTATCTGCTTTATTATATGTGGGCTTTGCCCTCTCTTTGTGTGCACACTTGTTCACATTGCTTTTTGCGACCATGATGGCCTTTGTGTGTCTTGCGACATCGTGAGTGATGTCCCATGTTTGAAACCTTATTTTTGCGGTCTCCTTGTTTTCTTGCATGTTTACACTATTTTTCTTGGTAGTTTTAACATTGTCTACGTCTTTTACACTTATTTGCATGCATGTGTTTGGACTAACACTTGTATTGGCTAGCCATCCCATTTTTGTGCGCCTTGGTATCTACCAAGCGTTTTCCCTTCCCCCCCTCCAAGGCTGAGTTGGTTACAATGTTAGAGTGTGGTTGATCCTCTTTTAGGGCCTCATTCTCCTTCCAGGGTCATCGCATGCGCCCCTAAAGAGGGGGGCATCATTGAGGGTTTCTACCAACATAACATATCTACACCGGTTCACACACAATGAGTGAGTTCGACTAGTCTACAAACTCCATACACAGTGGCCTTAACAAGAAATGGCATCCTTCGACAATTCTGTGGAGTGGTCACAGGCTGAGGGGTTATAGTGGGTCACCTCTCTACACTCCTCCGTCCAAAGGGGCATAGGATCAAACAAAAACTAGTAAAATACAAAGATCTATTCAACAAATTACAACAAAAGCGATTAGAGTTGGAGGACACCGAGCATTTACTCCCTACACATCTTCAGCTAGGGTGGCATGAGATCGCCCGAAAAACTCATGACATCAAAGGATATCCTTCTACACCCTTTTTCTTGACATGGATCAGTGCACATGTTCCATTTTTCCATTTACACTTTCTATTTTAGCGTACTTTACATTTGCATACTTTACACAACATTTTTACATACATACATATTTAACTACTTGATCATTTTCTCCTTACAGGTTTGTCGTGTGAGAAACAAACAATCAAATTGTGGGAAAAAACAACAAAAAAATGACAATGACAACACACCACTACAGGTACTTGCCTTTACACTACAAAAGCTACACACACGTTCCACCCTAGGTTCACTCTCTTCACCTTTTCACATTTTTCATCTTTAGAATCCACGCTCCTCCACATTTTATCTTTTATTGCTGCATGCTTTTCATCCATCGATGCATTTTCTTCTACACTCTACACGGACATCGGGTACACTTCTTTATCTACTTTATGTTATCGAGTTATTCGCTCACCAATATAAAGTGGGGGTAAATGTAGACATCAAATCATGCATTTTAGACAATAATTAGCCCGGTCTTATACTAATATTTAGAAGGTTCTCAAGTGTACAAAGTACCAATTAATCCCAATTTTTTCCATATTTGTTTTATATTTTACTTCGTCTTTCCCGCGTATTTACTATTACCTATCCACCCATTTCGCAACTTCCCTAAGATTCTAGCACCGATTTCAGTGCTCTACCCTATACTTGGGGCACCTTGGTCCCACCTTGGGCGCCCCTCTCTATGTTTAACCTCTTTCGCTCCTTTTTGGGTCACTTCTAGCCGTTGGTCTCCTTTATCTTTTCCTCAGTCGGCATTGTCGGGATTAATTGCAAAATTAAACTTGAGAGCCCTATAAATATAAAGCTTATAAGACCATAATGAGGGTCCTAGGTCATTGCATCCTATCACTACTATCACTTCATCTAGGGCTGCATCCATTGCACCATCTTACATCCACATAACACCATACATTCAAGCTAGGAAGTCTGCATCACACACATTCTTAGAGGAGGGATTCTATATATTCGATTCTACTATTTACATCTTATATAGCTACCATAGCTTTCTATTTCACAAAGTGCAACTGACATGAGAGCACCTAAGGCACGACATACACACACTCACCAGAACTATATCAGGGTCTATAATGTAGTGCAATGCTCAGGGATAAGTCCACCAGTTTGGCAGATGAGGTCGATCCCTTCTTCTTCTTCATGTGCAGGGCGTCATCCAGTTCATCTAGCAAATCAAGTGCGATAGAAAGACAAGGTTTCAAACCTACTTGCGACACTTTCAAACATAGTTCTTGAGTCCCCGCCAGATTCACAACACCTAGAATCCAGACTAGGGCACCTTGGGACACCCCAGTACACTCCTAGGCACCTGTGTCACTACAGATAGTCCAGATCTACCCTTCGCAGGGTCCCTGAGTGATCATTTGCACAACCGAGTTCTAGTTTTAGATCTGCGACAACCTGCGACAGTCCACCTTAATCAGCTTAAGTCATTTCCCTACTCCCCTCTTGCATTTTAATGTTTATTTCCATTAGATCAAGTTGTCCAATTACTCTACATTACTTTAGCATATAAGTTTGTTGTCATTTATTATTTTTTAGCATCTTTATTTACAAGCATTTTTAGTCTCGATTTATATTAACACTAGAACCACTGAATCTCCCTTTAGGTTTAGGAACCTATTTTTGTTAACCACAAACTTGAATATATAATGGGGGTCATGCTCTAACATTTCTTGAGAAGGTAGTTCATTTGATGTGAAAGTGATTTGATCCTCATTAAGAGATAAGGCCAAAGTAAACTTATGGTATACATATTCAGGTGATGTGTGAGGAGGAATATAGGTAGTAGCCAAATATGATTTGAGTCTATTAATACAATCAAGATGATTCTACGAGATAAGCATGGATAAAGATATTCATGATCAGAAGACCCTAGAGGGTTGAGGATCCTAAGAGCGTGAAGATCGAGTTCGAGTTCACCAAAATGATTAAACTAAAATGTTAAATAATAGCCTAATCTTATGCAAGTTTGCAATAAATAAATGAATAATGCAACACTGAAATAATACCCGAACAAACAAAGAGAGAAAATATGAAACCCTAATGTGCAAAGAGGGTTAGAAGAGCTTTAATTGATTTATAGAGGTTGGTGGACTATGTCATAGTGGAGGTCAACTAAATAGAAAGGGAGGACCGTCGCACAATATCCCCGAAACTTGCAGATTTGACATATTTGAATAGACTAGGGTACCCGGAGAGGTATAGGGGTGCCCATGGGTGCCCCGGTCTAGACTTTGGGTGTCTCTGTCTGCGTGGATTCTCGAAAACCTCCTCTCGAGGTGTCACAAGAGGTTCACGGGTAAGTGCACCAAGTTGGGGGACAATTAAGTGGACATCAAATCCTGAATTTTACATTAAAAACAACAAAACATCAAATTTAGTCTTCCGCGGACTTGAACCATGCCGAAAATTCAAAAATATGTCATAAAAATGGTACCATCGCGTAGGGGAGATTGTTAGCTTTGTAGAAATATTGATTTTAAAGTGAATATAATAGGATAAATGTCATTTTTAATTTTTTACTAATAGTAGGTCTTTAAGACACTTTTTCCCGTGAATGTTTATGTCTACGTTTAAGACTGCAAATTTTGTTTCACTTATCAGAATGTGATAAAAATTATACCTTCCCAACCATAGTGAAATTATATGAACTTATGACCCCTTTTTTGTCCCCCCAACTTGCTGCACTTACCCTCACACTTGTTCACCTTTTGTTGCTGAATTTTGCCGAATGGCTCTATAAATCTGAAATGAATGAATCATTTGTAAAACCCCAAAAAAATCAAACCCTAAAAATAAAGATGGAAATGAAGGGGGACTATCCTCAACTACCAAAATGATGGACTTATCACTTTGAGAGCTACATTACATCTCGGATCCAATGTAGTTCTCTATGTGTGTGTGAAATTGTACCCTAGGTTTCTCTTGTGCCGTCACACTTTGTGAGTATCAAGCCAGAGAACTAGATGTAGAATGTAAATAATGTGTGTATGGAAATAATAGACTCCCCTCTATGCAAAGTGTGATGCGAGATGAACCATATTTTTTTCCCTTGTGATGGAGCTAGATGGATGAAAATGGAGCTATAGAGCCTTTGATGGATGCAACCTTAGGTGGAGATAGTAGATGCTTAGTGCTTGGTCCCTTATTATGATCACATAACTTTATATTTATATGATTCCCTTTCTTGAATTTCGTAATTAACCTTGAAAAGTCTGATTAAGAAAAATATAAGATGCTCAAACGACTAGAAAGGACCCAAAAAGTGTGACCAAAGTATAAAGATGACAAGGGCATCCCAAGGGGATGGGGGCACCGGATGCCGGCATCCTAGTTAGGCGCCGGTGTCAGGACGACAAATGCCAAAGATTGAAAATGAAGGCTGAGCAAACAAATGTGTTAGACCAAGAAAAGTGATAGAAAGGAAAGAAAGGTGGTCGAAGACATGGGTTAATTAGTACCATTCTTATTTAGAAACCATATGAATAATAGTATGTGATCAAGACTAGATAATTACTCAAAGTGCGTAATTTTGTGTGTAAATCAGGGCTATTTTGGGGATAACATCCCACTGCTGCAAATGAAGGGTGCTAGAAGTGAAATGTGGGAATGGAAGAGCTCTTTGGAGATCCATAAGAAGATGGGGGCATGGAAATGAATGGGGAAATGGAGGAAAAGGTCTGAAACCTAAGAAAATGGGTTTTCGAATCATTAGAGTCACCTGGATATGCTTGAAAATACCCGCAAAGGATGAGATATCACTAAGAGAACATAAAACTTGGTGAAATGAAAATGTAAGCCACGATTCACACACGTGAAATATATAGCTTTCAATGATTGTCCCATCGGCATGCCAAAAATGTTGGAGCTCAAAATTGCACCCTGCCTCGAGTCATAGACAACTTAAGGATTTTGAGGCAACATGGGACTGTCTCCAAGTTGTGGGACCTTGCTACTTGAGACATAACTCCGGAGAAGGCCAGATTTCTCTACCTAATATAATGCTAAATTACTCCTAATGTAGAAAGAAAATCCTAAACTAAACATGTCAAGGGACCAGGGTTAAAAGGAGATGCAGAAAGGGAAATCCTAAGCTAAAAGGATGGTGATAGCACCAAGAAAAGGGTGAAAAACATTGAACACAATCAAAATGGAGCCTACAAATGAAAATAATATGCATAATCCATTTTAACTGTAGAATGAAGAAAAGACTGCAAATAAAAATGAGCTAAGGTAGATAAAACATGCCACAAAAAATTTTAATTGCTTAAAGGTATGCACAATCCATTATAGTTGAAACAGAAGGTAAGAAAACATTTACAAAGGCCAAAATTAAGACTCGAAGTTCATAGTTGTTTAGGAGACCATTTTGACATGGTTCCAATATAAATGAGAATGTCCATCTCTTTCAATAATGAAAGATTTTACAATATAGCTTAGAGAAAGATAGAGAAGAAAAAGAAGAGGGGAAAAAGATCGATTTGATCTTCTTATTAATGAATGTCTATTTTTTCCCTACAACACGGCAATTCGAGTGCATTCCCAAGTCTCTGTTTGGCTTGTAGAAGAAGGAGGAGCCCATACTTCATCAATTTAAGTAGTTGAGTTGTTTAATTCTACATAATAATGACCCAAACTTTTTTTTCGTGCTCAAGAACGCGTTTTTATTCCCTCAAAAGCCTTGTTTTTAGTTTTGACCCACTAAACATTACCAAAATCATATTTTGTTGATGCTAAGTTGAAAGTCTCGAGAATAGATTTCCAATGATATAAATTTTGTTTGATTTGGAGCTCTGGATGAAAAGATATGGCCTTTTGAAGATTTTCTGTTGGGTGCACAAATGTTTTTCACGTGATAGCCCTTGATTATTTTAGGGACCGGCCTTTTCCAACATGTTTTTTCTTTTGTATTTTCCATGTGTCAACCTTTCATTGGCTCTGGATTTCGGATTTATTTCCCTTCTTTTCCTTAATTTCCTTTGGCTTTATGAAATTTTTCCGTATTAAGAAATACATACCAATAAGACTTGACACATTTCTTTCACGGTGTCGATTGTCTTTTAGACCTTTTCAGTCCTTTAGAAATGTGAGCTAATAAGAAACATTAACATTTTTCTCACAATTTTCTGTTTTCAAAGTCCTTTGGTGGCCGTTGTGAAGTGTGAGCCAATGAGAAGGCTCCACGCACTTCGCATGTCAGTCCTTTCGATTTACCACCTTTGACAACCGCAAGCATTGACCAATGAGATCATTGCATGCTCTTGAACGTTATAAGATTATTTTATAGCCTCATCTTAAAATTTCAAAACATGATCTGATTGAAATAAAATGGAATATAGTAGTCTAATCTAAGTGCTATAGGAGCGATGAAAATAAGTGAATAATGCAACAATGAAATGCTGAAATCATACCCAAGTAATCTAAGCAGTGAAATGTGAAATCCTAATGTGTAAATAGAGTTAAGAAGGGATTAGATGATTTACAAATATTTCAAGACAGTGTCCTTGTGTAGACAGGGTGAACAGGAGGAGGAAACCATCGCACAAGATCCTGAGAAAGTGCAGATCTGAACTATTTGGCTAGACTAGGGTGCCCTGGAGAGGGACAGGGGGTGCCATGGTCTTTGGAAATGACCACAAAACCTCCTATGAGGTTTCACCGAGTGTTCTCATGTGTTCCCTTCATGTCATGTGAATGTTTTTATGATCGCTGAAGCACTAGTAAACTGCAATAGAAGAATCACCTGCAAAACCCCAAGCAAAGCATCAAAACCATTAAAAACAAAAATTCATATGAAGGGGTCAAAATTTCCTCAGATACCAAATAGATGGACTTATCAATGAGTGTTGCACTACATCTCAGACCCAATGTAGTTCTAGGTGTCTATGTGTGGAAATTTTGCCCTAGGTTGCTCTTGTGTCAGTCACACTTTATGAAGTAACGAGCAATAACTAGATGTAAAATGTAGTAAAGGTGTGCATAGAATAGAATAAAATCCCCTCCTATGAAGTGTTGTGCGAGATGAACCATTATTTGTCACTTATGATGAATCTATATGGATGCAAATGGAGCTATAGATGCCTTGGATGGATTCACTCATAGGTGGTGATAGTAGATGTTTAGCACTTGGTCCCTCATTATGGTCACATAACTTTATATTTATATGGTTATCTTTCTTTAATTTAGTAATTAACCCCGAAAATTTTTAACAATCAAAAATTTAAGAAGCTCAAACAGCTAGAAAGTTCCCAAAAAGTGAGAGGAAAATGTAAAGAGGATCGGGCGCCCGGAGAAACCAGGGGTACACAGGGTGCCCTTACAGTTGGGTGCCCCAGTTAGAAATAGGAAAAACACAATATGAGAGTACAGACTGGGCAAGTATGGGTGCAATATTGAAAATAGAAATAGAAAACAATGCAAGATGGTCAAAGACATGAGTTAATTAGTACTCTTTTTCACTTAAGAACCATATGAATAGTAGTATGAGTCTGGTACTAAATAATTACCTAAAGTGTATGATTTTGTGTCTACATTTTCCCCCACTTTATGTTGGTGAGAGGAAAGCTCAGTAACATAAAGTAGATATAGATGCATACCCGAGATCCATGTAGAGTGATGTAGAATGCGTGCCGAAGGACTATGCAAAGCATGGAGTCATAAAAACATGGATCATGGAGAATAAATATGCAAAAGTGAAAAAATGTGATGAGATTGAACCTAGGGTGAAAGTGCGTGTGTGGATGCCAATGTATGTGATGTACCTACATGTTAGTATCGCGTGTGTGATGTACCCTTTATGTGTGTGATGTTGAATGCTTGCTTCCCATATGGATAGACCTATAAAAGAGAAGACGATTAAGTAGTCAAATACACATGTATATGTGTAATGTGTAAAAATGCATGTATGTGTGTAAAAGTGTGTAAGGAAAGTACAAAAATAAAAAAGGAACATGTGCACCTGATCTCGTGATGAGAAAAAGGGTGTAAAAAGGATCCTGTTGATGTCATGCGAGTTTTTTGGGCAATCTCACGCCACTGGCCGAAGAAGTGTAGGGAGGAAAGTTTGATTTATCCTCCAACTTGTAACTACTTCCCAAAATTGAAGAGATCTCTATATTGTTTGGTTTTTTGGGTGATCCGATGCCACTGGCAAGTAGTGTGGAGAGGAAGGTCTATTTTATCATCTAACCTGTAACTACTCCCCAAAATGCTAAGGATAATCTTCCTCAGTAAAATCAAATGTGTATGGAGTTTTATAGATCGCCTTGAACCCACTCGTTGTGTAACCGACTGTGTCATGGAAAAAAAAACTGATGTCCAAATCTGTACAAGTACTATGTGTAAACCCAAATGATACCCCCCTCTTTAGGGTGCATGCGACGTCGCAGATAGGAGAATGCGGCCCAAAAGAGGACTGGAATTTAATATTTTGCCTTGTAGGTGGAAGGGAAGTTGCTCGTTAGAAACCAAGGCACACACAAAAAATTTGCTATCAAACAAGTGTTAGTACAAACAAGCATGCATGTATAAGACAAAGCATGTAAAGTACGCAAATAATGTAGAATCTAGAATTCAAGTAAACATAGAAGAAGACAATGTAGGACGTACAAAAAGGTTGAAAATATGGGACACCACTCATGATATCACAAGAAACTCAAGGCCATAGCGGATGCAAACAAACAATTGTGTAAATAAGAGAAAGGGAAAAGCCCACAAACAAGAGCAAATAATAACACAAAATGCAACAAAAAATTATGGAAGCAAGTATCCCTACATAACAAATGTTGCACATGAAGCACACCCGTTAGCATGTTAGAAAGATAAAACACATGTCAAAGCGTGTATGAACCAAGAAAGTAGTGTGCTATGAAAAAATGAAACAATAACACCTGTAGTGTATGAAAGTGGATGCCCCCAGGGGCCGCTGTGGGACTGATAGTAGGTTCAAACATCCATGGTGTGTGTAATAGTCCTGTATAATCTGTGATCAAAACTAGAAATAAATTTAATGCACTTGTGTGTATAATAAAGATAATGACATACAAGATAGCTATCCAAAGCATGTGTAATAACACGTATATGTAAAAGCAAGAGAAAGAAAGAGTAAATACAACCATAAAATGTAGTATGCTATGGATGGATTGAATGGAATCCAAAGTGAATGATGGGAGCCACGTGCCCTCTCGGTGAATGGAATTATATGTAGTGAGGTTCATTTAGTATGCCCCCTCAGTAGTCAAGAATGAACCATAAACGAGAGTGTGTCATCGGGAAATGGTCGAACTATGTGTTGTGTGTAGCACACTTGTGGTGAATGTGTATGTGTGGTGATGATATGTGACCTAGAGATGATGTATGAAACACGTAATGATTAATCCTAAAGTGTATATCATGATGAGATGATCGAAAGGGGTGGTGATGTAGCCTATGACGTATACCACTAAGTGATGCAAGTGGAAGTGACGATGTAACCTATGGCGTATATCACTAAACTAGGAATGTCACATGATGGAAAGGATTAAATGATAAATATGTGAGTGTGACAAGGTCCATTTGTGATGTATACCCTCAATAGTCCAATATGGACCGAGAGAATAGAGTGCGTCATAGGGTAGTGAGTTCAACACGTTATGAGGGGATGTGTAGGATGTGTTGCATGTGTAGTGCATAGTGTGTAATGTCTACTATGTAGTGTGTGAGGTTCATGTGTATAGGATGCCCTCAATAGTCAAGTGTGAAAAAAAGCATAAGAGTGCATCATCAGGTAATAACGATGCTAATGTATGATAAATGTAAAAGAATAGATGCAATATGTGTAATATGTGATACAACTAATGGTCCTAAGAGGGGTGAAAGACGTACGATGCCCCCAAGTGTATGTTGATGAGCATGTTATCAAAATTTACCTACCACAAACCAAGTTTGCATAAGCGGTGGAAGCACGTGTGGCAAAAGTAATAAGCGGGACCATGAAATGTGTCTCAACCATCGATAGGAAGAATTGCTTTGAAAACATTAATTGGAAATGAAAGTGGAATAGGATGTGGAGGAATATTTAATGGTGGTAAATTAGGTGGAATTGATGATGCTGCATAAGACTTGATAGGAGAAGAAGGTTGATTGATTTTGAGAGGCGATTGCTTAGGTAGTGCTTGAATTTCCATAGAACAACCATTAGAAGTGATGGCATGGTGCTCATTAGACATAGACAAATTAGGTTTAGGAACCCATTGAGATGTAGCATTTGTAGATGGGCATGCAACATAATGTTGTGTAGTGAATGAGATAAAGATGTGATGCTCATGATGTTTCATTCTTTGTTATAAAGTGTAGCAATCATTCTCATTATGTCCATTGATTCGATGATAATTGTAATATATATGATCTTTATATTTTTATAGAAGATGAGGAGGATATAAATGAGTAGGTGGTAAAGTGATCAATTAATGACTAAGGAGCTTAGTAAGAATGTCATGTTTCTTAACATTGTGATCAAAGGTGAGAGGCTCTAGTAATGGTATGACTTGAGGCTCACCGATATGAGCACTTGCATTAGACCTAGAATGAAGATGAGATGTAGAAGGAGAACAAACATGAGCTTGAGAAGTGTCCTTAAGATGTTGGATTTCAGATTTGAGAGATGTAATCGTGGATTCCATAGCCTGAAATTTGTCTTGAAATAAAGAGTGCAAATCTTGAATTGAATCCAACATGGGTGGATTAGATGGAGGATCATGAGGAATAGGGTTATTAAATAGACGATCAAAAATAATTTTGATATGATGTAAATGCATATGTCGGGAGCATGGGGTCTAGGGCCTTTTTAAGAACATCTTGACAATTATGATGTATTTGAAGTAAATTAGACAAGGAAATTTGAGGAATTTTAGGAGCCATGATAAAGAAAGAAGGATCCGAATCATGTGTTCACCAAAATGATTAAATATAGTAGTCTAATCTAAGTGCTATAGGATCAAAAAAATAACCGAATAATGAAAAATGAAATGCGTAAATCCCAAGAAATAAAGCAATAAATTGTAAAACCTTAATGTGCAATCTACTTTAGAAGGTACAAATGACTTCTACTTTAGAAGGTACAAACATTGACAGGTGATTTGGTCTTAAGATGGTGTACTCTTATGACTTGGGAAATCATGTTTGTAGTAGGGAATAATTCATCTACTGAACAGATACATTCTATCATACTTTGCTTAATTTAAATGGGCAATTCACCTCCTTTATGCAGAATTAATTCATTGCTAGGATTGAGAAATCCAGGTTCAGTTTTTATAAACTCTCCTATTTTAGAAAAACATTACCTTGGATCAATTCCATTGATCCAAGGTATGATTTTAAATTCTTAATTATTGTGATCAAACGACCAAGTCTATTAGATCAGTTGATCATTGGATTCTGACTGTGCTAGAGAATTAATAAGGTCTTCAGACCCTGCAATATGTTGGAAACTGATGTCATGGATAGTTCTTCTTTTAATGGATTGTAATGTTGCTTGAATGATAACCCATTTTAAAATATATGACTAATGTTAGCAATTATGCCTAGAACTAAGCCTAACCTATGTCTCTTTGATCTTTGAAATTAAAATGTTAAGACCTAACTAAAACCTACCTATAGACCTATGTTGATTTCCTAAGCTAATGTTAATCTAACTTAAAAGGTGGATAACCTAGGGGGGCCTATGGAACACATGGAACATTGGGTGGTCGGTGGCATCGGTTTCAAGGTAATTAAATGATATTTAATTCATTCTTATCCTTCCCTACCACCAACTTTGGCATGGGCAATGGAAAATTTGGGGAGAGATGAGTTGGCATCTCCACTAAATTTAGTTGCATGTAAATTTTAATGTAGTCTTCACCAAAAATGGAGATGGTGGTGGCGTGGAAAAGGAGGGAACTATCTGTCCTTTGCATTTAATGTTTTTGAATTTGGTGAAAAACTACCTAGGAGAATGCATGAGGGGTTTTGCATGGTTGTTTTTTGTTCTTTGGTTTATTTTCAGCTCAAGCTCTGCATGATGTTTTTCTATCCTTCAAACCTCCATATCGATTCTTACATGACTGGTTATTTTTGCATTATTTGAGCTATTTTTGGACTCTGTGGAAAAATATAAGAAGAAGGAATGGGAAAGTATTGAGGTTCTATTGACATTCATGGAAAAGAAGAAGGTATTGAAGTTTCTCGAGATCTTCTTAGAATAGTGAAGAGGAAATTGTTAGATTTCTTCTTGGAAATCTTCAAATCAAGGAAAAGTGCTATCAAGCATGATAGGCTCTACCCATTAAGTTGTTTTTATTTTACTTAAATGTTTCATTAAAAGAACTCTACTCTTGGGAATAAATGGGTTGTTGTTGAATGTTATGATCTTGATTTCGATGCTTGTATTATTCACTGTGTTTTTTTGTTTGATTCCATTATTATGATGGAAGATCTATTTTGGGTTTTAAATTCCTTGTTTGGAAATTTCTAAGTTATGCTTAACTTTTGTTTGTGTTGGAGAAGAAGTTGTAACTGTTGTACTTTGGTTGAGTTGTGTTAAACTTGTGGGCAACTCAATTTCTTAAATTCATAGAACTGATTGGATGAGATCTTGTATCACCTCTGTGAAAACACTTTAGGTATAAACTTGTTAAGTAACTTGTCTAATGTTTGAACTGGAATGAATCTTTCAAATAAACTTTTGTGACTCTGGGTTTAGCATATTCTTGTGAGTTTGAAGGAATGCTAAATACTTGTGATTTTGTCCGACTTTCCTTTTATCACTCTGTGGTTGTGACTCTAGGTTTGTGCTAACTTTCTGTTTCACTCATCCGTTTAGTGGTTTTGAGTAAAATGCAATGTTAGAGTTTGGATTTTGTAGGAAGCTTTTTCTCTGTCAAGACTTGTTATAGCTTTTCCGTTCACCAATAAAGGATTGGAAGGTTTATCGTGTTATCTCCTTGAAAGGAAATTGTTGCTCGAAAAAGGTTAATTTAAAGAGTGTTATTTTATTTGTTTATTCTTTTGGGAACTTGGGTAACTCCTAAAATTGATGTAATTAGTGTGAAGAAGGAGAAGTTATCTTCGGTTAAGCTCATTGTGTTATAGTTGTTGTTATCTACTTGTGAATTTGAATAGTTACTTGGTCATTAGTGGTTGAATTGTTAGTTGTTTTCTTGGCCTTAGGCCATCAAACTTGTTTTGGTTCTTTCTCCAAAGAAGGCACATGTATCTCTGTTTAGGGAATGTTGTTGGGGCTTAACTTTATCGTATTTGATCGTGTTTCCTTTTCTTCACTTGGGTATAGAAGGACTGTTAAGAATTACTCTTCTGATAATTCTCTCCTTCCTCCACCATGTCCGAGGAAATGTTTACTTGTTGTCTTCTGATTTGGTGTTATTTTTACTGTACCCCTTTGAATAATGAAATTTAATGGATGTTCATGGTTCATAGTTTATTCCCTTCTTTAGGACTGTAGTATTTCATTTTGATCTTTGATTGTCTTCTATTTTGGGAAATATGTTAGAAGGCAAGTAGAGAATGGACTTGACTGTTGGTATTCTTGTTTATAGAATGCTCTTTTTCTAATCCTTCTTTGAACGTTGAATTTACAATCTCTCTCCTTTGATTCTCTTTTTGATTCATTCTTGATAAGGGAGTTGTCCAGTGGGATTGTTTCATTGAACCTTCACTGGGACTTGTTGTAGAAGTAAGTCCAGTGGTGATTGAATAGATAGCTGAAGCTGAGGTTAATTAGAAGGATTATTGTGGTTGGTTGAAAATATTATGTGAAGTCTTTTGTTTGATGAAAAATATTTGAATGAATGCAGGAGTTGTAGTTGATTGTTAAATCTCTCCATTCTTCTATTTTGACTTAAAATTTGGTAATGATATATCTCATTTTGGAGATGTGTTGTTGATTCCAGTTGCATGCCAATTGATCCCATCCTTAATCAAAATTGTTTAGTGCTGAACTTGGAACTTAGATTGATTTCTAATTTTGAATATTGAGTTATAGGATTCTTAAACTAGAAACTCTTTACTAAATATGTTGATTGATTCATCCTAACCTATTCCTATGTTTGATTTGAACTTGGCATCTTATATTTAGGATGGAATTAGGTGAAATAATGTTGAGATGAATGTACTATTGATCCATCTAATGCAAATCTATTCCTAAGAGATAGTAGTGATAGTATCTTCTCATGTTAGATTGGATTAATTAAGAAGTGAATCATGTAAAGAAGTATATGAAAAAATTGTGATTTTTATGAAATAGTACTTATCTGGATTAATGCTTTAATTCTTTTTATGTATTCAATAGTTGAAAGTTGAATCTATTTATATCATGATCTATTCTTAATGATGATATGGTTTATCACCTTATCTCTCTTTCTCATTTGTGACTGGTGTTACTTTTTGGTATGTCTTTCTGTAATGCTTTAACTATTTCATAAAAGCAAAGTTCTCTTTATGAAACAGTTAGCTAAAAGAACATCATTTTAATGCTTAGTGCTTATCATGCTCAGTTCGATGAACTGACCCATGCTAGAATTTTGTAGATGGACTTCGTAAGTGATGAAAGGAGAAAAGATATTTTAGGATGTTACTTTTGTTTATCAAAGAGGCTGGATCTTTTTATGATGAAATATG
The DNA here is from genome assembly GCA_018340775.1 of Taxus wallichiana var. yunnanensis. Taxonomy (NCBI): domain Eukaryota; kingdom Viridiplantae; phylum Streptophyta; class Pinopsida; order Cupressales; family Taxaceae; genus Taxus; species Taxus wallichiana. The sequence continues at coordinate 152,945,163 of CM031234.1, read as the reverse complement.
GATCATTATTGAAATGTAATTGTTGGAAAAGGAAGTTTTCCTTGTAATTGATCTTGTTGTTTTTTTTTGACACTAGAAATGTCTGAAGTGTTTGAACTTATAATGTATGAATCCCATTTTGATGAATGAAAGAGTTGTGGATTTGTTTGAACTTGATGTGTAATCTTTTTGGGTATTTTGTGAATGGAAATGATAAGCTTATCTCTATTTATTTTATATATATATATATATATAATATACCCTCTTGGGTTGGTTTAAAATGAATAAAGGTTAAGGGTACTAAATGTATTACTCTCTTAATTAAATGCAACTTATTAAAGTTGACATATGTGATTGGACATTCAACTAAATTATTATGGCCTTACTAAAACAATGTATGTGAGTAAATGAAACCATGATGATAACTTGTAAAATACTATGGGGTTTTATATGAACATTAAACCTTTATAGGAAAAAGGGAAGGAAACTTCCTATGATGATTATTAGACTATTTTTAAAACCTCTTGGAAATAAATCCAAAAGTTATCTTTGATAGTGGAAGGTGTGCTTCCTCTTGATGAGTTCCTAAACTAGAATTAGGAATGTAGAAAAAGGAACTTAAAAGAGATTAGACTTCATTCCATTGAAGTCTAATATAAAAATAACTTTATCTGATCTTATGTAAGCTAAGGCTTGGGTTGGTGAGTAAATAACAACACTGTTATGTATGTTGAATCTATTATTTGAAACATAAATTAAAATGTTAATGGATTAAAAATCAAAACTTATGAAATGGTTAGGAGGTAGATGTATCTACATACAACTCTAATTGCATCTTTTACTTGAAACCCTAATGGTTAATGAACCTAGTGTTCAGTAGGGATTCTGCTGTAATTAACCCTTAATAAGGAAAATTTAATAAGTATTTAACTTCTTTCCATGATGTGTTCATCCAGATGAGGTGAAATCAGTCGATGTTGGCACACACCAACTGCAAGTATAATACCTTCATGAAGACTTGGGTCTTCATGAGGATATTATGTTGTAGTTGACATGTTGCAACACCCTTCAGAGTTTAATCATCCAGATTTACATAAATATGACTTGGTCACAGTTCTTCCCTAGGTAGAGTTAGGGGTATGATCTAGTGTCGGGTCAACTCACGATGACTTAGGGTAACTAGACACACACATAATCGACTTAGGTCGATTGGGTATGTCTATGTACCCTTAGTCACCGTAAGTAGTCCTCCACACTAGACTATGTTGCTAACCTTGGCTAGGGCTAAACCTTGAACAAGTGGACTGACAGGAGTCAGTGAAGACCATTCTAGATAACAGATGAAGTGGGGTGAAGGACATATTCCATTTGATGAGTATGTCATCTAGGAATATAAACATGAACAATATGTTTTAAAATCTTTGGCCAAAGTATCACAAGTTGTTGGTTGTTGTCCTATGTCACCTAGTTTAAGAAGTGGGATTTTAGATGAATATTGGTAACATATATTTAGATAGGCCTCTTAAACAAAACACTTAATACCCCAAAAAGGGTAAGGGAACCAAGTATACACAAGTATACAAATCAATAAGTTAACATGAGAGATCGGTATGATACCGAGTCATGGAATGAGAGATCGGTGTTTCACCGAGTCATTTACATAGTACATATGGTTTTCTGTTATGAGATTGATTGGCTTAGAATGTGTGTTCTAAATTATGATTATTTAGAACAAAGAACATTATTAAAAAAAAATTCCCTTGTTTCTAAAGTCTTAAAATGGGAATGTTACATCTTGGTATCAGAGTTGAAGGTTGTAGCTCTTGGACCTATTGTGTCCATAATCTGATAAAAACTTAAATTTTCTTGTTAACAGAAAATGGTTAGAATGAGAGGAAATGTTGCTGCAAACAACCCACCACCTAGTGGAGAAGTAGCTACTTCCCCAAAAACTTGATGAGATCCTTGCTTCCCTATTGGACACAAGAGATCATCTAGTTGTACTTGAACAACAAGTAATGGGCAAATGAGGAGGAAGAAGATGTTGGTAATAACAATCAGCCACCTCCTGTGGACAATGCCAATATTGGAAATTTGGGTGTTGATAACAATAATGCATCCAATGTTAATGCAAATGCACCTAATCAACCTAAGAATAAAAAGGCAAGATTGGCAGTTGAACTCACTAATGACATAAAAAGGATAAGTCCACCCAAGTTTGATGGCACTACACTAGGAGATGGAGCTGAGAACTAGCTCAATGAAATGGAGAAGTACTTTGCAATAAGGAACTTCTCTAAGGAAACAAAAGCAATATGGGAGCTTATCAACTTTCCCATGAGGCATCTTCTTGGTGGGACAACCATAAAGGCTAGTTAAACATTGATGAAACAAACATCACTTGGGATCAATTTAAAAATTATTTTAGGCAAATGATGGCTGCCATCTTTTACTATGATCAGAAAATGACTGAATTTCAGAACTTAGCTCAAGGAAAGTTAACTGTAATAGAGTACTTGGGAGAGATTTACTAAGCTCCTTAAGTATGTACCTCAATATCAAACTGATGAGAAGTTTAGATACAAAAATTCATTATGGGGTTAAATCCCATTATAGGTGGTGAAGTGGATGTTCACAACCCAACCACTATGGAAGGGGTTGTTGAAAAATCCATAAGGTAGGAGAGAAAAATTGAAAGCAATCTCTTCCCATAAAGAAGAAATTAGAAAGAAAGTTCCAAATTCTTCTTCATCCCTTGCACCCAAAAAGGGGCCATGGAAGAAATTTGGTATGAAAAAAAATTTTTTTGTTGATAATAACAAGAAAAATGCAACAAATAAACCTATTGCTAATGTACAAAACAACTTTGTCAAGAACAATAATAATGGACAGAAGTCCTATGGGGTTAGAATGATAACTCTAAGGATGGAAATAAATTTGAGCCTAAGAAAGGACCTATAGGAGGATGTTACAATTGTGGCAAAGGATCATTATGCAAATCAATGTCCTTTGAGGAAGGATGACAAAAATCAGCAACATAAGATTCATGTTATAGTAGTTGACAAACAAGATAAAAAGTAAGTTACACCTATAGAAGTGCCAGTAAGTTATTTGGTATACATATAACTATACTTTTTGATACTAGAGCTACTTGAATGCTTTATTTCTACTAAATTAGCTTCAAAATTAAAAATAAAAGATGGAAAAATGGATAAATCATGGGTTGTACATTATGGAAATAATGTTGTCCACACAGTTAGTATGTGTCTTTTTGGAGCATTCCTTGACTTACCTAGTTTTTCCACTAAAGTTGATCTTTATGTTGCTCCTTTGGGGTCTTATGATGTAATCATAGGTGTTAACTAGCTAGCTAAACATAAGGCAAAGGTTGATTGTTTTGAAAAACACATTAGTTGTCTTGATGACTATGTAAAAAAACAGACATTCAGGGATAAAACATGAGATTTTAATTAGGAAATTGTTAGCTATGTAACTTAAAAAGGCCAAAAACAAAGGCTACACTTTGTATGCAGTAAAAATTTTTGAAACAACCGATGAAAGTAGTGATTTCTTGGAATGGTATCCATTGTTACAAAATTTCAGCATGTGTTTCCAGAAGAACTACCTGTCTTCCACCCAAATGGAGTTTGATTTCACAATTGAAATCAAACCAGGAATGAAAACCTATTTCCAAGGCACCATATCAAATGACTACCATTGAATTGGTAGAGCTTAAGGCAATAGTTACAAGAACTATTTTGACTAAAGGATTAATAAGACCAAGTGTCTCACCTTGGGGAGCACTTAATAATTTTTGTGAAAAATAAAGATGGAACACTTAGATTGTGCATTGATTATAGGATGTTAAACAAAACAACAATAAAAATAGATATCCACTTCCTAGAATTGATGATCTATTTGATCATATGTGTGGTGCATCAGTGTATTCTAAAATAGATCTTTGATCTGGATATCATCAGTTAAGAATCAAGGATGAAGATATTCATAAAACAACTTTTAGAATAAGGTATGAACATTATGAATTCATAGTTTTACCTTTTGGTTTGATAAATGCACCCAAACTTTATGAATTTAATGAATAATATTTTTCAAGAATACTTGGACAAATTTGTGCTTGTATTCTTGGATGATATTCTCATATATTCTAAAAGCATTGATGAGCATCATGAGCATTTGAAAATAGTTCTGGAAATCTTAAGAAAGAGAAGGTTATATGGTAAGTTGTCCAAATGTTCCTTCTACATGAGATAAAAGTGCACTATTTGGGACATGTCATAAGTAAGGATGGAATAGTTGTAGATCCCTCAAAAAATTGTTGTAATAACTGAGTGGCCTACACCTAAGAATGTACATGAAGTTAGAAGCTTCATGGGTCTTGTTGGTTATTATAGAAAGTTTTTTAAAGACTTTTCAAAATTCGCACCAATCACTTTGTTGTAGAAGAAAGATAAGAAATTTGTGTGGAATGAAAAATGTGAATATGCATTTAAGACTCTAAAGGATCAGTTAACATCTGCACCTATTTTGGTTGTACCTGATCCTAATGGAGACTTTACTGTAGTAACAAATGCTTCTGGGGAGGGTCTCGAGGTATTTTTTTACAAAATGAGCATGTTATAGCTTATGAGAGTAGAAAACTCAAGTTACATGAACTGAACTATGCTCCACATGACCTAGAGCTTGTTGCCATTGTTCATGCACTTCAGTATGGAGGCATTATCTTCTTGGTAGACCTTTTGAATTAAAGACTGATCATCTTGGGCTGAAGTATATTTTCACTCAACCAAATCTAAATGCAAGACAATGAAGATGGTTAGAATTTCTATCTCAATATGATTTTGACATAAGTTATATTAAAGGCAAGGAAAATAGAGTGGTAGATGCACTAAGTCATAGGAAGCATATATTTCTTCTCTTATAACATTGAGAACTCAGTTTAAGGATGAAGTAAAAAGTGTCATGGAATCGATTCTTATTTTCAGCAAGTAAAAATAGACACTTGCTGTAGATCCAAATGATGTGAGATATAAAGGTTTTCACTTTGATGATGAAGGAATCTTGAGGTTTGAAAATAGAGTATACATACCTTTGTTAAATGAATTAAGAAAGAAATTGTTAATTGAATTTCATAATTCACCTTTTTCTAGACATCCCGACATTATGAAAATGCTTGCTGACATAAAACAACAATATTTTTGGAAAGGGATGAAAAAGGATGTGATTGATTTTGTGACACACTGCTTAGAATGTCAGCGTGTTAAAGTTGAACATATGCATCCAACTAGTTTATTGTATCCTCATAACATACCACATATAAATGGACAAGTAATTAGCATGGATTTTGTTCAAGGGTTTCCTATGTCAAGAAATAAACATGATGTTATTCTAGTTGTTGTTGATAAACTAACAAAAGTAGCACATTTTATTGTTGGTAATCTTAAGGATGATTCACTGTTTTAGCAAAAATATTTGTGCATGAAATTTTTAGATTACATGGAGTACCTGAATTGATCATATCGGATAGGGACCAAGAATGACATCTAGATTTTGGCAAACACTTAATGCAGCCCTAGGGACTAAGCTGAATTTCAGTTCCGCATATCATCCGAAAATGATGGGAAAACTAAAAGAGTCAACCAAGTTTTGGAAGATATGTTACGAATGTATTGCATGGACCAACAATATAAATGGGAAGAGTATCTTCCATTAGTTGAATTTTCTTATAATAACACATATCACGCCTCTCTAAAAATGGCACCTTTTGAAGCATTATACGGAAGGAAATGTAGAACCCCAGTTAGTTGGGATAACATTGAGGACAGAGAGGTAATTGGACCTGAAATCCTTACGGAAATGGAACAACAAGTTAAAATGATTCGTGAACATTTGAAGGAAGCAAAAAGATAGGAAAAAGAGTTATGTAGACTTAAAAAGGGTTGACAAGAAATTTGAACTTGGTGAGAAGGTATTTTTATGGGTTAAACCAAAAAAGAGTTCTATAACTTTTGGAAAGGCTGCCAAGTTATCACCTCATTATGTGGGACCCTTTGAAATTGTTGAAATAATCAACCATGTAGCTTATCATTTAGCTTTACCTCCTGCTTTATCATGAATGCATGATGTTTTCCATATTTCTTTACTTAAGAAATATGTTTCAGATTTATCACATGTGTTAAATTGGAATTCCTTGCAGGTCCAAGACCCAGAATAATCATGGTTAAACCCATCCGAGTGTTGGAAACTCACCAATTGCACTTAAGGAATCATGAAATAAGTCAATGTAAGGTCCAGTGGGACCAGTTTAATGAAGAAAGTGCAACCTGGGAAAACCTCGAAGAAATGAAATTGGATTTTCCATATTTATTTGAATAGAATTGATTCTGTTGATTGATGAAACTTGAAGATTGTATTCTTAGTATATCAATAAACCTACCAATTTTGGGCAGATACTAAATTCTTTAGTATTGAAACAACTATTTTTAATTGAATAATTATGAAATTTGAATTTCTCAAATCTGGTTCTATTATGAACTTGTGAATGAAAGAACTATAAATTGGTTATATTCTTTATTGGAATTATTGACTAAGTTAATCATCGGGACAATGATGCTTTTTAGGAGGGAGGCATGTAACACCCCTAGCATGACAGGTACCTAAGATGACTTCTACTTTAGAAGGTACAAACATTGACATGTGATTTGGTCTTAAGATGGTGTACTCTTATGACTTGGAAATCATGTTTGTAGTAGGGAATAATTCATCTACTAAATAGATACATTTTGTCATACTTTTTCTTAATTTAAATGGGCAATTCACCTCCTTTATGCAGAATTAATTCACTGCTAGGATTGAGAAATCCGGGTTCAGTTTTTATAAACTCTCCCTATTTCAGAACAACATTACCTTGGATCAATTCCATTGATCCAAGGTATGCTTTTAATTCTTAATTATTGTGGTCAAAATGACCAAGTCTGTTAGATCAGTTGATCATTGGATTCAGACTATGCTAGAAAATTTATGAGGTCTTCGACCCTCTAATATGTTGTGTATGTGATGTCATGGCTAGTTCTTCTTTAATGGTAGTATGTAATGTTTCTTTAATGATAACCCATTTTAACTATATGTTAATGTTAGGGACTTAAGTCCTAGAGCTAAGTCTAACCTATGTCTCTTTGGTCTCTTGAAATTAAAATGTTAAGACTTAACTAAAACCTACCTATGGACCTATGTGGATTTCCTAAGCTAATGTTAATCTAACTTAAAAGGTGGCTAACCTAGAGGGGGCCTATGGAACACATGGACATTGGGTGGTTGGTGGCATCGGTTTCAAGGTAATTAAATGATATTTAATTCATTCTTATCCTTCCCTACCACCAAATTTGGCATGGGCAATGGAAAATTTGGGGAGAGATGAGTTGGCATCTCCACTGAATTTAGTTGCATGAAAATTTTAATGTAGTCTTCACCAAAAATGGAGATGGCGGTGGCATGGAAAAGGGAGGGAACTATCTGTCCTTTGCATTTAATGTTTTTGAATTTGGTGAAAAACTACCTAGGAGAATGCATGAGGGGTTTTGCATGGTTGTTTTGTTCTTTGGTTTATTTTGAGCTCGAGCTCTGCATGATGTTTTTCTATCCTTTGAACTGCCAGATCGATTCTTGCATGACTGGTTATTTTTGCATTGCATTGAGCTATTTTTGGACTCTGTAAAAGAAACTATAAGAAGAAGGAATGGGAAAGTATTGAGGGTTTTGTTGACATTCGTGGAAAGAATAAGGTATTGAAGTTTCTTAGATATCTTCTCTGAAATGGTGAAGAGGAAATTGAAGTTCTACGTGGAAATATTTAGCATGATCAGGAAAAGCCATTAAGCATTTTTCTTTTACATGATAGGCTCTACCCATTAAGTTGTTTTTATTTTACTTAAATGTTTTATTAAAATAACTCTACTCTTGGGAATAAATGGGTTGTTGTTGAATGTTATGATCTTGCTTTTGATGCTTGTATTATTCACTTGTGTTTTTCTGTTTGATTCCACTGTTATGATGGAAGATCTATTCTAGGTTTTAAATTCCTTGTTTGGAAATTTCTAAGTTATGCTTAACTTTTGTTTGCGTTGGAGAAGAAGTTGTAACTTTTGTACTCTGGTTGAGTTGTGTTAAACTTGTGGGCAACTTGATTTCTTAAATTTGTAGAACTGATTGGATGAGATCTTGTATCACCTTTGTGAAAACACTTTAGGGTATAAACTGTTAAGTAACTTGTCTAATGTTTGAATTGGAATGAATTTTTGAAATAAAATTTTGTGACTTTGGGTTTAGCATATTCTTGCAAGTTTGAAGGAATGTTAAATACTTGTGATTTTGTCTGACCTTCCTTTTATCACTCTGTGGTTGTGACTCTGGGTTTGTGCTAACTTTCTGTTTCACTCATCCGTTCCGGTGGTCTTTGAGTAAAATACAATGTTCTAAGTTTGGCTTTTAGGAAGCTTTCATCTGTCAAGACTTGTTATAGATTTTTCATTCACCAATAAAGGATTGGAAAGTTTACCGTGTTATCTCCTTGAAAGGAAATTGTTGCTTGAAAAAGGTTAATTTAAAGGAGTGTTATTCTATTTGTTTATTCTTTTGGGAACTTGGGTAACTCCTGAAATTGATGTAATTAGTGTGAAGAAGGAGAAGTTATCTTCGGTTAAGCTCATGTTACATTTGTTTTTTATCTACTTGTGAATTTGAATAGTTACTTGGTCATTAGTGGTTGAATTGTTAGTTTGTTTTCTTGGCCTTAGGCCATCAAACTTGTTTAGTTCTTTCTCCAAAGAAGGCACATGTATCTCTATTTAGGGAATGTTGTTGGGGCTTAGCTTTATCATATTTGATCATGTTTCCTTTTCTTCACTTGGGTATAGAAGGAATGTTAAGAATTACTCTTCTGATAATTCTCTCCTTCCTCCACCATGTCGAGGAAAATGTTTACTTATTGTCTTTTGGATTTGGTGCTATTGTTACTACCCCTTTTGAACAATGAAAGTTAATGGATGTTTGTGGTTCATAGTTTATTCCTTCTTTGGGACTGTAGTCTTTCATTTTGATCTCTGATTGTCTTCTATTTGGGAAATACATTAGAAGGAAATAGAGAATGGACTTGACTGTTGGTATTCTTGTTTATAGAATGCTCTTTTTCTAATCCTACTTTGAACGTTGAATTTACAATCTCTCTCTCCTTTGATTCTCTTTCTGATTCATTCTTGATAAGGGAGTTGTCCATTGGGATTGTTTCATTGAACCTTCACTTTGAGACTTGTTGTAGAAATAAGTCCAGTGGTGATTGAATAGATAGCTGAAGCTGGGGTTAATTAGAAGGATTATTGTGGTTGGTTAAAATATTATGTGAAATTCTTTTGTTTGATGAAAAATATTTGAAGGAATGGAGGAGTTGTAGTTGATTATTAAATCTCTCCATTACTATATTTTTACTTAAAATTTTGTAATGACATATCTCATTTGGAGAATGTGTTGTTGATTCCAGTTACATGCCAAGTCGATCCCATCCTTAATTGAAAAAAATTTAGTGTTGAACTGGAACTTAGATTGATTTCTAATTTTGAATATTGAGTTATAGGATTCTTAAACTAGAAACTCTTTACTAAATATGTTGTTGATTCATCCTAACTTATTCCTATGTTTGATTTGAACTTGGCATCTTATATTTTAGGATGGAATTAGGTGAAATAATGTTGAGATGAATGTACTATTGATCCATCTAATGCAGATCTATTCCTAAGAGATAGTAGTGATAGTATCTTCTCATGTTAGATTGGATTAATTAAGAAGTGAATCATGTAAAGAAGTATATGAAAAACAATTGTGATTTTTATGAAATAGTACTTATATGGATTAAGCTTTAATTATTTTTATGTATTCAATAGTTGAAAGTTGAATCTTTTTATATCATGATCTATTCTTAATGATGATATGGTTTATCACCTTATCTCTCTTTCTCATTTGTGTCTAGTATTACTTTTTGGTATGTCTTTTTGTAAAGCTTTAATTGTTTCATAAAAGTAGAGTTATCTTTATGAAATAGTTAGCTAAAAGCACATCATTTTAATGCTTAGTGCTTATCATGCTCAGTTCGATGAACTGACCCATGCTAGAAATTTTGCAGATGGACTTCATAAGTGATGAAAGGAGAAAAATATCTTTTAGGATGTTACTTTTTTTATCAAAGAGGCTGGATATTTTATGATGAAATATGGATCATTATTGAAATGTAATTGTTGGAAAAGGAAGTTTCCCTTATAATTGATCTTGTTGTTGTTGTTTGACACTAGAAATGTTTGAAGTGTTTGAACTTATAATGTATGAATCCCATTTTGATGAATGAAAGAGTTGTGGATTTTGTTTGAACTTGATGTGTAATCTTTTTGGGTATTATGTGAATGGAAATGATAATCTTATTCTATTTATTTTATATATATGTAATATACCCTCTTAGGTTGGTTTAAAATGAATAAAGGTTAAGGGTACTAAATGTATTACTCTCTTAATTAAATGTAACTTATTAAAGTTGACATATGTGATTGGACATTCAACTAAATTATTATGGCCTTACTAAAACAATGTATGTGAGTAAATGAAACCATGATGATAACTTGTAAAATACTATGGGGTTTTATATGAACATTAAACCTTTATAGGAAAAAGGGAAGGAAACTTCCCTACAATGATTATTAGACTATTTTAAAACCTCTTGGAAATAAATCCAAAAGTTATCTTTGATAGTGGAAGGTGTGCTTCCTCTTGATGAGTTCCTTAACTAGAATTAGGAATGTAGAAAAAGGAACTTAAAAGAGATTAGACTTCATTCCATTGAAGTATAATATAAAAAGAACTTTATCTAATCTTATGTAAGCTAAGGCTTGGGTTGGTGAGTAAATAAAAACAATATTATGTATGTTGAATATGTTATTTGTAAACATAAATTAAAATGTTAATGGATTAAAAATCAAAACTTAAAATGGTTAGAGGCGAGATGTATTTGCATACAAACTCTAATTGTAAATTTTACTTGAAACCCTAATGGTTAATGAACCTAGTGTTCAGTAGGGCTGCTGCAATTAACCCTTAATAAGGAAAATTTAATAAGTATTTAACTTCTTTCCATGATGTGTTCATCCAGATGAGGTGAACTCAGTCGGATGTTGGCACACACCAACTACAGTATAGTACCTTCATGAAGACTTGGGTCTTCATGAGGATACTATGTTGCAATTGACATGTTGCAACACCCTTCAGAGTTTAATCATCTAGATTTACATAAATATGACTTGATCATAGTTCTTCCCTAGGTAGAGTTAGGGTATGATCTAGTGCCGGGGTCAACTCACAATGACTTAGGGTAACTAGACACACACATCGACTTAGGTTAATTTGATTGGTATGTCTATGTACCCTTAGTCACCGCGAGTAGTCCTCCACACTAGACTATGTTACTAACCTTGGCTAGGGCTAAACCTTAAACAAGTGGTCTGACAAGAGTCAGTGAAGACCATTCTAGATAACCGATGAAGTGGGGTGAAGGATGTATTCCATTTGACGAGTATGAAATCTAGGAATACAAACATGAATAATATGTTTTAAAATCTTTGGCCATAGTATCACAAGCTGATGGTTGTGTTTTCCTATGCCACATAGTTTAAGAAGTGGGATTTGAGATTAATATTGGTAACAAATATTTATATAGGATTCTTAAACAAAACACTTAATACCTCGAAAAGGGTAATACCAAGTATACACATTATAAAAATCAATAAGTTAACAAGAGAGATCGGGATAATCTTGAGTCACACCGAGTCATTTACAATGCATATGGTTTTCTATTATATATTGAAGATTAGAATGTGTGTTCTAAGTTAACATGAACATTAAATAAAAAAATTCCCTTGAGAGTTAGAAGCTTATTTAATTTTCATAAATTTGGATCATGATAAAGTGTAAATTTGGATTGTATGGCTAGACTGGGGCACTTAGAGAGGGATAAGGGTGCCTGTGGGATTCTTGGTCCGAGATCCGGGAGCCCTAGTATGTGGAAAGGACTAGGAAACCTCCTCTGAGGTGTCATTGAGTGTTCACCTCTATTTACTTCATGTTACTTGAATGTCGTTGTATGATTGTCGAAGAACTAGTAAACCTACAATAGAAGCATCAAAACCCTAAAAAAAGAAAGATGCATATGAATGGGTCGGAATGTCCTTAGTTTCCAGATAGATGGACTTATCACTAAGTGTTACACTACATCTAAGACCCAATGTTGTTCTAGGTGTGTGTGTGGAGATTGTGCCCTAGGTTTCTCTTGTGCCAGTCACACTTTATGAAGTAACAACGGTAACTAGATGTAGAATGTAGTAAATGTGTGCATGGATTAGAATAAAATCTACTTCTATGAAGTGTGATGTAGATGAATTGGCCTTTGTCCCTTGTGATGGAGCTAGATGGATGAAAATGAAGCTATAGATTCCTTCGATGAATACACTCTTAGGTGGTGATAGTAGATGCTTAGTGCTTGGTCCCTCATTATGGTCACATAACTTTATATTTATAAGGTTCTCTTTCTTTAATTTCGTAATAAACCCCAAAAAGGATGACAAAAAAAAAAGAAGCTCAAACAACTAGAAAGTGCCTAAAAAGTGAGAGGAAAGTACAAAGAGGATCAAGGTGCCAAGAGGGGACTAGAGCGCTTAGGGAACCCAAGTCATGGCTGGGAACCCTAGTTAGAATCAAGAAAAATTTAGTATGAGAGTACAAATTGGAAAAGTACGGGTGCAAGATTGAAAATGGCAATAGAAAACAATACAATACGTTGAAAGACATGGGTTGATTATTTCTTGTTTTCGATTAAGAACCATATTAATAGTAGTATGAGACCGAGACAAAATAATTACCCAAAGTACATGATTTTGTGTCTACATAGCCAATGAGGAAGCTCCACACCTTCAGGCTTATCATAATTTTCGAGTTTGATGGCTTTGCATCACAACTTGCTACTTTGAGGGACTTAGAAACTTTTTGGCTCTTGAATTGCTACCACGTAACCCTTTATGACTTCGTTGACTTACCTAGACTCAAAGAAATATGAACTTAGGTTTAATCCAAGGCTTGGAGTTCAGATGAGCCCATCGCCTTAGGAATTTCTAGAATGCTGATATGTATCTTGCCTCAAGTCCTTAATCTATCACCACATGGCCCTGCTGATGCTGACGTGGAATTTTACGACCATTTTAATGTCATTCAACTTTTATAAACAACTCGTCAATGTTTTAAACTAAGTGTTTTGTGGGTTTTGAAATCCAATAGATGGTACATTTGGGCAATGGAATTTGACATCCGTTTAACCGTCCTTGACCAGTAAAAATGGCTAAGTCCATTTTTAATAAGTTATTCCAAATTAACCTAGGGAGGGTAAATTTGGGATAACAGGTTCCTAGATAGATATTGTAGAAGATGCCAAGAATTGTAACAAAATTTCTAGAGTTTCCTCATAATCAAGTTGTTCCCTTGAGGTTGGTTACGGTGAGAGTTTCCTCATTTTTGAGTAATGGAGAGAGATTTTATAGGTTCCTATAGTTTAAATATGATGAGATTGTAATCCTTGGGATTGTTGTTGTTATTTTTCCCCTACAACGGTGAATGATGTGAGGGGTGACATAGGAAAATGTCATTGTGTGGACTGATTTTTGGAGGTGGGGTTTTGGAGGTTGGATGGTGGGAGGTAGTTTTAGCTTTTGGGAGAGTGAAGCTCTTGAGATGCATGGTGTGAAGATCAATATAGATAAATATAGATTTAATAGATTGATTACATCGATAATGAAATCTCTTAAAATAAATGGAAAGTAATGATTGATTGGGTGGTTTGACTTTGGATTCTTATGTTTTTAGAAATAAAATTTTATCTTCCAAAATGGATATCTATATTAAAAATTGTATGCCACCTTTGAATGAAGTCCTTGAAGTATTTTTTTAAATGCATATTTATGTATATTCTATAGTTTTTTTATTGGTAAATTGAGGGTTTCTACTGGGGTAATCACTTGAAAGTTAAAGAAAATAAGACAAGACATATAAACAACTAGTGGCTGTAGTATAGTGTTCTATAAAACTTCACCACACACTATTTTAGGGTGGCATAATACATGATGAAGTACAAAACACCATAGATGGCCTACATGAGTAGTGAATAGAGCATTACATGCACATAGAAGTAGTGAAGAGAAAATAGGAAGACCATTGATATAGCTAGATCATGTTAGCTGAACCATCTTGGATTTATTCATCTCTTTGGCTTTCATCATATCCTGATAGTATAATCTATAGTTTATTAGAAATGTTATAACAATATAATAGTCATGTAATTCCATGAAATAATTTTCCATGTTTGGCGCGACCATAAATATTGATATTGTTTCAAAAAACTGATTTAAAGTGGTCATAGATTAGTCTTTTTTTTAAATTTTAAATGAAATCTATTTTTTCCTCCCTACAACATGAGAGGGGTTCTTCCCTCATAAATTTTAGGTGAGGTATTCTTTCCTCTCTACAAAATGTGGGGGAAGGTTACTGCTCTCCTAGATTGAAGGTGAGGTCTGATTTCATAGAATAATCTAAGAAAATTTATAAGCCACCTCCCTTTAAGAATTAGTTTTTGAACTCTTAGACAAGACAAGGTTTGATTATTTGTACAATCTGGTTAAGGGTTTGTAGAATATGATTTCCCCTTCCTTTACCAACCATTTTCTTTCTCATTTACTTTCTACTAATATGTTTTTATCCAAGTTGGAAGAATTTATCTTTGTGTGACAAAAGAGGACCCTCTCTAATAGCCTTATTCCCTTTTTTAGGTGTTATTGTCAAGATGCTACTCATATCAATATCATTATAGGAACACTTTCTTGTAAAGAACCCCACTTAATAACATGTGATTACATATTCAAAGGTGTTTGACTAGAATTCACAAATTGCGTTATTTTCTTAGATGCATATGGGGTGATCTAAAGATTTATAGAATCATTCAAAGCCCTTTTTCTAGCATTGGCTTTGGGTTCTGATTCCATAGCTACTATATGTGTAGAAGGATTGGTAGCTGTTATCCAAAATGAGCCCTTGCTTATTTTGGCTAATTTTCCTTCATTATTTCCTTTATTGTGCTTTAAATTAAATTTTCACACATTTCAAGCACTCAAAAGATTCTAGAAATGGCTTCATCAGATAGGATTTTTCTTCCCCTTTCCAGAAAGGTAAAGAAGTCCTCCTAAATCCTTGTATTTTTTGAGTTATGGCTCAACGAAGTTTGGAGGGGAAATTTTCCCTAGGTGGGCCCGCAGAGGTAAGGAAAGCAATTTTGCTAAGGAAAATTGGCAAGTTGTCGGGGGAATGTAGAGGTTGGGCCGGCAGAGGACCTTGGGAAAATTTTCCTTTGCAGGACAAAAGGGGTAGAATGTTATTTTGAAGGCCGTGGACCAATCAGGAAGCACCATGTGTCATTGGAGTGGTGGGGCCATGGAGGAGTTTGGGAAAATTTTCCAATTTCATAAAAGGGGGAAAAAGGTCAAGTTTTGGCCTGCCGACCCGATTTTTTCCCTAATTTTGCCTTGTTTTCCCTAAATCTTCAGAAGGCCATATCTTTCGATCTGGAGCTCAAATTTCCACGATTTTGGTATCATTGGAAAGATGTTGAAATTCTCTACACGATGGAATCTTAAAATTTAATTTTTGGTCTAGTTTGGTGGGAGAAAAATGGGAAAACATATCTGGCATGGAAAAATTGTAGAAAACGACCCCAACCACCAAAATTAATGAAGTATGGGCCTATTTCTTGCTCTATGAAGCAATGTATGATGAAGTATGGATTTTTATGAAACCAATCATTTTTAGGCTAATTAAATAGAGATTGTCGGTGGTGGGAGTTTTAAAATAAATTTGCCCCGTTTTGTCATTTCCTTCATTCATTCGGCGATAAAAGCTAGTTTTGGTTCATTTTGAAAAAGTTGTTCATCCTTCTTCTTTTACTCTCCTTATTTTCTTACTCAAGGTTGAAAATGGAGTTTGAACCTCCTCCCCTACTCTGTAATGGTGTTTTTCCTCTTACTCATGAAATGATGCACTGTGTAAATTCTAAGCAATAAAAAACGTGTTTTGTGATGCATTTGTCCATCCTTGGCTCATTTTCTTTGTTGTTTTCCTTACCTCTCTTCATTACAGGGTATTTGTGCATGTTTGGATGTTCATTGCAGGTTTTGGAGCTATTTTCATAGAGTTTTGGAATATTTTTGTGTGAAATCCATCTTTGGTCTGTGATGCACTTGTCCATCCTTTCCATTACTCACCTCTTCTTGTTCCATGGTAGTTTTGATAGATAATCAACACTTTCCTTCTCTGGTGTATCACCGTTTTAGTGTAGGCTCTATTTTTCCTTGTTTTCTTCCTCTCCTTGTCTCCTTGGAAGTTAGATTAGGTTAGATTAGCTTACATGCACTATAATAGCATGTGGTAGGTAGTTTAGGAAGAGGAACCAACCTTTTATGGAGATCTTTCACCATTTGCAAAGGTCCCACACTTTGGGAAAGCTCAATGTTGTGCAATCACACCAAATGACTTTTCCTTAGAAAAGCAGATCCATAACTCATTTGGGGGTGCTGTGAATTTGCACTAACATTTTTGGCATGCCCGATGGGACAAAGAGGTCTCCCATTTCATTTTTGTAGGTTGGTGTGTTCCTGTGAAGATTTCAGCCTTTGGAGGCAATTGCAAACACATCTGGTGACTCCATATGGTCAACAACCCATCTCTGAAGTTGCAGACCTTCCTTTTCATTCATTTCCATTCCTTTTTCATTCATTCTTCTTTCCATCCCTTTCACTATTTTCCATTCCATGAAGTTGTGCAATCATGACTTCATTTCCATCATGGAATTCACATTTACAATGACAATATATTCCACCTCCAACATGTTTTACAACTCCTTCAAATCATCATTTTGAAAAAATTCAAAATCATCATGCTTACCCATATGAGCAATACCAAAATCAATTTGGTTATGAAACATATCAAGAGCAAGGGTATGCATACAATGAAGACAATCAAATGCAAGATGCTGGTTTGCTGGAAAAATCCAAAAAAAGGAGATTGGCATGGTGTAGTCAAGAGCTACAACTCAAATAAAGGATTTTAGAATTGGTTGTAGGGAACCTTGTGCATGGGTTAGCCTTTTTCCAAGACATTACAACCCTCAGGAGAAGCTAGACTTCATGATGGAGATGTTGCCCCAACTTGCACAATAGATAGTGGAGATAGAGGCCTATGAACTTAGTGCCAAGCAGCCTTGTCAATGGGTAAATCCTACACCATTATCTGGTAATTTTCTCTCTACTCCTCAAGCAGCACCATCTCAATTTGGGCTTCAATTTCCAAGCTTCCCATTGAATGTTGCCCCAAGTGTTGATTTCATTTCTCCATTCCCTAGTCTTCCACCTCATCTCAATTCTTCTGTCCTTTTCCCTTCCAAATAGTCATCCCCTCCAAACAAACAAGAAGTTCCACCTCCCTCCCCACCACAAACAATTGCAAAGCTAGTTGAATCCCAACCTACCACTCCTCTTGCTTTCCCAAGCCCATGTTGGGAAGAGACTCAAGAATCCAGTCAAGGAGAACAGAAAGAAGAGGAGCCCAACAGAAAAGAAATGACAGACAATCTGAAGAGTTGGGCTGCCAAATTTGGGTTTACAAAGATCCCCTTGCTGGTTAAGCCTACAGAGGAGGTAAAGGTTGAAGAACAAGTGGTGGCCAAGGCTGATTTTATAGCAGTAGAGAAGCAAGAAGATCAGTCATCAAGTTGCTCAGAGTGTAGTGTCCATGTTGGCACTTTCTTTGGAAGAAGATCCCGATCCAATAGAAGTTACACAATCAGCCATGCAAGAGGAAAGAAAATCAGCTCAAAGCCCCATGGAAGAGGAAAGAAAATCAGCTCAAAGCCCCAAAGAAGAGGAGTACATTCCAGTTGTGGAGGAGAAAAATTCAAGTCCAAGAGATTTGAACTCAAAACATGCTATAGAAGAACCTTCAGTTCTTCCTCCCACTTCATCCCCTTCAAGCTCTAATGTTGAAGAAGAGTTTGATCTTTCAAAATTTATGTTTGAGAGTGAAGAGAGCCATGGTGATCAAGTTACAGATCAGGAGGACACCATGGAGGAGGTTGAGCACCTGCAATAGGACAACAAGGAGGCAGATTATCTGTCTGACTTGGAGGATTGTCTTGATGGAGAGGAACCCATGGAGATCACATCATTTTTTCCTCCATCTCTCACATTCCAAGCATATGAGCCTACTGCCATGGAGGAGAACATTCAAGAA
This sequence comes from Taxus wallichiana var. yunnanensis, assembly GCA_018340775.1. NCBI lineage: Eukaryota > Viridiplantae > Streptophyta > Pinopsida > Cupressales > Taxaceae > Taxus > Taxus wallichiana. The sequence goes on along the minus strand of CM031234.1, from coordinate 152,926,758 downwards.
CAACACTGCACTTCATTACAACCCTCTGGAACCAAGATTGGAAGATCTTGATCTTCCATGTTCTTCAAAGGAGGAGGAAGAGAAAAGGTAGGAAGATGTCATCATCTCTCTCACACCATCCACCCAAGAAGGTCCACAAGAAGACTCCATTTTTGGAGTTGAATTACTGAGAAATGGGTACCTCTAAAGGATCAAACTATGCCCAATCGGTACTTGGCTTCCTTGGAGCCAAAGGATAAACCAAAACCAGTCATGCCAACTTTAGGGCATGAGGATGAGCATCAAAGTACCAAGGGTAATCATCAACACCTCTAGAAGTCTAATGAAAGTCAACTTAAGAGGTATTTTCCATTAATTCGATACCTTGATGATTTGGGTGGAGGACCGGCTTATTGTCAGTTTTTCACTCATCCAACCAGCCATGTTCAGTGCCAAATCAATTGCATGGCTGCCATTTTTGAGGAAGGGAAGCTATTTCTCCCTGCCAGTTGCAGGCTTTGTTTGAGCTCCTTTTTCTCTTGGTTAGAGTAGTGTAGGTAGGTTTTTTTAGCAGAAGAAGTGCTTTTGCACACTCTGCATGTTCCATTTGGAGCATGTATGATTTTCAGTTTGTACATAGTTTTTGGTGCTATTGTATTGCTCTTACATAATCCATTTCAGTGGCATTTTGGTGAAGATCAATTTTAAGTTTCAGTGGGTTTCCAAGTGGCTCAGAGGTCATATTTTCATAGTTCAGATCAGAATTAGTTTATCAGGCTTGAATCCATGCCCAATGGATGCAACAAAGGCCACTGATCATTCATCTAGTAGGCAGATGACCCCTTTGAGTCACCAAAATTGTTATCCAAAATGTGCTCCTGCTTATTTTGGCTAACTTGCTTTCATTCTTTCCTTCCTTGTGCTTCAAATTCAATTTGCACACATTTCAAGTACTCAAAAGATTATGGAAATTTCTTCATAAGATAGGATTTTTTGAGTTACGGATCGGTGGAGTTTGGAAGGGAAATTTTCCCTAGGTAGGCCTGCAGAGGTAAGGAAGCAATTTTGCCAAGGAAAATTGGCAGGTTGGTGGGGGCATGGAGAGAAATTCGACACTTATCCTTTTGGCTAAAAAACTCAAAGGTAAAAATTTCACCCACGAGCCCGCAAAGGAGAATGGAGAAAATTTGTTAAGGCCCCGCACCAATCATAATGCGCCACGTGTCCAAGTCAGCAGCGGGAGTTGGGGGTCGGAAGGATTTTTGGTTTTTTGCCAAAACCATAAAAGTGCAAAGGTGAAAATTTGGACCACATCTCCGTGACCAATTAGAAGGTGCCCCACGACCAATTAGAAGGTTCCACGCATCCACGTTAGCGGTGGAGGCCGTGCCAATGGGGGACCTTGGGAAAATTTTCCCTTTGTGACAAAAGGGGTAGAATGTTATTTTGAAGGCCGCGGACCAATCAGGAAGCACCACGTGTCATCGAGTGGTGGGGCTGCAGAGAATTTTGGGAAAATTTTCCAATTTTGCAAAAGGGGGAAAAGGTCAAGTTTTGGCCCGCCAACCCGATTTTTGCCCTAAGTTTTCCCTGTTTGCCCTAAATCTTCAGAAGGCCATATCTTTCGATCCAGAGCTCAGTTTTCGTGATTTTGGTATCATTGGAAAGATGTTGAAATTATATACACAATGAAATCTTAAAATTTGATTTTTGGTCAATTTTGGTGGGAGAAAAATTGGAAAACATATCTGGCATGGAAAAATTGTAGAAAATGACCCCAACCACTAAAATTAATGAACTATGGGCCTCTTTGTTGCTCTGTGAAGCAATGTACGATGAAGTATGGGATTTTTCATCGGAAACCATCATTTTGTAGGCTAATTAAATGGATCTTGTTAGTGGTTGGAGTTTTAAAATTGATTTTCTAGCGTTTTCTCATTTCCTTCATTCTGTTCGAGCGATAAAAGCTAGTTTTGGCTTATTTTGAAAAAAGTTGTTCATCCTTCTTCTCTGCCTCTCCCTTCTTTTCTTCCCCAGGGGAAAAAATGGAGTTTGAACCTCCTCCCCTACTCTTCAATGGCATTTTTCCACTTACTCATGAAATTATGTACTGTGTAAATTCTTCCAGCAATAAAAAATGTGTTTTGTGATGCATTTTTCCATCCTTGGCTTGTTTTCTTTGTTGTTTTCCTTACCTCTCTTCATTACAGGTATTTGTGCATGTTTGGATGTTTATTACAGGTTTTAGAGCTATGTTCATGGAGTTTTGGAACATTTTCTATGTGAAATCCATCTTTGGTCTGTGATGCACTTGTCCATCCTTTCCATTGCTCACCTCTTCTTGTTCCATGGCATTTTTGATAGATAATAAACACTTTCCTTCTCTAGTGTAACACTGTTTTAGTGTAGGATCTGTTTTTCCTTGTTTTCTTCCTCTCCTTGTCTCCTTAGAAATTAGATTAGGTTAGATTAGCTTTCCTACACTAGAATAACTTGTGGCAGGTAGTCTAGGAAGAGGAACTCGCCTTCTCTAGAGAGCTTTCCCCATTTGCAAAGGTCCCATACTTTGGAAAATCTCAATGATGTGCAATCGGATCAAATGACTTTGCCTTAGAAAAGCGAGATCCATAACTCATTTGGGGGTGCTATGAATTTTCACTAATAGTAGCCATTAGAAATAATATTCATTACAATCTTTCATGTGTTGAAGTATAACTATTTGTGGAGAGGCTATTTTTGTAATGTCCCTTTCTAGGGCTTGAACCAAAAATAAGGGTTTAGCCCTAAACCCTAAGAAATCAAATATGAAAATACACCAACATCGAACTAAAAATAATATGATTTTTTAATAGTATATCTAACAATATTAGAAACCCTAGCAGCAACTGGAAATTACATATTTAGGGTGTCAAACTAGGTTTAGAACATTAATTAATATCCCTCTAGGGCAACGAACTGTAAAAACACTTAGGAACAATCATTCACATGTAATATGGACTAAATATTATCATAGAAATATCCCAAACACTCAATAAAACCAACAAGATGAAATATGGAGCAAACATGTATTTTATAAATTTATTTTAATTACAAATACAACAGAAAATTTTAAAATCCATAACTCCATCAATACTTGGAGTTTCAACACAAATCGATGATCAAAATGATCTTCAAGAGACCATCTATCCAATGAAAGTGAAATCATATTTTTCCAACTATGGAAACCCCCTCAAAACTGATCATGAACTTCCTAGATGGGTCGTTCAAAAGAAGGAAAGGTGCCAACACCTTAGAAAATTCCCTAGTTGAAATAGAAGTGCCCTATGCACAGATGAATACCAAATTGTTATGAAATATACCAATTATGTCCACTTGTGATTCCCGTATGAAGCCAACAGAATCCAAAAATGAGGGTTTTTCATCCCCAAATGTTGTGACTATTGAGGATTTTCATCCTCGATATGATCCACTAAGGGTTTCGTCCTCAAAGTAGAGCCACACCAAAGGTTTTCGTCTTCAGTGGAGAGTAGGTTAGTCAATTTTTGAAATAAACATGCATGCCTTCCTTAGGCCATTCGATCCACCTTTATATCCTCCCTTTTTGGCGCCAAGAGTCATAAGGGTGATTTTTCCCCTATGACTAACCACTTTAAGTGCATGCTTCTATTTTTAATTTGTCTTTATGATCTCTCCAGCCCAACCAACCTGTCCTTAAGAGGGAAAATACATAAATAACTATGAATAGAAATGAAATAAAACATAAATGAAACCCACCTACTTCCCTTTCTTAAATTCTTCTTGGCCATGGGAAGAAAAATGACAAGAAGTATTCATTTGGAACTAATTCAAAAAGGGGATATTACATTCCTTCCCAAAATTGCTTACCCTCAAGAAATTGCAAACTCATATGCCCAAGTATCATCATGTCAAGGTGAAGGAACATGTTGTAGTGCTCCCATAATCTGGATCTTGTGCCTATTAAATGAAGGAGCTTCAACCCAAACAAACTCATACCTCTACTCCCCTTTCTTTGCTTGTCATCATCTCATAATTTCCACCCAAATGATGGATTCCCCATACTTCAGTAATGTTGTCCCAAAAATAGTTGTAACCGTGCATTTTTCTCTCAAAAATCAGAATGTAGGTGACCAAAAAAAAGTATAATAGCCATAAAGCACTTGCTTTCCCCCCCAATTTAGAGCTATTTTGGCTAAAGAAGTTGTATTCTTTAGTTGAAATTATCTACCACTACTTTCTAATGATTTAATGACCTTAAAATGATCACTCTTATAGCTTTTTAATTCTGAAAACAACTTATAATATGATTTTATTAAAATCAGCAACTTAAAAATGGAACAACTACAAAATTTAAACCTCCTTGCAAAATTAGGAATTGTGAGCATGGCAATGACTAAAAACACCTCTCTAAAGGCTGAAATTTTTCTCCCAACATTCATCAATCGAAAAATGCTCCATCTTTTAACTGAAAATACTTGCCTACCCACTTGTATGTATGCAAATGAAATCATGTGGTGGCTGTTATGAATAATGACAACACCAAGTCTGAAATTTTGAGCTATATTTCTCCAAGGTACATTCATTTTATCACTACTAACCACCCACATACCTTGGTGATCTCTTGCATGAATTTTCAACCATGAATTAGCTCTACCATGTTTATATTGCGCCAATTTGACATTATACTTGGCTGAAAGTGGACAAAATTGGGAATATTTTTTATTCTATCAATCAAAACAATAAACAACTTTTACCTTGAACCATGGGCAGCCCAATGATGAAGACAATGGAAATAATTTCCCATTTTTGATTGGGAATAGGAAGTGGCTGCAATAGTCTAGGCTGGAAATTCATGTTCTTGTTTAAGGTGAATCTCGATTATAAATTATAAGATAAACACCAGAAACTTGAAAGAAAACATGGTTTAATGATACTTGCACTTTGAAAGTGCAATGTCGAGATGAATTGATGCAAAATATGTAAGAGAATCCTCCTTCTAGCGGATGAGATAACTTGCATGTAAAGATAGTTGAACAAGATAAATATTAGATAGATATTTGACGATTTTTTTGGGAAAGTGATGATCCTAGGAACCAATGGGCTTCCTCTAAGGGTGTCAAAACATTTTTACAATCAAGTGATGTGATATGATATTAATTGACAATAGAAGGATTATTTAGAAATCCAAGTGAATAAAAAGATCCTATTCCATGTGGTAGGTGGCCAAGGCGAGGGGTACGAAGAGAACGAACTCCTCGAAGTGCTCAAACCAAAATTTTTAGAAGCATCCCATTCTTCATGTATGATTTTGAGTTGGTCTTTGATTTCTTTAATATAAGGTATCAAGGTGATGGCACAAAGATCGAGTTTGTGTGCGATGTCAAAATGTTCCTAGACGAAGGGTTGCTAAACAATTAGAAGATCTTAGATGCTGGTAATGGGGTTTGACTCACCTAACACAGTCATCTACAGAGAGACACATCTTGAAAACTAGTAGATTAGATAAAAAACATAATGATAAAATGATTATAGATACAATAAATATGATTAAAATGATAAAAAGACAAGGATCGCTAGTGATTCTATACGATCGTTAGCACGTTGGCGATTCCAGGAAAATTAATAGCGATTACTATGAGAAAGTTGATATTTTAATAGAATGTAAATTTGATCTAAAGTGAATGATTTATAACTTGATGTGATCTCTAATAGGATGTATTGACAGACTGAAGGTGAAAAAAAAGATAAAAACTCACCTTTGTTGATAAATGCTATGAAATGATGTTGTGGGATTCTTACAAAATTTGCAGAGCTTCCGAGGATGTAACAGGGGTGTTGGAGATACCAAGATGTCTGAAATGATGTCATTTTGGTCTTGAAAGGAACATAGTTTTGTTTTAGATTTCAGAAGATCCATCACCAGGAGGTTTGGTGTTACTTTTATAATCACTCGTGATTTTGTTAGAGATCACCGACGATCCGAAGCGTGTAGAAAACCTACTTGGAAGTGGTTTTGACCACTTCCAAATAATGTTTTTAGGTTTTGATGTGAGTGGAAATGGTTGAGGAGGTTTTGAGGGAGTTGGGAGACTATATATTTGGATCTATAATTGGTTTTAGATGGAAGTTGGGGTTTAGGATATGTAATTAAGTTTTACGGAGGTAGAAATATGTTTTTACGGGGATGAGGGTATGAATTAGGATAGGTTTATGATTAAATGATAGGATTAGATTAATATTTGAGATATGAATGTGAGGGATGTAGATAGGTCACCTAGGGTGTCGAAAACCTAATGTCTACATTTTCCCCTTTTGTCAAGTGGTTTGTGATGGACAAGATCTTTGGATGAGTGGAATGATCTAGATAGTGTTGGATAGGCGGTGCCCCTCAAACTGGGGTCATTGCAATAAAATACAATGGTCACCAATTTGAATAGGTTGTTGGATGGGGTAATCTTATGTTATGTTGTGTTTCATTTAATATTCCCTAAGGCTACACTTGAAAATGAATTACCACAAAGGTGGTATTATGTAACCGGAGAATCAAACTATAGAGGGAATTGTACACACCCAAAATTGCATTATCCTAAATTAACATATATGGTAAAAATATCCTATGATGATAAATATCTTTCCCATAATAATGATGAAGTACAAATCCTCTCCTTTGTCTTTCAGCATGCCTATTTTACTTTATTTATCTTTGTCTCCAAGTTTTCTATCTTTCCGAGCCAATTTTTGCTCATTTCTTCGTTGTTGTGAGTTTAAGTAATTCAACCACCGCAATGGTTATGCAACTACCATGGAATTTGCATAACCTCTAGTCTATGCAAACTAGTGGTTCCATGTGCATTAATCCAAGACTCCAAACTATGTGTTCTGAATGCATGTTGAAATCTTCCAAGTGTCTTTCTTACACGTTTCTTGATCACGTCTCTTGATTCCAAGCCTGTTGGATACATATTGAACTCTTATTCTATAATTACCATTATGAGAATTTTGAATTCCTTTTTTTTGGATGATATGATATTTCTTGTTTGGAAAGTGTGATGGAATTCCTCCTTTCCATTTTTATATAAAAACAAAACTTTTTCTGAAGCATTGGCTATAGATTTTTGATTTTGATTGCATTGTTACTTTGCTGAAATCATACCAAGAAGTACAAAAATAACTCAGATTGTTAATTTGTTGCTTCCTGTTTGCATTTGTATCTATTCTAACTGTAACCGGTCTACTCTAGCATCTTCTTATTCCTAAATTCTTCTACAACTAACACTGTTCCCTAAATCACTTGGACTCATATATGGAAATGAAGCTGAGGAGATAAAGAAAACAATCAACACACTTAGAAGTTGTCTCGATTCTAAAATGGCCGGGTTGGGGATGTAATTCCATTTTTTAAATTTTTTTATTCTAGAGTACTATTATTAAATCAATAGAGGCAATAAAATTGTTTTAAGAAGTAGAAATTACACTTTATTCATGATATGTAAGAAGCTTCCGCTGATATTTTCTTCTCATCTTATCCATATGGATTTTCTGGGAAATAATTTGGAGGAGGTTCTGTGCACAAATTTCCTTCTTTGTTTCGAGTACCCATAGATTTTGATTTCTTCATCGTTAGATTTACATACATATGAGAAAACTTTCATTGATAAATTCTTCCCTACTTATCCCTATGGATCTATAAGGGAAATAAGCTTGAGGAAGATTTTGTGTCTATGATTTTCATTGTATTTCTTCATTATTAATTACAATTGTGCAATTTATTTGTTTTACTAGGGAAGTCTTAGGGGAAAGAGGAAATTACTTCTGAGAATCTTATTTCTTCCCATTTCTTTGAGGTGAAGCAATTAGAGGAAGTAGATATCCACAATTACAAATTAGAATAATCATTCTTTAAATTAGATTCAATTTCCATATCCTGCAATAGAGGAATAGCTACATCCGACTATTCCTTGTTTGTTTTATTTGTTGTTAGAAGTAGATTGTTTATTTTAATTAGTTCTTTGTCTATTTCTGTAGATTAGATTTATTTTAATTAATTAGTGAAAGGTAGATGTTAGTTTTTTTAATAAATTCCTTTAGTTCATTTTATTTTGAAAAAATAGATTAGATTGTTCATTTCATTTTGGATAATTAATTGGGAATGAATTTAGCTAATTAAAATATTAAAACACACTTGTCTTTTATTTAAGCTAGATTTACTTTTCTTAGTTATTTAAAATGAATCTTTCAACGTAGTTTAACATTCAAATCAAACCAAACAATCAAACAATAGGGAACTTATGCTACCCGTACATAGCCTCTAATTCCCCTTTATCTAACTCAGATAGTAGGAATTCACACTACCGAGTTATTAGTCCCTGATTCTCATATAGCTACCTTTCAACATCCCCTCAATCCAACACATTCCAAATATTCGACATGACCTCAAGAGTTAAAGTGTGTCTAGAATTATGTGTTTATTCTCAGGCATACAACATTGGTGAAACCAACGTGAAGGACTAGTTACTTCTTCTTCTTTACTTTTAGTTTCATTTCCGTTAGTCTACCTTTCCTCCTCTTCCCCTATTTTAGTAGGTGTTTTATACTTTCCCAAATATGTCTGGAAGATATTTTTGTGGTCCATTTGGATTTGATATATATTACACCAATGTTCATCCACAAAAATACCATTCCCTTTCATGATGGTCTGATAACCACACAAATAACGTGTAGGCCTCCCTAGCTATGTATTAAATCCCACTAGTAATGTGAGAATAGAGGTTGATCAACCTTTAAATAAGCAATATGGCCAACCCAATTCAAACAACATGATTTTTATGAGTGGAACAAGTCCTTACCCCATAGTTTTGTCAAGACCTCACATTAGCATGTAGTTTATAGAGGACAAAATTTTTAAGCAAATTAATAATCCAATTTGCAAAATTGACGAGTCCTTAGAAAGGATGATTAATCATACCTTTGAGATGTTCAAAAACAATTTATTGGTGATAAATATTGAAACCTCTATTTTCAAGTAAAGTAAAAATGACAATGTTGAATAATTTATAATGGGATATCACATGTCCATGTCCACCCAAGAAAACCCTACACAACAAGCACCCAAACAAGTGACTCAATCCTTTCTCCATGATGTTATTTCTACTTTAGTATGCAAGATTATAAAACTAGATAGTTCCCAACCCTCGTAACCAACTCATGCAATAGGGCGAACATAGGGTATCCCATTTCCAATAATAGGTATACCCCTACTAACACACAACCAATTCAACATCATGTGCAACAAGGTTATCCAGTCCAATCGAATCTATGTGATCTTCTCACGGGTTCTAACACACTAGGGATGGGTCCTCATCTATCTCATGCTTATCCTACGTAGCAGTTTTCCGAAAGTGCATTTTCAAATTCCATTCCTCAAAGCAATGTAACATTCCTTGGTTTTATGCCCACTAGCCCATATCCTAGTGTTGTTCCTCCTTACCTGCATATGTACTCAAAATACCCTACCTAATCCTTATATACAGTACCAAGGAGCTCCATATATTCCAAAAATGCCTATAATGCAGCCTATCCAAATCCTCCTCCTCCACCTCCTCATCAAGGAGCTTCAATGGTGGAATCTTACACAATGGGTACTTATGCTGAGTATTTGAAATAACCCCTTGATTTCACAATACTAGGTGTCATGATTCCATGACCACTTCCCTAATTGCCTAAATTTAAGGGGTAGGGAGACCTAAATGCTCACATCAAAGCCTATGCTAGTTCCATTAGGGAATTGCTTCCTTGGGATGTTGTAGTAGATAATTTTTTTCCAAAAACTCTTGAGGGAATAACTTTAGATTGGTACTATCAGATTCTCAATCCCATGATCATGAAGAGTGACACACATGCTCAAGTCCATGCTCAAGCCTATTTGACATCAATGACAACTTTTTCAACAGAATTTCAGGCTGAAATGGTGGTGCCCTACCAAGTAAATGAATATTTCAAGAAAAATGCATATCTTATGTGTACTCTCAAAGGTTAGGAGTTTAGCAAATTTGTTAACTCACTTCACCTCAATTTTTATGCATATATTCATTTGTATTTCCACATTGTCCTCTCTTGCATTCACATTGTCTTGTTACTTGCATTATCATTTTGTTAAAATTGTAAAATAGAAACTTACTATTCAAGTAATTATTTGAATTTCAAACATTGGAAAATATTTCAATCATACCTATTCTACACTCTTTTCACACATTCAAATTATATAATCCTTATCATCACTTTCATTCGGGAGACAAATTTTGACATTGTTTTATAAGGACTTGCATGCTCAATATTCTTCATGGTTGCTTTTGATTTGGATGTTTCTACCTATATTTTTCTCTAGAAGCTTCTTGATGATGAATATTTCCCTAAAAATATCTCTCCATGACAAAAACATTCTAAAAATTTCACCTGGAACTTTTGTTTGCCTATCTCAACCTTCGGTAATGAGCCCTCACATCCTACTAGTTGCGTGGGGTTGAGATTAGGGGAAATTATTTCTTCCTAAAAGAACAATCCAAAGTCAAACAAGATAAAACAAAAAAATTATATAAACAATAAACACAAATATTCTTATTGCAAATAATTACAATTTTTGTCCCTCCAAACCTTTGGTGATGAGCCCATGCTTCTTACTAGTAACATGAAGTTGGGAAAGGAGGGAAGTGCCCTTACTTTCCTATGTTTTATATTCGGTGATGAGCCCATGCATCTTACTAGTATCATGGACCAAGATGAAGGGGGTCATATCAATAGTTCTAAATAAACAAAGAAATAAAAGTTCTTGAAAGTCTAAAATTCCCAAGAAAATGAATTAGATGTGTATGTTAGGAGAGACAATCATTCTTTAAACTAGATTTCATCAATCAATAGGCCATCCATGGATCTAAGTCTAGTCAAAACTTGCAAGAAAAATTCATTTCAAATTGGTTAGTTAATTTTGATTGGGGTTGGGTTATAAGTTTTTGAATAAATCTTTGTCAAAATTCTTGTCTCTTGGTCATCATTCTCATTCAAACTCTTCAAATCACATATCTCACATTCTTCTTCACTCTTAGTGGTGAGCCCTCACATCCTATTGGTTGTGTGGAGTTAATAATGAAGTGAGGTTATCTTATCATCATACTATATTCAACACATTTTGCCAATGGAATAGAAATGCTAAACATTACTTGAAAAATAAAGTATCCAAATTACAGTTTGTTACCATACACATAATCATATATATCATTTTGTTTACCACATTACATCATCATCCATAGCATGCATTCAAAAACAAAAAATGTCAAAAATTCTAAGCCATCTAAGAGTACACAAATGAGAAAAACCATAATGAAATCAATTAATGCAAAGGAATACCAAACCAAAAATATGTCAATATGTGTATGTATGTAAAATTGTATCATATATAATTCTATCACACCATAGGAAAAATGTGGTCAAAACGCTTAACTATGAGTCAAAATTACTAAAAAGTAAATATATACATGAAATTTTTTCCCAAAACAATAAAGGCCCCAGGCCTATCCATCCCTCTTAGATCCCTATAAAGGAGAAGGGAGAGGACACCTAGTGTGAATCCTATGGTGAGATCAGATGGGTGTAGCATTGGAGCCTCCATTTGTATAGTGACGAGGCCGACCATGAGAGTGACTAGTGTTAGTGGAAGTATCTCTCTGCTATGTGAGAATCCTCGTCGTCTCTCTCATTCCTCATGTACGGAAATCTCCGTTTTCAACCAAGAAATAATTTTCACACATACCAAGCTAGGAAAAATAATCAATGTGATGGTGACATATGTTGGTAGTCTAGGGTCCGTCTATAACACCTCTTGAATCATACCAATGGGGATCATGAAAAGATCTAGGAGCATGCGTTGAATAAGATCCGTCATCCATCAATTATGAATGTAAAGAACAAACAAATAATGAAAACTTAGAAAATGTAAACTATATAAGAAAAGAGATTCTAATAACATCTAATCTAAGAAGTAAGGGTAGTAGAAGTTTGATTACACTAACTCAAGTCTCTAGGGACCCATCTTGAGTCTAAAACTGCGGTAATGACGTAAGATCCGCTACGACCTCCTCTTCTTTAGACCTCTCATCCTCCTCCATCTCCTCTAGGTGCATTGATCCCTCCTTCATCTTCTTTGGATGCACCAACTCCTTCTCCACCTCCACCTTAGCTTTGACATCGACCGAGGCCTCTCCCGTACCTGCCACTCGGGGTATGACTCATCCTTCAATCTCAAGTCTATCTTGGCATCCTCCTCCTCCTCCTCATTCTATGTTGATCCCTCACTAATCTATAGAATTGACCTCAGTCTAGTTGTGACACCAATATTTGGAGTCTGGTGTGACTCATGGTGCACCAATCGAAACCTTGGGAACTATGATTGTTTAATGGAGTTGACCCTTATATCCGGATCTCACCTCTTGTATCCCTATGTAGATGGTAGTTACTTTTGGAAGAGCATATGATTAGGGTAACCCAAACTGCTTTGGGTCACTCAAAGCATTGTATTAGTCTCAAATATACTATTGGGATCAATTACCTAAATAGTAGTACTATAGGTAGCCGTGTAATCCCCTCACTCCATTTTCTGTCATATCTTGATATGGTTATGTGATCATATATGTGTTGGTCAAGGTAGATGCTAACTATGCTACACTCCTAAGTGGAGCCATGTAAACTCACCTAGATGCTCGATCTCGGTAGGATATGCTATCCCAACACCCCTATGGTAGGGGATGACTTACTCATAAACCCATGACATAAATAGTGTGGGGTGTATAAGATACCTCACCCCACATCTAACAATCATGTACAAGTCACGGTATGTAGTGCCGATAATGTTAACTCCCCATGCGTATACTCGCCATAGAGATCAATGGTCTCAAAATATGATCCCAACAAAATAGAAGCCTGTCTCTTCCCATATCTCCAATCAAATGTGATGCCAATATACCAATGATGGCCTTACACATAGTGGGTATAAGATTAGTCTCCATGGTAACCGATCCTCGAACCCCTACTTAAAACTTGTGTTAGGTTCTGTGCATCACCAAGATAAGTGGCCCACTTGTGGGCCTTGATTGTTGAACTGTGATCCTCACCGCCAAATTGCTTCCTGATAGGAAATCGGGATCTTATAAACATCCTCTAATGTGATCGTCCACTCTCCTCTGATGCCAAAAACCAGATCGTGTTTCGGTTTGCATCCCAAAGAAGAAAAGAAGTCATAGAGAATCCAACTTATTGGGGAAACTAGTCATGTCTAGGCTATCCTCCATAGTCCCAACCTCTCTAATACCCCCTCTCTTTCGTGTTAGTAATTTAACCACCATATTGTTTGCTTAACCACCACCCCGCTAAGAGTGGCGATTCACATAGCCATCACGACTTTTCACAATGTAGAGACTATGTAATTTTTTTGTTTTCATTTGTATTGTTTTTGTGAGTGTGTTATACACTTATCAGATTCTAATATGCTCATTTTCTTTATTTTGGAAGCAATGGATTTATATCGGATGGAGTAGAGTTCGAGAGCAGGATTAGTTTCCTCAGATTCTATAGTTACTAACATAGGTAGAGAAAGGGGTATTGAATAGGGTAGGCATATGGAGGACAACCTGAGACACGAGATAGTTACCCCCAGTGACCCACCTTATCTATGACTTCTTTTATTATTGGGATGCAAACCAAAAAAATTCCTATTTCCTAGCATTAGAGGAGAGTGGATGATCACATTAGAGGATGTTTATAGGATCCTTAGAGTTCTGTCATTGACATCAAGTTGGCACCGAGGAGCGCTAGTTAAGAAGTTGAGGCCTGAAGTGGGCCACTTATCTTGGTGATGCACATGTACCTAAAATAGGTGTGAAACAACAGTTAGACTGGTTACCATAGAGACTTTTCCTATCCCCACTTTACACAAGGCCATTATTGGTATATTAGCCTCATGTTTGATTAAAGATAAGGGTAGAGTCACTTTTCTATTTTGTTGGGATCCTATTGTTGAGAGCATTGAGATCTATGGTAGAGTATATACAAGGGATTTGACATTCTTGGCACTACATACCATTAATTGTATAGGATTGTTAAATGTGGTGTGAGGTCTCTTAGCCACCCCACACTGGTTATGTCATGGGTTTATGAGTGGGTCATCCCCTAGCATAGGGGTGTTGGGATAGAAGATCCTAGTGATATCGAGTAACTAGGTGGGTTGACTAACCGTGGTGGTGTTTGTGTAACCGCCACTCGTATATAATGAAATTTACGTAACCGCCATGGTGGTCATGTCTCTGAAAAAATGGATTTGTGCCCTTAAACACAAAAATACAAAATATTACAATTTTTTTCAAACAAGTTACTGAAACCTAAAAGGAACCCCCTATAGTCATTTCAATTACAAAATCATAAAAAAACCTCCCTCCTATACATAGTTTCAAACAAGTGCAACATTTTAGGGAAAAAATGAATACATTTAAAAATTTAAAAATGTAAAAATTTGGAAGCTCCTAAATCTCCTTAAACCATGACAATACAATAGAGTATTCGAGAGATTTCGATGGTATAAATAATGTTGAAAATGAATCTTGTATATGGGAAAGTTACCACTAGTGATGGTTTGGTCAAAATTGGGACCGAGCGGTCAATCGCCAATTAGGCCGCGACATGTGGAAAAAGGGAAGTTTGAAAAAAGGGGTATAAAATTAGCTTTTTTGACTTGGTCTTCGATGTTCATTTAAGGATGGGTGGGCCTATAATTTTCAAGTTGGGGCCCTCGGCTAGGGTCGACATAATTTTTTTCACAAAGTGGTGTCTTTGCCATCAGTAAATTCACATTTCAATTACCAAAATTATATATATATATATATATATATATATATATATATATATATTTTGGTAATAAATGTGAATTTATGTATATGCCACTAATTATAATTATGTATATATATATATATATATATATATATATATGTGGGATATATTGGAATGTTTTAATAATGTTGTGTGAAGGATCGATCCAACTCGACGAGTCATAGATAGATCGACGAGCCCAATAATCAATCTTAGTGCACTGATTGTGTCTTTGTGATACATCAAACATAGCATGCCAAATGAACCACATAGCTCGGCCTGATAACATGGTAGATCAACCCAAAATCCTACCATATCGGTGTAACCACCATGCCTACATGGTGCATCACACATAATAATGCACCGATCATGCTAATTAGTGCTCAAACCTTTATTGTCATGTCCATGTGGGTAGAAAAAGGCATTTCTATGTGGACGCAACGACAACTATATAGGGTGGTTAAAGTATTTTTAAAGGCTAAGAGATAACCTGACCCTATGCATGTGGGAGTATTATCCCCACATAGCCCAAAAGATAAGTGGGTTGGTTGGAGAGGATTGAACCCACAACCACCCACATATGTAAATTAGCCCTTACTAGCACACCATTCAGTCAACTTAACTTACATAAGGGATCGTTGGAATTTGTATTAGGACAAGTATGTAGACTGTACTAGATCTATAAGAAGGCAATTTTGTAAAAGTAAAATTTAGAGGCATTTAGGAGCAAATTGGGTCTTCGGAGTAAACTGAGAAAGTTGTCCAAAATTCTAAGGCTCTCCTCTTGAATGTATTATTTTCCCATTATGGAGTTTTCATGATGTTTTTTTGAGAAGAAGAATTCACTGGAAGGCTAGGAACAACAGGGATATGTTGTTGTAAGTACATAAGAAAGGTGAAAGAAAAAACCGAGCTCCTCCGGTCTTTCAAAGGTCCAAGGCAAAACATTGCAAGGTATTATTCTATTTTTGTGAATTGTGAGTTTGATTTTACTTATTTTTCTAGAAAATTTAATAGATCATTTTTTATAAACCTAGATACGTAGGCAGGGTTCAGTTTAAGAAGACCCATTTGAAAAATTACTTTCGAATCGTTGGTGAATCTCAAAAATTGACTTTCAAATCATTGGAGAATATCTAAAAAAATGTTTCATGGAAAAGATGATTTTGCAGAGAGAATTTTTCCCTAGTTTCAAAAATTTTGTCGGGTAGGTTAGTCGGGGGTTGGGTAGGAAGGTTGTTCGAGACTCGGAGGTTGGGTGATTGAGGGGTTGGGCGGGTTGGATGAGTGAGGGGTTGGATGGGTGTGTTGGACATAAGTTTAGGTTAGCTTCTTGTTTCTATTCCTGTTTGTGTTACTGTTTGGAGTGAAGACTGAAAGAGCCACATCATGTTAACCTTCCATAGGAACTTGATATGCTTCAAGATAGATTTATGGGATATAGGTTGAAAATTTGATGCAAATCCTTAAGCACCCAAATAAATTAGGGGAAATCCAAATGACTACTCAAAAATATATGTTTTTGAACCTAGAATGCAAAATAAAATTCTGAAATTTTATTCTCTCCTAGGCTCTTTTCAATCACTTTCATGCAAACCTCTAGAATAAAGAAGTTTTTACATACTCTACCTCCTTACCTGTGAATTTGGAAGGTGGCTTTACACTAACAAGTAGCAACACACTAAGACTAACAACATCTATTTGTTATGAGTAACTCAAAGACAAGTCAATAAATCAGACCCAATTGCATAAATTGAGAGGGTACTTGGATGATCGAGTATAGAGAATATGATATTAAAAAAATTCTAAATATCCCCTTAACAAATTAAATAAATGCATTAACCCATAAATAATAGAAGGACCTAATATCTGATTGAATGAACATTTAACATAGAAAATAATTACGGTTATAATTATGACAACTTACCTTTCTCGAATGGCTGAACAAGACATAACTCCTCCATAGGGTCTATTCACAGTTCTCCTGCTCCTTTTCAGCCTGCTAACCCTGTATTCCAGGGGGCCTCAAATGGGGAATCTGTAAGGCATCAACCAATCCAAAACGTGATATTTGAGTTTAAGATTTTAAAAAATCATAAATCAGCAACAATAAATCAAAACTTTGGGCTTATAAATCCTAGTTATAGTTTTGTAGATGAAACAAAAATAATGTGACTACAATGCTACAAAAATCCCCCACAACACAAATATCAAAAAAATTATAAAATCATCAGAAACTTCATTTGATGGGCTTTCAAAAGCTCTACAAAAAGGTTTGAATCTATTCATATCCCTCAACAGAGCTGCATATAGCTTCTCTACTCACTAATATGCTATAAAAATTCATTTGATTTATGCCATTATGAGAATACCAACAAAAAAATAAAAAAATATCTTACTCCTTGGATTCTTTTGCCAGTAATGGGACATTTGGGTCTGCTGGCCCTCTTTTTGGTAGTCTGATAAATTAACTTCCCACCTATACACAAATACACCCAAAATAATTGACCCCAAAAATCATACAGAAAAATGAGAGAAACCTCAAAACTCTAAAACCTAACCCAGAGTCAAATAAATACATAACGAAGATAAACTTCAAAACCCTAGATGAAGTGGGCATGTTTTTTACCGGGGTTTTGATGATTTGGGTCTAGTTCAACTTGGTGTGATAGCTGTGACGCCTAAGGTATGTGAGCCTCTACACCATATTTTCCTTCACCCACTTCCCTACCTCTCGCCACTCCTGATTTCTCCTCTTTGAAAAATTAGGGTTTTTCCTTGGCCCGATGACAATAATGTATAGAGAGAGGCTTTCCCACTTTAGTGATTCTATGAATTTGTAGTTTTTTTGTGCCCTTCATTTTAAGGTGATTGTACTTATATGACATCAAGGGATGGAAGAGTTGGATGGCATATATGTTGACGAAAGGGTTGGACAGGCTCGGGGTTAGACAACTCGGGGTTGGATGGCTCAAGGGTTGATGACTAACGGATTGGATGACCAAGGGTTTGAAAGCTAAGTGGTTAGATGGCTGAGGGGTTAGACGACTAAGCTATTAGACAAATCAGGGTTGGAAGGGCCTAGCTAAGGGGTTAGATGATGAAGGGGTTGGAAGGCTAAGTGGTTGGAAACTTCAATAGGTGAGGGGTTGGGTAGCTAAGGGTTGGAAAACTCAGGGTTAGATGGCTTAGGGTTGGATGGCTCAGGGTTGGACATCCCAGGGTTGGAATGCTTAGTGTTGGATGGATCAGGGTTAGAATTATTAGGGTTGGACAGCTCAAGGGTTGTTTATGTTTACTTCGGCAAATATGCGCACGAAATGATTCAAATTGGTGGCGAATTACATTCATAAGCTCTTATATATGTGTAAAATCTAGGTGAAATGAATAGTATAAGGGACATGTCGGCAAAATTATTCAGTGAATAAGTCAGCTACGAATCATAGAATATTTGCCAATTCAAATTTACATAATCCTCTATTTTTATGAGTTTATGAAAATTCACCACTAAAATTTTCCCTGGACATAGGCGGTTTCCAAATTCTATAAACAATTATAGTGTAATCTCTCATTTGGTATATCTCGCATTTTGATTTTTGATTTATTTCCACCTTAAATCAATATAATTAAAATCTTCTAAGCATTTTATCAATTTACGACACTTTTGGATGAATCGATAAAATCGTAATATGAATGGTTTGATTGAACGATTGATTTTTTATAATCATGGAACCAATTATGGATCGATTAAATTTCATATTTATATCGATTCGATCAATTTTGGATTCATTAAATTCCTAAAAAATGATGAATTTTAAAGGTCCTAGCAAACAAATGAAAAAGTTAGATATTTACTTATGTTTATGGATCATGTTTTGGTATCGTGACAAACTGATTTAATAGTTTGATTACTTGATTGTGTAGTTGGTTCAGGTTGTGAGTTGAATAGGTATAGGTCCACTATGGTAAAGTTATCAAAATAGGAAAATATCAATGGGCTTGAGGCCTATATTGCCATATCTAGGAAGATAACTCTCTCATGAGATCAATGTATTACTCATTAGAATATAAGTATGCTTGCTTGAAAGGAGAGTTGAAAACCAAGGATGAGCTCTTGGTAATTTTGTAGTGTAGTGATCGGAAGAAGGATTTGCCTTCACCTTCAAATGTAGAAACCATGAATGATGAGTGTAATGTAAGTTGTTCACCACATGAATGTTCTTCCTATTTATATTTTCCAAGGTATATCTAACCCAATATAGGTTGATGATCGTACTTGTTTTGCAGGTCTAGGTTTTCTAGTGTAGGAATGGATATTGGAGATTACTCCAAGCATGTTAATGGGAGACAATCTTCTAAAAGCAAAGTGAATACCCCACTAGTCATATATGAAAATTATAAGAAGGAATATGGTGCTTCATCATCACAGGATGAATTTGGTAAGAGAAAAAAACCAAGAGGTAATGAAATTCCATCTCTTCATTCTTATCATAATCATAAGCACAATAAGATTTGTAAGAGTTTTGATACTCTCTTTCGAGTTAAAGAAGAATGACATTTATTTTCACAAAATGTGTATTTATTTTCCTTGCACTTTTTTATGGCATAACCATTATGTTTCCAGATTACTAGAAGAGAAGGACACCGTTAAAGAATGTGGTTCTGTTCATCAAGAAAAAGGAAAATGGAAAATATCAATCTCATAATTTAGAGGTGAGAAATGGCAATCAATTTTCCTCATCCCATAATAAGGAGAATAGGAGGAATTTTTTTCCTCATTGTCAAGTGAATGGGCATTGGGTGGAAACTTGTTGGAAACTTCATCCATCGTGAGAAATGGTAAAAATAAGATGGAATACATGTACATTTGCAAAGGTGAGGGAAGTTCCTAATCCACCACCTGTTAATAAGTCAAACCTTTTTTTGGAGTTCATATTTGTGAGAAAACTGAGGGACAAGTTTACCATACTCAATGAACTTTCTTACATTGATTGTTTTTAAAATACTCCATTTATATCTCTTTATTTAGCTTTTGAGTTCTTAGTATAGTTTGGGTATAGATTAAAAATCATATTTACAAGTTGTAGACACAAAATCACTCACTTTGGATATTATTTAGTTCCAATATGATACTACTATTCATATGGTTTTGAGTGAAGAAAGTGCTAATTAATCCATGTCCTTTGGCCATTTTACTTTACTTCAATTTCAATATCCCGCATGTACATGCCCAATCTGTTTTTCCATTTGGTGTCATTTTATCTATGACCGTAGGGTGCCCATCCTAAGATCTTTGGGACATTGCAGGTGCATTGGTCGCATTTAGGGCACCACGATCCTTTTTACACTATACTTACACCTTTTGGGAACTTTCCAGCCATTTGAGCTTTCTATATTTTTGGTGGTCAGAATTTTTGGGGTTAATTTCAAAATTAGAACAAGAGAACCATATAAATATAAAGTTATGTGACCATAATGAGGGACCAAACACTAAGCATCTACTATCACCATCTAGACTTGCATCCATCAAAGTCACCCAAAGCTAAATTTGCATCCATCTAGCTCCATCACAAGGCACACAAGGATGGTTCATCCACATCACACTTCATAGGAGGGGAGTATATTATTTCCATGCACACATTTACTACATTCAAATATAGTTATTACTCGACTTCAAAAGTGTGACTTGCACAAGAGCAACCTAGGGTACAATTACACACACATAAACCAAGAACTACATTAGGTCTAAGATGTAGTGCAATGCCCAGTTAGTGATTCCACCATTGTGGCCACTGAGGATAGTTTGACCCATTCATATGCATCTTTATTTTTTAGGGTTTTGATGATTTGTTTGGGGTTTTCAGTCGTTCCTTCTTCTATGATTTGTAACAACTTCGACACATTCTAGAAAAGTTAGTGTGACAGAAACAACTATAGGTGAACATCCAATGACACCTCAAAGGAGGGTTTTAGGAAATTTCCGTAGACCAGGGTACCCAGATCTTAGACTAGGGCACCCAAAGGAGCCCATACCCCTTTCTAGGCACATCAGTCCAGTTAGAGAGCTTGGATATTTACTTTCTCAGGATTATGTGTGGTCATTTCCTTTTCTTGTTCACTTGGTTCACATTGCGACATAGTCCCGCACCTTCATCAAATCATCTAAGGACTTCTTAACCCTCTCTTGCACATTAGGGTTTTATATTTCTATTTACTTAGTTACTTGGGTCATTTCTTTTATTTATTTAGTTGTTATTTACTGCTTTGCATAACATTATATTAGGATAGGATATCCCATTTTAGTTTAATCATTTTGGTGAACCTGACCTTCGAATACACTTTTTCTTTAGGCCTTTTCTTCACATTCCCATCACTCATAGTGGTCGTTTTGGGTCTTTTCAATATTGTGAGCTTCCTTCATTCACACGTAGGGTTTCCAAACCAATGGCTGATATCCCTACTTCTGTAGCTATAACTAAGAATCCCTTGGATTCATCTTGCCAAGTTCCTCTTCATGAAATAGAAGCCTCTAGTAGTGAAAAATCCTACAATGAAGATACCAATGTTAACCAAGATCAATTAAATACAATTACTGATTTTTGACAAGCTTTCCCACTCATATTCCACATGTCCTACATGCTTTGATTGTTGTTAAGAATGCTCATGACGCTTCTATCTCTATATTTTCTTCTTCTTTGGCTCCCATGGTCTCCACCCCACCTATTTATGTCTCAACTTCCATTCCTACTACTACCGTTCACCCTAGCACACCTAATATGCCACTTGTATTTTCTTTGAATATTCTTGAATTAAAATATTTATATCAAGACTTAAAAACCCAAATCTGTTAACTCCAACTCATTACTTCTCGTGACTCGCCATCTTTAGACTTTACCTCGCTGCTGCATACTCCTTTTGCACCTAATATATGTGTTTATCCTTTTCCAACTAATTTCATCTCTCCCAAGTTGCCTATATTTAAAGGCCATGGCGACCCATAAGATAATATCCATGATTTTCATGTAGCAATGCTTGGACTATGCAGATGATCATACTATACTCGCTAAGATTTTTCCTCGTAGTTTACAAGATTATTCCATGCATTGATTTTATGACCTACCTTCCCATTTGGTAGTATCTTTCACACATCTAGTCGATGATTTTCTCACTCACTTTTCTATAAATATTGTCTCTAAGATCTATTATTTCCAACTTGCACAACTTAAACAGGGATCTAAGGAACACTTGGAGGATTATGTACTACGTTATAAAAACAACTTAGCTAAGATATCAAATGTGCTTGTGGATGCTGAGCTTTGAGACTTGTTCATTCAAGGTATCTTATCATATCTCTAGGAGAGTGTTCTCTTTGAGACATATCCTTCTTTCGATCATCTTTGCCACAATCTTAAGCTTCCTAAAACCAAGCTCTTAGCTATAGGAAAGCTTAAATACAAATAACATGCATCATCCTCTCCATTTTTTCAAAGTAAATCCACATTTAAACCATCCTCAACTAGAATGCGCAAGATGAGGCTCGACCCGAACCAAATGTAAAGGGCGAGGAACATTTTTGACATGGTGCAAGGGTTGAGTGCGACAAACATATTATCCAAATCTTTGAGGTATTTTATCTTATATAAGGAGCATGAGAAGTCGGAAGAGAATTTATTCAAACTTCAATATCATATCCATACATTGATGTGGGGGATGTAGGTCATTACATGTGCTATAGAGGTGGTTGTGGGAAATCAGGGTATAGAACTCCCTACTGGCGCTAAAGTGAAAATTTCAGAATGTTGTGTGGATTCTTCCTCCTCTAATCATATTAAAGGGGAATCAGATGTTGAGATCATTGGCGAGGTGGATCTGAGAGGAAAAAGGCCTAATATTTCCTAGATGCATTTGTCTTTAGTTTTTGATTAAGGACCAGAATAGTCTGTATGTATAGCAAAGTATATAAATATAGGAAGTATTTTTGGGTGAAGTAAAACTGATCATAGTTCTTACCCATTCATTTTGGCATATATTTAATATGATAAGTTATGTGTAATCATCATGGGAGTCCACTGTTGCAAGACTTATCATGGACTGGTTCCTCATGTACTATTTTTAAAGACTTATCATCAAAATATATTAATTTAAAATATTAAAATCATAGAATGAAAATACATATCTTGTTTGGGATACATATCATGTTTGCGATACATAACCTAGCAAAAACTAAACTCTAGATAGCGGACGCTACGCTTAAAATATCATTCAATAACTTGATATACTAGTTGAAACTAAACTCAATATGTCTTTCTTTACTTATTTAAATAGTAGTTACCTTTTAGCTCAAAATATTATATTGTTTAAATACCTAATGTGGCCACTAAGCCCAAACTATGTTGATATAATTTGTTAAATCCCAGTATTCACTAAGATCCAAATATTACTTTATTTTATTGAAACCTAGTGACTGCTAAGATCCAAATATTATGTTGTGTCATAAGCCAACGAATGTTAAGTTTAAAATATCATTCAAGTATCTTGATATACTAGTGGAAACTAAACTCATTATGTCTTTCTTTAGTTTGTTAAATGCTAGTGACTCTTTAGGTCAAAATAATATATTGTTTAAATACCTAGCAACTGCTAAGCTCAAACTATGTTGATTTAATTTGTGAAATTGTAGTGACCACTAAGATCCAAATATTATGTTATGGTGTAACCTACTAGCCACTAAGCTTGTAATATCTTACTTTATTTTGTTGAAACCTAGAGACCGCTAAGATCCAAATATTACCTTAATTTTTTAAAACCTAGCAACTTCGAAGAGTACAATATCATTTGTTTGGTTATGTTGAAACATAACCTAACAAAAACTAAACTCAATATGTATTTCTTTAGTTTTTAAATGCTAGTGACTCTTTAGGTCGAAATAATATATTGTTTAAATACCTAGCAATGCTAAGCTCAAACTATGTTGATTTAATTTGTGAAATCACAGTGACCACTAAGATCCAAATATTATGTTTTAGGCGTAACCCACCGGTTGTTAAATATTGTTAAATATTGTAATTAAAATTATTAAACCATAGCAAATGCAATCCCTAAATAATATGTTTTGGCATAACCTAGCGGTCGCTAAGCTCAAAATACCTTAATTTAGTTTATTAAATCCTAACCACTATTAGGATCTAATGATTATTTGGTAGGATAACCTAGTAGGTGCTATGCTTGAAATATCTTAATTTAAAATCCTAAAATAAAAATATCTATGTATTATGTTTTGGTGTAAGCTACCGGTCGCTAAGCTTATAATATCTGATTTTATTTTACTGAAACCTAGAGACCGTTAAGATCCAAATATTATGTTGTGTCATAAGCCAATGAACATTAATTTTAAAATATCATTCAATATCTTGATATACTAGTGGAAACTAAACTCAATATGTCTTTTTTAGTTTGTTAAATGCTAGTGACTCTTTAGCTTGAAATATTATAGTGTTTAAATACCTAGCGGATGATAAGCTCAAACTATGTTGATTTAATTTGTTGAAACCTAGAGACTGCTAAGATCCAAATATTAGGTTGTATCATAAGCTAGCATCTGTTAATCTCAAACTAGCATTCAGTAACTTAATAAATTATAGTGACATCTACATTTGAAATATTATATTGTTTTAATTTTTTTATTCAAACCATACGAAGGCTCCTAATATTATGTCTTGGGCTAACCTAGTGGTCGTTAAACTCAAAAACTATTTCATTAATCCTAGCGGCCGCTAAGCTAAAAATATCCTAGTTTAATTTTTTTACTAATGTATACAGATCTTGCTTTACCTAGTGTCCACAGAGTTCTAAACATCAACCTTTTATTTGTTAAACATGTATACATATAGATTTCTCTATTTCTTATGAGATTTTGACAGAATAATATAAGACACTATCTACTCATTGCATCCTAGCGGATTCTAATATATTCTTTAAATTAAATATCAAGTTTATAACAAAGTTGTGTTATGAATATAAATTGTTAATCTTTGTGTATAAAACAAGAGACAATAACAATGTGATGCCTATATAAAAACAACTAATCCGCAAGGCCACCGATGTAAATGAAGACGACCTCCAAATAAGAATTATAGCCTAGTGGTCACTAGGGTAGGAAACATTTTTCATTTTGAGTGTGTTCATACAAGAGTAATCATATTGAAAATATATAAATAATAACAAATAAATATGGAGTTTATATAATGGATACATAAATATACGTGTACAATCATGTATTTTATGTGATATACAAGTATACATATAGATTTCTCTATTTCTTATGAGATTTTGGTAGAATTATTTTACATTTATGACAATTAAAGAAACTTAGACTAGTGACCAAGAAGTTATACAACAAGTTTTTAGATATGACGTGATCTACTTGTTGCACCCTAGCAGCCACTAAGCTACTCTTAAAGGTAAATATGTCATGTTCATAATGAAGTTGTGTTATAAATATAAATTGTTAATCTTTGTGTATATAACAGGAGAAAAATAACAAGGCAATCATTAGTTCCAAAAAGTAATGTGTCACCTATATAAAAACAACTCGATCCGCAAGTCCACCAAGGTAAACGAATGTTTTCTCCAAATAAGAAGTATAGCCTAGCGGGCGCTAGGGTAGGAAATTTTTTTAATGTAGAGTGTATTCATACAAGAGAAATCATATTGAAAATCCATAAACGATAACAAATAAATCTGGAGTTTATACAAAGGATACATAAATATACGTGTATAATCGTGTATTTAATTTGAAATAAATTTCTAGTTTATTAAATTGGTTGTCAAACAAACAATTATATCGTGTCGCCACAAAGCTATGTGAATTTTTGGCATAGATTAGTGGGCTCAAAAGGAAGTATATATTAATTATTAAATATAAAGTGATTAAAAATTATATTTAATAATATTTAATAATATTTACCGATATATATAATATGTTTAACTTCCATTCTACAAAACATAAAATTGTTGAAGACATTCCATTTGGCTATTTCTACATGGAAACACATATATAACTGAAAATAATTATCATACAATTGAATTCTTAATATGGTTTTCTAGTTTTAAAATAATTTTTAACCTCATATATTTTCATAAAATGTCTAAGCGGAAACCATGTAAAAAATGGAATATGAACTAATTAGCGACGTTTCTTTGCATCATCTTACTAAACAACATTAAAATATTTTGGTCCTCCCAACCAAAATACAATTTAAATAAAAGTAACTATGCCACAATCCATCATTATCCTAAAAAAAATCGTAGGAACGAGAATGAGAAATTTGAAACGAAAATACCCAGAGAGAGACATAAAATGGAAGAAAAGTGAAAGCCTTAAATAGAGATAAATACTAGAGCAAAATAGGGATTAAATTTTATTTTGTTAACGCAAAAAAATAATTATTTTCATGTAGAATAAGGTGGTTTGGTAAGGAGATCAAAAGCTACTAGATAGCATGGCTTGACTATGGAACACAATTCAAGAGGCCAAAACAGGGCTAGTGGGGATCATGATTGGAGTGTCATGGAAAACACAAGAACTAGTCAAATAAAGAGAAACCAATAGATCCCACAATAAAAAAGGTACACCTTTACTAAAAATACCTGATTTAGTAATATCTGGGATTATTTCGTGCTTTATGTTGTATGTGAAACCTCCATCTACTACCTCGATCAAACAATATACATGATTCTATTCGCAACCTTTGTTGCTTTCCTCCTTCATGTGCATCCTTTATGTGCATCCTTTCTATGCATATTTTGTGTGCCTTATCTACAAAAAAATATTATAATCGCATACAAAAAAAAAGCTGGGATTCAAACACTTGGCCCTACAAATTACGACTCGCACATATTTTTTTATTTTGAAGACATGCTTTTTGTTATCCAATTTTACGCACATGGAAAAATTGGAAAACAGGGCCTTATTGCTATCAAATCACGACATTGGTCCCATGGACCCACTTCTGGTCATCAGTGTCAAATCGAAAATAAAGAGACGAGTTCATGAGTAGGAAATGTAAGTTCGGTTGTCCAACTTTGGCTTGTCATAAAAGAGTCTCGATAGGAGCGGATAATGTTTCGATGGTTGGCTCATTGAGGCAGAGAAATGACGAGCTCGACTCGGTTTAATTCAACATGGAGAGATTGATGCTTCCTTGTTGGATTATGAATTCAGTTTTAATGACTCGACAAAGACAATAGCTGCCTCAAGATTTGGTCGAGCTTCTTCCATGGAAGAGAATTTCCAAAATGAAAAGGCGAGACAACTCAATTAAAACCTTATCTCATTCTTCTACTACAGCGGCAAGATTTTACAACAACTGATCACGACTATGGTCGCATGCAACCAGAACATCAGGATCAACGCCAACGGTTCCTTGGGATCACCCTGCGGCAGCTGTCGCAATCAACTCTCTCTGGAGGCCACTCATTTTCTGAGATAAGTTTTACTTCTCTACCCTGTAGCTGCTGCGTATAACCAATTACTTCCTCACGGCACTTTCCTAGGATAATTTCAGTTCTACGCTCAAAGCGGCCGAGCATTCGATGCACAGGGATGTTGCAGTATAGTAGAAGCCCGTTTGAGCAAGTAAGTTGTCCAATGTTGTTATCTGATCAGCATCGTATGCATCCTCAAATTCAGGATTTTCCTTCAAGATATTTTTATGAAAATCAATTAAGTGACAGTAAGAATGTTACCGGGAGACTTGATTAAATTTATTTTACAATGCAACTCATGGAAACGGATCTCATAGAGGTGGAACTGTTTCATATCAGAATATTCATGGAGCATAATTTGCTTTGCAATTATATGAGCATCTTCAGCGAGTCACTAAGTTGGCGGGCACAAAGGATTCTGTCGGGATTATCACACCTTACAAGCTACAGCTGAAATGTTTGCACTGAGAGTTTAATGTTATCCTCAAATCTGTTGAAGGAAAACTCGGCAGGAGAAGATTCATGAAGATCCCGCGCGCTGGTGGGAATAGTGGAGAAATTGGGTCGGATTGCCAAATCTGCGTGGCGAAGTTGAGGCCGGGGCCCGTGAATTAATTTGGCCAAGCCGTTGGACGTGGGAAATAAGGCAAGCAATGCCAAGGGGAAATGACGTGATGTCAAGCCAAAGAAGAAATCCCGGGCGTGGGAGAAGTTGAGTCTACAGCCAAAAAATGGGAGAAATCCGGTCAAACTGCCAGGCGTGGAAATATAACCGTGGCAAACCATGACCAAACTTCCGTGAAGGGGAGATTCGGGCAAACACTGCCAGGCGTGGAGATTTGACGATGGCAATCCGTCATGAGACTTCCGCATGGCAAGAGAATGAAAATTCCGCGCAGCTTGGAGTGGTCCGAGTCTTTGTGCGAGTCACACGGAGGGTGAGTCGGAGAACGTGGGAATGAGGCAGTGGAGGTGTTTAATAGGATTGACGTGGTTGTCTGGTCGGCCGTTTTGTAAACAGAGATGGGCGAAGGAGGCTCTACACGTTCTGCCTACCACACTGAGCATTCAGTGGTCGCAAGACAAGCTCCCACGCACAGTTGCAGAAAACAAATATTCACTGCCGTGTACGATGGATTGGAGTCACGCTGTTCAAGGCTTCATAAAATTTGCCCGAACCAGGAGATGAAGGTTTATTATGGTGCAGAATGAAACGATTCGTATTGCTCAGCACTTCTTCTCCTAGAAGCGAATTGAATGTGAAGGTCAACTCTGAAAATACCTGGTCGGCCGTTTTGTATGCCACATCTCTGTCACTCGTAAATGGTCTCTTTGAGAAACTCTGTGTGCAGTAGGCAATATTTATACCCTTCCATTATATACGTCCAATCAGACAATAACAGTTTTCTTTTACCAGGTTCAGAGAAACTGTGTTATTTTTAACGATGGACGATTATACTGTAGTTTCGAGCTGATTGTATCTGCTTATTTCTATTAGCTTTGATTCACGACTAAGGAAGAATTCATATGGTTGTTACCTGTACATTTTTCCAAGGTCCTTTTGGTTGCCCTAGTTTTTCAACGTATTTTTTTGAAGGGCTTATTTTATGTGTTGCAGATTGTAACATAAAGGATCTTTTAGTTTCTGAAAAATTAGTATATTGTGTAGCTCACAGCTACCTATGCCATACTAAGATCCCAATAGTGGCATAATTGTTGATTGGAGCCGAGATTGCTGAGTGCACTACCCAAATACCGAAGGGCTCTTTGGCCAAAAAATCAATCTAATGCACAAAGTTGATCGGCCAGATGATTCAGTAGCGAAGGAAGCCTGATATGAAATGAGCTATGGCCAATGCAAGGCTCGTGGAAGTCAGATCAACGTGAGCCACATGAGGTTGAACTCGACGACGAGTTGGAATCAATGGATTTATAAAGTTTAAGTTGTTTGAGCTTTATAATAATCACCTATAAAAGCTTGATTATTTTAACATGAAAATGATATTGACTCGGTGTTAGGAAGAGCTCAACGTGCCATTAAGGTACCAAATCAAACCAGATTCGATGAAATGATGTGTGAATTTGGCTCAGAAATGAACTCGTGAAAAGGGCTCGGATGACCAAGTCACGTTTGCCAGGAAATGAGTAAGTGAGTTACCCGAGTTAAATTGAGATGGGGAATGAAGTATCCGGGCAAGTTAGGCCCGTCGGAGGAAATTCACAAGCGAATCAAACAGAGTTTTGAGACTTTCAATCAAAGTAATACATGGGAGGCTGAGAAGCTCGAGTCAATCGTGGAGCTCAGCAAAAATGAGTTGAGCTCGGTGGAATGTTTGAGCTCGCAGCTGTTGGGAGTCTTTGGGAATGACAAGGTGGTTTCATTCGAGGTAGACCAACGCAGCGTCAAGAGAAGTTTAATGTAAGGAAGCTCGGATCGTTGAGTCAGTAGATGACAAGGAATAAGAGGAGTTTGACTTGATCATGGAGTAAAAGACAAAGCTTATTTTAGAGCTCGATGCATTGGTGGTGAGTTGGCATGCAAGCAAGGAAAGAGTTAGAGTGGGGTTCAAAATCGATTGCAACACCGAGTTAGAGGATTCGAAACTCACCGAGTTGAGATTTGTGCAGACTCCATCCACATGGACCCCCCTCCTCTTCAAGTCAAACGGGTCAACGGGGGGGTCCCAACATTATGTTAATTAAATTAATATTTTTTAAAAATATTTTAATAATAATATTTATTATTATTATTTAAATATTTTATTTAAATATTCTTTTAATTAATTGAGAAGACTTGGTCATCAGCAATTAATGACCCATGATGGAACCTTCTCGGGTAGTTCAACTAATCTATGAATAAATACATCATGGGCCTTCAATTTAGGAATGTAATTATGACCTTTCCTCTTCTTTCTCACATATTCTTCTATAAATGTAAGTTGGAAGCTCATTTCAAAGGGTTCCAACAGTTCGCATAAGTTGACAGCTTAGATATCTCGAGCAAGAGTGTATACTTTTCAAGGGTCCTCTCTCTTCTGCAAGTTGTTCTTGTGTGTTGAGGGAACTTTCAAGCCTCCTCTTCAAGACTGTAATGGCAACTATTGCCTCTTCTGAATGTATGATGCATTGTGCATGTTATTGAAGCAATAAAAGTGTGTGTTTTGTGACTAATCTCGGTCCTTTCATCCTTCTATGCTTTTTGTGCCTTTCTCATACTTGCAGTACACTTTGTGCAAGTTTAAGTTTCTATGCGGGTTCTTGGAGTTACTCGTGCTTATCGAGTGGTGAAGTATTGCATGCGGTTGAGTTGTGGTGTCTGTTCACCTTCTTGAGTTCATCCTTCTTCACCGGGAAACTGTATATTTCTCGGTCGATAAAGTTTAACAAAAGGAACACGTGTCCCTTAGCCTCGTGGTATCATGTACCCTCTCTAAGTTGCGGTAGGTGAAGTTGGCCTGTGGTGCACACACCTCTTCAAATTAACCCTTCCCGAATCAAGACACCCTTTATTCGGTGCATCACCATCCCTAGTATAGTTTCATTTCTGTAACTCTCTTTCCCTAAAACCCCATGAAAATGTTAGCATAGGACTAGATAATCATTTTTGTTACACTAGAGTAGTCTGACAAAGACTTAGTTTAGGAAGAGGAAGCCGGCCTTCTCCCGGAGGTTCACCTCGAGCCCAAGTCCCACAGGCTTGAGAGGTGATCCCATGTGTCCCAATCACACCGAATGTCCTATTCACATCCTAGCCATTCGGAGGGTGCAAAGTGATTTGGCGACAACACTTTTCTACATGACCAAAAAAATAAAAACCCTAATCAACATTTCTACGAGGTATTTAATATTTTTTTAGCACATTCCATGAAATGAAATTCAAAAATAGAAAAGAGCAGGATACAAAAATATGAAATTTTCACATTCCCCTTTTAAAGAAAAAAGGCAAGCTATTGACATTTCAAATATCCGAAAATGTGAGGGAATTCAATTTTCGCTATTTTGATTTTTCCATGGTTTAAAAATTAAAACTAAAAATGAATAAAAAAATGCAATTTGACATTATCTATAGCCTATACTAATATATTAAACATAATAACAAATATATTATATAACATATATTAAAACAAACATAGTAAAAATATATATTATAAGAAAAAAAAAGAAATAAATATTGAACATAGTTTTGAAGTTAATAGAATAATATGCAGACATTTAAGTTTCAATTTTATCAAAATTGATTTCTACATTATTAGATATAGTGTGTTTTAATTTAAATAAATTATCCAATTAAAATGTGCCATGTGACAAGTTTGAACAAGCTATTTGGGATACATAATAAGGATAACGATCCAAGACTATAAAAATAGTGTTTAGAATGAGAAGAGGTAAAGGTAGGAGCCTAAAATCCGCTAAGCTATACCATGATTTTTTATTGTATGGCTATTTTCAAAATAAGAAACATTTAAGCCGAGGGTCTGATATGTCATTTTTGTCAATAAGTAAAGGAGCTTAGTGGGCACTAAGAATTTTATTCATTAGGAAACCATGTGAAATATGTGTTGAAAACCATTTATCTTATGGGAACTACATACTAAGGATAGCAATCCAAGATTGTACATATATTTTTACAATGATAAGAGGTAAAAGTAGGAACCTAGCAGTGCTAAGCTATACCATGATTTGTTATTTTATGGCTATTTTCAAAATAAGAAACATTTGAGCCTAGGCTTTGATATGTCATTTTTTTCCCATAAGTAAAGGATCTTAGCGGGCGCAAAACATTTTCTTCGTTAGGAAATGATGTGAAATATATGTTGAAAACCATGTATCTTATGGGAACTATGTACTAAGGCTAGCGATCGAAGACTGTATAGATAATGTTTATAATGAGAAGAGGTAAAGGTAGGAGTCTAGCAAGTACTAAGCTATACCATGATTTGTTATTGTATGGCTATTTTCAAAATAAGTAATGTTTGAGCCTAGGGTCTGATATGCCATTTTTGTTAATAAGAAAAGAGCTTAGCGGGAGCTAATAATTTTATTTGTTAGGAAATGATTTGAAATATGTGTTGAAAACCATGTCTCTTATGTCAACTACATACTAAGGCTATCGATATAAACATTTACAAATAGTGTTTATAATGAGAAGAGGTAAATGTAGAATCTTAGCGGCCGCTTAAAATATACCATGATTTGTTATTTTATGGCTATTTTCAAAATAATAAACTTTTAAGCCTAGGGTATGATATGACGCTTCCGTCGATAAGTAAAGGATTTTTAGCGGTTGCTAAGAATTTTATTTGATAGGAAATGATGTGAAATATGAGTTGAAAACCATGTATCTTATGTGAACTACGTACTAAGGCTAGCGTTCCAAAATTTTATAGATAGTTTTTACAATGAGAAGAGGTAAAATTAGGAGCCTAGCAGCTACTAAGCTATACCATGATTTGTCATTTTATGGATATTTTCAAAATAAGAAACTTTTGAGCCTAGGGTCCGATATGCCATTTCATCCATAAGTAAAGGAGATTAGCGGTTCTTTAAGCATTTTATTTCATAAGAAACGATGTGAAATATGTTTTGAAAACCATGTATCTTATGGGGACTACATACTAAGACTAGCGATCCAAAACTTTACAGATAGTGTTTATAATGAGAAGAGGTAAATGTAGGAGCCTAAAAATCTCTAAGCTATACCAAGATTTGTTATTTTATGGCTATTTTGAAAATAAGAAAATTTTGAGCCTAGGGTCCGATATGCCATTTCTATCAATAAGTAAAGGAGCTTAGCAGTCATTAAACATTTTCTTTCATAGGAAACGATGTGAAATATGTGTTGAAAATCATGTATCTTATGGGAACTACATACTAAGACTAGAGATCCAAAACTTTAAAGATGATGTTTATAATGAGAAGAGGTAAATGTAGGAGCCTAGCGGTTGCTAAGCTATACCATGATTTTTTATTTTATGGATATTTTCAAAATAAGAAAATTTTGAGCCTAGGGTCTGATATGTTATTTCTATCAATAAGTAAAGGAGCTTAGTGGTCACTAATTGTTTTCTTTAACAGAAATGATGTGAAATATGAGTTAAAAACATGTATTTTATGGGAACTACATGCTAATGCTAGAGATCTAAAACTACACGATAGTTTTTATAATGAGAAGAGGTAAAGGTAGGAGCCTAACGACCACTAAGCTATACCATGATTTGTTATTTTTTTGATATTTTCAAAATAAGAAAAAATTGAGCCTATGGGAAACACATAATACGTCTCGATCCATTTCAAGGGTATGTAATGTAGGAATTTCTCTTCGCCACACATAGCCTAGCGAATATGGTACACTTAAAATAAATGGATAACACTATCATTCAAAAATTGTGCACATAGTGTTGAAATAAGAAACAATTGATCCTAGCATTCGTTAGGTCGTTCCATTTAATATGTACAAAAGATTAGCGATTGATCGCTAAAAATTTTCTTTCTCAAATCGTATTTATCATATGTGAATTATATGTTACAAACAATACATCTTGTGAGTACTACATAAGTCATGATCCTTCTTAAGGGTTTACAGTGCAACACTTAGATCCGCCAAGGATGACACAAATAATATGTTACAATTATAATAAATGAAAACACAATAGTAACCCAAAGCTATACATATAGTGTTTATAATGACTAGCGGTAATAATGGGACCCTAGGGACCGCTAAACTAGAGCGTGATCTTTTATTTTATCACTATTTCCAAATTATGAAACTGTTGATCCTAGCATCCTCTATGCCATTACTTTCGATAATGAAAAAATGATTAGCGTTCACTAAGAATTTTCTCCCATAAGATTTGATGTGAATTTTGTGTTTCAAACAATATACCTTATGGGAACTACGTAAGGCTTGATCCCTCTAGATGGTATGTAGTGCAGCTATAGTCTCAGCCATGTACATTCCAGCCAACATGATATAATTATAATCAATGGAAAACACTAGCGATCAAAATTTATATAGATAGTGTTTACAATGACCGTAATGGTAGGAGCCTCATGGTCGCTCAACTAGGTCACGATTTATTATTTTATTGAAATTTTTAAAATAAGAAACTATTGAACCTAGCATCCATTGTCTTAATTACTTTTGATAAGTAATGAAACTAAATGTTAGGTAAATAATTTTTCCCATATGAAACATTGTGAATTATATGTTAAAAAATATATTTTATGCACAATACATATGGCTTGATCCCTATCAAGGATTTTGAGCATAGCACTTGTTTCCACCATGGATAGTCTATCGGATATGATACAATTATAATCAATGAAAATCAATAGTGATCCAAAAGTGTACATACAATGATTACAATGACAAGATGAAATGGTGGGACCCTAGATTCTGCTAAGCTAGGTTGTGATTTGTTATTTTATCACTATTTTTAAATTATTACTTCTTTTTACCCTTAATCGATACAATGTATCGGATGTTAAATGTTTGCATGACCTAAGAAGAATGGAACTCTAAATGCGTTAACATAAGTTTGAAAAAATTGGAATATATATCTTCAATTAGTATTTTAAATCTAACTTATAGTCGAGTAAGAGAGAATAGACCCTTGTTTTAGTGGTACTCAATAAACGTTGTTAATAATCAATTTTTTTCTCAAAAATGTATAACCCACCATGACCTTATAGAGAGCATTATTTACGTGAAAATAACTATTGTGACGAGTGCCATACTTATGTTTAGGAAAAGTGTAATCCTTCTCGTTTTTATAGATTTTTATGGAATTACCCACCAAGTGTTATGCTTAAAATATTGTACTTAGACTAGTTACAGATATGTAAACATAATGAATAAAGTATGTCCGATATATGTATATATTTCAAATTTTCTTATATAACAAAAAATGATGAGCTATTGCTAATTATGTTAATGTGTTTTTTTGCTCAAATACTTTCCTCAAAATACCAAACATTAGATCTTCCACATTCCATCCTTTAAACATATTCCTTAGTCTTGTTACAGGCATTTAATCCTCACTACTACAATATGATTGATATACACATAAATCACATCATCTTCTAAAATAAAAATCTCGATCTACCATAAAATTATCTATTGTGATTTGTTTTTCAAAAAATCTCTTCGAAATACTAAATATTAGATCTTAATGTCTTCTACGCTTTTCCATTCAATAGGTGTAAATGGCTAAAAAAATGTTTTAGGTTGTTCTTTTATATGTCGACTAGAAGTCTATCTTCCACTAAAGTGTA
The DNA here is from genome assembly GCA_018340775.1 of Taxus wallichiana var. yunnanensis. Lineage (NCBI taxonomy): Eukaryota > Viridiplantae > Streptophyta > Pinopsida > Cupressales > Taxaceae > Taxus > Taxus wallichiana. The sequence goes on along the minus strand of CM031234.1, from coordinate 152,891,094 downwards.
TATTTTTTAATGTTCCTATCATGCCATCTATGGAATGTTATATCTTTTCTGAATCATAGATAATCCTTTCAAAAGGTGAAAATGGTTTCGTATCTTTTAATGCATCATAATTCGATTTCAAAATTTTAGAAAAATTCTGTTATTAGATATTTGATCCAAAAAATATGAATTATCAGAACTTGTTGAATGATACATAAGATGTCATGTCAAATCCTAGTAGTCACTAACCATTAAGTTAATTACTCTCTTATGATACATAGTAAATAAATCTAGAGGTTGGTGACCACTAGGGTAGTATTTAAATTCCTTATCAGAAAATGTGAGAAAAACATTTTAAACTTCAGAAATGACCTAATTATTAATGTATTTTACTCTAATTATAGGTAAAATGTCTTCCATTGTTCACGCTCCATTAAGAGTAATTCCATTCATCATAGGAAATATTTGTTAGAAGAAAAGAGATGAGAAATGTTTTGTGGAAATCCATTCCCTTGAAAAATACCACGTCGACCTATGGTTGTTTTTTATTAAAGATGACAATCACAAGGAATTTTTTATTGTTCTATCGTCATAAGTTATTGATTTGAGGACATTATGTGTCTAGGTTGAACGTATTAACTTTGAAAATAATAATTTTCTTATCTTGATACGGAGTTGGATAGTTCTTTATTCAATAAATGGTAAATTCATGCCTCCATAAACAACATACCATATTCCTATTCAAAATATGGTTGGAATTTGGGGATGCTAATAGATTATGACAAAAGTGGTTGTTCAAATGCAGAAGACATTCACAATGGTCTATTTACAGTATTCAAAAATTGTATAGAAATGAAAAAACATCTTATATTTTTCATTTATTGCATAGAAAAGGTTTGATTTCACCTCTAAAACATGCCAAGTTGTTTACTATTATGAGGAAAACATATTTAATTAAATTGGAAATAGACCCATCTAAATCAAAATTGCATGGGTTGAAAATGAATACTAAATCAACTTGGACTATTGAGGCTAGTGTAATAGAAGAGACATTTGATTCTTACTATTAGATAATAAAAGGAGACAACAAAATGAGAGAAAAATTTCTACATTATTTGAAAAATAAGCATTTGGATAATATTGTATTGATAGCTTGTAGTGAATCCAATGTAATTGAAAAATTTAAATTGCATGAATCACACTACCACTAGTTTTCTATATTTTTGGGTGAAGAGAGAAATGGAAAAGAAAATATGATTCCCATATAGGGGAAAAATAAAAAATGACAAAAATATCATGAGGTGGAAGAATTTCTTCTCGTCAAGGCTTAGAGAATATTAGACAACTATGTGATGTCACTGGAAGGAAATATACCAGAAGGATGGAAGACACGACAATATTTCTTGTAAATGTGCATATCCATTCTTTCTTCCATCAACTTTATCAGATATTCCTTCGACCAATCCTTTCAATGTTGAATGTGTGATCACTGATTTTTGAAATTTGGCTAGCGATATATTTTCTTCGATATAATATTGGAGAGGATCTTCAAACAATTATTAGAACTAGTGTGCTGGATTGTATTATTATTGTTCTAATACCAATTGATTATTCAAAAATGTTAAGAGCCACGATAAAAAGATACATGGAAAAGGTTAAATATAGTGGAGTATTGATTCTAGATGGATGCTATAGAATCTACGATAGAAAATGGGATATTCAAAAGTTTGTGTCTTATGTACACAATATCTGGTGTGCACAACTACGACAATAACAATGATTATAGAGAAGAGGTCACTAGGGATTGGATGGAGAAACTGCCACAAAAATTAGTAACTGCAAGTGAAATTGGCCTACAAGGAAACATCCATCCTTTTCCTTGTGAAATATCATATGAGTTTTGGGATGAGATATTCACTTGATGTTGCTCAAAAAATTCTCGAGTACTAGTGCTTTATGGTGGCAGTTTTGCACTCAGTGTATTAGTGGATTACAAACTATCAGTTATTTTTATTGTTGAGACACATAGTCACGAATTTTTATGAAACATTAATATTCTCATATGAAGAAAAGTTCATCTCTAAATACAACTTCAACAAGTGATTTTGTTTAATGTATTTTAACATATATGTGCTACTTATACATTTATTATTTATGTAGATAACCACAAAGCTATAAAATATGATGTACAACCCTTTCACCTTGACGCTACACAACTAATTCAACATGGTTATTTACCTTCAATCATTTTATAAATATGTTTAATGAGCTATATTTTCAATTTCCATGGTTTTCAATTTTTTAAGAAACTTAAGTTTTTTACAGTTTAGATGAAAAATGTGGAGGACGTGGGCACATCAACCATGAATATGTTATCATATCTAGGTATGTTAATCATGTGAATTTACAAAAAAACCGCTAATAAGCCCCACCAATTTATAGGAAAATAAATGATTATGTAGACAACCAACAACTAGAGAGCGTAACCATGGAGGGCATGGAGGTATCCAACCTGAATAAACACTCACAACTAGGTATGTTAGCCAAGTGCATTTTAAAAAAAAAACATTTATAAGGCCCACAAATTTCTAGGAAATGATAACCAATATATATTAGTTTATATACTTGGCATATGGTAGAATACAAAGTTTAAAGAAATCCATTTGTAAGATATGATAACAATTTAAAACAAATTATAGAGCTTAGAGGACTCTATGACTCCATGTTCAATACAAATGGTTAGACTAAAGAACCTTACATTCAATATCTCGCTAAATTATAACTACATACCGTCTACAAGGTGTTTCACTGATTCAATACTACATACTAACTAAATTACATTGAATTAACATTTTTTTGGTTTCAACATCATCATAAACAAAACTACATACGGCTTGATCCATATCATAGGTATGTAAAGCAACACTTGCTATCCTCATTAAAGGTTTTCTAACTAACTATAGTTCGGACAATGATGGCATAGCCTAGTGGGATGAGGAGTATTTTTCGCTAAAGGGTGGTTTGAAAAATATAAGCGTAGCCTAGCAATCGCTAAATTTGAATGATAAGATAGAGAACAATAGATATTTTACTTACCATATCACCACAAAAACCACTATGTTTTTCAATTTAAGCTTTCATTTGCCACAACATGAAATCGATTATGAATTGATTAATTTTTATTTTAAATACATTATGCTCAAATTTTCAATAATAAGAAATAGATTATGAATTAATGAATGTTTATTTCAAATAGATCTTGCGATAACGGATCTAACAACGTGTAAAGACGGTGTAATCCAAGACACAATTTCAATCAAGAATTGTTAGTCATAAGCTGAAATTGTGTTTATTTCAATTGGTTATAATTGATATAAAACCACCGAAAATAAAATTTGTTTACTTCCCTACGATAGTGATAAGAGTTATTTACTTATTTTAGATATGGAGGACCTGCTATATGGGATAAACAAAAATATAATAGGAATATGTCATTCGGGTTAAGTTCGCATGAAAACCACAACTGGGAGGTGGCCTCGACAAAATTTATAAAATTATTATCACCATACTGTGAATTGGGATTCTGGTCTGACAACATCATTTCTACTGATGTTAAAAAGATATCAATGAGCTTGATAAAAAATATCGATCAGTATTGTATCCAAGACTCACTTGGGGAAAATAACATTGCAATATAGTCAGGAATGACAATAAGAGACCTAGAAAAGGTTTGGAGTAGAAATGATTTTTCATACAGATCTAAAAAACTTTGTGTATTACATTAGGTGTAAAGGGAAACCCTCCTAAAATTTCATGGTGGGGATGAAAAACAGACACAAATATTATACAAAAGATAAATGGTTAATGGCTAATTTCTACAAAAATATCACAAATAGTATCTCGGGGATTGAATTTGGTAGAGGGCATCAAATATTTGGAGCAAGGAAATGCTAAATAACTATTTATCTTTTCATAATGTTTTTATGATGGTACTACTTAACATTGTCAATAATACATACATTCATGATGTAGCCTAGAATATACCCACAAATCCCAAGGCATGATAGCACATCACTCAGATTGGATTGAGCCCTCACCCAAAGTGTGCAAGGGTACCATGTACCTCTTTAGAGTAGCTTGTTCAAGATGTTACCATGATGGTAAATATAATTCAGTTCCGTAACAGATAATCAATTACACCACAACGCATAAACCAGATCTAGATCTAAACCATATGAAATATTGACTAAAAAATGACTATAATGAGATTTACCATGCAATAACCATATTCAATCACATCTATCACCATTATCCAGCCAATAATATCCATTATATTATGTGTTGAAAAACATAGAAGCTTAATATATCATGATCCATTTTCCATAGTCATGCGCACTAGAATTCCACAAATTAACTCCACAATAAAAATAATATCTAAACCGTACAAATCAACACACACACACACACACACACACACACACACACACACACACACGGACACACGTGGGAATTTACCTTCACCACCCATGCACCTTCTAAAAATAGGTTACATGCTAATAATAACCATGTGCATTTATAAGAGAATACAAAAGCATGAAAGTGCTAATAATAGATCTTCTAAAGTTAACTCTAAGTACAAATCCTATTATTAGCCCAAAATTGTGCATGGTTCTTGAACTTTTGCTTACTCCAAAATACCCTTGCGTAGCATGCAAGTATTCATACCTTTACATGCTTTGCACTCCATGTCCAAAAATAGCCTTGATTTGTAAAAGCATCTAAGTACTATTTATTTTTGGGCACGCTTCTATTTTTCTCTACTTCCACTCATGTATACGCACCTGTTCCCCCGCCCAATCATTATGCACTTTATCCTTGCACTATATTTTATCCACTTAACATTACCCCACACTAATTGCATTTCGCCTCGATAATGGGTAATATCTACTAGTTTATCCAAGAATAAAGAATAATGAATAAAAGAATAAACAATTACATGACCAAAAATACTTGAAGTACTACTCAATGCTCGCTCCTCTACCGGCATGATCAATTATGGATAATCATTTTTAATCTCTACCTCTAGCGTCTACCAATCACTCGGTGCTTCACTTATTTTATTAGGGACATTTGTAGCCATGGGTTACAACTCATCCTGAGTCATGTTTTCTTGTTCATTATGTAAAATCTAAACAATGTGATCCATCTTTGGGAACCAATCCCTCAATGAAGTCCATATTTTGAGAAATGCGCTTCCCAATTTTGTTCATCCTTTCCCTGTGTGGATGCTAGGATTCTTAAAATGATTTACGATTTTCTTTGACCAAAGAAAGCCTATCCATGCACTTGAGCATCTCATTATTCACTACCTTTAGGACCTCATTATCCTCTTCAATAGTCCTTATTTTGATAATTGAATCTGGTATCGTGCACATATTTATAGCTTGATCCACCTTCTTAAGTTCATCCTTTAAGGCTTGTAACAATGACTCATAAATCGTAAATTTTCTTGCAATTGCGGCCTTTTACCTTTCTTTCTCCTCTGCAACATCCTTAGGTGTTGACATATGCATAGGCCCTTCATCGACTACCAACTTTACCAAAGTTCGAAGGTAATGCATAATAGAAGGAAATTTTTCTAGAACTTGTGATTCTAGGTGTGGCCGTACCTTCAAAATGTCATCTCTAATTTCCTCTTCCATACTCACCAATGCTTCTACCTTCACTTTAGCACTTTCCTTCTCTACTATTAGGTGCTTAATCTCTTTATCCTTATCCTTATTATCATCCATCAATTCCCTAAGGGTTGTCACTTTATCTATGTTCCTACGTGTAACCTCTGTAGATACCTTCACCAAGGCATTAATCACATGTTCATCTAACATGATAGTAGGTTTAACATTCACATGTCGTACATGGGGTGATTTCTTCATCCTGCATGAAATGCATGAATCTTCATATATGTTGAAGTTTGGCTCATCCATGTGAATATGTATAGATAAGGATAATTGTTTCGTGTGTGCACATTCACCATTTCTTCATCCATCAGCTCCCAAATATATAAATCCTTAGGCTCCACAGTGCTCTGGAACCAAGAGCATATTATTATTTTTATTTCATCCACATATCCCATTGTAGGAGTCACATAGTCTTCGCATTCCTTCTCCTTCCTTGTTCACCTTACTTTTGGAACCCAGGCGCCTGAATCCAGAATTGGGCATTCACTTTCTTGTGTAATATGGGGCATGCCTGAAGGCTCACCCTTATCTCGCTTCTATTTCTATATCCTTCAGATCCTCTTAATCATTTTTCATTTCTTCACCATGAGGATCCTTTGTATTCTCAGCTTCATTGGAGTACCACGTGTGATTTCCTAGATTCATCCTCCTCTTCCTACTAAATCTTTAAGTTACACCTTTTCTTATTCTTCGATCTAATTTACGAGGTGAAGTCCTAGGTTATCTCCTTAAAGGTTGTGATTTTCCCACACTCTAAGCCCATGTTCTTCGCAACACCCTTTTAATTTGTGGCTCCTCAATGGTATGGTTTGCATCTATTTCACAATGCCTGTCTCTAGTACTACTTCATATTCTTGTTTCGTAATAAAGGAGTCACCTCATGATCTATCTTCTCTCAATCGTAGGGTGTCTTCTACCCTTTAGTTTTAGGCCACCACTATCTTCATGGAGTTCTTCTTCTCCTTCTTCTTCTAAAGGGGGTAAATATGGTTCCTCATATGGAAATGTGCTAATTGTATGCTTCCCCTTTAACGGGTTTGGAAGTTTAAACTCATTCTCCACATATAATCCCTTCTCCAACCTAGGCTTCAAATGAATGTATACAAAGGGATGCCCCCTTCTCTCTAATTTCCAAAATCATAGCTTTCATATTAATATCATCAAAAATTAAATGTTCAATGTATGCAGATGTACTAGGATAGACGTAAGTCTTCTAAGAGTGTGGTAGTCACAATCTATCTTTTTCAAAGTATTAAAACCAAGCGACACATGTTTGAGAACCTATGTACATGTTACTAATTTAATCTACCTTGAGAAGTAGACTTTGAAATCGATCAGGTTTTTTGAAAGAATCTTCACACAGAAGATCTCTACATCTTGAAATTTCTCCAAGTCCCAAAGTCTAAAAATTCAGATTTTGGACTTCGGGATTTTCCCTTTCGGGGTTTAATTGACTTAAATTTAAAATCAGTTTTTTCAAGTTAAAGTCTGAAACCAAACGAAAAGTCTGAAATTTTAGAATTTCAGGCTTTCAGGTTTTAGAACTCTAAGTCACATTTTTAGAAATTCCTTTGGAGTTCAAGTCCAAACCTCTGAAAGTTTGGAATTTTAGATTTTCGGCTTTCGGGTTTGAACTCTAGGTCACACTTTTGAAAAACTTCTTTCGGACTTCCAAAGTTTGAAAGTCTGAAATTTTAGAATTTTGGGATTTTGGGTTTTAGAACTCTCCGATCATTTTCGAGTCAATTTCTTTCGGACTTTTGAAGTTTGAAAGTCTAAAAGTCTGAAATTTCAGACTTTCAAGCTTTCGGGTTTCAGAACTCTTCTAAGCCATTCCATGATTTTCATCCCTTGATCTCAAAGTCTGAAACCCCAAAATTCCAAATTTTTGGAATTTCAGGCTTTCTAGTTTTGGACTTTTAGAGCTCTCTGCGCATTTAATTCCTACCTACTTCCGTATGGATTGAAATTTTGCCATTAATATCGGGTTTTTCTATTTAAATCACATTTCATATGTCATTTTCACCTGATACTTTGCTCTGAAAACCCAATTTTTAGTGTATCTTGTACTTTTGACGTCATTCTCAAGGTATTTTTATTTTGGTCATTTTCTTTTTGGTTTAAGATCTTTTGTTTTGTTTCCTCCTTGTTTATTTTCTTTGTTCCTCCTCTAGCATACCTTGGGAAATGAAAAATTTATTTCCCGCCATGTTTCCATGATTTGAGTTTCTACAGGCACTCAGATTTTGTAAAGATCCTCTCGAGTTCTCCAATTTTCCCTCTTAGCACCTCTTGTTTTTAGAGTTCGAGATCAATGTTTTGGAGAACTTTTTTTTTCGATATTCGAGCTTTGGTTTGTTCGGCTCTTCTAATTTTTTTGGGGATTGTGCCATTTAGAATTCGAGTTCTCTTTTTTGGTATTTTAGAAGTCCTTTCTTTAGAGGTTTTCACTTCTTTATTTCAGAGGTTTCTAACTTTTAGGTTTTGGAGGTTTCGAATTTCGAATTTCAAACTTCTCCATTTCAAAGGTTTGCACTTCATTTTTTTGGAGGTTTCCACTTTGGGTTTTTAGAAGTTATCATTTTGAACTTATCCCCTTTGGGTTTTGGAACTGTCATTTTAGAATTCTCCAATTTGGGTTTTGAAGGTTTCCAATTCGGGATTTTAGACTTCTCCATTTCAAAGGTTGGGGATTTTTGGGTTTTCGGACTTCTCTTCTTCAACATTTTAGAACTCAGAATTTGATGTCTACTTCCACATCCAAGGGCAAGGAAAATATTAAATACTCATTCCTTGGGGTTTCCCCTCACTCTTTCTTATCTTTTGACCTAGGAAACATAGGGGACATTGACCTTGGAAAAATTGATTTTCCAAACTTTTAGGCAAGGGTGAAGGCCCCAAATAAGAAACTATGGATGCAGCCATATATGACAATGGGCTTTCTCTTGCTTCTAGTTTTTCCACATCCATGCATTGCCTAGAATTTGTTTTAGCTGTAACAGTTCACTAGGATGAAGAATCTATTTCAATTAAAGATGCCGATGGAAAATTTGTGATCCACTTGGACCCAGATTTATTTGAAGATTTTCTCAAACTCCCCAACATTGAAGATTACATCACAATTTCAACAGAGTCAGCTATGGAACATTGGGAAAAAGAAGCAGAGTTATGCACGAGGGTCATGTTGAAAACCTATTTGGCTAAGAGTGTTGCCAAATTGCCAAAGACCATGTATCAGTCATATTTCATTCAAGAGGTCAGTGACCTTATTGTGCTACTAAGAAGAGTCTCAAGTCTTCCCTCCATGAAGGAATTTTAGGAGTGGATGTTCTTATATATTGTTACTATCAAGAAGAATAACAAATTTATCAGATGGGGGGAGCATATCAGTAGCTCCATTTTCTATCAATTGAGTAGAGTGCATTCTTCAAAGTGTTTCTATATGACATATTTCTTGGTTTATGCCTGCAGTGCCATGGGAGATTTCACCGTTGAATACTAAGGGTATTTGAAGAACCTCTCAAATCTATGATTTCTATCCTCAACTCACATTGGACGAGGGAAGAAAACACTTCCACAAGATCAATGATGCCTTCTTTGTTGTTATCCTCTACTGTTTTGATAAGGAGTTGTATAATAGGAGGATTTATGATGAAGCCTTCAAGGAAGTGTGTGAGAGGGAGATATCTACCTTCAGTTCCCCACATTTACTTACATTCAAGTTCCCGCCCGTGGGTACTCCCATAAAGCTACCTAGATGTCCCACTGACAAGTGGGTCTTATTAGAATTGGTTCAAAATTGCTAGATTACCACAAGATCCAAAATAAAAGGCACAAAGTGGGAATGCAATTCCCTATTTCAATTGGTAGATACACTTGCCCAAATATTTACAAGGCTAAGAATGTAGATGTGGAAATGGCAGAGGTAACCTTGTGGACTTTCCATCCACAGACTAATTTTGACTATTGGGGTAAATTCAATGAAACAGTCGGTTCAATTCCTATGTACCCCAGTTGGAAGATATCTGGATCCATTGTCGGGATGAATTCATCATCCAAAAAGAGACTATGAAAGGCTAACTTTGGATGAGGTTCGACAATTTGGAATAGCCGACGTACCAAAAGACATGTAGGACAATGATGAGGTTTTGGATGAAGTGTATAAAAATAATAATATTGCCAATCAACCATTTCCATGGATTGATTGGTATGTGGAATAATGTTGCAACATAAAGGAGAGGGTGGGACCCATTCTGCAAAGAACTCACAGTTGGTTGGTTACCTTGGGAATCTCACCTAAGGGGTTAGAGAAACCTATAAATATAGCAGCCCCATCAACCATGAGCCAATCAACACCCACAAAGGGGAAAAGGTCAACCCAAAAGACCCATATAGTTCCAAAAAAGATTTTGTTTGATGTTGGGAGCTCATTTGTTTCCAAGGATCTTATTCCCAAAGTCATGTCTCCTACAACACCTGTGACAGAAATAGTTAAGGTCAGTGATTCTCCTAGTGTCCCAAAAGACCCATCATTTCCCCTTTCTCTTCCATTGTCACTTCCTACATCATTTCCTTCCACTTCTTTGATCATCTCTTCTTTCCCATCTCCTTCTATGGCCCAAGTATTCTCATCCCTTCCAGTTCTCTCAACTGGAGAAACTATTGGGTCACCCATTTCTACTTCACTTCCCCTAACACTTCCATTTTCTTCCATCTCATCCCCTAACATCATTGTATCAACTCCTATGGTTGTCCTCACATCCACCCCATCCATTACTACCACTACCATTCAAATGCCAACTACAATTTTTGGTAATCTTATTATGGCTAATGTTTCAGGTATTGAATCAAATTTTCTATCCTCATCAGCATCAACCATTCTAGAATGGTTGTTTGAAAAAATTCAAAGCAAAAGAAGAAAGTTCCTCTGGGAGATGTAATAGATATGAGCATATTAGAACATACCCCAAAGAGACAGGCCAAGAGACCAAAGATTGTTTCAATCCTGATAGTGAATGCATCTAGGGAATGAGTTATGGAGGTTGCCACTCCCATTGAGAGGAAAACTAAGGAAAAATTACAAATGCAGATAATCAGATTTCTAGATTCTCATTGGGAAAAGCCACTCATGAAGGAGAAAAAAAATATGTACACACTACTCTTGGAAATCTTCGGAAAAATATGATAAGGATAAAGCTTCTAAGGATGAGCTTAAGGCCAAGGTCGAGCAACTCACTACATTTCTACAGAAAGTAAAAAAGTCAAATCCATCTACTGAAGTCTCAACTACTATGGCTATGATAGTTTCATCTACTATTGATGAAATTTCTTATCACGAGATTGAAAATATAGGCCAAAACGGGAGATCAGTAGATGGATGGATGGAACATATACTATAGGAAGCTAATCCTTTAATTAAACAAGCTCTTGAAATATACAATGATTCGCAGGTTGGAAAAACTACTACTTGTAATATGGATGAAGATTTTTAGAAGACAATAACAACCTAAATTTGAATTTGGAAACATGGAGTGAGATCAGAGAGGAGGATTTAGATATAATCCTCCAGGAGGATGTAATCGATGATGTTGCAAAGTTGTTCAAATATCAGAAGGCCATGGAATTCCGGTGTCAAGTGCTGTAAGATTTAATTAAGAAGTTGGATGATAAATGAGTGGAGATTATAGATGCTTTGAATGACATATAAGAGGAATTTGATATTGTTAATAAATTCTTCAATGAAAACATTGATGCTCTTCCAGAGGAGCAGATCAAGAAGAATTTTAAAGATTTGGTGAAATGTGACGATGAGGTTACCAAAACTTTCGGTAGTGAATCTATTGACAGGTTGGTTTTATGCCAAAATTTCACAGAAGATTGAAGAAAGTTTTGAGTAAACTTAGAAGAGTTCCAGCTAAAATCACAAGGGAAATTGAGACAACATATGTGGTAAATCACTACGCATGTGGGCTAGGGGATGAGGAAATTTAAGGAATCATTAAATGCTTCATCAAGTATAAACATTAAATGGCTGCATGGGAGGAAACAAAACAAAAACCTATAGAGGAGGAAGGTGTTGTAGAACTAGGCCAAAGCTGAGTGGCCATGAAAGGAAAAATCCAAGCACTAGATTGGTCAGAGTTACATGGTTGACTGAGTTAAACCCTTGTAACAAATTTTCTATTTTTATGGGATCCTATTCCCTTGAATTAACGACATTTCTATTTTTAGTAAAATGTTAGTTGAAGGCCTAGATGTAATGGCTCAACCTAAAGAAATTATAAATAGTTTGGTTTATAGAGTCATTTGGGGATAAATAGATCATATTTTGGTGAAGTTGCTCTTCAAGCTTGGAAGAGTGCTTTAGAGATTTGAAAAAACCTTTTAATTATATTAGGAGTGATATCTTACCTTGAAGAACTTGATTTATTGTGCTAAATGGTTGATTGGTATATTCTTTGTGAATGTATGATTCCTTATTATAGATGATTAGCTTTCCTCTATTTCATATTATCTTGTTTCATGTTATGGAAAAGTGATATAACCATATTTTATGTTAGTTGTGGAAATAGTGTTTTCCTTTTGTTATTTAAATTTATATTATCATTAGCCATCATCAGTGAAATGAATGTTTGACATGTGCATGTGTTTTATCCTTGTGGTTAGTTAATTATGTGTTCAATCCAATTTGGTCTCTCTATTTTGTATGATTCAAGTTTTAACAAAGGAATGTATGCTTCTAGTTTGTGGTATTTTGTGCCCTTTCTAGGTTGCAATAGGTGAAGGTGACTAACGGTGTTCGCATCCTACTCACATTAACCCTTCTTGAGATTCAACATATCCTTTTATTCAGTGCATCACCATCCCTAGTATAGTTTCCTTTTGCAGATATCTTTCCCTAAAACCCAGGAAAATGCTAGCCCCGGATTAGATAGCCATTTCATTACACTAGAGTAGTACACCAGAGTTAGTTTAGGAAAAGGAAGTTGGCCTTCTTTGGACGTTCACCTCAAGCCCAAGTTACACAGCTTGAGAGGTGATTCCATGTGTCCCAATCACACCCAAATGACTCTTTATAGCTTTGTCCATTTGGGGGTAGTGCAAATGATTTGGCAATAATAGTATAGAAGTTTGAAAGAAACATGTGGTGAAGGAATAAGGAAGTTTACACCATGTGATCCACTTTCCTTCCTTCATCCCAAATATCGCAATAGTGAAATGATGATAAATAAAAAAGCGTACTTGATTACCTCACCCACCGGAAGATCCTTTGGTTATTCTCTAATCTTCTTCAAACGTGGTGTGGAGTTGTTCATACCAAAACTCTATCCTCTGTCTAAATGGGCCACTTATGGTCACATCACAAGTGTATTCCTCAAATCTCTCCTAAGAAGTTTCTTCACCTCAAGGTACTACCAAATTTTCTCCTTGGGCCCATTTGGTACTTCAATTTATGCAAAGACAAGTGACAAAACTATAGCACCAAAACTAATCGTATCTCTACCATGTGTTTATTCAATTATAGTTTCATCAATAAACCCTTCCAAATTGTAGGTTACACCTTCGGACATCTTCTTTTCTATGTGTAGCCATAATATGTTTACTGTGACCACGCATTCTGGTCATTAATCTTGGTGAGGAGGTGTACCACCATCCGAACCACATGATACTTCTCTATCTTTCCTATATCCATTCCATGCTCTCCTTTAAGGTATCCTAACTCCTTACCTTCAAAATACCCTCCTTGTCTAAAAAATCGCTACTCACTTCAATGATCGAACTACTAAGTCCTATCAAGCTCCTAATTAGGGCGTAGTGAGTCTTATACGCCATCCAAAAGGTAGAAAAATTCCTTGCGAACTCTACTCATTAGCCACTAGTAAAAATTCTCTGGTTTCCTAAAGTAGGGAGTTCATATAATTACAAAACCCCTACCTTTTTTTGTATCTTTTCACCAGTGTCGTCATACATGACCATGCCATTAGCTGTGTATTTTTTGTCTTCTGTACCAAAAATTTCTCTAGTTATTTGTTATCCTTTTTCATGATTGTAATCATTTACTTTCTCGTGGAAAACATGTGAGTCCTAATCATGACCCATGAAAACCCATTTCGTACTACATCTCTAAAATATGCTCTTGAGGTGTCCTCTAATTCAATTTATTCTTCCGTTTGCTTCTTCCCCTTGTGGCCACTCCATATGCCTTCTTTGGTGTCATCGTAACTATAAAGTTATGTTCTTTTACCTTCTCTAAGCTTTACAACTTAACTCTAAGTACCCTATCTCAAACTGTGTGTCCTAACTCAACCGTAAACCTTAGATCTTGATTCCTCTCTTCCCACACATCCTTGCTTTGTTAAAACACTTTTCTCAATGGAGCACAAGTCAATATTGTTCTCAAATATGTCAAGAACACCTAGTTTGTGGCTCTCCGCACCTTTGCAACGCTTTGATATATCACTTGTGCATAACTCACTCATATCTTTGTTTGATCATAAAGGTGAAAATATATTTTCTACACCACCTTATATATTATTTTCAAAAATATTACATTTATTGCTCCTCTACCTACCACCGTACCTCATATTAACTCATTGTTCGTTAATTTTTCCATGTTGTTCATCTTTGTGACACAGTCATAACCTTGTGGCATGCCTTCTACTTCTTGGCCATATATCTCCTTTCATGTTCCCTCATGCACCGAAGTACCTCACCATTGTGCCTTTCAATAAGTAGTTTACCTGCTACAACCTACCTTGCATTATATTGTGCACCCATTTTTCCATATGCTTTGTCTTTATTTAGGAGTAATTTTTTTATTTTCCTAACCGCACCTTTCCTTTGAGAACACTGCAATATCGTCTTCTATGCATACCCATCTTTAGATAATATTCTAACTTAGCAATGAAACTTGTATATAAATACCCCACACTAATGGTATGTGTTGTCAATTGCACATGAAAAAACTTGTATAGTAATCAACTTCTAGCGTGCAAGCATGATTATAACACACAAAATGGAACTAAATTAACAAAGCATATAAACAAAAAAGGAAACACATATAAATGGAATGTATTAAGGAAATATATTCTAAGTGGTAATACTTCCTTATTACAGACACCAAGAAGAATTATTTATAGTAGGGTTTTAGCCTACTCCCATTTAAGTAATCGGGTATTCATGTCCCATCCAAAGCCTCTAATTAGCAAGCACTTTGAATCAAGTATGTAAGTGATAGCATACGGTCCCAACCAATGCACCTTGAGATTTCTAGGGTGGTGTAAAAACTTTGAATCATAAAGAAGTACCATTTTCCCAACCTCGAGCTTCTTATCCTTGATGTTCCTATAATGTCATGCCTTTTGCCTAGATTTTTCTTGCTTCTTAATCCATTGTGCTATGGCACACATCTCATCCGGATGCATCGGTTTGTCAATACGTTCTTCCAATTCCTGCTCATCACCAAATCTCTTGTGCATAATACACAAAGACGGTAACATGAATTCTATTGGTAAACCGCCTCTACGCCGAACACCTACTTGAAAAGGTTTTTATTTATTCAACCTCTTCTAGGTTGTCATGTATGCCCAAAGTATGACAGATACTTTTTCATCCCAATATTTCCTTCCAACATCACAAATTTTTGTCAATGTATGACTCAATATCTTGTTGAAGGCCTCAAAAGTTCCATTTTCTTGAGGGTGATAAGGGGTTGTTCTATGGTGTGTAACCATAAATTCATCCAATAATATCCTAATAGTCTCATTAAGGAAATGAGTACCCCTATCACTTGTTAAACTTAAAGGGCATCCATACATGTTGATAATATTTTCCCACATAAACCTTATTATCATAGCTGTTATACAATCCTTTGTAGGCACCGCTTCTACCCACCATGTAAGATAATATGTACAAGTTATAATATAGCGTGATATTTTCCTACGCGCAGATAGGGAGATAGGGCCCACAAATTCAATTGCCCACTTCTTAAAAGGTTTTACACTAGTAATAGGCCTCAAAGGCATTTCATCTCTATGCCCAGGATTTCCAAGGCATTGATAATGGTCACATGCCTTATAATATTCTTTGCAATCCTTGTATAATATTTCCCACCATAGACCAGCTAATATAATCTTATACACGGTGGCATCCCCTGCATAGTGTCCACTTACAATACCATCATGTTCCTCTTCCATGATTGCTTCACTCTCATTCTCAAGTACACACCAGTGTAAAAATTCATCATGTTCTAACTTGTACAAGTCTCCACTGATCAACATGTAAGGTGCAACATGAATAGTAAGTTGTTTCTTTTCTAAGGCCTCCATTCCCTTAGGCACACCGCACCTATGCATAAAAATAAAACAATATCCTCCAAGTAGGAGAGTGTGCGGTGTAACGTGAACAACTTTGTATTTGGAATTTTATCCTCAATGCTCTGTGTGTCCTCTTCTAATTGAATCCTTGATAAATGGTTTGGACAAAAATTTCTCATACCTGAATTAAGCACCACCATAAAATCAAACTCCTAAAATAACAAAGTACCCAATGACATATGCACCCCTATAAAATGGGCTCATTCACCAAGTACTTCAATGTCATGTGGTCTGTATAAAAGATGAAAAGTGTAACTAGAAAGTATTGTCGAAACTTATGGAGTGTAGATCATGTAGACAAGGCCTCGTGCTCTCGTCATTGTATAATTATGTTTTTTGGAGTCAACTTCTTACTAGCAAAGTAAATAGGATGATCAAAAATCCCTTCTCCAAGATGATCTAATCTTGTGCCAATGGCCATGCCAGAGGTGTCTACATGAACATGAAAAGGTTTGGACCATGAATGAAAAAAAAATATGCATTGTAATAAGCCTTTCTTTTAGAGTCTCAAACACGCACTATTGTGCCTCACCCCAATAAAACTTGCATTTTCCTTTAAAAAATTCCTCTAGGGGTACGGTGATCTTGGCATAACCTTTTATAAATTTCCTGTAATATCTTGTGTGCCCCAAGAATCCATACACCTCACTTTGACTAGTTGGTTCTTCTAAGCCCAAAATCACAACAACCTTAGTAGGATCCACTAGCAAGCCCTCTTTACAGATTATGTGTCCCAAAAATTCCAAAGGGTGTGGTGAATATGCACTTCTTAATATTTAAAGAGATGCTCAACTCCCGAAACCTCTCAAACATAAGCCTCAAATTATCACAGTGATCCTTTACAAGGCTATAGACTCTCCAATCATCTATATATACCTGTAAGAACTTATGAATAAAATCATGAAACACTTGTACCACCATGCACAAAAATACTGTAGGCACATTCTTTAATCCAAAAGGCATAACCGTGTATGCAAAAATTCCCCATTCATTTGTGAAAGTTGTCTTCTCTTGATCTTCTTTAGCTATCCTCACCTTATGGTATCCAAAGAATCCATCATTGAAGGAGTAGATATTGTGCCCTGTAATTCCCTACAAGATTTTCTCAGTAAATGGTTTGGGAAAAAGATAAATCACACATGCAGTATTCAATTCTCTGTAATCCACACAAATTATGATACTGCCGTCTTCTTGATGTTGATCACCATAGGGTTTACTCATTTTGATTCCTCGATGGGCACAATGATCCCAAAAATTAACATTTTGTCAATTTCTTCTTTCACATTGATGCGCAAGTTCAGATTCATTCTATAAGGTCTCTTCTGAATTGGAGGTGCACCTTATTTTAGTTTTATCCTCATCTCTCCCAATGATTCATGTATGCCTTCTAATTCATGATAGCCCCTAGGGAATAAATATTGGAAGTCACACACTAACTCAATGATCTTAGAAACTTCAGAGTTAGACCAATAATCTTCAATGATGGCCTCCTTAGGTTCGATATATGTTCCAATGTTCACATTTTTTGTCCTCATGGGATCATGGTAGGTGTGCGCCTTTTAAGCTACACTGCCTGTCAGGACCTTGTGCATACCCTCTATGTGCTCAATATCTAGGTTCTCAGCCTCTTCATCATTAAATATGTAGACCATCTTACCCTTGTCTCTTTTAAGGCAGGTGCACCCAAGTTGTTCAACATCTGTTTCTTCCTCTTCAAAATTTTCCTCCAAGTATGACTCTCCTAACAACTCTTAAAGGATATCCTCAACCTTTGTACTATCTCCCATAGTTAAGCACTTCATAACCTATAATTCCTCATTCACATGAGGTTTAGTGGAAAAATATTAAAAGGTCTGAATCATACCTACAGTAATTTCTTGCCAATTTCCAGTATCTCTATTCAAATCTACATAGATATACCATGCACATGCGTAACCTTGCAAGGTGAGATAAAGCTTGTATACCCACAACGAAGGTGGTAAATCTTCCTACCCCTCTTTCTAGAGTCTCTTGCACTGCTGAACATGGTAATGAACAAAATCATTACCATGAAATGCAAAAATATGAGTAGGTGCATTGCTCCTTAAAAATATAGCATATAAAGCAATCCTCACTTCTCTCCACTCTAAAATATTATCTCTATGAACCATCCACCAGTATATTGCCATCTAATGCAGATTATATGCTAACATGTTCCTTATTTCCACTTGACATTCACACTGAACTTCCATAGAAAATAGGAATACTACGGATTCTCCTCACCTATGTAATTTGGTACCGGTTACTACCCTATTGCTTGATATTGCGTGGATTACTAACACATGCAGCCATACTTCATACTTCACATCCAACCATTTCATAAGTACCATATGCCCAGTTGTCACATGTAACACTTGTAGTATCTCGCATTGATCGTGTGCATCATCCATTTAGAGAATCCTTCCTTTACTAGTTCAAGAACTTCCATACCTCGAATGGTGCATACATAAATTATGTTCAAGTCTTCTTCACTTAAGGGTTGTACATAAGGTGAAGATTTCCCATATGTTAAAGGGATAGTGACACATTCTTCCTTATTCTCAAAGAAGATATACCGCTTATTAAAATGAGGCCATCATCGTTTTGCATAAGACCAAGGGCACCCAAGTAATGCAAGAAAATTATCTACTTTTGCTAGTGTTAAGACCTCAAAATCCCAATAAACTTGGCCCCTTAAATAGTAATGGATGCATATTTTAAAAATCTAATGGGTTTGGCCTTAGTCTCGGTTTTCCATGAACAAAAAATTAGAAGAAGGATACAATGGAGGTCTACCCATCTAAACCCATGCATCCAAAGTGAGTACATTCACTTTTGTGCCTATGTCAATCAAAATGTTACTTAAAATCCAACCATTAACAACAAAATTTAGAGTAATCTCCATGTCATAATTCTAAACTATCTCGGAGGAATATTAACATGCAAAACTTGTCTCCCATGCTCGGTTCTAGTATGTGGAGTGTTTTCCTTCAACCAATTGTCTAACAATGCAATAATGTTTTCTTGGTGTAACATTTTTCAAACCTCCTTAAAATCATCAACATCTTTCGGATGAAACTCATCCGCTTTTGTTTGTTCTAACTTCCACTCTGTTCCTTAAAACATTGTATCTCACCCTACAAATTATAAATGAACTCCATGGTTTCTTGATATACTTCCTTTTGATGCATAGTGTATAGATACTTCACATGTAATAATTCCTTCTTGGTAATCATAGGCTTCTATTGAAGAATTTCTATTGTGCCGCAACCTCGGCGCATGTAGTGATCTTCACAGTACCAACTTGGGGTCCAACATTAACTTAGGCATCCATTGGTCCTCTATTATGTGTTGTACTCTAACCAGCCCCGCAATCTTATTTTCCTATTTATGTTGGTTACTCAGGTGTTCATATAAGTTTGAGAACTCTTCATACTTATGGTTCTTTTTGTAAAAATAATATACAATGTTATGAGGACACTCACCCCTATAATGATCAGGATATCTACATGTATAATAAGTGACATGAGGGAAATCATTCCTTCCACCCCGCAACCTCATACTTTAAATCCTCCATGGTATCCTCAACCTTGACCATGGCCTCCATCGAAAGGCCCCTCATTTTGATCATAGTAATGATGCTCACCCTTATCCTTAGATTTATTTGCAACACTAGTCTTTCATACGCCAATATCAATGACATCATGAATATGATCAATCAACTGTAATCCTCGATCATAAATGGAAGAATTCCAAATATTATAGTAACATGACACATTCTTTCTTATCATACACTGCAATAATGGGCATTGACTTGAACCATGATCCAAATGACATATCTCGCAATTTGATAATAATGAGCACATTTATTTATGAGGGAAACTATCATTAGTATTCCCTTCTACTTTATAATATGTACACCAATTTCCACCATGTCTCATGTTCAATTAGCAGATAGTTTCTCCAACTACTTTTCCATTTATGCAATCTTAGCTTCAAAAATGGGCTCATTCCTATGTTTACAATTCCTACTTGCCTCATCACGTAGAGCTAATTCAAGTGCCTCACACAGATTTGTAAAGATCTTATCTAAAATTTCTCTTCTAAAAGGCATGATCAATCCTCTAAAGAACCACTGTGCATGCTGGCTTACATGGATGTCATAAGATAACTTAGACAGAAGAGTATTGAACTAAGAATCATATTCCTGAACACACTCAATAGTTCCTTGCTTAATATCTTTAAGCGCACTTATGATTTTCTAATCAAACTTAGTGATATAAAAATATTTTAAGAAGGCATCTCACAATGCTATATAATCCACACAAGTTTGATCAGGATCAAACTTTCTATACCATCTGTGTGCGTGTACTTATAACATAGTTGAAAACTCACTTGTCTTGCACTTTGGAGCTGTAATCCCCTTAGCGCACCACAATATTTCACACATATGTATGTGCTCAAATGCATCTTCAATGCCTCTATATTCTTGAAGAAAAATATACATATCCATATAAATTTTTTGGGGTTGGTGTGGATCGTGCCCACTAGACCCATAACCTATATTTCCTCCTATGTTTCCACCACCTCCGGATCTACCGAGATATGCCAAACCCAAGCCACCCGACACTCCTAATCCTCCTCTTGAAGTAGGAAATGGACTAGAGGATGAACTATCTTGTGTTCCAAAAGTCCTTCTAAATTGGACTCCCACAGTTTGCAAAGTCATGCTACTTCTATATGTTATACCAATGTTATGCGTGCCCATGTTTTATGCCAATGATGCACCGAAAAGAAACCTCGAGATGGACCTCTAAATAACATAGACAATGATTGTGCCACTATAGATGAGTACGCCTGTAGTTAACTCTTGAAATTGACCGCAAGTTGACTCTATCTACTGTAACTCTACTGCTCACATTAGCTTGCTTACTATTAACTGTTGTAGAATTTATAAAACCAAGTGCAAAGGTTAGGTTACTTTGGGTAGGTTTAGATTCACACCTGCGGTCCATAGAAATTCATTCCACACACCCTCATCTAAATCAAGAGGGTTCTCTCGCCATGATTTCCAAAACAGGGAGTTCTAGATGCTCGGCTCCACGTATTTTGCGTGATCTCCAAATCCTTCATGAGCCATCTCCCTCACTTAACACCATTCTTTCCATGATCTCTTGTTTCTTCATCGATCCCTCTCGCGTGCTTCATTAAAGTTAAGTTGTTTTATTCTCTTTGTCTCTCTATCTCTAGGTCTACCTTCTTTACCAAACCTGCTCCTACCCTCACACATGGTGGGGATTAGCTAGCTATAGGCTTATTTTCTAAATACAAGGTTACGATCAAGATCTTGATTGCCAAAGGAATACCACATAAATAAGATCCTTTGAGCTTGCATAAGAACTAAAACTCAACAAATTCAGGGAAAGAGTAAGTGGAAACTACATACTCAAGAATATAGTTTTTAAAAAAACCCAAACCAAACATCCACAAAGTGTGTCCAAATCATATATGCATCGAGAAGGCCTGGAATTATTTCGTGTAAAAATAAGCATGTGAAACCTCTAATTCCTCTTAGACACGTAAGCAACCAGCCAATCCTATATCTCTAGGGGAAATATAGCAAAGAACGTCTCATATAATGCCTTATACATATTGTACTCAACCCATGCACATGCATTAAACTTAGGTCCAATGCTAAATCTATGTGCATACTCTTATTCTAGATCATCTAACCACTCTTTAATACTTGGACAAGGTCAACCGGTATGGCTTCATCATGCAACATATTGTAAAACAATTGAGAAAGAGGTATCGGTAACGGAACCAATGATGTAGCCTAGAATATACCCACAAATCCCAAGGTGCACTTTGGCACATCACTCGATCGAATCGAGTTGTCACCCAAAACGTGCAATGGTACTAGGTTCCTCTTTAGAGTAGCTTGTTCAAGATGTTAGCATGATTGGAAATATAATTCAGTTCCTTAATAGATAATCAATTACACCACAACGCATAAACCAGATATAGATCGAAACCATATGAAATATTGACTAAACAATGACTCTAATGAGATTTACCATGCAAGAACCATATTCAGGTCATATCTAACACCATTATCTAGCCAATAGTATCCATTATATTAAATAATGTAAAACATAGAAGCTTCATACATCATGATCCAGTTTCCATAGTCATGCATGCTAGCAATTCTGCAGCATAACTCTACAATAAAATGGTATATCCAAACTATGTAAATCAACACACACACACACACACACACACACACACACACACACACACACACACACACACACACACACACACACACACACACACACACACACACACACACACACACACACACACACACACACAGGGTGGGGACTTTCCCTTCACTACCCATGCACCTTCCAAAAATAGGCTACATGCTAATAATATCCATGCGCCTTTATAAGAGAATACAAAAGCATGCAAGTGATAATAATAGATTCTCTAAAGTTAACTCTAAGTAAAAATCATATTATTAGCCCAAAATTTTGCATGGTGCTCGTATTATTCTTACTCCAAAATACCCTTGTGTATCCCACAAGTCTTCATACCTTTATGTGCTCTGCACTCCATGTCCAAAAATAGATTTGATTTGTAAAAGCGGTTAATTCCTATTTCTGGGCACACTCCTATTTTGCTATACTTCCGCGTGCATATACGTGCCCTATTCTTACACACCTAATTCTTATGCACTTTCATCCTTGAGCTATATTTTATACACTCAATAATTCATACGTTATTATGAAAGTATTATGTAACTCTATTATATAATCTTTGAGAGTATAGAAATATAAGTTGGGTGGATTTATATTTTCACTAATTATAAGTTGATAGTATGATTGAATAACTTCGTGGTGAATTATCGAAAAAAATTCCCATGAAAAATTGTAAAAAAGTATTTTTTTACATTGTTCATGAAATAAATATAAAATTATACTGTATTTACTTAATTGTTTTTAATATTTTTTTAATATAATTAATATGTAAATAAATCTCTAGAAAAATGGTGGTCATATCTAAAATATGCAAGTCATATGTGATGGTTATTTCAAATATTTGAAACTATTTAACGGATGAATAAAAAAACATCTAAATGAGCATCTAATTTAACACCATGTTGTAGCAGTTGTTGCAACCATTGAAATAGTCACCCTCTTCTAATTTATTCAGAATATCTTTAGTAATAATTTGGTTACACTGAGGTTGAATCACATCATACCGCATGAACCCGAAAGTTTCTCAAATCTCTTGAATTTCATTAGCCTAGTGGTTGTAGACACTAAAATTAGGTCACACTCCCCTTTCTTCCCTCGACATATAAACACCCTTTATTACATTTACCTAGCCATGACCCCCTTCACCCCACTAATATTAATTTAATTAATGCATTATCCTCACTATATTCATTATTTAAAAATCTAATTTAAATAATATCTACAAATATAGTTTACTTAGACACCTCACCAAGTCAACTAAACCTAAGACCTATTCTTAGCAAGTTACCATAACTAACTAAGACTTACCCAAACCCTAAAAATCAATGCCTACATTCCCTCTAACCACATTCCCACATGCTCACAAGAAGATCCCAGTCTAATCCGCTGGGATAACAACATGAGATCTAAGAAAATCAGGAGGATCTCCCTAGTTTAGTAAACCTAGGAAATCCCGCCTTGACCGACGTCGGTTACCCCTAACCATCGCCGGTTAAGCCGACCACCATCGGTTACCCCTTTTAACCAAAAACAACCTTATTCTCAAGGTTGGAAGTTGGAAGTTGGAAGTTGGAAGTTGTAAAAACTTTGGGAGAAATTTGACGAGCAAGAACACATCTTAGAGAGATAACGCATCTTCAAAAAGCCAATTCCAATGCAAAACTCACATCCAAGGAAGGAGATTGAGCATCTTCTCCTACACAACCATCCCAGCCATGATATGATCTATCCAAGCAAAGAGGAGTGTGCATGCAGCCCATGCAGAAGCTTTTCTTCAGTTGGTGATCACTTGTAGCCTTCAAACCCATCATTAGCACCTTCGTCCTTCACACACAGACCTTCAAGAATGAAATCCAAGTAAGTACAACATCATACTTTCCTAGTTATTTCATTTCATCACTACCTTATCACCCATTGTTTATCTTGCTCCCTATTGACCTTCTCCAACATTTTCATCTCCATAGACCCATTAAAACCTCACAAAAGCCTACTCTAATAACCAAATACCTCGTCCCAACAAACAAAAATCCTTGGTGTAATCACAAAGGAAACCAAAACCCTTTGTGACATTTCCAGATCTCACAAGAATCGCACCGGTTATATCTAACCGCTGTTGGTCACCCCTGACTGACACCGGTCTTTGTGTGTGCTCACACATCCTTAAATACCTACCCACTTAATTTTACCTCACCCTCATTCACCTGTGACCTACTCGAGACCTTTATCAGACCTGCAGAGACCCAGAACCAATCATTTGACCTTTGATTCTATTCTAGCTTAGCCTGTTAGATTAGATCTATTTTCTTATTGTGTTTTAAGTGAGATACCTAAATCATTTCAAAATAACAATAGGATTTACTTTGTTTATAGCATTAATTTGTTTAAAATAGTGGACTGACAGCCATCTAGGAAGTACCATACTTCCCAGATCTAGCATACGCTAGGCAGTTCAATGCCCATATTGTTTGATTCTTTTTGGTGGTCTTGTTTTCATTACAGGTAGTTCCTCCTAGCCAAAAGGAAGCTCTCACGATCAGCTGTGGATTCGAAGTCATACGCATGCAACAACCCATCAACCGACATTTGAACAAGTATTCCTCCTACACCCATTACCCTATCTGTTTCATCAACACTTCAAAGAAACAATCTAAGAAAAAGGTGAAACATTTTGGCATGCCCTGGGGACCCATTCGGGGTTCCTTGCATTTCATTCATTCCTAGGAAAAAATGTGCGTTTGTTTCCCTTCTAAAAAGCATACACACTAATTTTCTTCCCGGGTAATCCACTTCTTCTTTCTATTTTACTCTAAAGGAAACTTTTCTATTGGTGTAATTAAAAAGAATCATTTCTTCATGTTTTCTGCATTGTAGTGAAAGAACATCCCTCTTCCTCTTCATCTTATTGTGTCATATAATTTCACATTTTCAATTTGGGTTTAAAAAAATTACATTCCATTCTAATTTATTGCATTAGCTCACATTAATTGATGGCAACCTATACGCTGGAAGTCATGACCAATCGATGGTAGACAAACGAATCGTAGAAAGCACTTCTATCCTTTTCTCTTTCTTTGAGTCTTACCAAACCACACAAAAATAAAAATACATACATTCTTAAACAACATCCTACCTGGAAGAAGTTGTAGGTGATCACATGATCATGACATAGTGGGCACCCAGCTCACTACTCTATCGAGTCATACTGATGAGTGAAGCCCCCCCCCATAACATACTTAAACCTCACCTTTTAGATCTCTTTATTTGTAGGAAGCCATCCTCACCAAAAATCCTATTTCACAATCCACGTGTCAATCCCTAAATAGCATAAGCTACACAATCATAATAGAAAAGGCACTCCTAGGATCATATTTTCTTAGTGTTTCGCTTAGCTTGTGTTTTGAGGTGAAATATCACGTTCATCACTTTTTTTTGTCCATCCTTGCACTCTCCTCATCATAGCTGGTGTATTCTGGCTTCACCTAAGTGTGCTTGGGCCATATCATCATCATTCCCAAAATTTTGGGTCTGATTATACATCAGATTTTAATTCACAACCACTTTCTTTCATCATTATTTCAATTTCATAGTAACGACGACGCGATTACCTCTGACCACCATCGGTTATACCCAACCGACATCGGTTCCAGGTCCTTTTGCTAACCTACTCAAAATGACATTTCACTTCAATTTTTCCACTTTCACGGTCTTTGTCACATGTCATTATTCTCATTGATGTTTTAAACCTCCTCATATTTGACCTACTTGTCAAATTTTACCTTCTCCTCACTATTTACTAACTGTCCATTTTCTACTGACCGGCAACAGCATACCCCTAACCAACGTCAATTTTCCCTAATCAAGGCATCGGTTATAATTTTTTCACATTCCAGCCACCATTTGTTACTTCATCCACTTTTCATCACCAGATTCACTGTATTCATACTGTTCTCAGTATCATTTACGAGAAGCAACCCTACTCCGATAATCCTGGTTCACATGGTGCTGACCCAAAGATAAGAAAACACCCTCGTATTCCATGCCAGTTTCCAACCACTCCCACCTAGTCCTTCACCACCTTATATTTTATCACCAGCCATGGATCCCATCTAACCTACTACTATCACTACCGGAGATGAGGAGTTCGCATGACTCCTTAACCAGAACCCTATTGCCTTGCATTTTTACCTCTCCCACTCATCCACTTGAGACACCTCAGGTCAGTTGATATATGACATGCCTGTATCTATCCCCTCGACTCTCATAGCCACTTTTGCATCAGCCCCATCTGGCTCTGTGCTTCCCACATCCATGTTACCCCCATTCATTTCACAATTAGGTTCTATACCCACTATGACTGCCGTGTCTGTTACCTCTATGGAACCTATCACATCCACCATACCCTCGATGACTACCCCAAACACAACCTCATCTACCCCTCATGTCTCACACATACCTGTAGCTACATTCCCACCTCCAATGTTGGTGACTCTTACCCTATTTCGAACGTGGTTCTTTCCATTCCACAATAATTCACCCCTATTGCCACTAGGGTTACCACGACCCTTCCACCCCCATATACATACTACCAAAAACTACATGTTTCATCTATTATTCATTCCGTATGTACCCCCTAATTCACTACCTTCTTCTCCATCACCTTACATGGCATCCCCATACACTGAATGCCACCCCATTATATACCCTAAAACCAACCTCTTCACGATGTAGGAGGCATCCAATCATCACAACCCACTAATGACCTAATTAAATTTATGTTGGAAAATATGTAGAAACTCGAGGAATCAGTTTCCAAATCCCATAACACTCTCACCTACGATGATATTTTCATCGAGCCTATCCACCCATCCATTCCCATTTATTCATACCCTGTGTATTGGGAAATGCCTAAATTCAATCGATTTAAATAACAAGGAAGACACCACAACAACATTTGCAATCATTTCAAACATGGGTGTTATCTGATCGCTCATGATGATGCCTTACTTTTGAGAACCTTTCCCATGTCCCTCACTAGACCTACATTAGATTGGTATAGTGGGTTACCCAAACACTCTATATTCTCATTCAATCAGGTAGCCCAAGATTTCTTGGATCATTTCTCTATCAATATTACCAAGAAGGTTACCATGACCAATCTATATTCCACACATTAGTACGAGGACAAATCTATCACATATTTTTTCACTCACTGGTGTAGCCTGATCAATCAACTTACCTTCCAACTACCACAAATTGAACTCATCGAGCTCTTCACATGAGCTTGTGCTAGACATATATCCCTCGAACTTGTAGGTCCAAACTTTCTGAACATTTGATGAGGCATTCACTATGGCACGAAAGTTAGAGATTCGGGCCATCGAAGAGAAGAAAATCCAATAACAAAATAAGAATTCACTTCAAACCACCAACCTTTATTCAAAGGCTAAGGGTCAAAAGCTAAGGGCAAAATGCAGTGGTACTCAAGGCCGCCTAGCTCATCCCTCGAATCGAGACTACACCCTCATCTAATCTATCACTGTCTGTGATTTTTGATTCAAACAAGAGAAGAAAAAATATACCCCAATTAGGGAACCTTACTCTTTTTTTAGAAAATCTTTTAAAGTGGAGTCATCACCCTTCCACCCATAAAACCACACACCGATTTTGACCCTACTCACCCCATACCCGCATGGTATAAAGAGATCATGATTTTTTTAACTATCATTGAGTAAAGGGTCATAGTGATGACAACTTCATTACTTTCAAGAATATTGTCCAAGAAATGCTCAAGAAAGGTGAGTTAACTGTGGATAATCCCAATGCCACCCCAACAAAAATCTACAAATCTTCAAAAAACCATTTCCCAACCATGCCCCTTCATCTAATCAAATTGGTGAGACATCCACTCACGATACCCATACTCGTGAGGTTCATGCAATATTTAACGAGGTACTTGTCACCTCTCAATTACCTCATATCCCTTCTATAGAGGAAATCCTAGCTCGAAATCCTCCTTCCACATTGGAACTAACCTCCACTATTATTTCACCAACAGAGGAACACCTTTCATCTCCTTCATCACCAACAAAGGAGTCTTCCACTAACATCGAGCCCCTCTCACCCCTAGCTTCACCACTTGGAGATCCTTTACCTACCATACCTCCTCCACCTATAGAGGAGCACCCACTACCTCCTCCACCTATAGAGGAGCACCTATCCATTCCTCCACTTATAGAGGAGCTCCCATCATCTCTTCCACCCATCATAGACCCAGTGGAGATACCTTTGCCTCTTGGCGAGCATTCTCCATTGGCTACCCAACATCCAATAGACCTACTTTCAGCTCTCTTACCCATGAAAGCTAAGGGCCAATTCCCCATCTCTAAGATACATTTTACGGGAACTCCCATTAGGTACTCACCAACTCCACCTGAGACGTGTCATTCTCACGTTTGGCCGATCACTTAGATTATGTGGATAGGGATTTAATATGGGGGTGCCTCTTACTCCATGTCTCAACACGGAGATGCAAAGATCCCTCAATGACACCTCCACTATCAACCCAACCAAATTTCCACCCATCAAACCAAATACAACCACTACTATCGCAAACCTTTCCACGATACCCATTAGTACTCACACCACACCCTTACCCATAACTCGACCTATATCTAAATCCAAACCCATACCCACAACATCTACCTCTACTAAACCTATTACCACTTTAGGGGTCACCCCGACCACCAACCTCACTCATCCACCTATTAAAATAGATTTATCTACATCCTCCAACATCAATACCACACCTACTTTGACACCCAAACCAAAGAAACAAATTCATCGACCTCATACCCCGACCACCCAATCACACTTGTACTTGTCCCATCTCGCTTAAGACCTCGGCTTCCTAACATGGTCAAGCACCCTTCACCCATCCATAAATAAATAACACAACAACCCATTCCTTCCTCACAAAACCTCTAACCTACCAGAACAACACAAGACGACTTATACCCGCACTGTAATATCTTTACCACTAATACCTCCAATACCTTCAACTATTGCTTCACTACCCACTACACTTCATTCATTGTCCCTCACATCCCAAGTACAACCCGCATCATCTACCTTCATAACACCCCCATTATCCCCATGGGTAACTCGCCCTCTTCCTCCATCTATTTTCCTTCTAGACCTCATACACCCACATCACCTTTACCCAAGAAGGTGCACCCCAAAAACAAAACCCCACTACCCCACAACAAGGTAGTCAAAACAACCCCACACCCTCCTACCCGTCCATCTATTGTACCCCTACCCAAACGAACCCGACCGATACCTCAAACCACACCGGCACCTAAACCCATACCTCGACCCATTCCTACACTCCCAAAAAATAATCCCTTGACAAATAACCACACCTACACCCAAACCTACGTTCACTTCCCATTGTGATCCACTAGCAGGGTCCTATGCCAAAATTTTAACCAACCTCCTTAAGACTTCTGTTATCACATTACCACCACTCCGACCTTACAACCCCCTCAAACCCAATCCAAAAGGGTTTGATGATACTAAAATTTGTGCATACCATCGTGTGCTAGGGAATGATGTGGAGAACTGTAAGGCCTTGAGAACTATCCTTATCCAATTGTGTCCACAAAAACCAACTTTGATGATGACGACCTTCTCGATGAGGATCTTACTTCACCAACACCCATTCCCACACTTCCCACTCAACAACCACAACCTCCACCCTCATAGCTCCTAGAGCCACCCTCAAGATTTGAAATTAACATGGTTCGCATTAGAGAACTTGCCACACCACCACCCAAATGTCGTTGCGCCCAACTGACCTCACAAATATTTTCTCCTCCAGTAGGTTTTTTCCCTTCATGTCGTTATACCACTCACCCTACACCTCCATTTTCCAACTTCCCTTGAATCAACATGATACATGTCACTACACGTGTACATAAGGGCAAAGAAAAGGCAGCCTAACCCATCAACCAATCCTATACCCAACATACCATCTACACCCATACCTAAAATCACTATCCGCGGCCCCATGTACCTCATTTCTAATGGCGTCACACATCACACCATGCTCAAACAACTACACCAATCTCCCCTCAAAATGTCCTTATACAACTCATCTAAATCTCGGAATCCCATTGTCAAGCTCTCATGGAGGTTCTTCAATCTATTGAGGTTTTACCCAATGACCGTACACCCATAGCCTCCATTATCACACCCCATCATGTAGCCTCTCTCACCAAATTACCACCTTCATCCTCACCTCACCTTTTTCACCAAGTGGTCTCCTTAGCTTCTCGGAGGAGGAGATCTTGGCAAACCAAAATGATGACCCGGATCTATCCCTCTTCATCTCTATCCACATTGATGGCATACGGGTACGCCGTGTGATGATTGATAGAGGCGCTAGCATTAACATCATTTCATCCCATGCATTTTCTCAAATGTGCATACCGAACAATTACATGCATAAACATCCGGTCATGTTGTGTTTAATCAATGATGCTATCACCTCCACATTAAGCACTGTCATCCTTCACATTCGCGTGGGCCCCCGTACTATTCTAGAATTGTTTTATGTTTTGGAGGGGGAATTCCAATATAACTTGTTGCTTGGTAGACCCTGGATCCATGTCATGGGTTGCGTTCCTTCCACTTGCATCATTGTGTAAAGTTTGAACACGAAGGAAACACTTATACCATTCCACCCGACCCATCACCTTTCAAAAATGCAACATGCTTTACCAACCCAATGATGTGCTCATACCTATCAAGCAATCTACTTTACAATAAATACCACTTCACCTACACCTCCACCTACTACCAAGACAACCACTTATTTTACCGCACATACCTCCTCCATTCCTACCATTGCTATAACCTCCACGGCTGACCCATTATCTTCCCAATCCATTAACTCCACCTCCATAATGACCTTTGACACATCATCATACCAGCTACCTACATACCAACCACTGATCCCTTGGAAGGTGTTTTTTAACACCTCACTCTGGGGGAGTACCACCTATATAGTGTCAACACATTCCTTACTCCACACGAGTATGGAAGCCTTCACCAACACCCTCACTATGATCACTATATAGGAGAAAGCCTCCTTTATGGTCCTCCTCATCTTCGTAATATTCTCACCTATGGGGACTTAATACTACCACTTACACACTTGAACCACCATCACAACCACCACCCATTTTACGCTAACTTCCAATCACTTACCAATCATTGTTTCTCCCACACCTTCCTACACCAATGTGCATGGAAGGGTTTTGGTTTTGGATTTTATGAGCAAGGTTGCCATACCGTTATTCCATGTACCACCTGAAAACATAATGATCGTAGTGGTATCGGCTTTCCCGAACCTCCTACCAAATGAAATGGGCCCACATTGAACTCATTGAGGACCTAGCCCTTCTCCACCTTCATCACCACCCTCACCAACAGAGTAGATGGATCCTAACTCTATCCCTCATAACTTTTTTTTTTTTTTTTTTTTTCATAAACACCATTTCCTTGGGGCCTCTGACTTATCAACGCGAAGGCAAGGCCCCTTCCACTCTTCCATTCCTATATCCTGAGATGATTGACAACGACACACCGACCATTAACATCGTTCAATGTCAGGATGATGAATCCATACTCACCTACCTTGGTGCAGAAGACTCATATATTCATTGGTCATTACCCTTTGAGACACAAACCTTGTTGAATGAATCGACTATCGAGATCAAAATTCATACTCAAGATGACCCACACATCCTAAAGATTAGACAATATTTAGATACTACTGAATAGGAAGCCATCACTTCTTTCCTCCGAGAACATAACCACACTTTCACTTGGTCTTATGTAGACATGCCCGGTATTGACCCCACCATAGTGGTACATAATATCATAATCATTCCCGATGCCAAACCTATCAAACAAAAGCTGAGGAAAATGCACCCTTGCATTGCTCTTCTCATCAAAGAAGAACTTCAACACTTCTTTCCGTTTCCTTCATCTTACCCATTGATTATCCTCATTGGATTTCTAACATTGTCCATGTTACTAAAGAAATAGGGGGACTCCGCATTTGCATGGACTTCATGGGACCTCAACCTCTCCTTCCCGAAAGATAAATTTCCCTTGTCTGGTATTGATTAACTAGTTGACCTCACCGCTGGTCATGAGATGCTCTCACTCATTGATGTATTCTCAAACTATAACCAAATTTTTCTTTCCACTGAAAGATCAGCACAAGAACACATTCATTATCCCTTAGGGAACCTTTTTGACTATCGAGTCATGCCCTTTTTAATTAAAAACGCTAGTGCTACATATACCAATCGCTTACCAATCACTAACTTCCAATCACTTACCAATCACCATTTCGCCCACACCATCCTCACCATTTAAAAAATGCATGGAAGGGTTTTGGTTTTGGATTTTACGCAAGCAAGGCCACCATACTATTATTCCATGTAACACCTATAAACATAATGACTGTAGTGGTATCGCTTCCCCGAACCTCCTACTAGACAGGCCCGCATTGAACTCATTGAGGACCCTAGCCCTTCTCTACCTTCATCTTCATCACCACCTTCACTCGGTCCACCTTCATCACCACCCTCACCAACGGAGTCAATGAATCCTAAATATATCCTCCCTAAATTTTTTTTTTTCATAAACACCATTTCCTTGGGGCCTTTGACTTATCAACATGAAGGCAAGGCCCCTTCCACTCTTCCATTCCTATATCCTGAGATGATCGATGATGACACACCTACAATTAATGTCATTCAATGTCAGGATGATGAATCCATACTCACCTACCTTGGTGCAGAAGACTCATATATTCATCGGTCATTACCCTCTGAGATGCAAACCATGTTGAATGAATCAACTATCGAGATCAACATTCATACTCAGGATGACCCACACATCCTAAAGATTGGACAATCTTTAGATGTTGCTGAACAAGAAGCCATCACTTCTTTTCTCTCGAGATCATAACCATGCTTTCGCTTGGTCTTACGCAGACATGCCCAATATTGACCCCACCATAGTGGTCCACAATATCGTAACCGTTCCCGATGCCAAACCTATCAAACAAAAGCTGAGGAAAATGCACCCTTGCATTTCTCTTCTCATCAAAGAAGAACTTCAACGCCTTCTTCCTGTCTCCTTCATCTTACCCATTTATTATCCTCTTGTTGGATTTATAACATTTTCCATGCTACTAAAGTGACAGGGGACTTTTGCATTTACATGCACTTCCATGACCTCAACCTAGCCTGCCTGAAAGACAACTTTCCCTTGCCCACTATTGATCAATCGGTTGACCTCACGACTAGTCATGAGATGCTCTCACTCATGTATGGCTTCTCAGTGCTATAACCAAATTTTTCTTGCCCCATAATATCAACATAAAATTGCCTTCATCACCCCTTAGGGAAACTTTTTTCTATCGAGTCATGCCTTTTGGCCTTAAAAATGCTGGTGTTACATATCGGCGTCTTTATGAATTACATCTTCCATGATATTATGCATCGCATATTGGAAGATTATGTGGATGATCTCTTGGCCAAATCTAAATGTCACACCAAGCACCTCACCATCCTCGAAACCATCTTTATCGCCTCATTAAATATTGCATCGATTTCAACCTAAAAAGTGCGTCTTCACGGTTCTCTCAGGAAAAATCTTGGGATTTATTGTTTCTCTCCGTGGTATAGAAGTTGACCCTGCTAAAGTCAAG
The DNA here is from genome assembly GCA_018340775.1 of Taxus wallichiana var. yunnanensis. Classification (NCBI taxonomy): domain Eukaryota; kingdom Viridiplantae; phylum Streptophyta; class Pinopsida; order Cupressales; family Taxaceae; genus Taxus; species Taxus wallichiana. Next base: position 152,856,929 of record CM031234.1, on the reverse strand, counting down.
GCCATTTTGGAAATGCCTCTGCCCACTAACCTTAAACAAATCCGTATCCTACAAGGTAAATTATAGTCCATTCGTTGTTTCATTTCACAATTATCGATCGGTGTCAACCATTTCATCATCTTAGCTTAGGAAGGATGTCTCCTTTAAATGGGATGATGAATGTCACAAAGCTTTTGAGGCCCTAAAAAAATACCTCTCCACCACCCATCCTCATTCCACCTAAAGACGATCAACCTTTTTACCTATACATATTAGCTACCAATCATTCCTTGGGAGCCATGCTCACTCATCGTGATGAACAACATAGGGAGCAGGTGGTTTATTACATAAGCCATACTCTTTTGGACTATGAAACCCGATACAACCATCCCAAAAAACTTTTCTTAGCCTTATTTTTTGTTGCCACCAAACTCCATCATTACCTACTCAACCACAAAACCTATGTTGTGACCAACACCGATCCCTTACACTTCATGTATGCCAAACCTTATCAAAATCAGCGTCTCATGCGATGGCTTATGCTTTTAGCTGATCTTGACCTCAAATTCATTCATCAAAAGTCCATCAAGGGCCAAGATATCACCGAACAACTGGCTAACGTGCCTATTTATAGGGACTAACCTTCTAATTTTGACTTTCCTGATGAGTCAATTGCTACTCTTTCCCTAAAAGAACCCCCTTACCAAATGACATTATTCTTCGACGGTTCCAAGTGTTAGCGTGGGGGTAGGGCTGTGTTATCCTCATTCCTCTGGATGGATAACCCATGCCTTTGTCTTTCAAATTAGACTTTGAATGCACCAACAATATTTCCGAGTACAAAGCACTCGTACTAGGTCTCTAGGCTGCACTATGCCCTAGATGTCAAATCAATCCACATCTTTGGTGATTCATAATTGGTCGTAAACCAAGTCAATGGTATGTACTAATGTCGTAACAAGATACTTCAAAAGTATAAACATCATGTAGACATACTTTTGACCACCTTTGATCGTTACACCCTTCAAACCATCCCACGTTCAACCAACAAATTTATAGATACCATGGCCTACTTAGCTTCCCAAATACCCACTTCCCTACTGATTCCAAAATATTTGTCACCGTACAACACCTCCATTCACCTTCTTATTTACCTCATGATGTTTAATCGATCGGAAATGACACCCCGACCCGAGTGACCTTTGGTATAAACAATACTCTGACTACCTTTCCCTCTCCATCTTACCTCCTGATCTCACCTATAATGGACAACGCACCTTCCTTAAAAGGTCTCCCATTTCATTATCCTAGGGGAATCCTCTATAAGCGTGACTTTGATGGTATTCTCTTATGATGCCTCACAAGTTCTGAAATTACTTATACCATTAAGGAGGTCCATGATGGCATATGTGGAGGTCACTTTAGTGGCCTTGTTGTTGCTAAGCGTATTCTTTGCCTAGGCTAGGCTACTACGACCCCTTAACCATGATTGTTGTGACTATGTCAAAATTGTGTTAAATTCCAACAACATTCCAACCTTCATCATAAACCTCGTCATGCCTTATAGGTCACTCATGACCTTTGGTCCTTCTCTCAATGGGGTTTGGATCTTGTTGAGAAATAAATCCTCATTCTTTGCAACGCCATCAATGGATCATAATTGCTACCGAATACTACACAAAATGGGTGGAAGCCATACCACTCATCTCCACAAAAGCCGAGAAAATATGTGAGTTCATTAACCATCACATCATTTGTCACTTTGGTGTCCTCATCACCTCATCACTGACAATGGAAAATAATTCAAAAACAAAACATTGCAAAAACTTTGTGACACCTTTGACATTCAACTTAGTTTATCATCACCTTACTACCCACAAACCAATGGCCAAGCCGAATCCACTAACAAAACCATCAATAAAATTATCATGAAAGTGGTTGATGATACTGGGAAGGATTGGCATACACACATTCCTTTTTCTCTATGGGCATACCACACTAGTATTCGCACTTCCACTGCAGCCACACCCTTTTCGCTAGTCTACGGTATAGAGGTTGTTCTACCTCTCAAAGTCCATATCCCCTCACTCTAATTTCTCTCATGACATGCTTACTAATGATGACTTTTTTCAGGACCACTTAGCACAACTAGAGTTATTAGAAAAATGTCGTCTTAACGCTCTCGGATCACCTTCAAGTTTACCAACAATGTATCAAATGTGCTTATGATAAGTGTGTTCATGAATGCACCTTCTAAGTCGGTGACCTTGTCTTGAAAGAAAATGAACATGTAACCAAAGCAGAAAAATGTAAACGGGGAAAATTCACTCCTAATTGGCTTGGACCATACATTATAACTCATACCTATGGATTGTGTGCCTATGGTTTGTCCTCACTTGAGGGTAAACCCAACCTAGCCCCTTAACACATTGCATCTTTCACCATTCTATTTTTGACTCATTGTCCTACCTCACCCTTTGTCTCTTTACAGGCTCGTCCCTTGAGTGCTATCCACTTCATACACCTCCCTAACGATTAAACAAGAATCATGTGAGTACCCGTCACTTGTTATCTTCTCTTGAATATGTGTACCATGACACTGCACATAGCATGATTCTCATGGATACTTTTCATCTATCTTTAGATGAGATCCCATGGTCATTCCACCTTGCCTTTTGAACAAGAATACTATCCCTCACCTTGGTCTTGTCCATGATTTCAAAGACCTCCAATGGGACCAAACTCCTTGAGTCAAACTTCTAATAAAAATATGACTCCCTCAAAAGGACATCTTCCTCTCAGACAAAATTGCTTCTATAAATAGACTTCTCCTCAAGGAAAAATATGTGAAGCTTTAAAAAAAAAAAAATGAGAGAAACCAAAGCTTCCACGCATCGATCACTTCATGAAGACCTTAAGGAGTACCATATTATTTATCCCATATAGACTTCCCGCATCGATCAGTCTATCAAAACTAACAAAAACCTTTTAGTCATGGACTTGACCATTATGACCTCGGACCTCTTGCCTAATAGACTGTCACTCAAAACATATAAAATTAACTACCTTTCACCCACCTTACCATTTTCACTCTCATTTCCTAAATTACCTCAAGGGACATCTTGGAATTTTGACATTTGGTGATCCTGTGACTACTTTCACCGTAGAACCATTAATCATGCAATGCCTTTCGGGTCTTGTGTTCATCACCCCCTCCAAGGTATGATCTACTCGGTATGATCCTACCCAATCAGGTGGCTTTATTGCCCCCCTCTTATCTTTTAACCATCTTTGTTGACATTTTGATTACCTTATATAGGACTTGGTCCTCAACGCTTACCTTTGGGGTAGCCCTCCCCTTTCACCATAATCACCTTCACCTACATCATTTTACCTATAATCTACCCACACCTATTAAACCTAAACCCATAACATGCCCACAAACCTACCAACTCATTTTATATTCTTCCCTAGCTCATGGGAGAACTACATCGGCTTGAGGTCCCTTTTTTCTGGGACTATGTAGGCAGCACTCTGAGGGCATGGGGCCCTTGGAGGTTAGCTTGGCCATATCCTCTACCCTCAACAATTCATCAACCATGCCTAACTCACCATTTACCCCACATTTCACTTAGTTCCCCTTTTCTAAATTGGAAATTAAGCCACATACATAACAAGTTGCTTCCCATTTTATACATTTATTACGCCTACCTTTTCTCTATCATCACTATGCATAGATTATAACACATCTCACATATGACCCATATTATCATTCATTGCATAAAATAATGAATCACCACTTCACCTACTTTTGAATTGACCCATGCCTAACCACAACCTAACTCAATCCATGCCTAAACCAACCTAACTCAACCATGCCTATAACCTGACTCGATCCATGCCTAAACCAACCTGACTTGATCCATACCTATAACCTGACTCAACCATGCCTATAACCTAACTCAATCCATGCCTACACCAACCTAACTCTATCATGCCTAACTCACCTAATTTCAAACCACATCAAAGTAACACATCCATATCTCATCTAACACAAGCCATATATCCAATATCTCATAAACATATTAACACATCACAAAATACCATGAATCTCATCATATAAATTAATAAATGTGTATCTCAAAATATATGCCTATCTCATCATGGCCATCCTCTCAAAAATGTCAGCACGCAGGCCGATATACAATACAAAATGTCATCGGCACATAGGCCGGTCTCATATATACAAAAGAATGAATGAATCAATATAAAAAATCTTTGGCATGTAGGCTGGTATATGCTCACAATATACAAAAATCACTCATACATCCTCACTATCTTCAGCTCGTAGGCTGCGTATGATCAAAAATACAACTATCTTCGACACGCAGTGACATATATATATATATAAAAATAATCACTAGTATACATCAAAATTGGGTGGCCGTATATGAGACATCTCGTCGGATGTCCTCCATCTCTGTGTCACATGCACCCTCCTCATCCTGTGTCCTTACTAGCACATCACCTAGCTTTGGTCGCCATGTGCTAGTGGCCTCTCCCTGATCAGGCCTTGGAGCTCGCTAACCTCATGTGCTCTCCACACTATGTGTGTGGGATCTCGTCCTCTCATTGGATGCTTGTTGTGCCCTATACTCTCCGTAAGAGAGGAATTCTATCCTGCTGCCATGAGCTGGTCCTGATAGTATCTCACCTCACCTAGGGCATCCCGTAACCTATATATAGGCATGGTATGTGGTGGTCCCATAGGTCTTGGCCCCTATACCTGCCTGTGCTAGCCTCTTGCCTGAATTGAGACTAGATCCCTACACTGCCTGGGTGGTGCCCCTATCCTCGTGTGCCTATATCTCGGGCCTATAAGGCCCTAATATGTGTCTGTCAGGTTGTGGCCAACTGCCTCTGTAAACTTGCCACACCCGAGCTTGAAGGGTTGCCACCTAACCATCCCTGTCTCCATCTCCTCCATCTCCTCCACCCCATCCATCCACCATTTGGGCCTCAGACCGCCATCTCGTACTCAAATAACTCTCTACCTCTTCCTTTGACACCTCTAGCGTATCTTCAAATATACCTATCTATGTGATCAATGTCGCTACACCCCCTCGTAGGTGTCTCTCTGCACTTTATCATGGTAGCTAAGTCATTGCCCCTGCCCCAGTCTAGGTGGTATGGCTTGTGGCTGAGAATCAGCCCACCACCGCTGCTATACCTATCTGTGCATCCGGCATCATCAATCCACCGATCCACTGGCTGCTCCTCCTCTCCGTAGGAATTGTAGGTTGTGGTAGAGGTAGAGGCCTCTCCACGTCATCTCTCTGATACTATGGGAAGGATGGAGGAATATCCTGTATAAGCCCGAACTGCCGTCGGACCCTATCTATCGGGATCATCTCATCCTCCCCGGTGCGGTGACCCTATATCCACCTCTCTAGCTGGAGCTCAGCTAGCTCCTCATGCATGTGCCTATATGAGGGGAATCCCACATATGGTCTCCAGATAATGTCCACTTTGACAACCCTCCAATAACTACCGAAAATGGGCCACATCATATGTCGGCCTATTTGACCTCTCGCTCTCCTACAACTGACACCCATCTCCTATATCCCAACCACACACATCTCAATGGGAATGCATCTTCTTAGGGCATCCCTATAGGTTGAACACAAACTATGTGCTCGTAGGCCCAGTAGTGCAGTATAAATGTACAGCACAAGATGAACCTACGTAACTGCCCATACACCATAACATTCTATAAAGCTGCACCAAGAATGATGGTGCCCAGGTGAAGCATGTCTCATGCACCATCATATTGTGGAGCACCCCCATCAGTGATCGGGAAATCATCCACCCTCTACATCAAGTAGTGCATAGTAGCACACTACCTCCATCAATAAAACTACTAGCCTCGTCTCATCCGGATGGGCTAGGTACATCTCACCATAGCTCAAACTGGCACTATGGAATCTCAACTCCACCGCCCCCTCACCAAATACTATCCCGATCAGCTCCTCTGAGGCCTCAGAGGAGATAGAGTACACCTGGGCCCCCAATATGGGTAACCTTAGAATTCGGAACATGTCCTCTAGGGTGATAGTCATCTCACCTATCGGAAGGTGGAATGTGTTGGTCACGAGTTCCATCTATCAATGAGCACAACCATAAAACTAGGCTACTAAAAAGCATGTCGGTAGCACTGAATACCACTCAAGGACTGCCTCCACATGCTGCAGCTCCAAAGGGGTCGTTAAGCCACATAATGTCACCAGTAGTGGTGGAACCCTATCTCGCATGTGTAACTACGATCGACCTTGCATCTAATCCAAAGAACAACATTAATCTACCTTTACCATGACCATATTCATCACTTATCCTTACCTACCACCCTATTTTTACCTTACCCATCTCAACCACCTAACCTACATCATTTTTTAGATCCTCTTGCCTAAAATCCCAGTAGGTGCCGCTTCATCCTAACCGACTCTGGTCACCCTTAAACCGGCATCGGTCACCTATTTGGTGATTGATACCGATTCCTCCTATCGACTAACCATGGTAATCGGCATCGGTCACCTATTCGATGACCGATCCCGATTCTACTACTCGACCGACGCCGGTCACTTATCATGAAAAAAATCAGAACTTCCCAAACCCCCCTTTTTTCTAAACCCTCCCACCTGTCCCTTTTACCCCACCTACAATGACCTACACTACCCTAAATCCCCTACCCACCCCACCAATCAAATTTCCTACCCCCACTCTTTTTTGCCTATTTTTCCCCATACCCAATTTAACTTTTTCCCACCCACAAAATACACACACCCACAAAACCCTACAAATACCAATTATTACACCATATACTATATCTCATTAACATTAAAGAGTTGGGCACTTACCTCATCACGCTACCGCCATCTCGGTGGCACACACGCCGTGTGTTGGTGGTCCGCCCGATCCCTCTCCCACCTATGCCATCACCAACTATCTACCCGCACCTCTGACCAATCAACTCTCTCGCCTTGATCTCGTGGACCCACTACTCACCAACCCAACCACCATCCAATCACACTGCCAGCTCACTGTCTCATTTCCTCCAGACACTTTTCTCACTTTTCTCTCTTTTTGTCATTTCTTCACTTCACAATTCACAAATGAATAATAAAAATGCATATTTTTTGTTTTTATACAAACCCGACCTAACCGACTTCGGTTCCCTTAAATCGGCATCGGTCTCATGCCCTACCTCACCATCATTAGTTTTCCTATACCGACGTCAGTTATACATGACCACCATCGGTCACCCTTATCTACGCATTGCCCCTACTTTGCCATTTTACCCCACCCTTTACCTTGCTCTTTACCCCATACCTTTCCCAACCCCTCCTTCACTTCCTAGCTCATCATTTTTCCTCCTTTGTCCTCCTTTGGGACTCATTATTGTACCTTTACCTTGGCCTTACCGATGTTGTGACCTTGATATTTGGACCTAGACCATTGCAAGTTACCTTTGACCTCATGTGTTCACTATACCTTGCGGCACTGTTTCCTATGTTGATTGACCTAATGACCTTACCTAGCCTATTGCCGTGATCGTTTATCCTGACCCTACCTTTGGTGTACCAGAACAAACCTAAACATTCCTACACCTAACCTATGTCATGTTTCCTAACCATATCCTATACCTTGATACCGAGAATCACTTTACCCTTGTTTGGATAAACCTATCAACCTTAGACGATGTAGAGTTTGCCTGCTCTTCAACCCGGTAGCGTGCTGTAGTTTATATGTGTGTGTGTGTGTTTGATTTTTGCTACCTTTGACCCCGACCCATTACCTAGATTTCCCGTATACCTTTTACCCCTTTTCCCCTGTAGCTACTTGCCTTTTCTCCACATTTACCTTTTATCAAACCACTCACCGCTTCAGCGTGTTGCCTCGTCAATTTTTGGTTTGAGGGGGATCACCTTCACCCACACATGGGGCAACCGCATCTTATTTTTGTTAGCATCACTTACCAATACAAGCTACGCAACAAAAAGGGGAAAAATGTAGACACTAAAATTAGGTCACACTCCCCTTTCATCCCTCGACATATAAACACCCTTTATTACATTTACCTAGCCATGACCCCCTTCACCCCACTAATATTAATTTAATTAAATTAATGCATTATCCTCACTATATTCATTATTTAAATATATTATTTAAATAATATCTACACATATAGTTCACTTAAACACCTCACCAAGCCAACTCAACCTAAGACCTATTCTTAGGAAGTTTTCATAACTAAGACTTACCCAAACCCTAAAAATCAATGCCTACATTCCCTCAAACCACATTCCCGCATGCTCACAAGAAGCTCCCAGTCTAATATGTGGGATAATGACACGAGATCTAAGAAAATTAGGAGGATCTCCCTAGTTTAGTAATCCTAGGAAATCCCACCTTGACTGACGTTGGTTACCCCTAACCGTCATCGGTTAAGCTTTGAGGGCCGACCATTGGTTACCCCTTTTAACCCAAAACAACCTTATTCTCAAGGTTGGAAGTTAGAAGTATGAAAAATTTGGGATAATGTTGACGAGCAAGAACACATGTTAAAGAGATAACGCATCTTCGAAAGCCAATTCCAGTGAAAAATCACATCCAAGGAAGGAGATTGAGTATCTTCTCCCTTACAACCATTCCACCATGATCTGATCTATCCAAACAAAGAGGAGTTTGCATGTAGCCCATGTAGAAACTTTTCTTCAGTTGGTGATCACTTGTATTCTTCAAACCCATCATTAGTACCTTGATCCTTCACACACAGGCCTTCAGAATGAAATCCAAGTAAGTACAACATCATACTTTCTGGTTATTTCATTTCATCATTACTTTATCACCCATTGTTTATCTTGCTCCTATTGACCTTCTCCAACATTTTCATCTCCATAGACCCATTAAAACCTCAAAAAAAGCCTACTCCGGTCACCCAATACCTCGTCTCAACAAACAAAAATCCTTGGTGTAATCACAAAGGAGACCAAAACCTTGTTCTGACATTTCCAGATCTCATAAGAATCGCACCCGCTTATATCTAACCGTTGGTCACCCCCGACCGACACCGGTCTCTGATGTGTGCCCACACATCCTTAAATAGAGACCTACCCACCTAATTTTACCTCACCCTCATTCCCCTGTGACCTACCCAAGACCTTTATCGGACTGCAGAGACCCGAACCAATCATTTGACCTTTGATTCTATTCTAGCTTAGCTTTGTTAGATTAGATCTATTTTAAGTGATATACCTAAATCATTTCAAAATAAAAATAGGATTTACTTTTTTACAACATTAATTTGTTTAAAATAGTGGATTTGAAAGCCATCTAGGAAGTACCGTACTTCTCGGATCTAGCATACACTAGACAATTCTCTCGCCCATATTGTTTGATTCCTTCTCGTTGTCTTGTTTTCATTACAGGTAGTTCCTCCTAGCCAAAAGGAAGCTCTCACGACCAGCTGTGGATTTGGAAGTCATACATATGCACAACCCATCAACCGACATTTGAATAGGTATTCCTCCTACGGTCGTTACCCTATCTATTTCAATCAACACTTCAAAGAAACAATCTAAGAAAAAGGTGAAACAAAGAACCACTTTGGGCCACAAGGCGTTTTAATTACTCAAATCTTCATATTTTAATCTTAAAGACATTTAAACAATGATAAGAACCTTATTACAAAACATTGATAATGCCTAACATTAGATACCTTGTATAAAACAAAGACATGTTCTTTTATAATAAAGCCTAAACAATACCTAGCATCCTCTATCATGTATAAAAGGAAACATGTTATGTACATACCATGTCATAAATAATGCCTAGTGTCTCTTAGAACCTATAAAATAGAAACATGTTCTATATATAACAAAACATAAATATTTCCTACCATTCATTAGTCTTTTTAAAACATAAATTTTTTCTATATATAACATATCATAAATAATGGTCATGGGTACTAGCCCTTATAAAATATAAACATTTTTGTACATAACAAATTATAAATAATACTTAGTGGTCTTACCCCTATAAAATTAGATACATGTTTTGTTTAGTCCAAAGCATAGATAATGCCTAGCAGCTACTAGCCCGTATAATGGATTCCAATATTTGAATTTTTGGATTCCAATAAATGGGACTTTCGAGTATAGAAAATTCCAATATATGTGATTTTGGTTTCTAATATATGCGATATTGGAATCCAATATGTGTGATTTTGAAGTCCAGATAATTCCAATATTTAATATTTTGCAATCCAAAACAAGTAGTTTTTTATTGCAATATTGGCTATATTTTTTTGCTTCTTAGACTGGAATAAGTCCAGATTTAGTGAAATAAGCATTTAAACATCCCGGATCGTGATATTTGGAGTATTGACAATTTCACAAGGATAGTGGACACTAGCTATTTTTGGCATGTAGTTGTCTTTTTACACTGATCTATTTTGGTGGAATTGATTTTACAATGATTAGCCTTATCACAAAGTATCATTTGAACACTTACCTATTTTATTGAATAAGTGTCTATTTTTATTTGATCGATTATTTTTGTGGCGCATTCTGGTTATTGGGATTTGAGTTCACTATTATTTGTAGAGATTTGTAGAATCACAGAGTATCAAGTGACAGCTTTCCTATTCTCGCAAAAATAATGGCTAAATTTTACTTATTGATTTTTTGTGATTAGTTGATCAACAATTTGTAGAGATTTAACCCATGATGTTAGTTTTAGATCATGTATGTGTGTATGAAATGTAGGATGGTTAGCAACAATTTTGGGTGGAAAATAACTTTTTGTGGACAAAAATCCTTCCCACTTTGGGGGTGTGATATAGAGGAAATTTTGGAACTTCAAAATTTTCCTTAATCTCCCAAGACTATGAAAATATGGTAGAGAATTAAGAGAGATTTTTGACAATATCAAGAACATAGAAAACAAAGATTGTATGTTGAAGATACCATTGGTCAAATTTTGGTCAAATTTGGGAGGAAATAGTCAACTAGCCAATCAACGTGAAAAGTGGAAGAAGTGAAAAATGGAAAAAATGTAAAATTTGATTTTTCAACACTAGTCTTCAAAACTCTTGTTCATACGGGTGGGCCCCACTATTTTCTATTTGGGGGCCCTTAGCCAAGGTCGACACACTTTTTATAAGGAGGGGTGCATTTTCCACCTTTTCTTCATATTTACATTATAACACTTTTCATTATATATGCCTTATATTGTCATTGTACAGTGAATGTGGGATGTTGCAGGGTTGGTGAATATATTTTTCACATTTTAATAGCTCACCTGATCTATTATTCAATTTGGTTGACTTATCCACACTCCACTACATTGTTGAGGGCATTATCCACAATCAAACCGACCAATACAACATTGGCGATCAAACAACTCAACCATTGTTCTAACAAAATCCACACTAGCCACATACGTGGTGTACCAAACTTAGCATCCTAAGGGGGAATCCACATGGAAAACCAACCACGCCATAGCCACGTGCGTGGCATTTTAACCGTTGTCCATAGTGGTAAAAATAACCAAATGTGTGGTCTCTTCCCTATCCCTATCAATGTGGGATTATTCCCAATTTGGGAATGCAAAGCGGAGGAGGGTGGTTAGGGTGGTTCAAACCCCCAACAACTAGGATAAAAAAATTTCCCAAACCGTTAGGCCACAATAGTAGGGAAATCTATATAATGAACTCGCCGATATTTAAATGAAGCTTTTGACAGTGTCCGTATCTAAGGAAGAATAGGGAAGTTTTTGGAAATCAGAGTTTTTGATCCATTTAGAGTCTAAACCAGACTTTGGAGAAAAATAGAAAGTTGTGAAAAATTCTAAGGGGATTCTGGTGATATAATATTTTATCCATTTTGGAGTCTATAGACCAATTTTACAAAGCATTTTATGAATATTTTATCGGTGAATCAAGGACAAACAACTATGAAGCCTAGAACAGACATGGAGAGCAAGACTATGATTTTTTAGAGCTCACGGGTTATTAGGGAATTATGGAAGGTTTATTAATATTCATTATTTTGATTTTTGAGTATTGGGGTAAGTTATGGATCAAGGACTTAACCCCTAAGATCAATATTTTTTATTGGCTAGCTGTTCAAAATAGAATCATGACAGTTAAAAATCTTATAAAAAGAGGAATGCATATCCCTAATAGGTGCATTCTTTGTTGGAGAGGGGAAGAGAATGTGAATCATATTTTTTTACATTTCCCTTTCTCTAAAGGTGTCTTCTTGCTGATCTTGGAACTTTTCAACATACTTAATGGGAGAGCCCTTTTAGGTTTCCTTATCTAGCTTTGGGCACGGAAGATTACTCCGCCTCATCTCTTATGGGGTTTGTGGAAAATAAGGAATGATAGTGTTTTTAGAGATCAGAAACCTTTGTTTGTGGTGGATAAAAGGAAAATCCTAGCTTCCATTAAGGAAAATCTCAAACTGTTCAAAGGTAAAACAAAAATTCCTCGCTTTGAAATGGGAGCAAGAAGTGCTAGATAAGTTTGCCTATAGTCCGGTCAAGAACAAAATCCCTGTAAGGATGTTAACTGGATTAGACCTATGGGAAATATGATCAAGATCAATTTTTATGGGGCTTCAAAGGGGAATCCTGGTCAAGATGGGGGTGGGGGTATATTAAGGAATAGTGAGGGTGATTGGTTGTTCATCTACGTAGGTCCCCTGGGAAAGTAGACTAATAACATGGCTGAAGCTAGAGCCCTCCTTTGGGGTATTTTGGTCGCTAAGGAAAAAGGCCTTAAGGACATTTAGATTGAAGGTGATTCCTTAATTTTTATAAATTCTCTCCTCAATAGGAGTAAGATCAATTGGTCGTTAAAAAATATCATTCAAGATATCAAGGAATTGCTAAAGTTTTTGAAAAGATATCTATCAATCATACCTTGAGGTAGGGAAATAAATGTGTGGACAAGATGGCCAATGTGGGAGTCCTTAGTAATGAGTACAAAATTTGGTGCAAAGGGGAGAGATTACCCTCTAATATTAATGATGAAATCATTAAGGATAGAAGGCACTAGGATTAATGATACCGGCATAAGAAGGGAAAGTATTTTAGGTACCAAGATAGCTTATACAAAAATCATTGTTCTAGTTTGAACTTTGATAGGGAGAACAACTTGTGGGTTGTGAAAATATTTCACTGGAATGACAACTTTGGAAAAGTGCAGATGGGTGGAGACAGGATTCGTGTGGAACCCGCTAGTCAGAACATGGAGGAGAGTAACAAGGATCTTTGGAACAAGCTTAAAGTTGACGATTTAGCAATTATATTGCTAAATTACATGGTCATGACCCGATCTATCTAAGGACTTCGGAAAAGCTTGGAAAGAGGGGGTTTTTATTGTCCACAGTATGGAGGTTGAGGTCTCGGAGTCCAATATTGCCAGGGTGACTGATATGAAGATGGATGGGTTAAAAATCTACAAGGAAAGAACCCGTAGAGACCTCGAGATTGAGCAATTTTTTGTTGGCAAGGAGACTTGTTTCTTCTTCACGATGGTATTGTGCATTCGTGCATTCTTGGAGTCTGGAAGGATGTCTGCCTTCAAGTTATGAAATATATTACGCTGGAGGGTAAGTATAGAAAAATCTATACCCATCACATGACTTTCCTTAACATGTTCCGTCACAAGTTTATGGTTAGTATTCCCTTTTTTCTAGCCACCTCTCTTTTGCATTCGTTGATGGCCTTCCAAAATGAGAAAGCCGAGCTACGTCTACATGAGGGCCTCGATTCTTCTTCCGGTGAGAACGAAAAGCCAATTATGGATCATCCTTTGACAATGGCCCCGGAGGAGCAAGATGAGGAAGATTAAATTACTCTTATAGAGTGTCCTACTAAATTGAAAGAGGGTAAGGGTACCCTCTAGGGGATGAGAAAGATAAAGATAAAAATGAGGGAGGTGGTGGGGAATCTAGTGCTTCTAGGAAGAATGAATGTGTGGGAGACCTCACTATTTTTGAATAATGGAGTAGGAAGATGTTGTATTTAGAAGGGGTCCTAAAATCCATGGAGGACACGAACGAGGGGAAAAGGGATTCCATCCTGAACATCATCAACATTTCAAAGAAGATGGTCGTGGATCAGGTCCAGATAAAACACAAAATGAGGGAGCTGGAGATTCAGGTTAAAGTTCTGATTGATAGAGTGGAGGAGATTGAAGGGGAAAAGAAAAGGAGGAGATTCAACCTTCACATAAGTAGCTCGAAGGAGGAGTAGGTGTTGGTTGGTACTAGAATCCAGACGGCTGCTGTTGGCCTGAGGCCTCTGGTTGTTTTTTGCTTGTTCTGAGAGGTTTTTTGGTCTTTGAACTGTGTGTGACTACCGGCGAAATGTGGTCCCTGTTTCTTCTTGGTCTTTTTGTCCTCTCTAGGGTCTAGATCCTGCAATGTAAGAGTTAAGCCTATTTAACTCATCTTTCTGGGACCCCTTCTCGGGGTTTTCTTTCTATTTTGTTTCTGGTTGCATTCCTCTCTTTTGTCTGCCTCCGAGATCTGATTCTTGTTTTTTTCCTAATCTAATAAAAATTATTTTGATTTGTAATAATTTAATTACAATTGCAACTCTTAAAATTAACTGATCAGTTCTAAACGAACCCCGAGACATAGGAATTCCAAAGCCTCGTAAACATTCCCCATGTTATTTTTCTAAATTTTCCTTTCAATATCTGATTATTTACAGTGATTAAATTCATAATTTTAATGTGGATGTAATAATTAATCAATAATTGAAAATTTTGGGAAAATTAGTGAAATTGGGTAAAATTGAATTTTATTGGATTTGATCAAACAATGAAATAAGGGAATTTAATTCAGTTTTGGATTAGTCATAATTCAGATTCTAATCAATTTTGGATCAATTAATATCCTAAAAATTGATGAATTTATAAGGTCATAGTAAATAGTTAAAAAAGTGAAATAATTACATGTTTTTTACGGATCATTTTCCTAGTGTGGGAATGAATATTGGAGATTTCTCTAAGAATGTTGATGGGAGACAAGCATATGAAAGCAAAGTGAATAACCCACTAGTCTTGAAGGAATATTTTGATCACGAAAATGGTGCTTTATCTTCACATGATGAATTTGGTAAGAGAATACAACAAAGAGTTAATGAAATTCCACCTCTGCATTCTCATCATAATCATAATAACAATAAAAATTATAAGACTTCTGATCCTCTCTTTCAGTTTAAGAAGTATGGATTTTATTGTTAGAAAATGTGGAATAATTTTCCTGGCACTTTTTTTGGATTGTATAACCATTATATTGTCGATTCTTTGAAAGAGAGGGACATTGTTAAATAATTTGGTGTCATTCATCAAGAACAAGGAAAATGGAAAAGACCAATCTCATCATTCGTAGAGGAGAGAAATTAAAATCATTTTTCCTCATCCCGGAAAGAAGTAGAATCGAGAGAAATATTTGTGCTCATTTTCATGTGAATGGGTATCGGGTGGAAACTTTTTGGAAACTTCATCCATCACACCATCAAAGTAATGGTAAAAATAATATGGAATACAAGCTTGTTGCAAAGGTAAGGGAAGTTTCTAATCCACCACCAATTGAAAAGTCAACCTTGGATCAAGTAATACCTGAAAATGAAAGTCCTTTAAAATGGGTTAGTCAATAATTTTTCAATTATATATTGCATAGGTCTTGATTGTTGAATATTATGCAATATTTTTGGAGTTTAGATTTGTGAGAAAACTGAGGGACATGTTTAGCACACTATGTGAAATTTATTACATTGAAAAATTTAGACATACTCCATTTATATCTTCTTATTTATCTTTTGAGTTCCTAGTACAATTTAGGTATGGATTAAAACTCATATTTACAATCTTTGAAGATTTGACAACAATTTGTACAAGTTGATGGGATTTGAAAATGTTCAGTTTCATACTTGTTTGCAGAATAATTGTTGTTTGGAAATGCATCTATTTTTGGTATATACATATTAGTTGCATTTAAGACCCAAAATTTGGGTAATTTTTTTGAGTGTGATGACAATGTAAAATCTAATTGTTACCATACTTATAAATCTATACATTTTGTAACACCCCATATTTGGGTAATAAATGTGATTTCTAATTATGGCTATAATGTTAGATTACATTATGATTACACTGACAACATGTTTGTAGAAGTATTTGGTAGTTAAAACACCTGATATGAAGCTTATGTAGACAATTTTTTTCTACCCTAGTTGATATGTGTAGAATATTGGGATATATATGTTATTGGCATATTCAGACGATTCAATTATGATACTTGTATATTTTTGGCATATGGTAGTCTAAACATTTTAGATCGTGATATTTGCGCTGGTTGATAATTTCATAAGGACAATGGACACTATATTTTTGGTATGTATATGTCTATACATTGATCTATTTCTGGTGGAATTGTATTTACCGTTATTGGCCTTATCACAAAGTATCAATTATACACTTGCCTTTTTTGGCAAACAGGTGTCTCCAGTTTCAATCCTCTCAAATATATGCACTCTAAACCATACCAAAGTGATTGTATCACTCAATGGCTCATGTTCATCACTAATTTTTATTTGGATATCATGTCATAGAAATCTATTAAGGGGAAATCCATTGCGATCAACTCGCATAAGCTCCCTTCCTGATAATCAACTACCTCACAAACAATTTCCTATAGAATCCATTAACACTATTGATAAAAAATATAGACCTCTCAAAATAACCATTTTCTTAGACAAATCTAAGTTTCAGCAAGGGGAGGTACCAAGATCATCATTATACCTCATTTAGAGACTCTTATCCCTCTATCCTTTAAATTAAATTTTGAATTCACTAATAACATGGTTGAATATAAAGCCATCATCATGGGTCTCCAAAAACAATCATGCTTGGTGTTCAAATCTTGGACATCTATGTATATTATCAACTTGCCATCAATCAAATCAAAGGAATTTATTAATGCAAAAATGAATTCATACAAAAATAGAAGAACATTGTCAAATTCCTCCTAGAAGATTTCAATCAATACACCATCCAAAAAGTTCCAATATATTCCATTAAATTTGTAGACATCGTGGTTTCTCTTTCATCACTCATTCCACTATCAACCAACAATTCCAAGTTGTTTATTGTTATGCATAGACTTGATCAACCATTTCACACCAACGAACTCCCCTCTATTAATCTTATCAAAGAAAATCAAACAGATCTTTGGTACACTCAGTTCTATGACTACCTTTCTCAATCTAAAATACCAACCAACCTATCTAAAAATTCTAAATGATCTTTTCCTCAACACGCTACCAAATATGTCATTGTAGTTTGTGTTCTCTATAAACACAGAGTTCATGTCATCTTACCGTGATGCCTCAAATTTCATGAATCCACTAAATCTATCTAAGATGTTTATGATTGTATCTATGGTAGACACTTCAGTGGTATGGCTATGTCTAAATATATCCTACGATGAGATATTACTAGCCTACCCTTAATCAATATTGTTGTGCATACGTCAAGAAATGCATTAAATGTCAACAACACCCCAATATCACTCACATCCCAAGTCAAAATCTATAACCTACTCAGTATTTATGTCCTTTTTCACATTGGGGCTTGACATAATTTTCCTCATCGACCCTCGTTCCTCACAATGACATAATTTTATCATCACTGCTATTGAATATTTCACAAATTGATGGAATTCATTCCCCTGGTCTCTACTAAATAAAATAAAATCATTGATTTAATATAACAACATATCATATGTCACTTTGGCATCCCTCACAAGCTTATCATAGATAATGGGAAATATTTCAAAAATAATGAAGTGAATAAATTATGTGACACTTTCAACATCAAACTAAGTTTTTCATCTCCTTGATATCCACAAGCAAATGATTAGGAAGAAGCTTCTAACAAAATACTCATGAAAATCATGTCGACCAAGAAACTAGGAATTGGCATCTTCAAATTTCATTTTTTCTATGGGCCTATCAAACTATCATTCATACTCCTATAGGTGTTACACCCTTCTATTTATTATATGATTCTATGGAAATTCTACCCTCGAATTTCAAATTCCATCCCTCCGTGTATCCCTTAGATATTTTATCTTTGATGAGGATTATCTTTAAGAACGCTTAACACAACTCAAAATATTAGATGAATGTCACCTAACAACACTTGAACATCATCACTTCTATCGAGAGCACATCAAAAGAGTGTATAATAAACACGTCAAATTATGTAACTTCAACATTGGTGATCTTGTCCTTAAAGAGAATCAAAATGTCACTACTTTGGAAAGGACTAAACGTGGAAATTTTTCCCATAACTGGATCGGTCCATATGTTATCACTTATAAGTATGGGTCAGGATCCTACTTTTTATCCCCTCGATGTTAAACCTTAAAAGGAACTGTTATCTAATTTTCTTCACCACCCGCTAAAATTAGATAACAAGTAGATTCTGTTGAAATTAACCAAGTAAGCTATGAGATTCCTGTAAATTTGAATTACACCAGGGGTCAAGCCTTCAACAACATGGAAGAACGACTTAGCTGAATCAACAATGAAAAATTAAGCGAGAAAATCCAAATCAAAATAAAGCAACACTCTCGTTGACGATGCCAAGTGTCAACCTGGACGTAAGTTCTAGAAAACAATAGGGAAGCAAGTCTCAAAATCCCATGGGACTTACACGTGGAGTCAACTATGAGTGTCCCACCCAAGAAAAAGTCTTCACATTAATAGAGGTAGGTCCATTACTTTCTCAAAGGAGAGCAGTAGGCTTGCAGATGATGCCAAGTGTCATCCCAACGCACTTCCAAAAGCTATAAGAGAAGTAGAGACCCTAGAGAAGTGCTTGTCCTCCACGTGGATCTCGTAATAAATGGGCTCCAAGTTTGAAACAGGTTGCAAAGGATTGATGAGAAGCCAAATACCATGTATGGGCAATTATGAAGCCTATCTAAAAGTTTTAAATGCTCAAGATATTTTCAAAAGATCAAAGACAAAGGGTCATTCGGCTGGTCTTTTTAGTAACAAAGTTAATGCATAGTTCCATGTGGAGAGTGCAAACCTATGAATACTTAATTTTTTCACCTGCACTCAAGGGGTCATTTTTAATAGAATAACATAAAAATAGGTGTTTCGGAATCATGATCCTAGAGCCTGATGCATAAAATTTAGATATGTAATAAAGATTTGAAATAATAAGTCCACTCCAAGGGAGTCGGTTGAAAAATAGTTAAGAGATGTATTAAATGAGTATGGCTCTCACTCCTTGAAAAAAATCATGGGAAGTGTGAGATAGATCTCACAATCTACTTCTGTCACTTCACACCATTTACCATAATGAAGAAGTAGTTGGAATTTTTTTTGGGAATGATCTTCTTATCTTCTTCCCATCCTATATATTGTAAATGAAAGGTTAAACAAAAATATCGGGAGTTAGTAAAATTTTCTTTCCTGTCTCGATTCCTCTTCTGTAAAAGGTAGAGATCTATAACTCTAGCCTTCTCTCAGAGTTTTTGTATTAGAACTCTTCTTTCCTCCTACCTTTTGTAATACTGTGCATAATTCTTAGAGTAATATAATATTCCCTGTGATGCATTTTGTCCATCCTTTGTATATCTGTATTGTCTCTGATAGCCTTTATTTTGATGTTGGTATATTATGCATGTTTTAATGTTATTACTTTTCTCTGAAGTCATGCTTAAGTAGTTTGAAGTGGGACTCTGTGTTAATCGTTTATGGCATGTGGTTCATTTTGTCCACCCTTTTCATTGCTCACCTCTTCCTAATTCAGGAATTTTTGTTTGTGACTAACTTCTTCCCTTTTTGGCACATCGCCTTAGTTATTTTTATGTTTCTTCCTGACCCTCACCCCACATAACAGAGAAGATCCAACTTATTTAAAATTTGGATGTTACCTTAGGGTGCACATCCCACCAACCTAAGATATCCAATGACTCTGACGGTTCATCTGCAAGGATAATCATCAATAGTTTTCTTAGCACGGCCGGTGGGACACTTCGAATAATCCTATCATTTCATTTCATCAAGATAGTGTGTTCTTGGTGAAATTATTCCTTTGGAGGCATGTATAAACACATTTGGTGACTTAGTTTCCCACAAAATGTCCCTTCCCTAAAATTTCAGACCCTTCTTTCATCCATCTCCATTCATCTTTCTTTCCACATCCCTCATTTTCCTTCATTCCATGAAGTTGTGCAATCATGACTCAATTCCCATAGTGGAATTCACACTTTCAACGGTATCATCAACATCTAATGAGCTTCATGCCTGCTCCAAACTAGTAACATAACCAGTTTCAAAGTTGCTATGGTGACCCAAATGAGAAAATCCAAGACCAATTTGGCTTTGAGAGAAATCAAATACATGGGTGCGCATTTGGTGACTATAGTCAATGGAGGATGCTGGTCTACTAGAGAAGATAACACAAATAAAGGAAAGCATGGTTTGATCTAGAGTCACAACACAAATGGAGGCATTCAAAATAGGATGCAAGGCACCTTGTCTGGGTTGGCCCTATTTTTGGACACTACAACTTATAGGATAAGCTTAGATTTTTAGAAGAAATATTTCCTTCACTTATGTAGTGGATCAAAGGTATTGAAATATATGGGTGAAGCATGAGACAACCTTGTCGATGGGAGGGTCAATCACCAAATCTTTATTCATCTCCCATCCCACCTCAAGTTTTACCATATCATACCACTCCAAATGTCAAGTTCTCTTCTCCATCTCCAAGCCATCCATTCCACCCTCCCCTTTTCTTCGAGAAGCTATGCCCCCATACGAACAAGTAACAACTCAAAATCTAAAAGAAGAGAAGCATATGGTGATAAGCGATGTAAAATTTGGGGGTTTGAATCACAAGATGAGTTTTGAAGAAGCTATAGATATTACCTCTGTTTGTCCTCCCAACAAAGAAAAGATCTTGGAAGATTTTGGGCCAATGTGTTTCATATTTCAAAATGGAGCTATACAAGATGGAGAATTCGTAGACTCAAGAACCATCACACAAAGATGAGGGACCCTTACACAACATGTTAACACTAGGCTTGATTGATTATCATATTTTGGGATGACTCAATGAAGAAGAGCCCATGGAAATCAAATTCTTTTCTACTTCATCAGCCCCGCAACCAAAGCAACCTACTACTGATAACAATTCCCCTGAATCAAATTCAGAGGCTCTAGAAAGAAATATCATTGAAGGATATTTTCTTTCAATCAAAGAGTATGAATTTTTGGTGAAGCTACTAAAAAGGGGGAGGAGAAATAAGATAAGGATGACACCATTCAGGGAGATCTACAAAAGGGCCTCATCTCAAAAGATGAATTTCATAGCAAGGGGAAAACTCAATGGATCAATTCCCACCCCATTAAGAGTTTGGCCACACTAGATCTCATGGAGAAGACAACACCTATCATGCTCACCTCGAGCATGAGGATAATCTTCAAATCCCCAAGGGTCAGCTACAACACCTCCACCAAATGAGAAGAATCTAGAGGTATTCTTTTTGTTTATTAAAATTGTGGGTAGAAGAGTGAAAGGTAATTTTTCACTCTTATTACATGCCATATCTATTGCTAAATTAATTACATGGCCGCACTTTATAAGAAAGGGAAGCTATTTCTCCTTACCTGTTTTACTTTTTTTTATCTTCTCTCAAGTCTGGTTAGCCTAGGAGTAGGAGTATATTTATTTCAAAAGAATAAGTACTGCACACACTATGTATGACTCATTTGAGGCATGTATGATTCATCTTTATAAAGGCCTATGTCTATATGACTCCAATAAAATGCATCGAGAATCTCTAAAGATCACAGGTAGGGGAATTCACATTGTCTCGTAATAATCAAAGCTTCAATCCAAGAAAATTTAGAGAAACTAAAATCAGTCAAGGGAGTGATTTTTATTTCTTTAATTTTCTATTCTCATAAAATAAATTTGTTGAGTTTCCTTGTGAGAATATGAAGGTGCAAGGATAGACTGACGACTCCAGAAGCAAGCAACAACACTTCAAATACTCTAGAATCAGGGTTTAGATCAGCTCATGAAAAAGATACAGACTCTAGGCCCAATAGATAGTAAAAGATAGTGGGTTTGTCCTAGTTAGTAGGCTAATGGTCCCCCGTGATTTGCCATATAATCATTATCTAATTTCCTCCAACATGCATAAAAATTAGATAACAAGTAGATTCCTACTGAAATTGAACAAGTAAGCTCTAAGATTCTTGTAGATTCAAATTCCACTAGGGGTCAAGCCTTCAAAAACATGGAAGAAAGAATTATCCAAATCGACGATGAAAAATTAATCCGGGACAAGCCACTCAAAAGAAAGCAACACTCTTGCAGATGATGCCAAGTGTCAACCTGGCACAATTTCTATAAATCAAAAGGGGAGCAAGCCTTGAAATCCTGCAAGACTTACATGTGGATTAAACTATGAGTGTCCTACCCAAGAAAAGGTCTTTGCATTAATATGTGACAGATCCATTACTTTCTCAAAGGAGAACATTAGGCTCATAGACAATGCCAAGTATCACCGACACACTTCCCAAAGATACAAAGGAAGCATAAACCCTAGAAAAGTGCTTGGCATCCATGTGGATCTCGCAATGAATGGGATCTAATTTCAAAATAGGTTGTGAAGGATTGATGAGAAGCCAAATACCATGTATGGGGAATTATGAAGCCTATCTAAAAGTTTTAAATGCTCAAGATCTTTTCAAAAGATCAAAGACAAAGGGTCATTTGACTGGTCTTTTTAGGTAAAAAAATTAATGTGTAGTTCAATGTGGAAAGTGTGAACCTATGAATATTGAATTTGTTCACCTACACTCGAGGGGTCATTTTTAATAGAATATCATAAAAATACGTACCACACCGGCATGATCCTTGAGCCCAATGCATAAAATTTAGATGTGTAATAAAGATTTGAAATAATAAGTCCGTTCCAAGGGATTTAGTCGTAATATAGTTAAGGGATGTATTAAATGAGTATGAATCTCACTCCTTGAAAACAAAATCATGGGGAAGTGTGAGGCGATCTCACAATCTACTTCATTCACTTCACACCATTTACCATAATGAAGAATCAGGTTGGAAAATAGTTTGGGAATGATCTTCTTATCTTCTTCCCATCCTATATATTATAAATGAAAGGTTAAACAAAAAGATGGGGAGTTAGTAAAATTTTCTTTCATGTCTCGATTCCTCTTCCGTAAAAGGTAGAGGTATGTAACTCTAGCCTTCTCTCGGATTTTTGTAATAGCACTCTTCTTTCCTCCTACTTGTTGCAATACTTTGCATACTTCTTAGAGTAATATAATATTCCCTATGATGTATTTTTTCCATCCTTTGTATATCTTTATTTTCTTTTATATCCTTTGTTTTGATGTTGATATATTGTGCATGTTTTAATCTTATTATTGTTCTTTGAATTTGTGCTAAGTAGTTTGAAGTAGGATTTTGTGTGAATCGTTTATGGCCCGTTGTGTATTTTTCCAACCTTTTCAAGTACTCACCTCTTCCCAATTCAAGAACTCATCTTCATGAAAAATTCTTCCCTTTTCGGTGCATCACCTTAGTTAGTTTTACGTTTCTTCCCGACCCTCACCCCACATAACAGAGAAAATCCATCTTCTTTAAAATCTGGAGGTTACCTTAGGGCACACGTCCCACCAACCTAATGTATCACATGACTATGATGGTTCATCTATGAGGATGATCATCAACAAGAACCTCTGAATGCCTTGCACTTGTGGTCTTTCTATTGTTAACACATCTACTTACATAGCTTTAGTCACATTGAAGATCTCATTCCATCACTAGCATGTCATTCACTATTGTAATGATTTGGAATTATGTGGTTTTTCTCTCAAATATCTTATAATCATGACCTTAAATATGAACACCATGGATATGTTCATCACATATTCCACATGAACAAGTTCCTCTTTAGTAGGAACCCCATAATCATTACTCCCATCTTTCCCTTGTCTACTAATTGAAAACATGTTAAGGGGTTAGATGTGTATTTTGTACACACCTTTTCCCCTCCTCAAATGGTCTATTAGGTCTTCCTTTAGCTTAAAAATAAAATTAAAAATATACATATGGATGCACAAACTGATCCCTAAAAGGACATATATTAATCATACTATCAAAATATAGACTCGATCCATCAAAGGAAAATTATTAATAATTCTATCAAAATACAAACTAATATATCGAAGGAAAACTATCAAACAAAATATAGACCAATGCTATGAAGGATGAATATCTATCAAAATAAATATAAAAATAAAAATCATAGACCACTCCCTCAAAGGATGGCTACTCGTATCATGTAGTCATTTTTACTCCTATCACAAAAGGAAGAAATCCCATGTGCACCGGCTATCACCCAGCAGAATCTAAACGCTCACCCAAGGCACGCGTGGGTACCAAGTCTCTCTTTTATGTGAGTTTAGTGGGAAGCATCATCTATGATTACTATAAGATTATTTAGGAAGTTAAGAAAAAAAAGAACCATAGGGCTCAGAACGGCCTCCAGATCCTTGCAGTCACTCAGACATCTGAAGGCTTTTAACATAATCTAGAACATATATTATAACAGAAAGAAATATACAAACATCCATTCTTAGCATGAAAGGATAGAGAACTCATATGAGAGAAATATGCATTAAAACCATTGATATCCATGTCTATTTATAACAGGTAACCTCATTATATTCATTGGTTCATTACAGAGTGTCACAGAGAGCAGACCGCAGTCATGCGTATCACTGGACATATGTAACTAAGCTAAAAAAGAAAATAACAACTTCCATGCTTAGTACATTCTTTCCCGAACCCAAAATATCCACTCAGAATTCTAGTAGAGATCCACTCACTTTCTAACCCACTATTCCCTATGTATATCTCCCCATATGTCTATATGTCTCCATGTATCTCTATGAAGATGTATATGTGTATATCGGTATATCCTCTACTCCGCAGCACTTGTATTTATAGCTTTCCGGGCTGCCAACTCACCTTCCAATACCCTTAGATTAGATGCCAAGTGTTGATTGTGGTCCTTCATGCGAGCATGCTCCTCCAGGCCTGAGCTTTCCACTTTATCTCATGATGATCTTCTAGAAGATTCCATCTAGGGCATGCTCTTTCCTAGGCCAGCCTATCACCAGGCTGGCATCTTATCTACGCGCAACCGATCACACTTTTCACATGTTCTACGCCTTGGGTGCTCAAATTGGCTAAGTCCCAAACCTCCTTTCATGTGTCACACATGCTATGTGCTTCCTTAAACCTTTCTCCTACACACTTTTTCCTTGCGCGCCATTCTATAATTGGGATCCTGCGTGCCTAAGCACCTTCATACTTGGTCAATATTCCAGGGGCCCAACATCACCCCACACTACACCTATTCTCCATCCTCGAAACACTCTACTTAACTAAGATGCACACGCGCCTTAAAGAATTTTAGCGATAGCCTTACATTTTGCAAAAGAATAAGGGAATGAAAGAATGGGGAGAGAAGAAAGAATGGGGGGACATTAGCTTAGTAGGCTAGGGAAATCCCTCTACAAGTCAGCCTCCAATTTGTTCCATGCATCGACCTCACCCTTTGCCTTCTAGCAGAGGTCACCGACTAGGATGTTTACCTCATCAAAAGTTAGGCCAATCCCCTGGGTGCCCAAAGTGTCAACAATATTTTCCATCTCCTTGCCCAGGTCTTCAAGTGTGTCCATCCTTCTGGTGATCTGAGGGTATAGCTCCTTCAGTATGTTTTGATTGAGCCCCTTAGTGCCTCAATCTCCTCGGATTTTCTTTCTACATCTGTCAGGACTTTATCCCTCTCTGCCCTGTTTCCTTTATTCTTCTCCTAGAATTCTTTTAGCTCTACTTCATGGGTAGCAACCAAGGTGCTTACTACCTTATCCCTATCCACACATTTTTCATATGCAGCCTCAGTAGATTGGGAAGTAATCTTTACATCTGTGAGCACCTTGCTATACTCAGCAATGAGCGCTACCACCTTCAGCTTGTCTTCTTCCTTCAAGCACATTGCTACTTCCTCCACAGACTCCAGGGCCAATGGTCATCTCTCCATGGTGAGGACACGTGTTAGGTATTCTAAGCATTCCAAAGTTGATGCATACCTCTGAGGGATTGGCACTAGGTCTGGGTGCTTCAATATGATGGTGCTCTTGATTGACTCCACCTTCTTGTAGACTTCTTGCACCTTTGTCTTCTCATCTTTGAGCTCGCACCTCAGCTGTGCACTAATCAAATCCTCTTGCTTCAAGTTCCTGGCCATCTCAGCCAGCTCCTCTTCTTTCTTGGCTAACTTCCCCTCTAGAGCCCTTATGCTTTGTCATTTCATGTAAATAGCCTTGCCTCTGTCTCAACCACAACCTTATTAAGAGCATTACATACTTGCTCATCTGAGAGCTCCTAAGCATTCACTAAGGGGTTATCTCCCTTAGATTCTGGCAACGTGATGAGTGATTTCTGGTAGACTTCAAAGTTTGGCTCATCAATGTGGGACTCGAACACCCAAGAAAGCATCTTCTTGGTCCTGGGGTATGCGCCCTCCTTTTCAAATGACCCCATGGCTAGAAGCCTTTCAGTGGGTATAGTGCTCTAGAACTGTGTGCACAACACCTTCCTTGAGTCATCAACATAGCTCATTACTAGCCTTTCTCTGTACATCAAGATCCCTTCTCCCCGAGTGCACTCCTTTTGGAAAACTTACAGTTAGGCTGGGACCTCCTCCCATACTAGCCTGCTTCCTCTCACTGTCTTCCTCTTTTCCTTCCTCCAACACTATATCAGCACTGCGCTCTAATTCTTGATCAACCAAGGCCTCGAGCATTTTCTTTTCCTCTCTCTCTACCACCTCGGTGATCTGCTCCTTTGTGAAGCTTATGGGTTCCTGCTTTTCCATGCTATCCTCAGTCTTTCCCATGTCTTGGGTGCCTTCCTCACCCTGTGTACTCTTTCGCCACGTGAAAATGAATTCATGTTTCTCCTCTCCACTCTCTTCTCCAGAGTCATATACTTCTAGGACATGTGGCTCCTAGTCCCTTTTAGGTTCATCCTCCCCACTGTCACCTTCTCCACTCTCGTCCTCTCTTTCACCCAGGTGTTTCTCCAAGTTGTTGGTCTCCTCTCGAGTCAGCTTCTTCTTCTATCCTCTACTTTTTCTTGGTGAGGGTTTCTCTGGTGCCTCTTCCTCTGGTGTCTTCTCTTTTTTTCCGGGACTTCTTTCTACATGTGTAAGTACTGGGCTTGGTGCTTGTCAATGACATGCTCACTATCTGAGCCATTTGCACACTTGGTGCTTCTCCTTCTCTTCCCCTCTTCTTGGGTGTGGGCCCCTTCCTACCCATGGGATCTTCAGGTATGGAGACCTCATTCTCTAGGTACATGCCCTTCTCAAACTTGGGCCTTATGCGGAGGTACACATGTGCCATGGATCCTCCTACAATGGGTAGTGTTATTGGCCTTGTCATTTGTATCTCATGTGATACATATCTCTCTATGTATGCACGCTTTCCTCTAGGGTAGTTCAACTTCTTACACATTTCTCTATGCTCCCAGTCTAGACTACCCAGCTCTAGCCTCAGATTTTTGGACTCCACGAATCTATTTACTCCCACTTGGAAGTATTGAGCTGTGAACACGAAGGGAAGCTTGCACCATGGGCTCCAAGACTCATCTACTAGTCTGAACCTACCTAGGTAGAAGTGTTGGTACACCTGAAAATTTGGCTTCTCCTTCAGTGACTATCGAAAGTTGCTAGGAATCCTCCATTCTACCTCAAATGCATTCCTTAGGTGCATGTACCACTTCTCCAGGTGCACCTTGTGGGGTGCTGACATTGTGTCACATGCATACTTCTCAAACCTCTTCGCGGGTGAAGGGTCTTGGCAGGGTATTCCCATACAAACTTGTCTGACACATCTGGTACTCCAATCTCTAAAAACACTATAGTTAACAAGATGTTTCCGAAGAGGATTTTGTCCCCCTCCTTCGTGCAACTAACAATTTCCTCCGTGATGTATGCAGGTAGGTTATAGATGGTTCCCTCTGCAATTTTCCTATAGACATGTAACCAAGGCTTATTGACCTGAGTCCATCTCTCCTAGCCATTTAGCTTTGTTACTAGATGTGCAGCCATCTTCATCACTAGGTCCTTGATGTCTAAGATGTCGTAGTATCTCGACCCTTTCTTGCAGTGTATTCAGTAATGGTTTCCTAAATTGCCTCCTTGTCACTCAGGTCATCATCTAGGCTGACTCCTTGGCATTTGAGGCCCATGAACTGTGAGATGAGTTGAGGAGTAATGCGCATCTTGCGCCCTACAAAATGGAAGTAATCCTCATGTACTCACGACATCAACCATTGATATAGGTGCTCTGGCTTTCCAAAATAGGGCAACTCATAGAGTTGTAACAATCCCACCTTCTCCATCTTGACCTTTACATCATCATTGTAAATGGGAAACCCTTCTGGTGTCTATTTATTTGTGGGGCACACTAACTCCAGTGCCATCTCCTTCTTGATCGTGCTCATTTGATGGTTGTAATCACTCACAGGCACGTTCCTCAGGTGAGACTCCCATTCCTTACCCATCATTACCCCATCGGGGTACTGCATCTCTACATACCACTCTTCATTCATACTTGTCTCGGGCTCTTGTTGCTTGGCCTTGGCCTTGCCCTTTCCTTTCTTTGGTGCCATTGTCTACGTCCTCTTACCCCTTCACTTACTCCTTGTCACTCTACTTTTCAACTTCCTCCAGTCTCAGATCTCAATTCTGTGAAGAAAATCACAATCCTTGTAACAATCCTTCTAACGCCCATGAAATCCCTTCTAGTTTGTAGATTCAAACTTAGCTACTCACACCTCACCCTTGCAGATTCTTCTTCACATGATCAAATTTTGGAAGCCCTAGTTTTCCACAAATGCACAATCACTTCTCTCTATTTGCAAAGTGAAAATGAAAGTGCCTCGACCCTTTATTTATAGTTTTTCCCTTTTTTGATCATTAAATGCTACTTCACCTACCACTGTACCTTGCTCATTTAATGCAGCTTTTTCAAGAAAATTTTGTCTTCAACACCTTCACTTGTGCAGCACAACTGGTGTGAAAACTCCTCCAACCTTCTGGTGTGCAATAAATCCAACTTGACAGGAGACTCTTGCGCACACGTAACCCACACCGAAGGAACTTCTTCTATCCTGATCCTTGCTCTCACCTACCTCGTGTTGTTTTCAAATGTGCTTTCTCCTTCTTGGTATGTGGGATCTACAAGTAGCTTTACCCTAGCACCAACCGTTCTTTTATCTTCTCTTTATATACCTCTTTCAACCTGGCCATTCAACAAGGCTTTTCAACACAACTTTCTTTGTACTTTAATCACGTGCTTCTTCACTTTTCTCCACCCCACACTTAAAGTGATGTGCGGTCCTCTGCACACTCACAAATTCTCCAAAAATATCAATAAGGTTACTGGTGTCCAAGGCGCAAAACAAAACAACAATGTGAAAGGGAAACACAAAAAGGGAAAAATACATAAAGGAAACTTCTAAACTAACTGGAAAAACTACCTTATTTACAAACACCAAGAAGACTTATTTATAGTAGGGCTTTAGCCTACTCCCATTGAAGTGTCTAGGTAGCTTCATCCCATCCAACACTTGTAACTAGCATGCGCCCAAATCAAGGATGTATGAGATTGTGTAAGGACCCAACCAATGGACTTTCAACTTTCTAGGATGGCGTAGAAACTTGGAATCATATAGTAACACCATCTTGCCCAACCTCAAACTTCTTGTTTCTAATATGGCGATCATGTCAATCCTTTTGCTTTACCTTTTCCATTGTTTGGCTCCATCGGCAAGTGATCATCTCTCATCTAGTTTCATTAGCTCCTCAATTCTTTCTTCCAGTGCTTGTTCATTGGCTAACCCTCCTGTGCATGCTATTCGTAGAGAAGGCAACATAAATTCAATCGGAAAAATAGCTTCCACACCAAACACCAATTGAAAAGGTGTGGCTTTGTTTATTCTTTTATACATTGTCCTGTAAGCCCATAATATTGTTGATACCTTGTCATCCCAATATTTTCTTCTAACATCACAGATTTTGGTCAAGATATGATTCAATATCTTGTTGAATGCTTCCATGGTGCCATTTTCTTGTGGGTGATAGGGCGTAGTCTTGTGATGAGCCACCATGAACTTTGATAATAGGATCCTCACGGTCTCATTCAGAAAATGTGTACCCCTATCACTGGTCAAACTCAATGGGCATCCATACCTCGTGATAATGTTCTCCCATAAGAACCTTGCCGTTGTTGCTGCCATGCAATATTTAGTTGGGGCTGCCTCTTCCCACCTTGTGAGATAATCTGTGCAAGTGATGACATAACGTGACCTAGTCCTACACGCTACCGGTGTAATAGGTCCTATAAAGTCTATCGCCTACTTTTTAAAAGGCTCCGTGCTAGGAATAGGGTGTAAAGGCATTTCATCTCTCCTTCCTGGTTTGCCAATGCACTGACAATGGTCACACACTTTACAATAATCTCTATAATATTTTTACAAGGTTTCCCACCATAAACCTACCATTAATATCTTGTGCGTGGTGGCACCACCTACATAATGCCCACATGTAATTCCTCCGTGTGCTTCCTCTATGATGGCCATGTGCTCATGATCTAAGAAACACTTGCGTAAAAATTCATCACGTCCAAAATTCTATAAGTCTCCACTGATTAACATGTAGGGCATGACGCATATGGCCAACTGAATTTTTTCCAATGCATTCATTCCATCTGGTGCCACACCTTCCTTTAAGAATACTGCAATCTCCTCTAAATCTAAGGGTGCGTACTACAACCTAAACAGTTGTGCATTTGGCATTGCTTCCTCAATACTCTACGCATCCTCCCCTGAATCAATTCTTGACAGATGATCAGGCCCATAGATGCTTTTCCCAAGTTTACTATAATGGTGAATTTAAATTCTTGAAACAACAACACCCATCGATAGATGCACCCTTGCAGAACATGCTTGTTTACTAAATACTTCAATGTCATGTGGTCGGTGTAAAACACAAAGGGTGTTGCTAGCAGATATTGTCAAAACTTGAAGAGCACGTAGATCATTGACAATGCCTCGTGCTCGGGTTCAGCATAATTATGCTCTGTAGTGTTAGCTTCTGTTTGTAAAATAAAGAGGATGATTAATAATCCCTTCACCGCTATACAAGAATTGCTCTAATGGAATTCCCCGAGGCATCTACATGCACATCGAAGGGCTTGTCCCAAGAGGGAAAATTTAAAATAGGCATGGTAATAAGCCTATCTTTTAATGTATCAAACACCCTCTGCTATGCCTCTCCCCAATGGAAGGCACTTTTGTGTCTAAGCAGATCCTCTAAAGGCACAACGATCTTAGCATATCCCTTAATGAATTTTCTGTAATACCCCATATGCCCAAGGAATCCACGCACTATGCTCTGGCTAGTAGGCTCCATTAACCCCAAAATCACTACAAACTTCGTGAGATCTACTAAAGAAGCCCTCCTTACATATGATATGCCCTAATAAAGTCCCAAAGGGTGTATCAAATACACACTTCTTAATGTTGAGGGATATCCTCAATTGCCTACACCTCTCAAACATTAATCTCAAGTTATCACAATGGTCCTTAACCAGACCATATACTATCCAATCATCCAAATAGACCTGAAGAAATTTATGGATGAAGTCTTGGAATGCTTGCACCATTATGCACAAAAAATAGCAGGCACTTTCTTCAACCTAAAGGGCATGACTATATATGAAAAACTTCCCTACTCAGTGGTGAAAGTTGTCTTCTTCTTGTCTTCCTTTGCAATCCAGACTTGGTGGTATCCTAAAAATCCATCCGTAAAGGAATAGATTTTGCACCCAGCGACTCCTTCCAAAATTTCTTCAATGAAGGGGGTCGGAAATGGATCAATGACAAAAACGCATTCAATTCCCTATAGTCCAAACAAATCCTAATCCACCCATCCTTCTTGATGCTGATTACCATCGAGACTTATCCACTCGATTCTTCCACCGCCTCAATGATTCCAGAAGCTATCATTTTGTCTATCTCCTCCTTAACCTTCAAGTGTAAATTGGGGTTCATCTGGTAGGGACTTTTTCTAACCGGGTGCACACTATCCTTTAGCTTTATCTTCATTTCTCCCAAGGAGTGGTGAACACATTTGAGCTCATGGTACCCATGTGGGAATAAATCCTCAAATTCACACAATGATCAATGATATTTAATACTTCCTTCTCTTTCCAAAGAATCCCCAATAATAGCTTCCTTAGGTTATTCTTCTCGAACCGATGTTAACTTTCTTCATCTTTAAAGGCCCATGGTAGGCACGTGTGTGAGCATCTACACTATCCAACCTTGTGCGTCCCTACAAAATGGCTAACATCTAAGCTTTTGATTCCTCTCCATCAATCACATATACCAACTTTCCTTCTCTTTTCCAAAAACACATGCTCAAGTCAGTAACTCTTTTGTTTCCTTAACTTCTTAAAAGCGCACCACTACACCTAATTCACCTAATAATTCCAACAACCTATCATCCATCTTGGCACTATCCCCCATGGTAAGGAACTTGATACCCTATAAGGCCTTATCAATCGATGGCTTGGTACTCCGATAATCAAAGGTTTGAATAAGGTCACCATGAGATCTTACCAATTCCTCATCTTGAGGTGTGTCTCCGAATGAATGTACCATATGCGTGCATAACCCCATAGTGTAGAATACAACTTGTGAACCCAGAGGGATGGTGGCAAAGCTTCCATGCCTTCTCTTTAGACCTGTTCACACTCCTAGAAATGGAA
This sequence comes from Taxus wallichiana var. yunnanensis, assembly GCA_018340775.1. Lineage (NCBI taxonomy): Eukaryota > Viridiplantae > Streptophyta > Pinopsida > Cupressales > Taxaceae > Taxus > Taxus wallichiana. The sequence goes on along the minus strand of CM031234.1, from coordinate 152,823,902 downwards.
AGAGGTGGGCTCCTTCCCATGGTATTCCTTGATGATGGTGGGTACATTACTCCTAGAAAATTTGATAGAGAGAGTAATCCTTACCTATCACCACTCTAAAAGGCTCTCCTAATGCGTGGCCTAGCAACGAGCTATTGTACTGAGTAAGAAGTAACTCAACATCCCTCTCCATTCTTTCCCATTCTTCCACTGAGCTTCTACCTCCTGCAGAAAGATCTCAGGGAAGGCTCCTCCAAGATACTTGGGTAGTTCTTTTCCTCCAAGGTGCCTAACCGTGAGAGCATTTGTTACCTTGGTCACCAACCCTCTCAACTACTATCCCATTAATTCGTAAGTTCCATGCACCCAATTGTTACATGCCAGGATGGTGGTGTCACTCACTGATTAAGCATCTTCAAACTGGATAACCTTGTTACTAGGGTGTATCATCTCGTGGTCTCTGATTGAGTGTACATATATCCTATCTAGAACTTCTTCTCCTAATGGTTCAATATAGGGTGTTGACTTCCCATTAACCAAGGTTATAATTACCCACTCCTCTTTGTTCTCGAAGCCGATGTACCCTTTATTGAACCAAAGGTCCACATTATTCTTGTAACACCAAGGGCACCTAAGTAGTGCTAGGAAATTGTTGTCCTCTGAGATCGCTAAACTTTGAAGTCCCCAGTAAACTTGGCTCCCTAGATAGTAATAGCTACATCCTTCAAGACATCGATGGGCATTTCCTTAGTTTTGTTTTCCATATACAACACATTTGAAGATGGCTGTAATGCAGTCTCCCCCATCTGATGCCATGCATCTAAAGTTAGAACATTAACCTCCGCGCCAGTGTCAATGAGTATATTGTTGAGGAGCCATCCATCTACAACTACATTCAATGTAATCTCCTTGTCATAGTTGAGGCTATGAGGGGGAAGGTTTGCGTGCAAGACCTATCTCTCGCACTCTTCTCTAGCATGTGGTACCTTCTCTCTCAACCAGGATCCTAGCAAAGGAATGATGTTCTCCTACCTTAGCATTTTACACACCTCCTTGACCTCATCTAGGTCATCCTTTTGTGCCTCGACTCTCCTCCCTTGTTCCTCCCTTCTGGATTTCTCCTTTAGACACTGGATCTCCCCTTGTAAGCTTTGAATAACATCCATGGTGTCCTGATATATCTCCTTCTGATGCGTGGGGTCTAGATACTTTCCATGAATGACCTCTTCTCTTGAAACTAGGTTCTTCTATCTTGGTACCTCTCTTGTACGCATGGATTCTACCCTTGTTGTTACTAAGACAGGCTCCAAACCTTCATCTTGTGTTACTTGAGGCATCCACTATATGTCTTCCTTCTTAATACTAACCATTACAGACCCCTGTCCTTTTAGTGCTGTTGATTCATATGCTCAAATAATTTTGGGCACTCCTCATACTTATGCTTCTTTCTGCACCATGATCACTATAATAGGTCCAGGCATTCACATTTGTAATGTTTTGTAGATCCACAATTGAAACATGTTCTATGCGGGAACTCACTTCTTCCTCCTCGGTTACCTAGACCATATAATCATCCTCAAAAACCCCTTCCACGTGCATCTCCATCTATGCACTCCTCATAACAACGATCATCATTTTTAGAACCACTGGAAATGTTGGTCTAGCACACCCCATGATCAATGGCCTCATGGATCTGATCAATGAGCCTATAGTCCTTAGTATCATAGGTTGTGGAGGTGTAAATTTTGCAATAACAAGATACATTCTTCCCGATTGCATGTTACATCAAGGGACATCTACTTACATCATGGTCCCCATCAAATATCTCACAATCTACCTTCACAACATGTACCATCCTCTGGGGGAAATTATCCTCAACATGCCCCTCTATCTCACAATCTATGCACCATAAACCACTGTGAGTATCATGGAATGAGTTTGCAGATAATTTTTCCAACTGTTTGGCCATAGCAGCAATCTGAGCCTCCAAGAACAAGCTAACACCAATATCAATACTACCAACAACCTCAGTGTGCAAGGCAACTTCCAATACTTCACGCGGATCTGTAAAAGTTTTATGAGACAAGGCCCTTCTAAAAGGGGTGATCAATCCTCTAAAAAACCACTGTGCATACTAAGAGAAGGATGGATATCATATGATAATTTAGACAAGAGAGTTTTAAAGCACACATCATACTACCGCACACTCTTTGCCATTCCTTGTTGGATCTCCTTTAAAGGGCTAATGCTTTTCTACTGAAACTCAGGAATGTGGAACTTTTCCAAGAATGCATTCTTTAAAGTAGTGTAGTCCACCACCATTTGATGAGAGTCATAATTTCTATACCAGCTATGCAAGTGCCCTTGCAATGTGGTTGTAAACTGACTAGCCTTTCATTCTGGGGTTGTGATACCCTTCTCATTCCATAGAAGTTCACACTTGTGAACAAGTTTCACATGTCCTCAATGCCCCCTCAAGTTATCTAGAAAATGTAGAGACATTTCAAAGAATACTTGAGGTGGTGGTTGGGGTCCCTATCCCCCCGAGCCTGATCCTTTGTTCCCACCGGTGTTTCCTCCATTGCCTAATCCACTAGGTCCACCAAGTCCTGTGCCTCTAGAGCTACTAGATCCACTAGAACCATTGGGTCCAATAGGGCCTGTAGGAGTTGTGCCAAGCACCCCACGGTCCCACTAAAATATGTGTTGATGAGGCCGTGATAGTGCCCCACTACCACTACTTTATCTCATGCCACTCCCTGATGTGAGACCAAAATCTTGTACACTTGCCCCTTGTCCAAAGAATCCTCCAAATACTAGAATATGTGTAGCCATAAAAGAAGGAACTAAAAATTATATCTCCTAGGCATGGATCTATCTCTTCCACTTATATCAACTGGGTCAATAACACTTCTTCCTAGATCGGGAAAACCAAGCACTAGGGCTCAGTCACTGGGTGGGTTTAGATATGTGCCAACGACTCTCCTCTCTCCGTGTGACGAACTCTCACCAGAAGCCGAAGGGGTCTCCCTTATGCACTTGCCAAGATGGGGTAGCACATACTGCTCAGGTTCCATGTCCTCTGTGTGAACCTCAACTCCTTCCCGCAACGTCTGTCTCTATAGATCCATCACACTAGCATCCTTGCATCATCTAACAATCTCCCTTTCACACACTTTCCTATACTTGATCTGTCTTTCTTCCCTCTCCTTCTTTGTCGTGACATCTTCCATCTTCCTCCACCCAAGTTCCCTTACCGAGTGCTCAGAATGGTTTATCCAGACATTGGGAGCACCTCTAAACTCATGGTAACCATAAAATATCTTCATAGCTAGTGGAATAACATGTAGAAATGTTCTTCTAGGTTCTTGTAGAAATTGAAACTCAAAGCAAAATCTGGACAAGAATACGTAGAGATAGCGTACTCAGTGTAGCTAGCTAGTAATCCTCTCCACCAATGGTTGACAAAGATGGGTCCACATCAGATCTACATCCCGTAACCTTTGGTAGTCTTCTTCGACCATACATGTGATCCATAATGCCAACTTGATCTAGACGTATAGGCTGAAAGCCATTCATATAACTCTACTAGGAAGCAAGAAGAAGGTCTTGTACAGATCATGGTAGAGGTTCTCTTCTACCCATCTACGTGCATTAAATTCAGGTCCAATGCTATATCTCTGAGAAAATTCATCCTCCATGCTCTTGAACCATGATTCAATAATTTCCAATGTCAACTCGCTCTCATCATTACTCATTAAACAGATCATGATGTATGCTATATCCCACTACAACTTTGAAAAGAGGTCCCGACAATGGAACCAAGATGTAGTCATTTTTACTCCTATCACAAAAGGAAGAAACCCCATGTGCGTCAGCCTATCACCTAGCAGAAGCTGAGCGCTCACCCAAGGCACGCGTGGGTACCGAGTCTCTCTTTTATGTGAGTTTAGTGGGAAGCATCATCTATGATTACTATAAGAGTATTTAGGAAGTTAAGACAAACAAGAACCATAGGGCTCAGAATGGCCTCCAGATCCTTGTAGTCACTCAGACCGAAGGCTTTTAACATAATCCAGAACATATATTATAACAAAAAGAAATATACAAACATCCATTCTTAGCATGAAAGGACAGAGAACTCATATGAGAGAAATATGCATTAAAACCATTGATATCCATGTCTATTTATAACAGGTAACCTCATTATATTCATTGGTTCATTACAGAGTGTCACAGAGAGTAGACCACAGTCATGTGTATCACTAGACGTATGTAACTAAGCTAAAAAAAATAAAATAACAACTTCCATGCTTAGTACATTCTTTCTCGAACCCAAAATATCCACTCGCAACAATTTTACAGAGCTCCACTCACTTTCTAACCCACTATTCCCTATGTATATCTCCCCATATGTCTATATGTCTCCATGTATCTCTATGAAGATGTATATGTGTATATTGGTATATCCTCTACTCCACATGCACTTGTATTTATAGCTTTCCGGGATGCTAACTCACCTTCCAATGCCCTCAAATCGGATGCCAAGTGTCGATTGTGGTCCTTCATGCGAGCATGCTCCTCCAGGCTTGAGCTTTCCACTTTATCTCATGATGATCTTCTAGAAGATTCCATCCGGGGCATGCTCTTTCCTGGGCCAGCCTATCGCTAGGATGGCATCTTATCCACGTGTAACCAATCACACTTTTCACGTGTTCTTCCCTGGGTGCTCAAATTGGCTAAGTCCCAAACCTCCTTTTGCATGTTGTATGCGCTATGTGCTTCCTTAAACCTTTCTCTTGCATGATTTTTCCTTGTGTGCCATTCTATAACTGGGATCCCACGCGCCTACATGCCTTCATACTTGGTCAACATTCTAGGGGCCCAACATATCATTACACTAAAGGATTCCCATATTTATTATCCTTCATATCAAATCCTAATATTAAAATCATCTTAGGAAATCTTCCCACATTGATCAGTTTTTGCATCTAAATTAAACTTCATACATCAATCAATTTACACAATAATACATAGATGGGTCATAAGCCTAAAAACCATCAAAAGGAGAACCTACTCCCTAGTACAAACTACACATTATCCCTTCCTATGTTGTAAGAAGGTATATAATCTCATTTCCATCTACATCCATGATCCTACATATAACAAATTATTATTAGTTAAATGTTAGCATCTCTTACAAGGGCTCAAGTGTAATGCCATAGATATTTAATTTACTATCGGATCACATATGTATCAAATTCACTTCACAAAGAAAACGTTTTACATTTATTCCTCACCACGATTGAAGTACATTTTGAAACATATATCAAAAGCACCACTTTGAGTCACATCACATCAACATCAAACATCACATCAAATATGAACATCAAAACTCACATCTAAACACCATATCATCTAAACTATTCAATATTCCAATATCTCATCACAAATTCATATATAACTTCAACATCAAGATAAATCGATAACACATGAATCTAAAATCATAACTATGTATATATATTATATATATATATATATATATCATTAGATGTTTTTACAAAATTACTCTAATGGGATCATATAAAAAATTATCTACATCGAATCATGTACAAAACACACATACTATGTGGTAAAATAAAAGTCGATACCCACTCACCACCACCTCGACCTCTTGTGGATCCTCCACATGGCCTCGAATATCTACTTGGTTGTGCAACACTCCCAATGCTCATCGAGGTAACTTGATGATCTGATCTACACTCGCTCACTTAGAACTCCGCATGGTGCGGTACACCAGAAGGCTATCTTTCACCAAGTGCTTAAGGTATCTCATCTCCTCACCTAAGGATTGATATTTCTCAATGGTCACAAAACCATGAGGCCTCATCTTCTCTCTTGTCACTCACATTCCTCCCGTAGGAGCCAATTCCTACCTTGTAATATACCTTTATCCCTAGGCGACACTCCCAACATCCTTTGAAGATAACTCCACCTCCTCATACTTTTCCCGTAGTGCCTCATGTTGTCGGTGATATCTATCTCGTTGCTACTGATAACTATCATGATCTAAGCATGAATGGTCCCTCTCCTAATACAACATGTATCTCTCCATATGAGTGGTGTCATGCTCGACCACTAACCTATCCCTCACAAATCATAAGGCATCAAAATATGCCTACAATTACACTAGTTCTTCCCCATCGTTACCCTCCTCCTTTACCTCTCCACCCCTCATCCTCCTCCTGACCCTATCTCTAATAATGTCCCACTTTTTTTTCCACTACTCATTAAACCCCCGCATTACCCCAACTCATCTACATCCACCACCTCCGGCTCCACCGCATCCTCATCTTGTCCCACCTCATCTATTACTAGCTCAAGTAGTTCTCTCTCTAAATCATCATGCCGATGATAGACAGGTTGGATCACCTGTAATCTATTATGGAAACCTAAAATGCCTTTGCACCTAAGGAAAATTTATTTCCTCTATAATATCCATCCTCCTCCCTTGAATCCATCACACTCTCCCCAACCCACCAACTCCACATCCATCCCGGACCATGCATGGTATCTCGGGTATGACCTCTAGACTACATCATCTATGGATAAACATCATAGTTAATTGGTATAATAAGTCTGGTCTCTCTACTCCATCATATCTTATCCAATAAAAATGCCACCTCATAAATCATACAACATACTCCATCGATCTCCTACCCTCCAAGGTAGGCCTAGTGACCTCACAATAGAGATATGCTCGTATGCCCAACAATGCAATAAGAACCCCACATCCAACCCATATATCCTCCTTGTCATATACATCCACAACTCATAGTAAACATGAGTCGGTTGTGCAAAATCTTAGGAAAAATAGTCTAATGCTCCATAATAGCAGTAAAAACACCCACAGTTTCTATGAAAATATTCCACCTCCGGAATCTAGTAGTTCATAGCAATAAATAGCCAATATCACCACTAGCATCACCCAATTTCCCGACACCTCTTCATCATAGTATGTCTTAATTTGAAATCACCCTATTTTTTATGTCAAAAGCACAACGGATTTGAGATGGGGGTGAATCGGTCCTATAAAACTTTCATTTCATTTTCCATTACATAAATTCATCATTCAAGCCATCCATTTAATCATACATGAACCATGTGAGCTTATTAAGTGTTTATTGTACTTTCACAAGTGCATAAAACAAGAGAGAGAACACAAGAAACCGATATGTGGAAAAATCTCAAGGGGAATAAAACCAACTAAAACCTCTGCTACTATTACTCATAGCAAAGGGATTGTATGAATATTACACATCACACAATACTTTTTTAGTGAAGTACCCACTTCACAAGGAGCATGTAACACCCTTGACAGCTTTTATTTTCCTCCTTTACATTTCAAGTGTTGACATGTGATTTTCCTTATAAAGATGTGTTCTTTTGAATTTTAGAGATCATGCTTGATATGGATAAATCATCTTCTATTCTTAAGATCCTTTAACTAAATTGGAATGGCTTTCTTAAATCCATTTTTCATTTCTTGTAGGTGGGTTACAATCTGGTTTAAGAATTGTAAAATTTTCTACTAATCTGACTCATCCTTGGATCAATTTCGGTGAGCCAAGGTGATGGTACCAAAATTTTCTCTCCTTTTCAGTTTGAGCAGCATTAGAGATATAGCATAAGGACTGAAAGTCATGTAGATCTTGATATATGTCATTTTGTAGCCAGGGATGTGATCTAACCGAAACTCAAATTGGTGGAGAGATGGATATCACCTTGAAAGGATCTGATTTGATCCTCACTATTCTAGATTGTGCCTTTTAACCAAGGTAAGAGAACCTATATCAGTAACCCCCAAATGGTGAAGGAGATGAATATATCCCAAAATATATGCAAATAGTATGAAAAGGCCTTGGGAAAATATGATCAACACTCCAAATCTGACTTTTAAAAGTTGTCACTCCCAGATTATGGAGATATTTTAAATGCAAGGCAAGGGTTATCTGAAGACATTGTATAACTGGATTTGCCTTGTGCATTTTTGTAGATGGGTTAGATCCTTTGGTTGACACAAAATGCAATGCAGGGATAATATGGGTAGGATTAGTTTGTTTGAATGAATTTTTGGTGGGGTGTTGTGAAAAAAACTCGATATATCATATCTTTGACAACCTCTACAATACTTGAACAACTATTAGATAAAATGCTTCAACTAATCGGGATATTCTTTCAACTAGAAGATGCATAAATGGAAGCCCAAGTTGCACCCTTCACACAATCTTTGAGAATTCACCACAAAAGCTTGAAGTAAATAACTCAATTAAACACAAAAACCCATGATCAAACCATGCCTAAGGTACCCCAAAGGCTTACAAGAAATCTCTACAGTCAAGGAAGGTAAAGTGGTTTTAAATTTGTTTATCTCTTTATCATATGAAGGCTCTTCCTCGAACATGAGATTGCAAATGCCACTAAACTATCAACAAGAAATGGAGATTCTATGTGATTTCTAAAGACTTTCAATGTAAGATTTCAACAAGAAAATGAAAACTATTTACATGAATTTAAAAATGATAGTAGACATCATATTGAAAAGAAAAACACAAATTAACTCAAAATGTTGTTAGATTCATTAGCAGGGAAATTTTCATGAACCATCTCAGAGTCATGTGTGATGGTTATACACTTGTAACCAACTCACATACCATAAGATCCAACACGTAAGAAATTATCCTGGTTCTTTGGTGGGTTTCTCATAATTTGCTCATGATTTTCAAATTTCCCAACCCTTTACAATTTCTCCAAAGTGCATTATATACCTCATGCCACATTGGATCCTTCTTTCCCAAGAAAAGAATATGCCATGGGATCAATTCATTACAACAATTCTTCATGATTCAATGAAAATGACATCAAACAGAAAAACATTCGTAGGTTGTCAGGTGTGCCCAAAAATATTAAATCATTACAAATATCTAGATCATTATCCATCCTCGAGGCATATTTTTCATCATTGAGGCATGTAAACACCTTTTACTCATCATTTTCACCTTTTTACCTTTTCAAACTACCTCTGTAACTTTTAATTTTGACATTTCACGTGTTTACTCGGGCTGGGGGAAAATTACTTCAAAAACATCTCAAATCAAAACATTGAGTCATTAAACGGATGCCAATGATCCTAGAAGGCCAAGAAAACACAAAATTACTATAAATTTGATGAATTTTGATGCAAAATTGTGATTCCAAGCTTCTTGGAGCTCCCATGGCGGTCAAAACAAATGAATGCATAACAACCATCGATCTCATCCATATTTTAATCCTAGCCCTCCACGTGGAAGATGTGGACTTAGAAATAAGCTTGAGTTACCCTTTTAAATTTTTGGATAAGGTTGGACACATGTCAAAAAATGATGGGAAACAAATTTGGGCTCATTTTTGACTTTTCCACATTTTTTTGAAAAATGGAAATTTTTGACTTTTTCTTCACCCTCCGCCTTTGAATTTTAGAGTTGACACGTGGCATATGGTGGGTCCCATTGAAACCACACTTCAATTCTACACATTTTTACCTTTTTGAATTTTGGCAAATTTTTCACTTTTTGCCCTTTGGGCCCGCACCTTCGATTTTTCCCTTGCCGGTGTCTCCTTATGATTCGCTAGTGGGCCAACACATCAAATTTTGATTTTGAGTCTTTTTGGCAAAAGGGAAAAATTTCCTTCCTACCTCTGCTAGCCCATCGAGCCACCTAACTCTATTGGACACGTTTCCACTTGTGATTGGCTCGCAAAACCTCGGGCCAAAATTTTCCTTTTATCCATTTTGCCAAAAAGGGGAAAAATTCCCATTTCCCTCCGCGGGCCCGCCGACCCGCTCTGCCCTGTCGTGCCGCCATGTGTCCATCACTGATTGGAGTGGGGGAAAAACTGATTTTGAAACCTTATAAAATTAGAGCCAAAAACTCTAAGTTCACCTCGCACTCGTACTTACATTTTGAAACTTTTAGGACATGTTTCCTCTCTGATTGGCTGTGGGGTTTCGGGCCAAAATTTGAATTTTAAAATTTTCACAAAATAAGGTCTAAAACCTTAAGGGAACCCGACCACCCGCCATTCTGCTGCCAATCAAAACATGCCACGTAGGCAAATTGGAAAAAATGGAGCCCTGGGCCCGAAAATGCCCCTTTTGCCAAAAATAAAAAAATGACAAGTTAGAACACTTCCCTGCCAATCCTCGGCCAATAAAAACCTGCCACATTGCCAATGCATGTCTGAGGAAGAATTTGACATGCAAATGACACCTGTTTGACCATCAAAAACACAAAAAAATCTAGTTGTGCCCAGAATCTGATTTTTCACCAAGGATGAATTTTTTTGAATTGGAACCAGACCAAACATGATTTTTGAGCATTTCTCAACTTTGGGATTAAATTTTCAAACTCAAACAAGTATGAATTGATCAATTTGGATTTTTCCATGATCTGGCAAAGGGGAAAAATGACATAGCCCATAAAATTGGAAAAACTAGGGCACAGAAAAGGGCAAACTTGGATTATTCTTTCAAATTAGGGCAAAAAAACAAGTTTGTGAGCATTTTAAAGCATCCAACTGGAGGGGAAGAATTACAGACCATCAAATCAAAGGATAAAACATTTTTGAGAAAATACAGATTTGGAAATTAGGGCAACATGGTGCAAGCTCAAAAATGGCACCAATATTGGCTCTTGCTTGAGATGGGCACTCCCGGTGAGTGCCACAAGGACAAAACATAGACCAAGTGCCAAAATATCCATTGGGAAAGGAGTCATGATCCAAAATCACCGTAAACTAGCCGAGAACCCGACAAAAATGGCCACCACACAACAAGGCAAACCAAAAATGACAAAACACCAAAACAGAGCAAAAACCAAACACTATACACTGTACAAGTTGGTACATACCTCAAATTTGGGGTTTAATCCAAGAAATGCTTCAGATGCCTACCATTAACAGGTAATTCCAACAATTCCCCATATAAGTCCTTGAGAAAGAAGGTATGTTCACCAATTTTGATATCAATGGCATAAGGGCCCATCCATAATGCATCAAATTTTCCATGCTTGCCCTTGTCTTCATGCCTACTATCCCACAACAAAACCAGATCTCCAACATTGAAGGCTCTAGAAGTGACCTTCTTGTCAAACAATATCTTCAATTTTTCCTTAAATATGACATGGCTTTGATGGGATGCTCTTCTCTCCTCATCAAGCTCAATAATCTAATTGATCCTTGATTCATATGGGCCAAGATTTTGATCTTCCAACCTGTTGGGAAAACTAAAATGAAGATAATTACAGTGCAAGGGTAGAAAAACTTGAGTTCCATACACCAATTCAAATGGGCTTTTACTAGTAGCTCTTTTGGAAGTTATCCTCTCAGCCTAAACTACAAATTTTAGTTGTTCACCCCACTTTATCTTGTTCAACTCCAAGGTTCTCCTAATGATCTTCAACAAGTTCTTATTGTTGGAATTAGCTTGTCCATTTCCTTGGGGGTTATAGTTTGAAGAATAAGTTAGATTGATTCCATATTCATTGTACATTACCATCAAAGGTTTGGCTCTAAAGAACATGGCATTATCAGCTACATACTTGACTGGGACTCCAAATCTGCATATGATTTGATTCAACAAGAAGTCCATAACTATTTGGTGTGTTGCTTTCTTGGTGGGATTACCTCTACCCACTTTGTAAAATAATCAGTGGCTACAAGGATCCACTTATGGTTAGCACTATAAGGATCTAAAATCTCACCAATGAATTTCATCCCCCATTGCTTGAAAGGAGATTCAATTGATACAGGCTGCAAAGGAAGGGAGCCCAAACTTTCAGTCTTCCAGAGAAACATTGGCAACTATCACATTTTCTAACCAGTTGGGTTTCATCTTTGATGAGGGTAGGCCACCAATAACCAAATCTTAAGATCTTATGTGCTGTTACTCTTCCAAAAATTTTCCTCCATAAACTCCCCCATGGAAATCAACAACTATCTTGGGAGCTTCATCTTCAGTTATGCATTTCAAGAGGACACCTTCAGGGTTATTTCGAGCCAGCCCAAGGTCTATGATGATATATTTTTGAGAATCCAGCTTGAGGGCTCTTTTCTGATTTTTATTTAAATGATCAGGACAACAAAGGTGTCTAAGGTAAAATATTATATCCTTTTACCACTCAAAACCTACCAATTTCCATAAAACATCTACCCTTTCTTCTTCTAGCTGATTCACTTCCATATTCTGCAAGTTTCTCTTAGCCACGAGCTTCGAAAGACCCAAACCTCTTACTAAATTTGTGGTTTGAATGTCCATATCATACTCCTATAGTTTTTTCACCCATATACACCTTTTACTTGAGATCTCCATCTCTGATAAGATGTCTTTCACCATGGTGTGGGGAACATAAGCAACAACTTTTGAACTCAATATATAAGGCCTGAAAACTTTTGTTGCTTTCACCAAGGAAAATGCTTGTTTCTCCATGATTGTTTATTTTAATTTAGCAGCTTGTAAAGCCTTGCTAAAGAAGGGAATAGGCCTCTCAGCCCCATTCTCATCCTTTTGCAACAAAATAGAAGCAATGGTATACTCAGAGGCAAAGGAAAAGATTTGGAAAGGCCTCTTATAGTTTGGAGCTGCTAACACAGGTGCATGTTTAAGTGCATCCTTAATTCCTTCAAAAGCTTGAACGGAAGCCTCCTCCCACCTGATAACTTGGTCCTTATTTAGCATGCTTGTGATTGGAAGATTCAACTTAGAAAAGTTGGAAATAAAACTTCTAATAAAATTAATTTGACCAAAGAAAGATTGGATGCTTTTCTTGGTTCTTAGGATAGGTACTTTGTTGATTGCTTCCACTCTCTTAGGGTCTATCATAACACCATATTTTGATGCAATGTGACCAAGCATCTTGGCCTTTTACATGCCAAGATGAAATTTCTTTGATTAAGAGAAATTCCATACTCCCTACATCTAATCAACATCTTCTCCAAGTGCTGCAAATGATCACCTCTCTACCTTGAAAACACAGTCACATCATCTTGGTAAACTACAATGAACTCATTGACGTAACCAGCAAAAGCAACATCCATTTCTCTTTGAAAAGTGGCACCAAAATTCATCAAACCAAAGGGAATCCTAACAAAAACATATGTTCCCCAAGGAGTAGTGAATGTTGTCTTAAGTCTTTCTGATTCTTTGACAACCACTTGATTGTATCCAGAGAAACCATCCAATGTAGAAAGTAACTCAGACCCTGTCACAAGCTGCAACATATTTTCCATATTTGGAAAGGGATAGTTTTCCTTCATGGATGATTTGTTTAGATTTCTAAAATCCACACAAAGTCTGATGTCTCCGTTCTTCTTTCTGACTGGCACAAGGTTTGCAACCCAAGATGAATATCTAGTGGGCTGAATAATACCTCCATCTCTCAACTTCTTTAACTCCTCTTGCATTTTCATGGAGAGAAGTGGATTAATTGGCCTTTTCCTCTATTTGAATGGATTATTCTTGGCCTCAAGAGGGATCTCATGCTGAAACAAGTCTTCTCTATATGCTTTCAGCTCTGAATATGACTAGGAAGGCATCTTGATATTGTTTCAAATTGAAGATAGGATTGTTTGTCTTCCTTTTTTAGATTATTGCCCAACCAAACTTTTCTTGGTTTTTCCTTTATTCCCAATTCATGCTCTTCCATGTCCCTTGAGTTAGAAATGTTTCTATTGATGATGTAATCAACATTGTTAAAATTTGACTCAAGAGCAATAAGGCCTCTAGGAATGGTGTTGGTTTTCAATTGGATAATATGTTTTCCAAACAAAGTCTCTATTCATTAAGTCATACACACCATTTGTTACCAATCAATATGCTAATCTAAAAACTAACCTTTATTTTACAAGAACCTTTGCACTTGAGAATCATCATCAAACACTTGCTAATGCTTGATGTTGTTAGGGACAACCTGGCCTAGTCAACACTTCAACATTGTACTCACAATAAGGTGCAATAGTGCAAACTCCAAATCTTGACCCCAAAACTGCCAACTTGTTAGTAGCATCATTCAAACTTCTATCATGGTGCATAATATTAAAGGAATCAAACATTTCAATTAGATCCCAAACTGCATGCTTATATTGCTTCATCCACTGATTTTTTGTAGCATACAGTTTTCTTATTTTTTTGACAAATAACTTTGAATTTCCCTTTGCAATGATTTCCTTGACACCATAATTCCATGAAATTCTCAGACCCAATAACAAGGCTTCATACTCATCAATGTTTTTAGTACATTCACAATTAAGCTTGATGGAAAAAACAAATTCTTCCAAGTTAAGAGAAATCAAAATTACACCAACACCATTTCCAAATTTGGAGAAAGCTCCATCAAATAGCAAGGTCCAAGGAGAAAATACCTAATCAAGGCACTTTGACTAATCCATTTTGTGTTCTTTTCCATAAGCAAAACCAATGAAATTATCAACATCAACATCAACAAATAACACTTCATAAGAAGCATTGTTTGGGTCCTCAATTAGATGCAACATTTTCTTTTCTCCATAAGCTTGACAAGGCTTCCCTCAATGGGAATGGTGGCATAAGACATATCCATTTGGAAACTCCTCCAAAAATTGTAGCCCACTTTCTTGACAAAAGAATACCCCATTTGTCGGGAAATCAACAATCACAACATCTAACTTTAAATTCCTCTTAGGATAAGATGTAATCTGCACAACCAAACCTTTTACACAACAAATTACTGACACTTCCCTTGAGTCCATGGTATTACATTTTCCATAGGTTTCTGTCACTTTGATATCTAACTCATTTATGACTTCTAGAGGCATGACATTATATGATGCACTAGAATCAAACATACAATTTTGAAGTAGCCTATCCTTTATAATCAAAGTTGTGAAAAATGGATCAGCATTCAATTGGGAATCAACCAAAGATGTCTCCAAATATACTTCAAGTGTATCTCCAAAATCTTCTACTACTCGGTGGTGTTTCAAGGTCAAAAATGATTCGAGGAGGAGTCTCAACAACATTTACATTTCTTCCTAGAGTGATCTTCTCTTCCTTAAACCTCAAGTACTCAAATGCTCTCTTCTTATGCTCAAGAATTCTAAGCAACTCAATAATTGGAAAACTCACTTTAATTTGGCTCAATACTTGGGCTATGTCATAGGGAACACTCTTGGGAAAAAAAACATTGGAAGGGAGACAAAAATATTCATCAGATGGCAATGGATTCTTGGCAGCTTGGGCATGAGGAGGACTGTAATTTTTGCATGGGACAACAGAATTCTTGGCAAGTGTTTCTTTCCTAAGAGCTTCTTTTGGAATGATAGTGAGCAAGGGTGTTTTAGGTTTGGCTTGAGGCCCAAATCCCTTAACAACTTTTCTTCTAGTGTTATAGTCTCTCTCTTGAGCTACAACAACATTCATCAACAATTGTCTATCTTCCTCCGAAGGGATACCACCATCATACTTCTTAATCATCAATGCTCTTAGGTATTCAAAGTCATTGTTAGGAATTTCAAAAGCTTGCATGACATCAACTTCAAGAGCATGAGGGGGAAGAAAGACTTGTACCTATTTGATGCAATCCCAAAATTTGCAGCAGTCCCAGAACTTATCACTTAATTAGATGTTGCTCCTCCTTATGAGCTTAAAGAATAGCCCACCATGCAAATATCATCATCAGTTCCATCCTCATTATTAACTTCACCTTCTTTCTGTTTTGCTTCACATGGAGGATGGGGCAAAAAACACCTATCACACCAATCAATATCAGAAACTTCTTCAATAGTAGAAACCCTAGTAGTTAAGGGATTAGGTAACATTCTTCCTTCATGTGCTTGAGGATGTCTATTTGCTGACCCAATAGGCCCTTTACCTTTGTCATCAAACCTCTGCTCATTCCTATGGTGATTTCCAAATCTATCTTGTGCTTACTACCTAGGCTGACCTTGTGAAGTCTACCCAATTCCCTTCTTAGCTCTTGCCAACTTGTATGAGATTTCTTTGACAACCCCTACCAAATTTTTCACAACCTCTTCTAAATCAACACCTTTTCTAGCTTGAGGTTTTTCAGGGTTTATCAATTTTACACCATCTCTCTTGAGAGGTTTCCCAACAACCTTAATATTGTTTTCAATTGGAAGTGCCATGGTGAAATATTGTCTTAGTTTGGTAGGGTTCTTGTCTCTTAGGTAATAGGCTGTCTTTTTATCAAATGCATCTGCATATTTTATTAAACAAGATTCATAATAAGGCCTCAAACCAACATGCAACCTTCTCAAATTTTTGTTAAACCTTGTGTTGAAGTCATGGACTGATTCATTAGGGATCTTCTTGATATTCTCAAACTTAGACAAAACAAATCTAGGATTAGTCTTGTCACCATATTGCAAACTAAATGCATTCTTCATTTCAGTCCAAGAGTAATAGAATTATCAAGCAGAGCCTTGTACCCATCCCTAGCATCCTCTTTTAGTGTATGAATAAACAATTTGACATACACATCCTCAAAATCTATCTCAAAATATTCCATCATATTATCAAAGATTTTGAGATGTTGATTTCCAGTCATATCATTGTTACCTTGAAACTTTGGTAACCTATTTCTCAGATCTTATGGGACAACATTTGGGTAACCATCCATTCCACTAAAATTTATAAGACTAAAGGTGTTAACAATAAATTGAGGTCTAGGCTGAGCCATATTGTTTTGTGGTGGTGATCTTGGAGGAGAAAAAAATGATGATGAGTGAGAGGTCTTTGGGGAATGGGAATGAAATATTCAAAACAAATATCTCTTAAGGGTTCTCCTTCTTGATGATCTCTAGAAAATTTAGAAAATACAGGATTAGATTTAGGAGCAAGCCTTTCAAATGCATAAGAAGGTCCCTCACCTGATGGGGAATTCAAATCAGCAATAGGATTGTCTAAATCAGATCCACTTGAAGAAGAATTGCAGTCCTCAATAATAGGTTGCTCACTTTCAAACTCAACAATAGGGATCTCCTTTCTTGTAGCCAAGTCTCCAACAACCTTCCACACCTTTCTCCCCTCTAGCTTTGAGTTTCTTGAATCTGTAAACAACTTCTTAGCAGAGTCCTTGATGAAGAGAGATCTTTTCCTTCAAGTTTTATAGATTTGAACAACAAATTATAAATGATAGAAAGGCAAAACAACTGGTATTTTCAAGATCAAATCAGCATGGAGTTTTTACTAAGGAACTTCACCTTAGTTGTGCAAGAATGCACTAAAATAATCTATCAAATGTTTTCTAGTACTGAAACCTTTGCAACGATTTATAAATTAGACCTTCTTCTTCTTAAATCAATCAATCACAATGCAAGTGTATGAACTTCTAGGAAATGGAAAAAAGGGTAGACAAAACTTGAAACCCTTGTTTAAAACTTGCAGATCTGAAGCATGGAATGATATTTTAACAATGTAGCATCTCAAATAATTGAATAGACAAATTCTCAAACTATTCAAACACTCCAAAAACACCAAGAAATTCCAAGAAATCCTTGGAAATGGTTCTAGAAAGGTGTTGGTACCCAAATTTGCTCTCCTTTTCAATCTGAGCAGCATCAAAGATATAACATGAAGACTAAAAGTTAGGTAGATCTTGATATATGTCATTTTGTAGCTAGGGATGTGATCTAACTGACACTTAGATTGGTGGAGAGATGGATAACACCTTGAAAGGATCTGATCTGATCCTCACTATTCTAGGTTGTGCCTTTCAACCAAGGTAAGAGAACCTATATTGTAACCCCCAAATGGTGAAGGAGATGAAGATATCCTTTAATATATGTAAATAGTATGAAAAGGCCTTAGGAAAATATGATCAATACTCCAAATATGACTTTCAAAAGTTGTCACTCCCAGACTATGGAGATATTTTCAATGTAAGGTAAGGGTTATCAAGACATTGTATAATCCGGATTTGCCTTGTGCATTTTTGTAGATGGGTTAGATCATTTGGTTGACACACAATGCAATGAAGGGATAGTATGGATAGGATTAGTTTGTTTGAATGAATTTTTGGTGGGGTGTTGACAAGACAAGCCGGGATGTATCAGGTCTTTGACAACCTCTACAATACTTCAACTATCGATAAAATGCTTCAAATAACCAGGATATTCTTTCAACCGTAAGAGGCATAAATGGAAGCCCATGTTGCACTCTTCACACAATATTTGAGAATTCACCACAAAAACTTGAAGTAAAGAACTCAATTAAACACAAAAATCCATGATCAAACCATGCCTAAGGTACCCCAAAGGCTTATAAGAAATCTCTACATCAAGGAAGGTAAAGTGATTTTAAATTTGTTTATCTCTTTATCGATGAAGGCTGTTATGAATATGAGATTATAAATGCCACTAAACTATCAACAAGAAATGGAGATTCTATGTGATTTTTAAATACTTTCAATGTAAGATTGCAACAATAACAATGAAAACTATTTGCAGGCATTTAAAAATGATAATAGACATCATATTGACCAAAAAACACAGATTAACTCAAAAGCTTGTTAGATTCATCAGCAAGGGAGAGTTTAATGAAAAATCTTAGAGCTGTGTGATGGCTATACACTTGTAACCAACTCACATATAGGAAGATCCAACATAGAAGAAATTATCCTAGTTCTTTGGTGGGTTTCTCAGAAAATGAGCCTTTTCTCAGAATTTTCTCGTGATTTTCAACTTTCCCAAATCTTTACAATTTCTCCAAAAATGCATTATATACCTCATGCCACATTGGAGCCTTCTTTCCCAAGAAAATAATATGCCATGGGATCAATTTTGTTACAACAATTCTTCATGATTCAATGAAAATGACATCAAACAGAAAAACATTCGCAGGTTACCAAGTGTGCCCAAAAAGATTAAATCATTACAAATATTTGGATCATTATCCATCCTGGAGGCATGTTTTTCATCATTGAGGCATGTAAACACCTTTTACTCATCATTTTCACCTTTTTACCTTTTCAAATTACCTCTGCAACTTTTAATTTTGACATTTCACGTGTTTTCTCGGGCTGGGGCAAAAATTACTTCAAAAACATCTCAAATCAAAACATTGAGTCATGAAACCGATGCCAATGATCCTGGAAGGCCAAGACAACACAAAATTACTATAAATTTGATGAATTTTGATGCAAAAATCATGATTCCAAGCTTCCTGGAGCTCCCATGGAGGTCAAAACAAATGAAGGCACAATAACCATCAATCTCATCCATCTTTTAATCCTGGCCCTCCATGTGGAAGACGTGGACTAAGAAATAATCTTGAGTTACCCTTTTAAATTTTTGGATAAGGCGAAACATGTGTGAGAAAATTATTGGAAAAAAATTCAGGCTCATTTTTGACTTTTCCACATTTTTTGGAAAAATGAAAAAAATTGACTTTTTCTTCGCCCCTCCACCTTTGAATTTTGGAGCTGACACGTGGCACATGGTGGGTCCCATTGAAATCGTGCTTCAATTCTGCACATTTTGACCTTTTTTGAATTTTGGGAAAATTTTCACTTTTACCCCGTGGGCCCGCACCTCCGATTTTTCCCTCGCCACGTGTCTCCTTGTGATTTGCTAGTGGGCCAGCGCTTCAAATTTTGATTTTGAGTCTTTTTGCAAAAGGGAAAAATTCCTTCCTACCTTGACTGCCCGCCGACTGCCTAACTCTATTGGACACATGTCCACCTATGATTGGCTCGTGGAACCTCGGCCCAAAATTTTCCTTTTATCCATTTTGCCAAAAAGGGGAAAATTCCCATTTCCCTCCGCGGCTCGCCGACCCGCTCTCGCCTCTATCGTGTCACCACGTGTCCATCACTAATTGGAGTGGGGGAAAAACTAATTTTGAAACCTTATAAAATTAGAGCCAAAAACTCTAAGTCCCCCTA
The DNA here is from genome assembly GCA_018340775.1 of Taxus wallichiana var. yunnanensis. Classification (NCBI taxonomy): domain Eukaryota; kingdom Viridiplantae; phylum Streptophyta; class Pinopsida; order Cupressales; family Taxaceae; genus Taxus; species Taxus wallichiana. The sequence goes on along the minus strand of CM031234.1, from coordinate 152,803,947 downwards.
TGGCCCACACTTCCATTTTGAAACTTTTAGGACACATGTCCTCTCCCGATTGGTTGTGGGGTTTCACGCCTAAATTTGAATTTTAAAATTTTAAAAAATAAGGTCTGAAACCTTAAGGGAACTTGACCACCTGCCATCTCACCTACCTATCAAAACATGACACGTAGGCAAATTGGAAAAAATGAAGCCTCGGGCCCAAAAATGCCCCTTTTGCCAAAAATAAAAAAATAACAAGTTAGAACACTTCCCCGTTGATCCTCGGCGAATAAAAACCGACCACGTTGACAATGCATGTCTGAGGAAGAATTTTATGGGAAAATGATGCCCGTTTGACCGTTAAAAATAGACAAATTTTCCAATTGTGCCTAGAATCCAATTTTTTCACCAAGGACGTTTTTTTTTGAATTGGAACCAAACCAAAGATGATTTCTGAGCATTTCTCGACTTTGTGACTGGATTTTGAAACTCAAACAAGTATGAAATGATCAATTTAGATTTTTCCACAATCTGGAAAAGGGGAAAAATGACATAGCCCACAAAATTGGAAAAACTAGGGCACAGAAAAGGGAAAACTTGGATTATTCTTTCAAATTAGGGCAAAACAACAAGTTTGTGAGCGTATTAAAGCATCTTACTAGAGGGGAAGAATTATAGACCACCAAATCAAAGGATAAAATGTTTTTTGAGAAAATACAGATTTGGAAATTAGGGCAACATGGTGCAAGCTCAAAAGTGGCACCAACAAAAGGAATGTTTTAAAATCTGCTTTGTAGGATGAATGGTAAATCAACATTCCAAGAATTGATAGACATATGACTGAAATTTGACAGATACTAGTTCTTTGACTATTGTATGAACATGTTCTTTTCAATGGTATGTCATGCTTGGATCTTTTCATTCGATTGTACCAGACAATGTTGACACAAACTAACTATAGTTTTTCATGGCATAAGAAAGATCCTGAAACCTAATATAGGTAAAGATAATTACCACCTAAACTATGTTACATAACAGAATTCCTATTCTAACATAAAGCTTCCTATTCTACTTTGATTTGGTTGATTGGCACCCTAACCTAATACTACCAAAGTTATATTATGATCTAACCTAATGCGTAAAACCGTAGTGTTGTAAATTAATCTAACCTAAGTGAAAACTACTTTAGGCTATGTGCTAAGACCTATTGTGGTAATTTTTGTTTGGGTTATAACCTAAGGTATATATATATATATATATATATATATATATATATATATATATATATATATATACTACAAATTACCTAAGGTCTAACCTAAACAATATGATCTACCATAAACTAGTGGGTTTGAATGGGGAATTAGGTGGTCACATACATGGTAGGAAATGGTTCCAAGGCATTAAAAATGTTGATAAGGTTTTAATTGTTTGGAGGTACTACCACTTTGACAGGGTTACCAATTTGGCGGAGGCTTAGGTGGAGGCTCCACTAAAATGAAATTCTTTGTTAAATTTGATTTGGTAATAACTAAATATGAGAGGCGGTGGCAAAGGAGGATAGGCAAGAAAATAGGAGTTAAGGGAATTAATTATTTTTGGTCTTCGTGCTCAAACTACCTTGGAAGGCATGTAAATGGTTTGGTATGTGGTTATTTCACTTTGCATGTTTTACAATTTTCACTCTACATGCTCATTGGTTTTTCAAACTAGTAGATAGAACTACACTTGATGGTTATTTTTGAGGTTTTAAACCTATTTTAAGTTCATGGAATATATAGGAAGCATGATAGAAAAAGAACATGGTTATTTTATTTTTCGTGGAGAAAAGGAGAAGTTCTAAGCTTGGCTAGAGATTCTTTTCGAGTTCACGAAGGGTTATCGTGCATGATAGGCTCTAAACTTTAACATCTCTTGCTTTCCTATAAATGTTTCATTAAAATGATTCTACTCTATGAGATTCTCGGATTCCTTATTTTTTCTGGTTATTGACTTGTGGGGTTTATTAAATCTGTGTTATTGGTTTTGAATTTCATGGTAAATAGAGTTCTATTTAGAAACTTACCATGTACAGTTCTTAAAAATAAGAATGCATGCATAAACGTATCTCCGTAACTTGGATTTTTCATTTAGAATGGGAAATTGAAGTAATCTGTTTAGATAAATCTTCGTTACTATTTAAATGTGGTTCAGAGTTTGGAGATCTTTGGGTTCTATCTAAACTTGCTGGAATTTGTGTTTGTTGATCATGAGCTTGAGATGAACTTGTGTATTAACGGATCTTGTATTTGAGCTCATTTTAGATTTTGAACTGTTCTGGTTTTTTTGAGAATCATTGATTTAGGTTCTTGTTGTCAGATCAACCATGTTGGAATTTTGTATATCTCTCGACTATTGTTGAAGCACATATAAAGCTTGATGCTTATATATTAGTTCTATTGAGAGATAATATGGGACTCGTAACCATGATTTACATTATTTGAACTTTGAAATAGTTTTTGTAGATTAGTAACTACAAAGCACTCGTATTTGTTACTTGTGTGGACTCGTACTGTGGGAATTTCTAGTCCTACTTGAGCTAGTATTTGGACTTCGTGTTTTCATATAAAATTGTGTAGGAGTTTCTTGATGTTTTGAACCAAATTTTGGAGACCTAGGTAGCTTTGAACTGTTGTTAGAATTTTGTATTTGATTCTGAGCACATAATTTAATGCTCATGTTTCCAGAAATTTTATTCTTAAGGATCACGATTTTTATACTTGTAAATGACATGGATTTTTGTTGAATTCCGTAAATGGCTTAGAACCTGTGTATTTCTCTAGTGATAATTTTTACTTTGTTAATACAAGGTTGTAATGTACACGACACTAGTGCTTTGTTATTTATGTGGACTCTGAACTTTGTGGGAAACTTTAGTTCCATTGAGTTAGTCTTTGAATTCACATTTGATTTGAACTCGTGTAGGAGTCACTTGTTATGTTGAACCCATGTTTATATCTTTGGAAATAATCGGGGTTTTGATGACGCCATTTATGGCTCTGTACCTATGTTTTATGTAGAGGAATTTCAGATCGTTAATGGAAGTATTTTCCTTGCATTCCTATCTATGTACTGTATAGTTCCAAAATTTATTAGGACTTGTACCGACTCTATTTTGGAACTTTGAAGTTGTGTTCTACTTGTTATTAACGTTTAAAAATTTACAACTCTTTAGTCGAGTTTTTCTCAAGGTAAAATTGGGAGAAAAATTGGATGAGTCATTAGGAAAAACTCTCAGAAATCTCAACAGAAAAACATTCTCATTGATGAATAAATTTGATAATTCATTTTTAGAAATGTTGCTTCCTTCCTAAGATATTGATGGTATTTAATTAGGAGTAACATTTTTCTCTAAGTTTGAGGAGACTTGTATCTCATACCTCTTAGAATAGACTCTAAGTTTCTTTTATGAGAAGAACTTAGTAATTTAGTACCATATACTGTTATGGAGGGATTACTTGAATTTGTTCTTATATTTTTTTGTATTATAATTTGTTGAACCAAGAACTGGTTATTCTTTTTGTAATGTAAAAATGAAACCTGACCTTGGGATACCAGTATGAGTTGTTTGGTCTTCCTTTGCACAATCATTTGTAGAAATGATGTTGGAAGAGATTATATTATTTGGTTTTATTGAATCAGTAAATGTCGGTTTCTTGTGAATATTGTTTTGTAGGGCCTTGCTTATTGGTTTGAGATGGGTGAGTTGTCTCGCACTCTATCTTTTTCAGAATTATCTTTGGATGATGAAGAGTAGAGAGTAACCCTATATGAGTTTTCCTTGATATTTGAACGTTGTTTCAAATCTCCAAAAGTTTAACTTCTATATTAAAATTAGATTTAAAACTTACAGGTAAAACCAATTGATCCTCTATTCTTCTTGGATTAAATGAAATTTTTCTTGGATGAATATCTTAATTGTTAAATTTTTAAGGTAATAGTCTTTTGGGAGAAATAGTTGAATCACGTTTTGAATCTGTTTCTGTTCTTGGATGTGTTGTGTTTAGGCATGAATTGTAATGGTTCTTCTTCTTCTTGTGTTTAGGAGATAGATGAGTCATCTTAATATGAACCATGCTCTAAACTGTTCTTTTGCTTGAAGCAAAGATAAATGTTGATTTATTTTATGACAGATTGGCAACAATGAGATGTTATAATATGTTGTTTGTCTAAGGATAATTGATGGGATCAATTAGACTCTATTTGTAGGGTTGAAATGGTAGATAATATTCTGTTCCTTTTCATGGAAGTAAAATTAATTGTTTATAGTGTACTTTTTTTTGGTTGCTTTTGATATACTAATTATTTGATGCAATAATTTTCCCATTAAAGCGAGTTATTTTAATGGAACAAGTATTGGAATGCACTTCTTTTTAATTCTTAGTGCTTATCATGCTTAGTTCATTGAATCGATCTCGTGTTAGTAATTTTGCAGATGGACTTTGTAAGTGATAAAGAAGGAAAAAAATTACATGATACATTGGCCGATTTAAGTCTATTTCTTGTGATGAACTATGATTTGTTCTTGAGACTGTATTTGAAAAGAAAAGTAGTATTCTTTTATAATTAATACAATTGTTATGTAGTTTACCCGAATGCATAAGTTTTGTAAATGTAATGGTTACAAAGATAAATTGAAAGATGGGAGATTACTAGTATTGGTTGTGTTAAATATTTTGCATTTGTATGAAAAAATGGGTTCCATCTTGTTGTCAAATGTTCATATTATTTATATGTTAAATGGTTAAATTTTAACAAGATTGGATCAAGGGATTAAGTTTAATCTCCGTATTATGATACAACTTGTAAAGTTGTAGAATGTTATTTTCGTTAAATAAACTATAAATCGTAGTAATGTAAAGTAGGATGAACATACTTTATAAAAAGAGTGATCAAGGGTAGAATAGATCCTAACTCTATACATATAATGAAAGACTCTTCATCTTTCATAACTTGTTCATAAATCATATAGATTTGATAACATGACTTCAATTTATTAGACTTCATTTGTTATGAAGTCTAATTTATTTTGGATATCTTTTGGTGCTGAACTTTCTAAAAATTTAATGTACTTTTTACATATGAAATATTATAACATTGCTTAGTTATGCTTAATTGTCAGTTTAACTATGTATTCAAAAAGTAAAAGTGGCAATGAATATAACAAAGTTCTTAAAGGGATAAATGAATCAATTTAGAAAAGAACTTATGGAATGTTGGATTAGGGATTAGGTAGGTGGCTGAAATCTGTTTAAATAATCCAAATTAATTAAAAAATTAAAAATTTCGTTGGGTATGTACATCTTGATGAGGTTGTTCTATAGGATGATGGCACATTCCAACTACAAGGTTGTACCTTCGAGAATATTAGGATCTTCTCGAGGTTACAACGATGTAGTCGACATGTGGCAATACCCTTCTGCATTGATCATCTAGATTTACACACATTGGACTTGATATTAGTTTATCTCTAGATCTCGAATAGTAGCATGGTTATGATATGGAGTAGCCCTCTAAAACTTGGGGTACCTTGGCACACGGGATTGACTTAGGTCGACCCAAAGATGCCAACTTACCCTAAGTTTTCGAGCCTCCCTTATCATAACATATGATGTTAACTCAAACTAGGGTTAAACCTTGGGTAAGTGGAATGACGGAAGTCATGGTGAAGAAAATTCTAGATAACAATAGAGTGGGTTGAAGGACGTATTCCGTTGCGAGTATGCCGTCAAGGAATAGTAATACAAACATTATGTTATAAATCTTTGGCCAAAGTATCGCAAGTTGTTGGTTGCATTGTCTATGTCACTTATTCTAAGGCTCATGATGGCGATGAATATTGGTAACAAATATTTATTTAGGATCCTCAAACATATCACTAATTACCCTAAACAGGTAAGAACAACCAAGTATAGGTAGTATATAGAAAAATATTCAATACTTGATGTTTAACATGAATAGATCAATAGATTATTGAGTCATGAAATGAATGGATCGGTAGTACACCGAGTCATTATAGCTACGTATGGGTATCTGTTATATGAATGGTTGATAAAGAATGTGTAATATAAATTATGAATTTAGATCAGGGAACATTATTTAATTTTTTTCCCTTGTTTCTAAATTCTTAAAATGCGAATGTTACATCTTGGTATCGAGCTTAAGGTTGCAGTAGCTCTTGGACGTATTGTGTCCACAATCTGATTAAACTTAAATTTTCTTGTAACAGAAAATGATGAGAACAAGATGAAATGTTGCAAATAACCCTCCACCTAAAGGAGTGGCAACTGCCCAGAAACTTGATGAGATCCTTGCTACCCCGTTAGACACAAGAGATCATTTGACCGTGCTTGAGCAACAAGTAATGGGAAATGAGAAGGAAGAAGAAGTTGACAACACTAATTAGCCACCTCCAAGTGATAATGCCAATGTGGGTGTTGATAATAACAATATTAACATACCTGCTCAACCTGAGAACAAAAAGGCTAGTCTAGTAGAAGAACTCACTAATGACATAAAAAGGATAAGTCCACCCAAGTTTGATGGCAGCACATTAGGAGATGAAGCTGAGAATTGACTCAACAAAATGGAGAAGTACTTTACAATAAGGAACTTCTCGGAGGAAACCAAGGTTATATGGGGAGCATATCAGCTTTCCCATGAAGCATCTTCATGGTGGGACAACTATAAGGCTGATTTAAATATTGATAGAACTAACATCACTTGGGATCAATTTAAAAGTTATTTTAGAAAATGATGATGCCAAAACTCTACTATGATCGTAAAATGACTAAATTTCAGAACTTAGCTCAAGGAAAGCTAACAAGAATCGAGTATTGGGAATGGTTTACAAAACTCCTCAAGTATGTACCTCAATATCAAACTGATGATAAGTTCAGAATACAGAAATTAATTATGGGATTGAATCCCATTATAGGGGGAGAAGTTGATGTTCACAGCCCAACCACTATGGAAGGGGTTGTTGAAAAATCCATAAGGCAGGAACAGAAATTAAAGGCTATTTCCACTCATAAAGAGGAAGTAAGGAAGAAAGTTCCAAACCCCTCTTTAGCCTCTCTTGCACATAAAAAGGGACCATGGAAGAAGTTTGGTAATAAAAGAAAGTTTTCAGCTGATAATAATAAGAAAGCAACAATGAATAAGATTGCTGGAAATGCACGGAATAATTTTGCCAAGAATAATAACAACAAACAGAAGTCCTATGGAGGTTATAATAATAACTATAAGACTAGAAATATCCTTGAGTCTAGAAAGGGACATGTAGGAGGTTTTTATAATTGTGGTAAGGATCATTACGTAAATCAATTTCCTTTGAAGAAGGATGATCATAATTAAGCAAAGACAAGATACATGTTGCATAAAAGAGTTTACAAGCAAGCTAAAAATTAAGCTACACCTATAGAAGTTCTTGGTAATTTATTTGGCATACCTGTAACTATTATTTTTGATATAGGTGCTACTGAATGTTTTATTTCTAGTAAACTTACTTCAAAACTTAAAAGAAAAGTTAGAAAAATGGATAAATCTTGGATTGTACATAATGGTAATAATGTTGTTCATATACAGTTAGTATGTGTATTTTTGGAGAAGTCCTTGAATTACCTAACTTTTCCACTAAGGTTGATCTTTATATTACACCTTTAGGGTCTTATGATGTAATCATAGGTGTTAATTGGTTAGCGAACATAAGGCTAAATTTGACTATTTTGAAAAACACATTAGTTATTTAGATGATCTCGTAGAAAACAACAGAAATTCAGGGTGTAAAACGTGAGATTTCTATTAGGAAGTCATCACTATGCAACTTAAAAAGGCCAAAAATAAAGGATGTATCTTATATGCAGGTAAAATTTTAGAAATTGTAGAGGAAAACAATGATTTCATGGATTGATATCCGGTGTTACGAGATTTCAAAGATGTATTTCGGAAGAATTGTCGTGTCTTCCACCCAAAAGGGACTTTGATTTCATGATTGAGATCAATCCTAGAACTGAACCTATATCTAAGGCAATCGTATTGAATGACTACTATAGAATTAGTAGAGCTTAAGGCTCAATTGTAAGAATTTTTGTCTAAGGGTTTGATTAGACCAAGTGTTTCACCTTGGGAGCACCAAGATTTTTGTGAAAAAGAAAGATGGAACACTTAGATTGTGCATTGATTACAAAATGTTAAACAAAACAACAATCAAGAATAGATATCCACTCCTAGGATTGATGATTTATTTGATCGATGCGTGGAACATTGGTATACTCTAATATAGATCTTTGATATGGGTATCATCAATTGCGAATTAAGAATGAGGATATTCATAAAACAAATTTTAGAACAAGGTATGGACATTACGAGTTTATGGTTTTTCCTTTTGGATTAAATAATGCACTGCGACATTTATGAATTTAATGAATAATATATTTCAAGAATATTTGGACAAATTTATGCTCATTCTTGGATGAAATTCTCATATATTCTAAAAGCATTGAAGAGCATCATGGCATTTTAAAGTACTTTTGGAGATTTTGAGAAAGAGACGGTTGTTTGGTAAACTTTCCAAATGTTCTTTCTATGACACAAAAGTTCACTATTTGGGTCATGTAATAAGTAAAGATGGAATTGTTGTAGATCCTTCAAAAATTATAGCTATAACAAAATGGCTCGCACTAAAGAACGTACATGAAGTTAGAAGCTTCATGGGACTTGCTAGCTATTATAGGAAATTTTTAAAATACTTTTCCAAGATAACTGCACCAATAACTTCCTTACAAAAGAAGGATAAAAAGTTTGTATGGAGTGAAAAATGTGAAATTACATTTAAAATCTTGAAGGAACAGCTTAACTTCTACACCTATTCTTGCAGTACCAGATCTTGATGGAGATTTTATGGTGGTAACGATGCATCCAAAGGTGAAGGTCTAGGAGGTATTTTATTACAAAGTGGTCATGTTATTGCATATGAAAGTAGGAAACTTAAGTTACATGAGTTGAATTATGCTCCACGTGATTTAGAGCTTGCTACCATTGTTCATGCACTTCAAGTTTGGAGGCATTATCTACTTAGTAAACCATTTGAGTTGAAAAATGATCATATTGGGCTGAATTACATTTTCACTCAGTCAAATCTAAATGCAAGACAATGAAGATGGTTAGAGTTTTTGTCTCAATATGATTTCGACATAAGTTATATTAAGGGTAAAGAAAATAGAGTGACTAATGCTCTAAGTTGTAGGAAGCACATTTATGCTCTTATAACACTAAGAACTTAGTTTAAGGATGAAGTAAAAAGTGTTATGCAATCTGATTCTTACTTTCAACAAGTAAAATTAGCACTTGCTACACATTCTAATGATTTGAGGTATAAAGGTTTTCATTTTGATAAAGAAGGAATCTTACGATTTGAAAACAGAGTTTATGTACCTTTGCTTAATGGTTTGAGAAATAAATTGTTAGCGGAATTTCATAATTCACATTTCTCTAGACACCCTGGCATTATAAATATGCTTACTGATATAAAACAACAATATTTCTGGAAAGGAATGAATAAAGATGTTATTGATTATGTAACACATTGTCTAGAGTGCCAACGTGTTAAGGCGGAACATATGCACCCAGCCGGTTTATTGTATCCTCATAGTATACCATAGTATAAATGGCAAGTAATAAGCATGGATTTTGTACAAGGGTTACCTATGTTAAGGAATAAACATGATGTTATTTTGGTAGTTGTTGATAAACTAACAAAAGTAGCTCATTTTATTGTTGGAAATATGAAGGATGATTCACCTATTTTGGCTAAAATATTTGTACACAAAATTTTCAGATTACATGGGGTACCTGAATTAATCATATTCGATAGAGATCCTAGAATGATGTCAAGATTTTGGCAACGCTTAATGCAGATCTAGGAACTAAGCTAAATTTTAGTTCTGCATACCACCCGGAAATGGATGGATAGACTAAAAGAGTAAATCAAGTTTTAGAAGATATGTTACGAATTTATTATATGGATCAGAAGTATAGGTGGGAAGAATATCTCCCATTAGTTGAATTTTCTTACAAAAATACATATCATGCTTCTCTTAAGATGGCACCTTTTGAGGCACTTTACGAAAGAAAATGTAGAACACCCATTAGTTGGGATAACATAGAGGATAGAGAGGTAATTGGACCTGAAATCCTTATGGAAGTGGAACAACAAGTTAAATTGATTCGTGAATGCATGAAATAAGTAGCAGATAGGCAAAAGAGTTACACCGACTTGAAGAAGGTTGATAAGAAATTTGAACTTGGTGAGAAAGTCTTTCTCCGAGTTAGACCGAAAAGAGTTCTATAACTTTTGGCAAGGTTGCCAAGTTATCACCTCGTTATGTGGGACCTTTTGAGATAGTTGAAGTAATCAACCCTATAGCGTATCGTTTAGAATTACCTCTTGCTTTGTCACAAATGCATGATGTTTTCCATATTTCCTTGCTTAAGAAATATGTTTCAGATTTTCACACGTATTAAATTAGAATTCCTTACAGTCTAAGACCCAGGAATAATCATGGTTAAACCCATTCGAGTGCTGGAAACTTGCCACTTGCATTTAAGAAATCGAGAAATAAGTCAATGTAAGGTTCAATGGGACCAATTTAATAAAGAGAGTGCAACTTGGGAAAATCTAGAAGATATGAAAATTTCTTTTCCTTATCTATTTAAACGAAATTGATTTTGTTGATGATAATTTTTTTTATGATTTTATTTTTATATGAAATTAAATATGCCAATTTTGGGAAAATATTTATTTGATTTGGATAGATAGCTATTAATGCTGATTTCTTGAATTATAAGATTATAATATGTTTAGACTTGTGGTAAAATAAGTGAATGAAGTGATTTTCCTGATTTATATTGTTAAAAAAGTGTAATCATCGGGATGATGATTCTTTAAGGAGGGGAGCATGTAACACTCTTGACAGTTATTATTTTCCTCCTTTACATTTCAAGTGTTGACATGTGATTTTCCTTATAAAGATGTGTTCTTTTGAATTTTGGAGATCATGCTTGATATGGATAAATCATCTTCTATTCTTAAGATCCTTTGAATGAATTGGAATGGCTTTCTTAAATCCATTTTTCATTTCTTGTAGGTGGGTTACAATCTGGTTTAAGAATTGTAAAATTTTCTACTAATCTGACTCCTCCATGGATCAATTTCAATGATCCAAGGAATGTTTTAAAAACTTCTCTATATGATGAATGTTAAATCGACATTCCAGGAATTAATAGACATATGACTGAACTTTGACGGATAATAGTTCTTTGATTGTTGCATGAACATGTTCTATTCAATGGTATGTCATGCTTGGATCTTTTCAGTTTGATTTTACCAAGAAAATGTTGACACAAACTAACTGTAGTTGTTCACGGCATAGGAAAGATCCAAAACCTAAGATAGGTAAAGATAATTACTACCTAAACTATGTTATGTAACAAAATTCCTATTCTAACCTAAAGCTTCCTATTCTGCTTTGATTTGGTTGATTGGCATCCTAACCTAATACTACCAGGTTATATTATGATCTAACCTAATGCCTAAAACTATAGTGTTGTAAATTAATCTAACCTAAGTGAAAACTACCTTAGGCTATGTGCTAAGACCTATTGTGGTAATTGTTGTTTGGGTTATAACCTAAGGTATATATATATACTACAAATTACCTAAGGTCTAACCTAAACAATATGATCTACCCTAAACTAATGGGTTTGAATGGGGAATTAGGTGGTCGCATACATGGTAGGCGATGGTTCCAAGGCATTAAAAATGTTGATAAGGTTTTAATTGTTTGGAGGTACTGCCAGCTTTGGAAGGGGTTAGTGAATTTGGTAGAGGCTTAGGTGGAGGCTCCACTAAAATGGAATTCTTTGTTAAATTTTATTTGGCAATAACTAAACATGAGAGGTGGTGGCAAAGGAGGATAGGTGGGAAAATAGGAGTTAAGGGAATTAATTGTTTTTGTCTTCGTGCTCAAACTACCTTGGAAGGCATGCAAACAGTTTGGTATGTGGTTGTTTCACTTTGCATGTTTTGTGATTTTCACTCTGCATGCTCATTGGTTTTTCAAACTAGCAGATAGAACTACACTTGATGGCTATTTTTGAGGTTTTAAACCTATTTTCAGTTCATGGAATATATAGGAAGCATGATGGAAAAAGAACATGGTTATTTGATTTTTCGTGGAGAAAAGGAGAAGTTTTGAGCTCGGCTGGAGATTCTTTTCGAGTTCATAGGCGCTATCGCACACATAGGCTCTAAACTTTAACATCTCTTGCTTTCCTATAAATGTCTCATTAAAATGATTCTACTCTATGAGATTCTTGGATTCCTTATTTTGTCTGGTTATTGACTTGTGGGGTTTATTAAATCTGTGTTATTGGTTTTGAATTTCATGGTAAATAGAGTTCTATTTAGAAACTTACCATGTATACATTCTTAAAAATAAGAATGCATGCATAAATGTATCTCTGTAACTTGGCTTTTTCATTTAGAATGGGAAATTGAAGTAATCTGTTTAGATAAATCTTCATCACTATTTAGATGTGGTTCAGAGTTTTGAGATCTTTGGGTTCTGTCTAAACTTGCTGGAATTTGTGTTTTGTTGATCGTGAGCTTGAGCTAAACTTGTGTATTAATGGATCTTGTATTCGAGCTTGTTTTAGATTTGGAAATGGTTCTAGTTTTTGTGAGAATTGCTGATTTAGGTTCTTGTTGTATCTTGAACCATGTTGGAATTTTGTATATCTCTCGGACTATTGTTGAAGTACATATAAAGCTCGATGCTTATATATTAGTTCTATTGAGAGATAATATGGGACTCTATAACCATGCTTTACATTCTTTGAAATTTGAAATAGTTTTTGTAGATTAGTAACTACAAAGCACTCGTATTTGTTACTTGTGTGGACTTTGTACTGTGGGAATTTCTAGTCCCGCTTGAGCAGGTATTTGGACTTCGTGTTTTCATATAAAACTCAGGCAGAGCTTCTTGATGTTCTAAATCGAGTGTGGAGACCTAGGTAGCTCAAACTATTTTTAGAAGTTTGTATTTGATTCGAGCACATAATTTAATAATCACGTTTCTTCAACTGTTGTTAGAGAAATTTTTTTCTTAAGGATCGTGATTTTTATACTTGTAAATGACTCATCTTGTTGTTGAATTCCGTAAATGGCTTAGAGTCTATGTATTTCTTTAGTGATCATTTTTACTGTTAATACAAGGTTGTAATGTACACGGCACTCACGTTTTATTATTTATGTGGACTCTGAACTTTGTGGGAAACCTTAGTTCTGTTGAGTTATTCTTTGGACTTCACTTTTGATTTGAACTCATGTAGGAGTCACTTGTTGTGTTGAACCCATGTTTATATTTTTAAAAATATTCGGGGGCTTTGATGACGCCGTTTATGGCTCTCACTGCTGTGTTTTATGTAGAGGAATTTCAGACTGTTAATGGAAGTTGTATTTTCTTTGCATTTGTATCTATGTATTGTATAGTTCTGAACTTTGTTAGGACTTGTACCGACTCTATTCTAGAACTTTGGAGTTGTGTTCTACTTGTTATTAACGTTTAAAAATTTACAACTCTTTTGTCGAGTTTTTGCTCAAGGCAAAATTGGGAGAACAATTGGATGAGTCATTGGGAAAAACTCTCAGAAATCTTGACAGAAAAATGTTCTCGTTGATGAATAAATTTGTTAATTCATTTTTAGAACTATTTCTTCCTTCCCGAGATGTTGATGGTATTTAATTGGGAGTAACATTTTTCTCTCAGTTCGAGGAGACTTGTATTTCAGACCTCTTAGAATAGACTCTGAGTTTCTTTTATGAGAAGAACTTAGTAATTTAGTACCGTATACTGTTATGGAGGGATTACTTGAATTTGTTCTAATAGTTTTTTGTATTATAATTTGTTGAACCAAGAACTGGTTATTCTTTTTGTAATGTAAAAATGAAACTCGACCTTGGGATACCAAAGATGAGTTGTTTGGTCTTCCTTTGCACAATCATTTGTAGAAATGATGTTGGAAGAGATTATATTATTTGGTTTTATTGAACTGAAATGTCAGGTTTCTTGATAGACTATTGTTTTGTAGGGCCTTGCTTATTGGTTTGAGATGGGTGAGTTGTCTCTGGCACTCTATCTTTTTCAGAATTATCTTTGGATGATGAAGAGTAGAGAGTAACCCTATATGAGTTTTCCTTGATATTTGAACTTTGTTTCAAATCTCCAAAATTTTAACTTCTATATTAAAATTACAGGTAAAACCAATTGATCCTCTATTCTTCTTAGATTAAATGAAATTTTTCTCGGATGAATATCTTAATTGTTAAATTTTTTAAGGTAATAGTCTTTTGGGAGAAATAGTTGAATCATGTTTTGAATCTGTTCTATTCTTGGATGTGTTGTGTTTAGGCATGAATTGTAATGGTTCTTCTTCTTCTTGTGTTTAGGAGATAGATGAGTCATCTTAATATGAACCATGCTCTAAACTGTTCTTTTGCTTGAAGAAAAGATAAATGTTGATTTCTTTTATGGCAGATTGGGAACAATGAGATGTTATAATATGTTGTTTGTCTAAGGATAATTGATGGGATCAATTAGACTCTATTTGTAGGGTTGAAATGGTAGATAATATTCTGTTCCTTTTCATGGAAGTAAAATTAATTGTTTATAGTGTACTTCTTTTCGTTGCTTTTGATATATTGATTATTTGATGTAATAATTGTCCCATTAAAGTAGTGTTATTTTAATGGAACAATTTTTGGAATGAACTTATTTTTAATTCTTAGTGCTTATCATGCTTAGTTCATTGAACTGACCCGTGTTAGCAATTTTTGCAGATGGACTTCGTAAGTGATAAAGAAGGCAGAACTTACATGATACATTGGCTGATTTAAGTCTATTTCTTGTGATGAACTCCGATTTGTTCTCGAGACTGTATTTGAAAAGAAAAGTAGTATTCTTTTATAATTAATACAGTTGTTATGTAGTTTACCTGAATGCATAAGTTTTGTAAATGTAATGGTTACAAAGATAAATCGAAAGATGGGAGATTACAAGATTGGTTGTGTAAATTATTTTACATTTGTATGAAAAAGATGCGTTCCATCTTGTTGTCAAATCTTCATATTATTTATATGTTAAATGGTTAAAGTTTAACAAGATTAGATGAAGGGATTAAGTTTAATCTCCTACTTATGATACAACTTGTAAAGTTGTAGAATGTTATTTTCACAAATAAACTATAAATCGTAGTAATGTAAAGTAGGATGAACATACTTTGTAAAAAGAGTGATCAAGGGTAGAATAGACCCTAACACTATACATATAATGAAAGACTCTTCATATTTCATAATTGTTCATAAATCATATAGATTTGATAACATGACTTCAATTTATCGACTTCATTTGTTATGAAGTGTAATTTATTTTGGATATCTTCTAGCTGAACTTTCTAAAAGTTAATGTACTTTTTACATATGAAATATATTATAACACCGCACGCTTATGCTTAATTGACAGTTTAATTATGTATTCGAAAAGTAAAAGTGGCAATGAATATAACAAAGTTCTTAAAGGGTTAAATGAATCAATTTAGAAAAGAATTGATGAAATGTTGGATTAGGGATTAGGTAGGTGGCTGAAATCTATTTAAATAATCCAAATTAATTAAACAATTAATAAATTTCCTTAGGTATGTACATCTTGATGAGGCTGTTCTATAGGATGCTAGCACACGCCAATTACAGGTCTATACCTTTGAGAAGATTAGGATCTTCTCGAGGTTACAACGATGCAGTCGACATATGGCAATACCTTTCTGTATTGATAATCTAGATCTACACAAATTGGACTTGATCTTAGTTTATCTCTAGATCTGGATAGTAGCATGGTTATGATATGAAGTAGTCCTCTAAAACTTGGGTAACCTTAGCACATGGGATTGACTTAGGTCGACCCAGTATGCCAACTTAACCTAAGTTTTCAGGAGCCTCCCCTTATCATAACATATGTTGTTAACTCAAACCAGGGTTAAACCTTGGGCAAGTGGAATGACAGAAGTTAGTGAAGGACATTCTAGATAACAATAGAGTGGGGTGAAGGACATATTCTAGATTGACGAGTATACCATCAAGGAATAGTAATACAAACAATATTTTAGAAATCTTTGGCCAAAGTATCGCAAGTTGTTGGTTGTGTTGTCCTATGTCACCTAGTCTAAGGCTCGTGATGTTGATGAATATTGGTAACAAATATTCAGATAGGATCCTTAGATAGATCACTCAATACCCTAAACAGGGTAAGAACAACCAAGTATACATAGTATACAGAAAAGTATTCAATACTTGATGTTTAACATGAATAGATCGGTAGTACACCGAGTCATTACAGCTGCATATGGTTATCTATTATATGAATGGTTGATAAAGAATGTGTGATCTAAATTATGAATTTAGATCAGGGAACATTATTTTAATTTTTTTTTCCCTTGTTTCTAAAAGTCTTAAAATGGGAATGTTACAGAGCACCCACCCATAGAGCCCTTGCTAATATTACTCATAACAAAGGAATTTCATGAATATTACTCATGAAAAATATTTGAATGGATGATCACATAAGATATGTTTCTCACACAACTAATTTTGATCCAATATTCATCTCCTAACACACCAAACACTCATCCAATATATCTTTCTCCTAACTATCTCAATTAGTCTTATTTATGGGATGATAAGGTCAATTTCCCTTACATAAATTCTCTTAAATATTTCTTAGACATTAATTCCTCCCCTAATATCTATCCTTGACCCCTCTTCACTCTTCTTCAACCTCCTATAGGTCGCTCATAACTCCTTCAACTCTACTAGATGAAATGAACAGACTCAATGAAATCTTAATCTTGAAATACACCTTAAGTGACCACATGTCGATAAGATCATTAAGTTTGGTCATTCCAAAAATTAAAAAAATCAATAAAATCATATAAAACACACCAAGAGACCCAAGTAGGTCGGAAAGGGTCAAGACATATCCATCAAACACCAAGACACTCAAACAAGGACAAAATAAGCTCTTCATCTCCTAACGAATGCAATATAATCTTCAAGGAATATACCATATTTTTCATGACTAAATAATATCTAAAAAAAAATTACATCCTCTATCCACATTCCACATGATCAATAACATATACATCAGCCTCCATCATCATAAAACTCTCCAAGAAGCAAGCATCTCCAAGTAGGTCTTATAGCACCAAGAAATAGTCCACAAGAGTGAAAAACTTTACATAGAAAAAATAACTATCAATACTTATTGGGCACGTGAATGGATGAAAATGACTCAAAATAACTCTTCAGGTACATGAGACACCTCCAAACAGTCACAACACTCCCGTAAAACCATATCTCCTACGTCACTTAAGCATGCATTGATCATGATCATGCCCAAAAATAGGTCACTATGAGCAAGCAAATTGGCACATAAAATATCCTCATCAATGATTAAATAACATATGTATGGATATATATCTGATTATACTTTCTAAAATAACTCACTTTTTTTTTCCAAATCATAGTGCAATTCATTCAACCAAGCCAATCTCTAAACCACTCATTCAGATTCTAAAACTCAAGAACTAGTCTTGAGAGAAACAAACACAAACACCTCCAAATCAACTTACAATCTCAAATACCACCTTTAAAACTTCAAGGAAACTTGTACCAATGTTCATAAACACTAAGAAGCATATGTCACATGGAGAAATTCCCTCTATCAACTCTGTTTTGAGTCACCTTCTTGAGAAATCCCGATAAGACCAATTAGGCCATTAGTGTTTTAAAATAAAACCACCTCTTCAAATAAAATAAATATTTTCATCACATCATATCAGGTGTATAAATAGTTTCCATGAATAGATAACACTAATCCATTTTGTAATTTCATCAAAACCAAGACAACCATTTTAGTCCTTAAGGCCAAAATCGGTAGTGCTACTTTGAGGACTGTATCTTCTTTTTCAACAAGAAATATATCTAAAAAATTTCATTTATGTTTATCACATCTCCCAAGGATTTTGTAATAGTTCACTTTTCATCATGAAGCTTCCATCTCATCCCTAAAACTATAAATATCCATAAAACTAGGGTTTTTCTCTCACTTCCCAAAATAGATGGAACATGAAACCTATGCCAAAATGATCTCAGAAAAAATCTACACCCTTGAGTCATTCAACTTACTTTCATAATCCATTTGAAACCCAAATAACTAATCTTTCTCTAATCACTCTCTATGAGGGTTTAACTAAGTTTCAAACCAACTTAGCTTCTTAACGATTGTTCATAAAGATGAGATGTCCAAACAAACTCATTCTTTTTAAAAATCCTTCTATAATTCATGAAAAAAACCAAAAAAATCAATACCCATGCAGTGTATGTGTGACTAGGTGAGTAATACAAGTGACCCATTGAGTACGATTTTACTTCTCTAGAACTTGGTTTTACCAAAAAGTTCATATCTTGAGAAAACCTCTTCATTCTGACTTGAAAATTAACTTGAAGTACCATAGATACCTCCTCTAAAAAACCCAAGTCTCATCCATTCTCATATATTCTTGAAACTCTCTAGCCACTGATATTTACATGTGTTATCATGCCTTGTCTCTACCTTCTCACTTCCCATGACCATGAAACATCATAAAATAATAGAGAAATGACCTGAAACTCATCATAAACATTTTATGCAACATCATAACACCTTTACCATGTTTGGATAGGACTTTCCTCTTCCATATCTCATATCATCATACTATACATCATGCTCCAGGTCTAGGAATAGGCCTAGAATGACTTGAATCAACCCATATAACTCATGAAATAATCATGATGACTTATTGCAGACACATATACAGCTCTAAAACTTCATAATGACATTTTTTAACCTCATGAAATCCTTCAACAAAATTTGGAGATCCCATACTATGATCATGCCTGCTAGACCATGCTCTAAGACACCATATAACTTCACCAAATAAGGACACTACTAATCAACCTTCATGTTTGACCTTGATAACACCTCATGGAGACTCATAAATCCTTTGAAATTAATGAAACTTAAGACAAAATGGCAAACAATATCCTACTTTGTCATTGATGGAAACCACCTTAAGAAACATTAATGGCAACCAGTAAGAACAAACACCTACAAGACCTCTTTTTCATGTTTATGATACTTATATCCCCTTTAACATCTATGAAAAAGGATAAAATGATGTCTCAACATGAAAAATGACAACTCAAAATGACAAAAATACATGATACAACTTACTTACTTACACAAAAGATCCCCATTGACTGTACTTTCTTTTTTGACTTCAACAATAACAATAAAGGATATATACACTTGAAATGAACAACGAATAGCTCCACCGAGCTGATATTATCCACATTTTGTCTTCATTCATGTTCTTCAACTTATTTTAGGTCTATATCATTCAAAATCCACAAAATCTACCTCAAATACTATCATAACCACCTTTAGGAGGAACAATGACCCTAAAGCACATGTTCATTCCAAATTATTCAAACTTCTCAATGATCTCGAAGCATGATAAGAACAAAAACACCACCTTATTTCTCCCTTTGTCAAGATACCATACATATCTAACTATCAATTCCAAATTGAGGTCATATACGTTGAGCAACCATCATTAAGAAAGTTAATAAACTGCATCACATTCCTAAAGTGATAATTCAATGATCTCTTCCCAATTTTTAGTGTATCTAACTTCTACATCCTTGAGATACATTTCTTCTACTCTAGAATTCATCCTTAATTCCTGTCATATAGATGTAAAAATATCTATTAGCTAAATATTTTGAATTCATGAATATAAGGATGCATACATCACATATTTTCAGCTTACCATTTTAGTATTACTATCACATACCTATTACCTTATGTCCTACCTCTAGATTACCTACCTCACAAAAATCCCTATGCAAATGTTTGTAGATATTAAAATCCACACAACCTAATTTCACATAACTCAATCATTTGGATCTTTTTCCTCTGTCATAGACTTAGTCCTCTATCTCCTTGGATTCAAGACTTTCAATACTCTTGGATTACGATGCATATTCACATACTTTGTACTTCCTCATCAAGATACAATTATTCATTCTAATCTTTTAAAACCTTGCAAAATAACTTGACATCATATACTCTATTTTTTTTGAATCAAAACCTTCTTCAAACCCTATCAAAACTCTTTGTATACCATCTTTTACTTAGACTTAAGACATCCTTTTTTTCCTTCTTCATTATACTTGGAACACATGACCCTATATATAACTACCTTGGATAATATACTCTTAAGTTTTGATAACTCTCATGTCATCCCATCTTAGATTAGTCATTAGTTCATTTCTCTATATGACATAACTCAGCTCCACATTTCTCCAAATTGATTTAATTAGTAGATGAAAATACCTTGATAACATCATTTCATAGCAAAAGAAAACCTGTAAGAACTTGTTCTTCACACATAGAGAATTTGGATCACCTTTATTCACATAATTTAATGTCATTAATACTCTCCATGGAATGATTTATTCTCTAGGGAACTATTTCATACTTTCATGTCTTGATCCACATTCACTATCACGTAGACTTCAATCTTGGAATATGAATTGTATGGTCAACACTCTTCATTTGTTGTAGCACATCATACCTACACACTTATCATTTTGGAGAAACAAATCTTACACACAAATATATATGAAACAAATGTAAACACATACCTTCTTTAGTCAAGATCGCTCGACATCATATGACATAGAGCAATTTCATATTCGATACATATATAACTCTAAAACCTTTAAACAACTTTGTTTCATTACCTTTAGATCACTCGCCTCCCTTGAATAAAAATTTCAAGAGCATCCTTGCAATCATAGACATATGCACACCTACATCCTTTCATACATACACTTGTATCTCACCATTACTCTACTTCACAACATAACCATACTTGTTCCCTTGGATTTGATGTGCTTACATAATCTTTGCAAGTATTCACTTATAATGGGACTTTATTCGCTTGGAATCATAAATTCTAACTTGATAACTCAAATATTTTCCTCAACCTCTTAGTCATGAGTAGAGATTTGGATCTCTGTTTGGAAACTTTTACATCTTCTTCAATCCCATATTTATGACTCATAACACTGAACACTTATTCTTAAAACCAACATTATAAGATACACTTAACCAAGACTCACGAATCATGAAAATGAATATCAACTTGACAAGCATACCATACTTGAAACTCACCTATAGACCACTAGACATGACTCATCACAAACCTAAATCCTCTTAATGAAATTCCACTTGTGTAGATAAGATGATAACTTGAAAACCATAGACCTAAATTGATAGACAAGCTTATCATACACATTTTCTTAAAGTATTACTCCAAACCTTAACTTTCAAGACTAAGACTTAATTATTTCATAATTTTCATAAATGGTCGAACAATATATTCTTATTCTTGAGCCATACCTATTGAAACTTCATTCATTTTATAGTCTAGGAATGACTTTTCTTACTTTGAAAAAATAGGAAAAAATATGTCTTCTTCAAGAATAGACACAAAATTCATTCTTTTACATCATTTATGATGACCTTACATACTTCTCATGATGATATTAGGCATCAAATCACAAAACCATTTGGTCACAACCAATAAGTACATATTTCAGAAAAAGACAACCTTTTACTTGTTCCCTCATGATAGTACTTGGAATCAGCCCAAAAACACAAACTTCTCTATAAATGATAATAATGTAAGACACAAACATACCTTTTTTAACACCTTGTTGATTGTGGGCCCATCTCCTCCTTTAAAACATCTTCAAATATCTTGATCATAAATTTTCTTAATATTTTGTCAATGCTAACAAAACCCAAAACTTGAATCCTTAATGCTCAAACCTTGATTTAATCCTAAAAATTTCAAATCATAAGGAACAAAATATACTTTTCACTTGAATCCTAGATAAGGCCTAAAACACAATATTTGGCTTCAAACCACAATGCATCCTTCATATGTTGTTACAAGACCTTTTCTTCTTGATGTATCATAGCATATCTATAGTATAATTAGGTCATCAATAAATTTTGAAACATCTCTTACACGAGTCATATGTATCATCCTTCTAATGACTATAGTAACCCTATCATACCTTCAACACTTAAATCATATTATTTTGTTTTCTTCTTTGTCCAATTATCTATAGTCCTATGATAAATTTTCTTAAATGAAAAGGAATATCCATTGTAGAAACACCCATACCTAGCATGAAAGAATGGTGAATAACAATAACCTAGATGAAATTTTGAGAATGCCAAGCACTCCTTGATTTAATGTTGGTAACCTACTATCTCATGATTTGCAAACAACCTTTATTTCACAAATTCATCACTCTTTAACACATTATCTTCAACTATACAAAGTTGTTACACATGATTAGTCTTCTCTCAATGAGTCATAATTACTTCATAAACCTCTTTGACCTCTTCCTTTGTATTTATATGGTCAAACACTTCTATTTCATCTAGGTGATATTTAGTATTAGATGTTATGTCTTAAATAATTTCTTCATCTTCACCTTTAGGGAAATCATCATCAAGATCAACACAAGAACCTACTTTTCTCCTTCATGAGACATTTCATTAGTTTTCCTGGATAAATGGATCTTTGAATAGAACACCTCAAAGATAAATATCCATATGTAGAAAATAATGATTTAAACCATGTCCTCACTCCAACCAAATCAGTTACTCCATCCTTAACTAAGCTTCATGTCATACATGTGATTCAAGGATCTCCTCCAAGTTGTTAAAATTGCTTCACAAGGACCTTTCTATGATACTAATTATTAGAAGCACAATGGAATGAGAGGGGGTTGAATCATTCCTACAACAAAATAATTTTATTTTCCATTACATACATTCATCATTCAAACCATTCATTCAATAATACATGAAATATGCGAGCTTATTAAGTGTGTATTAGAAATTCCAAAGTGCATACAACAAGAGAGAGAACACAAAATACCATATATATGTGGAAAAATCTCAAGGTGAAGAAAACCCACTAAAACGCTACTAATATTACTCATAAAAAGGTATTTTATGAATATTACACATCACACAAGACCTTTTAGTCAATCACCCACTTCACAAGGAGCACCCACCCCTAGAACCTTTGATAATATTAATCATAAAAAGTAATTACATGAATATTACTCATCACACGAGATTTTAATGGATGATAATAGAATATATGTTTCTCACACAACTAATAGTGATCTAATATTCAGGTCCAAACACACCAAACCCTCTACAAATCACTCTTTCTCCTAACTCGATCAGTTCTTCTTCTTCTTCATGGGTTGATTATGTCAATTTACCTTACATAACATCTCTTAAATATTCATCATACCTTAATTATTCTCCTTATCTCTTTCCTTGACCCTTCTTCACTCTTCTTTAACCTCCTATAGGTGGCTCATAACTCCTCCAACTCTACTAGCTCAAATGAGTACACATAATGCACTTTTATACTTGACCATACACCTTAAGTGAGCATGGTTCAGATAAGACCATTAAGGTCAGCCATGTGAAACATAAAACACATAAATAAACTCATATAAAGCACACAAAATACACCCAAGTACGTCGAAAATGATCAAGACATCTCCATCAACACCAAAACACTTAAACAAGGCCAAAATAAGATCTCCATCTCCTAACGAATGAAATATGAGATTCAAAGGCATATGCCATATTTTTATTGACTCAAAAATACCCACAAAACCAAAAAAATCCTCTACACACCTTCCACATTCTCAATAACATATTTATCATCCTCCATCATCATGAAACACTCCGAGAAGCAAGCACCTCCAAGTAGGTCTTCAAGCACCAAAAACCAGTCCACAAGAGTGAACAACTTTGCATAGAAAAAAATTATCAAGACTTTTTGGGAACCTTAATGGATTCACCATGACTCCAAATCACTATTCAGCTACATTATACACCTCCAAAATAGTACAACACTCTAAGACAATAATATCTCCTACCTCACTTAAGCATGTTGATCATGCCCAAAATAAGTCACAAAGAACAAGTAACTTGGAACATCAAATATCCTAATTAAGGATAAATTAACATATGAATGGAAATATATCTAAGTATACTTTTCAAAAAAATCCATTTTTTTAGAAAAATCATAAGCGCAAGGTCTTCAACTATGCTAGCCTCTCCTCAAACTTCTCATTCAGGCTTTGAGAACTCAAGAACTAGTATTGAGAGAAAAAAGCAAAAACACTTCAAAATAAAATTCCAAGATCAACCACCACCTATTAAACTTACAGGAAACTTTTACCAACATGCCTAAGCAATAATAAGAATATGTCACATAGATAAATTCACTATAGAACATTTATTTTAGTCACCTTCTTGAGAAATCCTAATAGGACCAATTAGGTCATTATGGTTTCAACATGAAACCACATCTTCATATAAAACCAAACATTTCATCACATCATATGATGTGTATAACAAATTTCCATGACCATAGAACACTACTCCATCATGTAATTTCATCAAACTCACCTTAAAACTCAAGAAAGGCATTTTAGCCCTTAAGGACAAAATAAGTAGTACTAATTTGAGGACATGTATCTTATTTTTCTCCAAGAAACCTATATAAAAATTGTCATGAATGTTTATACCATCTCCCAAGGATTATATAATAGTTCAATTTTCATATTGAAGCTTCCATATCATCCCTAAATCTGTAAATATCCATGACATTAGGTTTTTCTCTCACTTCCTAGAATAGTTGGAGCATAAACCTATGCCAAAATGATCTTAGAAAAATTGACTACACTTAATTCATTAAAATATATTTCCCAATATATTTTAATATCAAATAACTCATCTTTCTCTAGTTTCTCTGCTATAAGGGTTTAACTATGGTTTCAAACCAACTTTGATTCTTAACGATTGTTCATAAAGATATGACATCCAAAAAAACTTGCTATTTTTTAAAAACCTTATAGAATCATGAAAAAAAATACCCCAAGGCCTTAGGATCCCATACAGAGTGTGTGTCACTAGGTGAGTAAAACAAGTTACCCATCAAGTTGGAATTTTTCTCTTTAGAACTTGGTTTTACCAAAAACTTCATATCTTGAGAAAACATATTCATTCTAACCGAAATCTTGACTTTAAGCACCATAGTTACCTCCTCTAACTGATCCAAGTTTCATAAATTCTCAAATATTCCTGAAAATCTTCAGCCACTTGAGACTTACCTATGTTATCATGCCTTATCTTCATCTTCTTGCTTCCCACTGACCATGAAACATCATGAAACAACTGAGAACTGACCTAAAACTCATCATAAACCTTATATGAAAAATCATAACATCTTTCCCATGCTTGAATAGGACTACCCTGATTCATTTATCATGTCATCATACCATACACCATACTCTAGATTTAGTAATAGGCCTAAATGACCTGACTCAACCCATACAACTCATGAACTGAACATGATGACTTATTTGAGACACATAAACACCTCTAACACTTCATAATAAAATTTCTTAACCTCATGACATACTTCAAAAAAATTTAGAGATCCCATAATATGATCATTCCTACTAGATCATGCTCAAAGACACCATAGACCTTCACCAAATCAGGAAACTACCAATCAAACTTCATTTTTGACCTTGGATAACACCTCATGAAGACTCATATGACATCTAAAAACCCTTTTCCATAAATGGAATTTTACATCAATGAAAACCTAAGACACAATGGCTAACAATGTATACAATATATTCAACATCATCTCCATATAATTGTTGCATAGTCTCAAGACAAACCTCTCGGGTGATAGGTACTATCTTCTCACCCCGAATCAATAATCTCAAGATCCTATACACATCCTACAATGTGTTGGTCATCTCGCTAGTGCAGAACCAAAATGTCCATTTTTTTCTCCCATCAATCAATCAATGCCACCATCAAACCCACATCTTGAGGAATTTGTTAGTAGTGAAAAAATCCTCCTAAGCCAACGACCATCAAATGGGCCCACTCTACATCTACCACATTTTCTCTAATCATCTCCAACATATCGAGACTCTATCATGGAGATATATAATATCTCTTTCCTATAAAACACACAAAAACATACATCAATTAGTAACTTCACCAAAATTTAAATCTATCATACTTGATTGTTAATCAATGACATTTACACTAAACTAATCGATGGTGATCCACCGATCGTCGTCGATCGGGAATTCCTACCCCAAATTTAAAAAAGCACAATAAAATAAAATAAAATACAAAAGTAAAAAAATAATAATGAAATTACACATACTTACCCCTCTCTTGGTCAAATACCTCTTCCTACCACCGCCACTTGCCTCCATCTTTCAAAAACACTAAAAATAACTACTTAGAGCTCTCGAATTGCAAAAGACACGTTACAAATGAGCCATTTATGCACCCAACTTGTCTTATATATTTTCCTTTTCGTAATCACTTGATGATCCAAAATCACCATTGATTTCTATCCCCAAATGTTGACGATCCATAATTGTCACCAATTTCAACCCTTCTTACACATATTATCTATTTTTCTCACCTAGACCTCTTTTATCACACTAAAAATCATCAAAATCTTTATACTATTTCTTTGATGCTCAGTACCTTGTCAAAACTTTGTTTTTGACCATACATCAATTTTTGCACACCTTGTGGATGTTTCCTTTGACCCTCTGGTCCTAGATTGTCACACATCCTCACAAGAGAATTCCCATTAGATACTCTTCATGTGGTAGTATTCCCAAAACACACAACTATAGGTAGTCCACATTAGCATCACCCTTCAAAGGCCGTATAATGTCCCCTACTAAGTGTTTCCAAGATTATTACCATCTCTACAAAATCCTCCAACATGGTCATTTCAGACTACAATAAAATCCTAGAGAATCCTAAAATCAAACCTATCCAAACAATCAAACTCTCTTCAATCCAATGACCAAAATAGTCATTCATTGGCTTGAAGGGGGAACAATATCATTATCATAAAACTGGGGCATCCTCACACTATTTTTTTCTCACATCTTGTGCCTATAGATAACTCAATAAAAGGGGAAAATTTAGACACCCCCTTTTTCACCCTTAGGTGACCCGATGCACATTAATCACATTATCATAGTTATCACTATTATCCTAGTCCTAATTACTTTATAAATTACCATCGTAAATATTCATTTAGCCGTGTAAATCCCATTTACCCTACCCTAACCACTTAAAACCAACCTAGCCTAATTTACCCTACCCATCCTAACCCCTTAACCTCTTCCTACCCAAATCCCTAACCTCCCACCATTTTTCAAACAACCTAAAACCTTAGATGGAAAGTTGTTTCAACCATTTTTCATCTTTCTATTATTGGTTTATAACCTCTATAAAACATTGACGGTGATGATCACCATGATTTTTACATACATCATCGATTCTATTGTAGATAACCTCTTCCTCCATTTCCTAGGTATTCAGAATCTAGATGCAAGGATGAAAAATTATACTTGCAAACAACGTCATCAAGCTTTGGATCACCAACACCTTATTGCCAAAGTTTTAAAAAGCATCATCATACTACCAATCAACCTTCTTGGGAGCTTTATCACCATCATCACATCTCTCAAGGTCAATATAACATTTATTGTATTTATTAAGCTTGTTTTTACATCCATTGTAATCTCTATTTAGTCATTTACATCATATTGCATACCCCTTTAAAGCTCTTCCTCTCATTTATTCATTTAGTCAACTTTACAATATCTACAATTTCCACATTGATCTTCACCAATCGGTCCCTTAACCTCTTTTACCTTTGTAGCCTCCTAAATACATCTAAATATTTGTTTTTGGATTTTATAGATTTCCATATTCCCTCTAGTTTTCCTTACCTTTGTCACTTTTTGTCTATTATAAATTATTGTCTATCTTATCATCTATTTGTCAAAATTATAATTTTCTCCACATTCATCGATGATCCCTGTGATTTCTAGTCATTTTTAGAATTATCATATTTATATCAATTTGATTCTAGTCTAACAAGTTGCTTGCAAGATGTAGGTCCCATAGATGAGTGCTCCAGGTCCTTCACACTCCATCACCAAAATATATGATCTCTTGATCGTCTAGAAGTCGCTTGTGTGGGAAAAAAGTGACATCTCATATGAGCTCGATCTTTGTTTCATCACACTCACACTAGAGATCAAGACATTGAAGACCAACTAGAAAACATATGAGAGATACAAGATTCAACCAAACAATCTTGGTTCGACTATTTCCTGGATTTCAATATTTCTACCACCCTAGATTGGGCCACTTACAAAGTTAAACATGATATTTTCATCCATATATAATTATAAATCATTGTTAACATTTATCTTATCATTATCAAATCTATTAATCAGTATCAAGTAGGTTGACACCCTTCAATGAATTTCTTGATTCTGGGATCGACATTCACCAAGAAACACGTTATCATATTTCTATAATATTTATTTGTTTAGTTTTCATTTCATACAAGTATTATCACTTGCTTCTTTGAGGGAGGAGACTCTTTCACCGTTTTGTATTCAATCATCTTGACATTGTGATTATTGGTGCAAGTGTCGGTGGACCCTTCCTTATTTGATTTTTTGGTACTTTCAACATAGTTAGCACTAACCGAAAAACACCATAAACATAGAGCTTTACTAGTAAAATTTTTATATGTTTTCATTAGTCTTTGCATTATTCAAGTTTTTCTAATTTGATAGGATATGTGTAATGATCTTTTATCCATTTTAGAATATTGTGACAAGTTTTTTATTAAGGGGTTACAAAATTTGTGGGGTGTTTTAAAAATATATCAAAAACCTCAAGATTTGTTTTAAAAAATTCACGATCTAGGGTGTTTCCTATAGTTTTTCTACCATTTATGTGTATTTTGGGATTTACAGAGTGTTCGACATGTTCTCTACTTTGACACAATGTATCGGTTTTTTTGGAGGTGTTCAAAAAGTTAAAAATACTAACCCAGTGTTTCAAGTTTTTAGGACTTTGAAACATCTTGAAATTTGACATATTTTGCAATATGAAATCAAACCTATTAACCCCACTCAATGCCTATAATTTTGGTTTTTCACAACTTCGAACATCTTGACACTTCGACATATTTTACAATATACAATTAAAAATCTGAATCGTATTCAACACCTAGTGTTTCAGGTTTTCTGGACTTTGGAACATCTCAACACTTTGACACATCATGCAAATTGTGGTCAAACCCTTGACTCCTAGTCATATAGTATATTTTGGAATTTTTGGCATGCTCAACATGAAATGTGACTTATTGCGATTAAAATCTAACTCGATTAACTACATACAAACTTTAACTTGACCTAAAGTTGCTAAATCTTGACCAAATTTCGAATTATGGAAGTCTAGTACATTTTTCAATAGATAATCTATTTAAATTAACAAGCTAAAATATTTTATAGTCATAATTTATTGAATAAAACAATAAATTACCTTTAAAATCTATGACTACATTTGAAACAAGATTAATTAAGCTTTAAAACACAATTAAAATTAATTTATGGCCCTCGGGCTTATGAAATAAACCAAAAATAAAAAAAATTAGATCCAGATAGATTTACAAAAGAAAAGGACAAAGAAAAGTGGCAATAATTCATTACAACAATTACTTAAGGCTGACATTGTGAAATAAGACACGTGGAACCTTCTTATTAGTTCACATTTCACAAAATCAATAATTGTTTACAAAGGTTACGTCACTGTGAAGATTGCATATATGTGGATCTGTGTTATTCGATCGCACTTCAAAATGCAGGATAACTGACAAAGACCATTTAATAACAATACATGTTTCACCTGATTCTAGATGCATTTATTTGAATGCTTTGACAAAATAGATAAGGGTAAAGGGCTAGGAGGAATACCTGTTGAAATGCTAGTTGTAGGTTGTTGCACGTGTATGACTTCTGAATCCATAGTTGATCATGAGAGCTTCCTTTTTACTTGTAGGAACTACTTTAAATGGAACACAAGACCACCAAATAAAAGTTAAACAATATATGCGGTGGACTATCTAAGAGTGTGCTAGATCTAGGAAGTGTGATACTTCATGCATACTATCAATCCACTATTTTAAACAACTTAATGTTGATAATAAAGGAAATACTACTGTAGTTAAAATGATTTAGGTATCTCATTCGTCTACAATAAGCAAATTCATTCACAACAGGCTAGGCTATGATTTAATCTAAAGGTCAAGGTCATTGTTGGGGTACTGGTACTGTTCAGGGTCAGGTTCTGGGCTATTTTGGGTATTTTGTGGAGGTTTTAGGATCTAATCTGGGTTTTGGTCAAAACACAGAGACCGGCGTCGATGCAGGTATGACCGATGTTAGTTTAGGTTAACCGGTGGTGGTTGTGGGTAACCAACGCGTCGGTATGGTCATGGTACAAGAAACTAAATAAAAACTTGGTGGGGTGACAGATATGAAGTTAAATGGACATGGGAAGGTAAATGAAAAGGTTTGAATAGATCCTAGGTATACTCAGGGGTAGTTTAAATCTAGGTATGGGTAGTTCAAGGGTGTGGGTGAAGGAATGGTCAAGTTTGCATGGAGGTAAATGGTGGGTGAATGGAAATGGGAGCAAAAACTAACAACAGAAGTAAAAGAGTCTACTCAAATGATAATGGACAAGTGTTGGTTAATAAAACACTTACGGTTGTATGAGCTTGATGTCTGGTTAGCAATGGTGGGTGATAAAATGGAAGGAACTTGATGTGGTGTTGGTGCTTCCCGCATGCTCCTGTGAAGGAAAATGGCTATGTGATTGCTTCAAGTGTTGGCTATGGATGCTTTGATGTGTGTACTAACGTTGGTTCTGCTTGCATGCAGCTCTAGTTTCCTCACTTGTTCTCAAAATATGTGATTATCTCTCAGAAATGTGCCAACCTCGAAATAAGGTTGTTTTGGGGTTAAATGGTAACTAACGGTGGTTCCAGTCGATTGGTGAAGGTGGTTTAGGGTGACCGACGTCGGTTACGGTGGGATTTCCTAGGTTTACTAAACTAGGCATATCCCCTTGATTTTTTGGGATCTCATTCATTTACTCCACGGATTAGAATGTAAGCTTCCCTATAACATGTGGGAATGTGGTTAGAGAGAATGTGGGCATTTATTTTTAGGGTTTGGGTAGGTTTTATTTAGTTATGGAAACTTACTAAGAATAGGTCTTAGTGTGAGATGGCTAGATGAGGTGTCTAGGTGAGGTGGATATGTGGATATTATCCCGATTAGGATATATGAATAATAAATATTGTGAGGATAACGAATTAATTAAATTAAATTAATGTTAGATTGGGATGAAAGGGGCCATGGTTAGGTGAATGTGTTCAAGGTGTTTATTTGACAGGGACCAAGGGGAGTATGACCTAATTTTAGTGTCTACAATACAAACCATTGAAAATTTGTTTACACATGGAGTCATCTAAATGGATCACTTTTTGCATACTGACAAGATACTTACATATGCAAAAGAAACATGGACAAATTTTATTGGTTCGCATTCCAACAAACTTTCCAAGGAAATTACACCACAAATTGGTGGTTCAATCTTATTGGTTTGGGTTTCACATTTGACAAAATACAATATTTGTGAAGAATGTGGAGTTCTATCATTGGTTCACACTTTGCAACGTATAGAAAATTATGACAAGGGCATGACATTGCAAAGTTATTTGTCGGTATCTCATTGGTTAAACTTTTGCAATATTCATGAATTCGATAAGACAATAACACACAAACTTCTCTAATTGGCTAAAGCTTTGCAAAACATAAAAGTACCTTAGCAAACTCCAACACATGGAGCATTTTAATTGGCTCGATGTTCACAATTATATATTACACTATGTCGGGTGAATTTAGAACATAATATTAACCGTCTCTAAAGGAAATTTTGGGTCCAAGGCTCAAAAATAAGAAATACGACTGTAACACGGCTTGAAAATATAACATACAGATAATTAGGCAATAACACCATTAAATTTACAAGATTGTTCTTTAATTATGATAAAATACATCAATACAAGCTTATTCTATATTAAATCATACAAAATATTTGAAAATAATAGACATACATATCCAATATTACATATTTTATTAACTTAATTATGTAAATTCATTGTTTTACCCAACAATTGTGTATTTAATAGTATATATAGCAAAATAGACAAAATACATTCAATTTCTCATTTATTCGAATAAACAAAAGAACTAAACTTCTTACTATTATATTTTTAACATAATTTTCATAATTACAAATATTTTTACAGTTTAACAAAGAGAATACTTATCTGAATCAATGGATATGAAATCCCAACGTCGAGAGAATACAAGAATCAAGAATTCTAATTCCAAAATTCTAACACAAAGTGAGAGAGAACACTAATCAAGAATTATTAATACCAAATTCCAATGCATCCACAGGTTTACAGACACCATACTATGGTCATTTATGAGAGGAAAAATACTATACATTGTGTGTATATTCACCTTTCCCCACTCAGAACCATCTGAGGTTGTACTCTTTACCCTTGATTAGGGCACTGATGGTTCCCCTCTCTCTTGCCCATCGACTGCCTGTAACTTGGTCAGCCTTAGAATTACTTCCATAGACTAAATCACAAATTCCTTAAGACTCTTTTCACATTTGTTCTCTTTCTCAAAATCACAAGCACAATTCCTTGTCTCTCATTCCTTTGTTTTTCATATTTACATCTCTTTTATAATACATCATAAGTGGTTACAAACCAACACAATGGTTCTCACACCTTTTCATAAGTCAAATTAAGCATCTTTAATCAAATTCTTGGGATATTCATCCCTTTAGTTAGCCAATAGCTTTATTACAATGCCTTTATAAAGAATCTTATCTTAAACTTGTATTAACAAGCCTCAAACCAAACTTGTCTTTAGAAATCTGACAACTCTTCATTACTTATAATGATTTGGGGTTTTAGTCACATAACACAAATTTTTTTTTGTTCTAACACATGTTTAACAAGATGAAAACTCGACTTAATACATTTTGGTTTTTCCACATGTTTAAGAAGCCAAAAATTCTAACTTAGTGCATTTCAAGTTTGTTAAGGTGTTTAGTAAGATGATAAATCTCACTTAGTGCATTTTAGGTTTTCCAAGGTGTTCAGTAAGGTCAAAAATCTGATTTTCAATAACTTTCAACAAACATCTCCTTTTGAGGGACCTTTTTAAAGTTTGGTTTTTTTCAAGCTCTACGCATTGGAGGTATTCTCATTCCTTGTAAAATTGAACCTTAGTAATTTTTGGGGGTGTACTGTGTTGTGTGTTTCTACATTTTAATTTACATTCTACCTTCTACACTTCTTTTCTACTTAAAAATGGAAATAAGTTCTGTAAATCCACTCATGCCCTTTAACTATCATGAATGGAAGTCCAAAATTCAACTCATTCTAAGGGGTAAGCTACTACATCGAATAACAATGGGGTTTTAAAAGAACAGACTCTGATGTACAGAGAGTGAAATGGTACAACCAATGTGATGAATCCTTTGGATTACTTTGTATATCTATGTCTCTAAATATTCTCTTTCATATTAAACCTACCAAATATCCTAACAAATTTTGGACCATATTAGAAAGCCTCTTTGGGAAAATATATGAAATGAGAGGGCATGAACTGGAAAATGATCTTATTAGTTTGAGCCCTAGAATTTTTGACACACTTTAGGACTTCTTTACAAAGTTTAAATCAGTAATATTGTAGTTGAAGGAATGTGGAATTGATAAAAAGGACTCACAACTTATCCTTTATATAATTTCAAAACTAGGTCCAAAATACTCAGTGTTCATCTTCACCTTTCATGCCACCAAAGATGAACTTGGAGTAACATGGAAGATGTCATATTTTTATGTGTGTTTTAGTTAGTTGACTAGGGAAAAAGACAAGTCAATACATATGTGCACATTGAATTCTTCTAAATCACATGCCTTGATTGTAGGGAATGGGAAACCTAAGGCTTCTAATAATAAGGAGAAGAAATAAGAGAATAAGGATTAAGTACAAAAAAAGGATCATAAACTGTCCCAACCAAAAACCAACATTGAACCCACTTCCTCCAAAGCTAAACCTAATAAGGAAAGGTTAAAGTGTGCCTATTGCAAGAAACTTGGGCATGATGAACACAAGTGTATGAAGAAGCATATTTACCACCTTACTCATATTCATGAAAATAGAAACATAGTATTCCTTAAATCTATAAAAAAAATAATTCATCAAGCCAAGAAACTTCTAAAGAAAAATAGAATAGTAAAGAGAAGGAGGCAAATGCTTTAGTTACCATCAAGGATATAATATCATTATGGGTTATTAACTTAAGTTCCTTACACCACATGGATTCCTCACAAGTTCAATCTTCTTCCATGGAACCATGTAGTATGTCCTCTATCACACTTGGGGATGAAACCTCTGTAGTAGTTATATCGAGTGGTTTATTTGAAGTAGATGGTTTAACATTCAACAATGTTCTAAATGTTCCAACACTTTCCACCAATATATTATCAGTGTACCAAATCACTCATATTGGGAAGGGAATGAGAGTTGGATTCAACACAGATTTAGTTATCATTAGAGATATACACAATGGAAATATAGTTGTAGAGGGAATGGTAGATCACCAAACATGATTATGTACCTTTTCTAGTTTTACTCCCAACACTTCTCCCACTACATTACTTGACTCACTCTAATGGGGTTA
Source organism: Taxus wallichiana var. yunnanensis (assembly GCA_018340775.1). Taxonomy (NCBI): domain Eukaryota; kingdom Viridiplantae; phylum Streptophyta; class Pinopsida; order Cupressales; family Taxaceae; genus Taxus; species Taxus wallichiana. Next base: position 152,768,893 of record CM031234.1, on the reverse strand, counting down.
AAAATTGTGGCATGAGTGATTTGGCCACCCTAACTATCACTACTTGGAACAAATGAGAAAACATAATATGGTCAGAGGTTTTCCTAAAGTTAGTTTTTCTAAATTTTATTATGATGGTTTTTCCCTTGGGAAGCATTCGAAAGAGGAATTCGATAAAGGAAAATCTTGGAGAGCTACGAAAGTATTGGATTTGGTACACATTGATATCTCAAGACCGTTCACCGAACCTTCCTTCACCATGGAATGATAAATTCTCACCTTTATTGATGATTTCTCAAGGTACACTTTGGTATATGTCCTTTGTAAAAGTAATATTTTTATGATTTTTTTCAGGATTTCAAGGCTCTCAGAGAAATAGTTAGGGAAATTCATCAAGATTATGTAGATATATAACAATAGGTAACATGCCAATAACAAGTTTGAGTAGTTTTACATTACATAAGGGATTGAGTTACAATAAATAATTTCATACAGTCCTTCATAGAATGGAGTTATAGAATAAAAGAATAAGTTCTTGAAATATATGGCCAAATGTATGCTTCACTCTAAATCATTGGCACCACAATATTGGGTTGAAGTTATTAAATGTAAGAATTAAATCAAAAATTGTGTCCCTCACAAATCCCTAAAAGGAGTCACACCTTTTGAAGCTTGGTATGGTCAGAAATTGTTAGTTATGAACTTCAAGTTCATTGGATCTCTAGTTATGGCTCACATCCCTCAAACTAAATGTAAGGCTATGGAAGCTCGAGTTTTCCTTCCATATTTATGGGATACCCATATGGTTTTAAGGGATGCAAGGATTCTTCATTTGAACACCCATGAGTTGTTCATTAAGAGAAGTGTGAAGTTTCAGAATGTCCACCAACTTCGACACATGAAATTTCTCCACTTCCATCAACTACACTTAAAATTTATAACAATGTTTTTGATAGTTTTGATTAGCCCGAGAATATTCCTATGCATGTTCATGAGAATATCACCCCCGAGGACTCTTTTTCTTCTAGCACTCACAAAGGAGAGTAGTGATGATGAGATTCTTATCCTTCCAAAACACAGATGATGAATATTCTATTCTCGAATCTCTTACTTTTAGTCCTCTTTGGGGAGATTGAAGGTAATTTGGAAGGGGGTCCTAAAAATGTCAAAATTACATGTTCATATTTCAGGGTGGGTCACATGCCTTCTTTGACTCTACCTTCAATCCACAAACCTTTCAGGAGGAATTTGAAAATCCCAAGTGGAACATTGTTTTACATGGGGAGTATAGTTCCTTGATTAGGAATGAAACTTGGGATTTGACACACATTCATAAGGGAAGGAAGATGGTTTGATGCAAGTGGATATATTGGACCAATTTTGCAATAAATGGGTCTGTTGATATGTTTAAAGCATGATTGGTTGTAAATGTTTTTCACAGGTTCCAAGTATTGACTACATTAAGACATTTGCACCAAGTCACCAAAATGAACTCCATCAAACTCACTCTTTCCATTGCCACTACACATCACTAGGATGTTCATCAAATGGATGTGAAGAGTTCCTTTCTTCATGGTGACCTAGAGGAGGATATCTACATGGATAAACCATTGTGATTTGTTCAAGATTATTCTTTAGTATGTAGGCTTAGGAAATCCATATATGGTCTTAAACAGGCCTTATGTTTGTTATTCCAATATTGATTCTTTTTCTCATTACAGGGGTTCTCTAAATGTCACTTTGATGTGAATGTATATAGTTTAAGGCAAGATAATTAAATTCTCATTATTGTACTTTAGGTTGAAAATATTTTGATCACATGGAGCTCATCATCTTCTATTATAGTGGTGAATTAATCTCTATAAGAACTATTTTCCATGGTTGACTTGGTTTTGTTTCATTACTTATTTGGGATTCATATTTCACAATATGACTTAGGGATATCCATAGCACAACCTATGTACACTCTTGATATACTTGCTCATTTTCACATAGCTTATTATAAGACAACTTTGATGCCATTTCTATTAAGATTCAAGCTTGAGGCTGATTGTACCTCACAATTGGTTGATGCTACCTTGTATCAACTTGTAGAAAACCTTATCTATTTGACTCACATTAGGTCTGACATTTCATATGTAGTAGACCTAGTCTCTACGTTCATGCAGGAGCCTCATGAGCTACATTGGAAATAAGCTAAGAGGATTTTTAACTACAATTAGGTACGTATAGATTTAAGACTCACTATGGAGATGATATTGATGTTGACTTGGTTATATACATAGATTTAGATTGGGTTGGCAATGTTCAAAATGAAAAGTGCACTTCAGGGCTACTCATGATTTCTTGTTAGGATTTATCCCTATTATTTGGTCAACTAAGAATTAAAATGTTATTACTTTATCATCTATTGAGGTTGAATATATAAGAGTTGTGAATGGTGCCACACAGTGCCATATGACTTTAGGGGATTTTGAAAATGTTGATATTCAGTACATGCAACCTACAATCATCTTTTGTGATAACCATAACACCATTCATATTTGGAAGAATTCAGTTTAGCATTTATGAACCAAGCACATTGAAATTCACATGCATTTCATTAGGGATATGATTCATGGATAGGTCATAGATCTCATATATTGCTAGACATCGAGTATATTACTGACATCTTTACCAAAACCTTTACCAAGAGAAAGATTATTAATTTATGATCTCTTCTTGGGGTGTTAGATACATCAAAATCATCTTCTGGAGGTCCTTCTAGTCCTCTCTTTTCACTCTTTTGGGGGATTTTTCCCATGTTGTGTTAGAAGCATAAGAGACTAAGAGAGGGGCGAGAATCAATATGTTAAAAATTCATTCCCTTTCATTCAACATTCATTATCATTCATACAACCATTCAAGCATACCTTAACCATATGTGTGCTTACTTAAACAATTAATCAACCATACTCAAAAGAAAGATGTAAAAAGTACATAAGAACACCAAATTTAAGTGGGAAAACCTCGTGGGGAAGAAAACACACTAAACTCTACTTATATTACTCAAAGAAAATAAATTTAGTGAAGCACAAAATTCACAAGGAGAACCAAACCCTAGTTTAGTAAATAAATAACCCTACAAGGAGCACCAACCCTTGATTTAGTGAGGCACCAATCCCACAAGGAGGATATAACCCTCTAAAGTGATCAAACACTAACTCAACCACCTAGAAATGTATGATCACTAATAATATACTAATCACACAATTGATAGTGATCCTATTTCAGCTCACAACTTCTTCAAACACACCAAACCCTCATCAAAACAAGCTCTTCTCTAACTCGCTCAAATCTTCTTCTTCATGGGTTGAATATATGAATTCCCCTTACATGTCCGATCTTAAAATTTCTCAGGTATTCTAGGTTATGTCCATAACCCATTATCACTCTTCTTCAATCCTCTCTTGGTAACTTTATTAGAAGAGAATTATAAACCAACAATGTATTCAACTAATTAAGAAGGTGCATACAACAAATGCATACCAACTCGTGCATATGACGATCTTTCTCAAGCCTAAAACGGATTAAAATTGCTATTTTGAGCTATTTATCACTAAATTTCCTTACCAAACTCAATTATCTATTCTAATACCTCATTCCATTCTTAAATACTCTTTCCTATGATTCAAATTCCAAGAAGCAACCTTCTTACCTATTTCCACCAAACTATCCTTTATCCTTCTTCACTAGTACTAGTAGAAATGAAGCAAAATTGACTCTTTTGGTTTTTTTGATATCTCTCAATGCTTTTTCCCTGTCTATAACTTCAAACCACTTTTAGATTAATCATTAAATTGACTCAAAGGGAATCAAACCACAATCTTTACCCATCTTGTACAAAATTGTCGCCTAGTGGTGTTAAGACAAAGACCATTGCTTGGTTATGGTTGGTATAAATTCAAGTATAATCATAGTAAAATAAGAACATATTTAGAAACCATTTATCATCAATATAATGTATGAAAAATTTCATAGATAAAATCCTTTTCAAACGCTCTCACTCACACATTTTATCCTTTAGCCTTCAATAGCACTTCTAGCCTTGTCCTTAGGAGTTTTCCACCATAACATCTAATGGAAGAAGTTTTAAAGAATAAATAAAACATTTTTAGATGCCCATTTTAGGTTTTTACTTTTGTTATCAGTTTCAAGATTGAAATCTAAAGTTAAATGCAACTTCCTTTGAAAATGAATCTTCTTGATTTGCCCTTCCACCGTGTTACCTAACCCCGGCCTAGAATGTCATGCTTTTCTTCAAATTTAACCCTTGGTTTTCAAAAATTATTTCAAAACCCTCTTAATTGGTCTAGTTCCATACTATCTTGTGAAGTTTAGGAAAATTTCACTATTTTGAGGCCTTAATACCTAATTTACTTTAAACCCTAGTTGTGTTATCTAGACATGCCCGAATAGCTAAAAAATCTTATGTATTTCTTGTTCTTCGATTCATGGTCTCAAATTTCTTGTGAAGAATTATTATATACATAATTCCATTTATATTCTATCATTAAGTCTTAATAATAAGTATAATGACTTGAATCAATGAGATATTTTCTTAGATGCACGTGAGTAAAATAGGGTATTTAAAACCATCAACCTCCAAATTGAAAGTGTAAGAATTATTTGGTTTTTTCGATCCTCTAATATTCTTTAGACATAAATTTACAGGAACTTGACTTATCTTCCATTGACACTCACATCCTTTTTCATAGACCACAATGTTAAAAATTGCTTAGTTTTCTAAAACACAATCCCACTTTTAGTTTCTTGAAGGGTTTGAAACATACAAACATGAATCGGGATCTTCAACTCCCAAAATCATATGAAACACTACATCCACTCTTATACACGTGATTCCAAAATGATGGAATATCAATTCAAGTAAAAATCACTTAGAATTAGCAGATTTAATTCCCAAAAAAACAATCTTATCTATCATTCCACATTTTCACGCATCAAGATTTATGCTTAGAAAACAACAACAATGAACATTGGTTCACTCTTCTATCACACTACTTAAGTATTCTAATCACTTTATTTACATGCAAATAAAGCAAGTAACTTCAAGCTCTCAACACAAATCTATGATCAAGATAATATCATGCTACAAAATATATATTCTATATATTTATGTTATTTTCTTATAAAATTCATGTCTTCTTATTCCTTTCTCGAGCTATTTTCCTTTAGGAAGATATCTATCCTTCCTCACTTTCCCTCTAGGGAATTAAATCACTCACACACTTGAATCCATCATCTTTTTATCTCTTTCCACTCATGCAATTTACCCTAAATAACTCTTTACATGTCTCTATAGGATCATTCATGATTATTTTTTTGTTACATCATTGTATAATTTATTTGACTCGTATACTTATTCTAAGACTACTCAACATGTCCTAAACACACCTTAGACATCTAAAATCCTTAAAACTTCATAGAAACTCTTATACTTACATTTGGAAGAAAAACATACATTCAAAATTTCAATCTTTAAGACTCCATATAACCTACTTCTCATGACTTGATCATACTCCAATATACTTGTCTTGACATAATACACCTGATTATATTGGAGAATTAACAATTTGATGTTCTTTGAATATTCCCCGTGCATCATACTCCCGAGGTGGAGAAAAGACTTCATATATTTTTCTTGATTATTTGTCTTCTTTGCATGTTCTTGTTCTTCCTTCCTTGCTCTCATTGTCCTTAGCTACCTCATAACCAATTGGGATCCATATTGTGTTATTTGTTCTTCCATTTGTGATGAGTGTCATTGATACTTGTAATTTAATGATAATATATCTATCAATCTAGGGTGGTGTCCATGGTTGTTTGCAACAAAGGGAACAATAGGAATTTCTCTCAACATGTACTTAATAATAGAATTAACTAAATAATAAATGACTACAATTATAAAATGTAATGCATTAAAAACAAATAATATTAAAGACATAATCTAAAGATTTTTAACATAGTTTAATGCTGAAATGGTAAATGCATCAAAGATGACAGAAAGGAAATAAATGTAAATCTCCCTTCTCATTGGGTAGGAGTGGCCCTTTCTCCTTCCCTTCGATCAGGTTTAATACTGAAATTCACACAACAAATATTTCCCTAAATCCGTAATTTTATTCAATTGAAAGAGTATGCTTTTATAATGAATCAAATAACTAAACCAAACCTCTAAATCTAAATACATTAGCTCTTTTATACTAGAGAAATCCTAGTCCCTCTAGAGAGAGATAGTTTATTCGCAATAACTAACATCTATTGAGCTAATCATAACTAAAATGATGAATATCTATTTTAAGGAATATAGATGGGGAATAAGTAGTCTTTGAGTTGTTTGGATTCAAATTAATCTTGCTAACTCTAGAGGAGTTCCATGATTGAATCCTTTAGAGAGAGTCGGTCGTTAGAAGATCTTGCAGTTCTTAGATTGATTGTAGAGAATTATGGTGGTAATAATTCCTTAGCTATTGGTTGCATCACGTCTCCCAAAGAATCGAATTTATTGAATCCTAAAAATATGAATGAATGTAGGTTGAGTTAATGACACACATTTCCTATTCATGTTGTTATGTTTTCAATTGTATCATCGTAGTTTGAGATATCTTTCTTAAGGTGTAAATCCCTTATTTCATTGAATTCATAGTTGATGACCTGGATAATCTTAGTGTTGTATTGTGAGTCCTATATTAATGCAGAGGCGAGTCCTACGCTAAATAAAGTCCTACACCAATGCATTAATTGAGTCGTATGTCAATGCACTAATTGATTCCATCATTATTACAATTTACTCTTGTGATAACTCAACATATAATTTTCCAAAGGTACTGTTAATGCTTATAAAAATATCAATTTAAGCCATTTTTGAGGAAGAAATAACAAGATAAAAATAACAAGCGTATGCACAATAATTCCTTCAAAAACACAGTAAAGCATTAAGTATAAGTAGTTAACATTATACATCATGTAATATGATATCAAAATAGTATGGGGATTCACATGGTTTAAACATAACAAAATGGGGGTTCATCACTCCCCCAAACTTAAGGTTTAGTAGGTCCTCCTGCTACCTATTGTTCAATTGTTCCACAATCCTTGAAAAATTATATTCATTGGAAAATGTTTGCCAAGTTTCATCCAATGAAGTATTATAGAACCTAAAGTGATCAATGAAATTTTTCCTCCAAGTGTTATAACTTCCATCTCGATGATTATCTATAGAATCCCACAGTGGCACTTGAGAAATCACCAATGGAGGTTGATACTACACACCAATCCATTTCTCTTCCAATTCGATAATAATTTTATAGAGGTCCTTGGCCTTACTAAGTGACCAATGGAGGTTGGTTGGTGAAATTACCTCCTTTCTCTTGTATGGTTCTACAAGAATTTAATATTTTACCAGAAAGGATAGGAATTTCACATTGAATGTGGGATTTAATTTCTCTCTAAAATTTTTGACACAAGTTTTAAGGATATATTTGTATCCATCCACTATACATAGAGAATATACTTGTTCCTGAAATATTTTAAAGAGACGAATTAGGGCTGGTAAATCATGCCTCGTCAAGAGGCCTATTGTAGACTCTACTTGCAAAAATGTGGCCCTTTGGTCCCTTCATTCCCCTTGGTTTATGAGAATATAAGTGAATGATCTTAATTGTACCTCTCCCACATAAAAATTTATTATAACTTTAATTTTCTCATGGAGAATAAATTTGTTCACATAGAATTCACACAACATTTTTTCTCAATATTATTTCCTATTATATAGATAACCAAAGAATATTTATCATCATAAAATTCAATGTCTTGTATGTCATGGGACCTGGATATTTTCCATTTGAAAAAATGCTCTTTCAATAATAATTCATAAAAATTGAAGGAGATCTACAAGAAAGAGGTTGGTCATATAGACGACTAACATTAATCACATTTTCTTTTAGCAATTTGTTTTCCTCTTTCAAATTCTTGTTTTCCTAAGAAAATACCATGAGCCTATAGTATTTTTTCATCCACTTTCCCATTCCTTTTAAAACAACAATTTGGGGAAAGATAAAGTTAGTTTGAGTGGCATGTTCTTCCATGGTTACAGGATTTGATTCTTTCCTATTTTCTTGCAAAACTATAAGATATGTGCTAAGTTCCTCTATTTTGGCTTGAAGGAATTGTATTTGTTGATCTCTCTCTTACAAGGATTTATGTACCTAAAGTGTTTCTTGTTCATGTTTTGCTACAGTCTATAGTAATCATGTTGAATTTCTTGATTTTTAGCAGTTTCCAACTGGGAAAACTTTTCTTCTTTGGCCTGAAGAAGTAACTAAAGATGGGTGATTCTTTCTTGAGCCAATTATAGCTCAAACTAGATTTTGGAAAAAGACAAAACTTGAGGAATAATTATATCAGAATCAAGGGGAGAGATAGGTTCTACCTCTACCATAGTTCCTTTCCCTTTGTCTTTAAAAGGTGAGGAATGCTAAATTTATTTTTCTTTATCAAGAACTGACGATGACACTGATTTTTGAGGAGACACAGGGTTTTTTTTACCAAGGTTTGCATTATTGTAGATTCCTCTTGTTCTTCCTAGGAAGGAATATTTTTAATTGGTGTGTCATGAAAGGAAGGTGTAGTTCTAGAAGTCCCGAGGCACTTTTTAGGTATCTCATAGATTGAGGGTACTGTGCTGTAACTACCTCAGGATTTAAGGAACATTGCTTTTGAAAATTCATCCATTTCTTAAGTCCATGTTTCTTTTTAACAAATTGATGCTTGCAAATCAGATGAATTAAACCTTGGAACTTTAAATATGAAGCACCCTAATGAAAATTTTCTATAGTAGAACAAATAGAATCATATAAAAATTGAGGTAAATTGATCTTATACTGGGGTTTATTTTGACCATGTCGAGGTGTATTAACATTCTTAACACAAGACCCAACATAATTTCATATTTCCCTTCACATGTAAAGTACTTGATCAACCATTTGGCCACTTCTACCCAAGGTTCAAGAAGGGTTATTATCTTGATTCCTTTAGCTTTACCCTTATTGTCTATGACTAATTCTAACTTCTCCTTCTTTCCATCTGAAAATATTTTAATTATTTTAGCATACATTGTTTTGTCACTTACTACTAACCCTTTGTCAGTTATTCCTAAAATATGACTAATAGTTGTAGTAAAGGGTATTTTCTTACCTTGAACTGTGGAGTGTCCTTCCTCCATATTTCTAGTGAACTCCTCGACTCATTGCTACAAATACACCAAACAGAAAAAGTCCATCCATCTTACTTTCTCAAAAATCTCCACCGACCTTGCATCACCTTAAAGTTCCACCGAATTGGCTAGTTCGTGACATAATATAGTTCCCATGACTGATTTAGACCAGGAAGTGATAGGTAAAGGGCACGGGATTAGAGATGTAAGGTTTGCGGGGGAAGGATGAAAGAACAAGAGTAAATGGTGGTGCAGGAGTGAGAGGGCCAAATTTGGAAAGTAGCAATGGAGTGGAAATGGTTTGAAATTAAAATAACTAAATTGGGAAAGGTGTGATAGAATCCCAAAGTGATGATGACATTGATTGGGTGCGTGTGGAGATTATTATGGAGGAGAGTTATGGATTTGGTTGGGATTTCCAAAGCATGTAGAGTTATTTGAAATGGGAGAGGCAATCAATTTGCACAATGATAATCATTAATGGATCATAAATAAAAAATTTCCTATATTAGAAAGTAATTTAATTTTGCATGCCTCATTAAATGAACTTATCACATCCTTTCCACCATTTCCATATTGTTTTAATGTTCCATCCACACATGGTCATTATTTTATTGCATGTCGAATTCAAGGGTGGTAAATCGCCATTTCTAGTTTTTGGTCACCTAAGTTTTTATTTATTTATAATTTTGTTCTTTTTGTTTTTATAAGAAATGGCCACCATTTCTATTTTTAAGTTAATGCTCCAGAGGATGATGACCACCATTTCTAGTTTTCAGTCATCTCCTCTTTATTTCTGATAGAAGGTAACTCATTTCGAGTTATGCTAGACAAAGAGACTTTGTCCACACACTTCAGTGATGGATATTCTTAAAGCTCTTTTTGAAACTCTTATTTTGATGTTAGTTTAAGATAGATCCTTAATTTGTGCCCATTAACCAACATTATTTTCTTCTCTCCATAAATTGGAATTAATTCGATGGTTCCATTTTAAATTAATTGTTCAATCTGATATGGGCCTATCCATATTTTCTATAGCTTCCCTTTGAAATCTTTGTACTTTGAATCAAATAATAGATCCCAGTCCCCTTCTTGAAATTTCCTTTGCTTTATTTTCTTATCATACCAAATTTGCCTCTGATGTTGTATGATTTCAGTAAGATGTAATTCCTAAATTCTCATTTCATCCAACTCATTTAATTGAACAATCCTTGTTTGTTGTGCCCTTGAGAATTGAATGCCCACTTCAGTTATTTTTCTCAAAGTTCGAATCTCAAATTATATACGTAGAATTGGATTCTTCCCATAGTATAATTCATAGGGAGTAAACCTCATAGTTGTTTTCCAAGTAGTGTTATAGGCCCATACTGCTTCATGTAATATTTGAACCCAAATTTTCCTTGAGATATCTATTGTATTCGTTAGTATGTTCTCCAATTCTCTATTAGTAACTTCTACTTGGCCATTAGACTGTGGATGGTAGGGGAATGACTTCTTATGCTTCAACTAGCATGTTTCCACAAAAGAACTTATTACTTCTTACATGAATTTTGGTCCTTGATTTGACACAATGGGTCTTAGTGCTCTAAACATCTAGAAGATATGCTCATATAAGAAATTTGTAACCTTCTCATCTCTTGCATATTGTAGTTCCTTAAAATTCATCAAAATCTTATTGGCATGCTTCTATCCATTAAAATTCAAAATCTTTAGTTAGGAGAGAAAATAATGGAGAAGCAATTTTGCTAAAATATGAAATAAACCTTTGATAATAACTAGCATGACCAAGAAATATTCTTACCTCTATTTTGTTTGTGGGAGATGGGAGTTTTACCATGATATCGACCTTGTCTGGGTCTACCTTAATTCCTTTAGCTGAGACATGATGGCCTAAAACTATACCTTGTTCCATCATAAATAAATTTTTTCGTGATTTAGGGATAATTGATGTTTTTCACACCGAGAAATAACTTTGTCTAGATTGTTAACTACCTCTTGGAATGTTGCTCCATAAACTGTGAAATCATCCATGTAAATTTCCACACAATCATGAGTGAGATCAGAAAAGATTGCCAACATGGCTCTTTGAAAAGTGGTAGGAGCATTACATAACCCAAAAGGTAACACCTTGTAAGAAAATGTTCCCAAGGACAGGTAAAATTTGTTTTGTCTTGATCTTCAAGTGCCACTATTATTTGGTTGTACCCATTGAACCCATCAAGGAATGAAAAGTACCTTTTTCTAGATAAATTTTCTAAAACCTAATCAATAAAAGGTAATGGAAAATAATCCCTATGAGTTTCCTTATTCAATTCCATATAGTCCACACAAACTCTTCATTTCCTATTCTTTTTAGGAACTATGACTAATGGAGAAACCCATTGGTTGTCTGATATTGGATAAATGAATCCTACATTCAAAATTTTTTCAATCTCAACTTTAACAATATCTCTTAAAGCATGGTTTATCCTTCTTTGAGGTTGTTTGACTAGTTTAGAATCAGTAGTATAGATGTGATGTGTACAAATACCAGGATGAATACCCTTTATGTCACTATATTCCCAAGCAAAATCTTGAGGATGAGAGCATAAGAGTTTAAATAGGGTATTTTCCTCTTGATCAATCAACCAACTATTAATTTTCAATGTCTTTCTTGGGAGAATAGGTAATTATTTGGTAGTTGGATGAACAAAATCTACAATAGGGTATTCTCTTAATAATGTGTTTAATGGAAACCTTTTTGGTAGTAACTTATGAACAAAATAAATGTTTTGAAAGATGGACTCAGATCTATATTTCCTATAAAGGGGGCGATGATGAAGGGTTGGTTGTTTTCATCCATATAATCATCTCTTGTTTCAATTAGTTGTAGCATAAGACTTGAATTGGATCTAACACAAGACTCAAGCGTAGGAATCAAATTAAATTTAGCACAAGAATCAAGAACATGAATTATACTGTGTCTAGCACAAGGTTCATGATCACCATATTGATCTGATCTCGAGCATTCTTGAATTACGACCATGGTTAGAGATTATATGATATCATCTAAATAATCTATATTATCTTAATAATCTTAATTTTCCTTACACCATTGTTTATTTTCTGTAGAAAAAGGTTTTTAGTGGGGTAGATTGATAATTTCTTTGAATCTTGGCCATTCATAATCACCATATTCCATGTTCTACAGTCAATGAGGGTAGAAGTTGTGGCTAACCAAGGATGTCCTAGGATTATAGGGTATCCAATCTTTCTATTCTTCATTTTTATAATCATGAAGTCTACCAAATAGTCCCAGGATTTAATAGTAACAATGACATCTTCTATAATTCCCTTCATCTTCTTTATAGATTGGTTCAAATTTATAAAACTATATATGTGGATGAGGTTTAGGTAGTGATAATGTGGGCATAGTATCCATTATCATAACATTAATAACAACCCATAGATCAATTAATACCTTAAGAATCTAGACATCTCCTATACAAATTGTTCCAATAGGACTTCCATGATCTCCATATTTAGGAGGAGGAATATTCCCTTCTAGGATACTAGCAAGTTTCCCATCAACATGGATGATTTTAGGTTGGTTCTTCCTTCTTCCCGGATCCTTAAAATGATCTCTTTAATGGTTTTTTTAATTCAAGTATTTCCTTAAGATCTTGCAACAGGGGAATGCCAATACTCAACTTCCTCAATCCTTGGATTAATTCTAACTCTAGTTTTTTAGGAACTGTAGTAATTGGTTTCTCAGAGAGTTTGGATGGAAAGGGAATGTCATTGTTTGGTTGAGGATTTTCTTCAGTAGAAATAGGTAGCATTTCTTCTAGTTTTTCTATTTCTTCATGGATTTCTTCTATCATAAGGGAGGAAGGTTTTTAAGTAACCTTTCTTGAATGCAAAAAGGTATTATTACAATCCAGTGAGTTAACTATGGGTTTTTTTGTCTAATTCCACAATATACATTGGGTTCCTTTGCCTCACATTTTTGGGATTTGTCACAGTTTGTGTAGGCATCTATGGTTGGGTAGGTTGATTAGGTTTGGTAACATTAGTAGGTCCAATCAACAAGGCTTGTTGACCTTGAGGTATTCTCTGATTATAATATTGTTTCTCGTAACCTTGAGGGACATTCCACTTCTATCGCTAAGGATTAAACTATTAGAATGGTTTAATGTTGGGATGTGGAGCCTAAGGTTATTGATACTAATTTTGTGGGGCATTCCATTGTGGGTTCTAGTCCTATGGGGCTAGTTGAACACAAGGTTGGGGATATGGCCATGGTGCATTCCATTGATTTGGGGCCCATTGTGATTTTGAGATGTAGGAATGATTTTGGTTGGACTGAAATTTCCCCTTACCTCAGAGCCATATAGTTTAGCTCAGATTCATCTTGAGTGTTCTGTTTTAGGTGATTTTTCAACAAAGGAAGCAATCCACATTGATCTATGGCATGCTTGAGTTCACAAAGAAGACAAATGTATGTCTTATCTAAGGGAAAATCCTTAAGTCCATGTTTGTCTCTACATCTTGGGTAGTAGATGAACAAAGGCTTTGTATTCCTAGATTTCTCCCTATCCATAGTTGTGTTGAGTTGAACTAAAAGGTTTGTTCTTAAATTTGTAATCTCTTCTCTTAATTTTGATATATTGCCACCAACCAATTTCCCTTTCTATCTAGTGAAATTTGGGGTGATTTTGGGAGTAATTCCTACAGAGATCAATGATTTCCGTGAATTCTAGTTTTTTCATGTCTCCCTTTCCCATAATATTGAAGGATTTTATGTGTCCTCATCCAACCCCTTAAGGAATAGAGTTTTAAGAAAATTAATATCCAGACCAATACCACACCTCCTATGAAGGAAGAGGAACCGATCCAGATAATCCTCTATACTTTCATCTTCCTTTTTTTGAATTTTAAAAATATCTTCCTTCTTATCCCTAACTCTACAGTAATCTTGATACTTGTCTAAGAAAATTGTTTCCATATCCTCCCAGTTGTGGATGGATTCAGGGGTTAAGCCCATGAACCATCTCATAGTCGTGTCTTTTAAAGTGGAGGGAAATAACTTGAGCTTCTAGGAATTAGAAGTGTAGTCATAAGTTTGGCATAAAACCTTGAATTCAAAAAGGAATTGGTCAAGGTCTTCTGAAACTAATCCTTGGAAGGTTGGTAGGATGGAGGGGGATATGTTTTTCATAGGATCCTGATCATTAGGATCTAGTTGTATGGGATAGGTAAATGTTCTGCCAACTAGAGGGTTTCCATTGTCTGCACCATTGGGGTTCTCTACTTCATCAACCATCCTTCTTTGGTCAACAAGTTGTTCCACAAGCTAGTTTTGAGGGGTTTTTGAAGATTTATTCTAATGAATCTACCTCTACGGTCTTTAGGTCTAAACATAAAATCCTATCATACTGAGGATAACTACCTAACTATCGATCTTAAACTTAGTTGTTTTATTCTACATAATGCATGCTCATAGGATTCTTGATGTCACTATAATTTCTTCCGTTATAAAAAAGAAGAGTTATGGAAATAAAATTTCTAAATGGAAACTTACCAGACAACAAGACAAAACTTCTAGCTAATACTTTTAACCTTTAATAACACCTTGAATTCCCAAGAAACGATGCTAAAAAGTGACGAGTGTCATTGATACTTGTACTTAATGACAATATATTTATCAATCTAGGGTGGTGTCCATGGCTGTTCACAAAAAGGGAACAATAGGAATTGCTCTCTTAACTTAATCAATGAATTAATTGAATAATAAATGACTGTAATTATAAAATGTAATGCATGAAAAGAAAAGAATATTAAAGACAAAATATAAATATTTTTAACATAGTTTAATGTTGAAATGGTAAATGCATCAAAGATGATAGAATGGGAATATCTGTAAATATCCCTTCTCGTTAGGTAGGAGTGTCCCTTTCTCCTTCCCTCCGATCAGGTTTAATACTGAAATTCACAAAACAAAAATTTCCCTTGAATATGTAATCTTATTTAATTAAAAGAGTATGCTTTTATAATGAATAAAATAATTGAAATGAACCTCTAAATCTAAATACATTAGCTCTTTTATACTAGAGAAATCCTAGTCCCTCTAGGAGAGAACTAGTTTATTCGCAATAACTAACATCTACTGAACTGACTGTTGACTAAAACAATGACTATCTATTTTAAGGAATACAATTGTGGAAGAAGTAGTCTTTGAGGTGTTTGGATTGGAATTAATCTTACTAACTATAGAGGAGGTCTATGATTGACTCCTTTGGAGAGATTCGTAATGGAAGATCTTGCAGTTCTTAGATTGATTATAGAGAATCACAGTGGTAATAATTCCTTAGATATTTTCCACATCACATCTCCCAATAACTGAAGTGACTGAATTCTCAAAATTTACATAAATTTAGGTTGACGTAATGACACACATTTTCTATTCATGATGTTATTCCATTGGTTGTATCACCAAAGTGATTGATCTATCTATCTTATGGTGTGAATCCCTTATTTCTAGGAATTCAGAGTTGATGACGTGGACGAGCTCGACGTATTACTTTGATTTATATATTAAATATGAGTTGATTCCTACATAAATGCATTAATTGATTCCTACATTGGTGCACTAATTGAGTCCTGTGCTATTGTGATTTACTCTTATGATAACTTGATATATACTTTTCCAAAGGTATTGTTAATGCTTATAAAAATATCAATTCAAGCCATTTTTTAGGAAGAAATAACAAATGTATGCACAATAATTCCTTCAAAAACATAGTAAAGCATTAAGTATAAGCATTAACATTATACATCATGTAATATGATATCAAAATAGTATGGGGATTCACATGGTTTAAACATAACAAAATGGGGGTTCATCACTCCCCGGACTGAAGGTTTAACAGGTCCTCCTACTACCTATTGTTCAATTGTTCTACAATCCTTGAACAATTATATTCATTGGAAAATGTTTTCCAAGTTTCATCCAATGAAGTATTACATAACCCAAAGTGATCAATGACATTTTTCCTCCAAGTGTTATAACTACCCTCTAGCTGATCATATGTATAATCCCACCATGGTACTGGAGCAATCACCAATGGAGGTTGATACTGCATGCCAATCCATTTCTCCTACAACTCGAGAATAATTTTGCAGAGGTCCTTGGCCCTCTTAAGTGACCAACAGAGGTTGGTTGGTGAAATTACCTCCTTTTTCTTGTATGGTTCTGCAAGAAGTTGATATCTTACCTGACATGCAAGGAAGTTTACATTGAATGTTGGATTTACCTGCTCTCTAAAATTTTTGACACAATTTTTAAGGATATATGTGTATTTTCCACTAGATGTAGACAATATACCTATGAATGAAACCTATTAAAGAATTGAATTGGGGCTAGTAAATCATGTCTCCTCAAGAGTCCTATTGTAGACTCTATTTACACAAATGTGACCCTCTAGTCCCTCCATTCCCTTAGTTCCTGAGAGTATAAATTAATTATCTTAATCAGTACATCTCCCACAAAAATTTATTGGAATTTCAATTTGCTCAGGGAGTATAATTTTTGGCACATAGAATTCACACAACAAATTTTTCTCTATATCATTCTCTATTTTATATGAAACCACAAACTATTTATCATCATCAAATTAAATGTCTTGCATGGCATGGGCGCTAGATATTTTCCATTTGGAAAATTGTTCTTTTAAGAATGATGCATAAAAAATTAAAGGAGGTCTACAAGAAATAAGGTCATATAGATGACTAACATCAATCACATTTTCTTTTAGATATTTGTTTTCCTCTTTCAAATTTATTTTTTCCTCGAAACTTCCTTTAGCCTATAACATTAGTCCATCCACTTTACCATTTCTTTTAAAACAACACTTTAGGGAAAGAAAAATTCAGTTTGAGTGGCATGTTCTTCCATGGTCACAGGCTCTGGTTCTTCCCTATTTTCTTGCAAGACTGTAAGATATGTGCTAAGTTCTTCTATTCTATCCTGAAGGGATTGTATTTTTGATCTATCTTCTAGAGCTTTCTCTAGTGAAGAGTTTCCTCTTCATGTTGTGTTACAGTCTTCAGAATCTGTTGAATTTCTTTATTTTTAGCATTTTCCAGCTGAGAGAAATTGGCTTCTTTGTCCTCAAGAAGTAATTGAAGATGGGTGATTCTTTCTTGAGCCAATTGTAGCTCAAACTGGATTTTGGAAAAAGACAAAACTTGAGGAATAATTGTATCAGAATCAGGGGGAGAACTAGGTTCTCCTCTAACATAGGTTAATTGCCTTTATCTTTAATAGATGAGGAATGATAAATTTATTTTTGTTATCAGAATTGATGGTGACACTTATTGTGAGGAGACACGGGTGGGGTTTTTACCAGGGTTTGCATTATTACGGATGCCTCTTGTTCTTATTGGGAAAGAGGATTTTTAATTGATGTTTCATGCAAAGTAGGTGTAGGTCTAGAAGTATCAAGGTAATTTTTAGGTCTCTCAAAGGTTGAGGGTGCTTGTGTCTTAACTACCTCAGGATTCAAGGAACATTTCTTTTGAAAATTCATCCATTTGTTAATTCCATGTTTCCTTTTAACAAAATGATGCTTGCAAATCAAATGAATTAAACCCTCAAACTTTAAATATGAAGCACCCCAACAAATTTTTTTGTAGTAGAACAAATAGAATCATATAAAAACTAAGGTAAATTGATCTTATACTCAGGTTTATTTTGACCATGTCGAGGTGTATTTACATTATTAACACATGACCCAACATAATTTCATATTACACTTCACATGTAAAGTACTTGATTAACCATTTGGGCACTTCTACCCAAGGTTCGGAAGGGTTAAACTCTAACGAATTCTCTTGATTCCCTTAGCTTTACCCTTATTGTGTATGACTAATTCTAACTTCTCCTTCTTTCCAATGGAAAATATTTTAATTATTTTAGCATACATTGTTTATGCCATTTACTGCTAAACCTTCGCCATGCCTTTTCTTCAAAGATGACTGATAATAGTTGGAGTAAAGGGAAATTTCTTACTTTAAACCATGGAGCATCCTTCCTCCATATTGATAGAAAAATCCTCATTCATTTCTACGCTGAATTCCTCATATGCCATTAGAAATTCCATCCATCCTACTTTCTATAAAATCTCCACCGACCTTACATTGGCCAAAATTTCCACTAAACTAGTTGGTTCATGCCTTAATCTAAGCCCCATGACTGATTTAGACCAGGTAGTTATAGGTAAAGGGCATGAGACTAGATATGCAAGGTTTTTTAGGGACAAAGGTAGGCACAAGAGTAAATGGTGGCGTAGGAGTGAGAGGTCCAAATTTGGAAAGTAACACTGGAGTGGAAATGGTTTGAAATTAAAATAACTAAATTGGGAAAGGTGTGATGGAATCCCAAAGTGATGATGACATTGATTGGGTGTATGTGGAGATTATTATGGATGAAATTTACAAATTTGGTTGGGATTTGTAAAGCATGTGGAGATATTGGAAATGGGAGAGGCAATCAATTTGTAAAATGATAATAATTAACGGCTAATAAATTAAAAATTTCCTATATTAAAGAAGTAATTTAATTGCGCATACCTCGTTAAATGAACTTTTCACATCCTCTCTTCCATTTCCATAATAGTTTAATACTCCATCCACACATGGTAATTCTTTTATTGCATGCCGGATTCAGGGGTGGTGACCACCATTTGATGTGTTTAGTCACCTAAGTTTCTTTTTTTCTTTTTTTAGAAGAAATGGGCTCTATTTCTAGTTTTCATCCAATGCTTTAGAGGATGATAATGACCATTTCTAGTTTTTAGTCATCTCCTCTTTATTCCTTGATAGAAGATAACTCAATTCTGAGTTGTGTTGGACAAAGAGACTTTGTCCACACACTTCAGAGTTGAATCTTCTTGAAGTTTTTTTCTAAAAATCTTCTTTTGATGTTGGTTTATGGTACAACCTTAGTCTATGCCCATTAACCAACATTACTTTCTTCTCTCCATCAATTGGAATTAATTGGATGGTTCCATTTTCAAATACTCATTCAATCTGATATGGTCCCATCCATCTTATCTACAACTTCCCTTTGAAATATTTGTACTTTGAATCAAATAATAGATCCCAGTCCCCTTCTTGGAATTTCCTTTGCTTTATTTTATTATCATGCCAAATCTGCCTTTGATGTTGGATTATTTTAGTATGATGTAATACTAAGTCTTATTTCATCCATTTTGTTTAATTGAAAAATAGTTTCTTGTTGTGCCCTTGATAATTCAATGCCCACTTTAGCTATTGTTCTCAAAGTCTAAATCTCAAATTCTATAGGAGAATTTGCTTCTTCCCATATAGACTAATTCATAGGAGTAAACCTCGCGGTTGTTTTCTAGGTAGTGTTATAGGCCCATACTACTTCGAGTAATTTTTAAACCTAATTTTTCCTTGATATATCTATTGTATTCATTAATATGCTCTCCAATTCTATATTAGTAACTTTTAATTGGTCGTTAGACCATGGTAAAGGGATGACTTTTAATGCTTCATCTAGTATTTTTCCACAAAATAAATTA
The DNA here is from genome assembly GCA_018340775.1 of Taxus wallichiana var. yunnanensis. Lineage (NCBI taxonomy): Eukaryota > Viridiplantae > Streptophyta > Pinopsida > Cupressales > Taxaceae > Taxus > Taxus wallichiana. The sequence goes on along the minus strand of CM031234.1, from coordinate 152,749,051 downwards.
TTACTCCCGACATGAATTGTGGTGCTTGATCTAACGTAATGGATCTTAGTGCTCTAAATCTGTGGAAGATATGCTCATATAAGAAATCTACAACTTTCTCATGTCTTTCATATTTTAGTACCTCTACTTCAGCCCATTTGGTGACATAATCAGTACAAACCATTATGTACTCCTTCCCTTGAGAGGTTGGGTCAATTGGTCCAATAAAATCTAACCCCTACTTCTCAAATGGTTCTAAGACAACTTAGGGTTGGAGTGGAATTTCAGATGTAAATTTTAGTTTCCCCATCCTTTGACATTGATCACATCTCCATACATACTTTCTAACATCCTTAAACAAGGAAGGCCAATAGTAACTAGCTCCTAGAAATTTTTGAATGGTCCTTTGAACTGAATAATTCCCTCTTGATGGTTCATCATGGCATGCTCTAAGTATTTTAAATACTTCATTCTCAGCTACACACATGCATAAAACATGGTCAGGTCCACATTTGAAAATAATTCCATTTAACCATGTGTACATCACACTCTTAAAGTTAATTAATTGTTTTCTTTTCTTTTGTGTGAAAAAGGTTGGAAACTTCCCTGTAGCAAATTAATTAGCCATATCTCGCATACTTCTTCTTCTTAAAGTGGTAAGTCTTGAAATAAAATTAGCTACCACATTGGATTTTCCCGGCATGTCAATGATTTTAATTTTTAACTCTATATATTTGGCAACAACCACCTTATAATCTTTCCATATACTAAAGGTTTATTCATTAGATATTTGACAAAGATAGTGGTTAATATGAAAAATCACTTCATATCTTGTAATATAATGGAAAAACTTGTTCATTGCATATACAACTACAAGAAATTCTTTCTCAATTGTTGTATAGTTCCTTTCAAGAAGGGAAAGGTTTTTACTAATGTATTAAATTGCATACATAGGCTCTCCTTCCTATTTTTTTTCCAAGGACAACACCTATTGCTTCATTAGAGGCATTTGTTTGTATATGTAATGCTATTTTTTTTTTAAAATATATATATATATATATATATATATATTGAAAAAAATGAAATAAAAGAATTAAAATTAAAAGGGCCGTGATATTCTCCTATGGGGCAAATTTAGGGCTCGGGCTCCTTTGGGGATCATATTTCATCTTTTTGGTTTTGTTTGTTTTGGGAAGAACTACCGCCGCCATGGAGGGAGGATAAGCTTCAAACCAGTCATGCTCTTCCACCAGTCTGTTGGAGAAGATGTGAGAGGAGGCAATGCGTCAAAAAGGGGAAACCTTATTTGCTTGGGGGCACTATTTCCTATGTTTGGCCAAATAAAAAAAAATGCGAGGCATCACTCATGGGCGTGATTTTTACGGAAGTCGGTGGTGTGGGTTTCCTCAAGGGATAAACACACTATTTCACCACGTAACAAACGGGTCTCCAACCTGTTCAGTTCTCATTTTCCAACAAATTCTCAGGTTGTGTAAAAAAAACGTGCCCAGACCCGGCATGACTCCTTTCAGCGCATGGAAGATACATTTTTTTTGTCAGATGTGTTAGTTGCAAGTGCCTTGGCAGATACATATGCCAAAATGTGGAAGCTTGTGAACTGTTTGACTAAATGCGGGAAGAAATGTGGTCCAGGGACTGCAATGACAATGGGATATGCAAAAAATGGGTCTGTTAAAAAAAAGGGGGTCTTGAACTGTTTATTAGAATGCCTCAAAGAAATGCGGTCTCATAGAATGCTATGATTTGTAGGATGTGCAAAAAATGAGTTTGTTGAAAAGGCCTTGGAAACTTTCAAGCAGATGCAAAACCATATTCCGCAACCTTAGTTGTATTCTCCCTGTGTGTGTGCCTAAATGGGAGCTTTAAATCAGTATATGGACTAGTAAAAGTGCATAAAAAATGTGGAAATAAACACAAGGCATGAGAGCTATTTGACTAAAACGCCTGATAAAAATGTGGCCTGCTAGAAAGGAACGTGGTATTATAGACTGAATACATATAGTTTTGCTCAAAATAGTTTGTTAGTTCTGTATGTAAGTTGTGGATGTACAAACAAGTTGGTGCTCATAAGGATCAGTTGAGCTTGGATTCATTCATGGAGATATGCATGCTCATAACTTGCTATGGTGGGTGAAAGCCAAATTTCATAACCTTTGCAAGTGTCCTAACTCCTTATGCCGAGATGTGAATTTTGGAGCATGACTGTCGTGTGGTGGACTTGTTGCTTGTATGTGTTCTAACTAGCTTGGGGCACCTCATACACTGCATCATCGATTAACAGGATTTGTATGAAGTGGGTATGTTAAAAAGCTCAGAAAATTTCAAGCAACCACTTATGTTATTGGAAAAATTCAAGTGATCGGAAGTTGGTGTGATGTGGTGGAGGTTAGATCCAGGCTCATGAACTGGTTGGCGAAGTGCCCGAGCAAGATGTTGAACCAAAGCCTGTGGCTTCGACCGACTTCATTCTCCAGGCATGGTCCTTCTTCCCTTACCTCTCATAATTCTCATGTTTTAGTTCTCTTTTGCAACTAAATAGAATTTTAAATTATTAGGATTCTTAAATGCAGTTAAATGTCTCTTCAACTCATTGCAAAACAATAAAGTGTCGTGTCGCAACTCTCGAAGCCATTATAACTCGCCTACTTTAAAACATGAACTATCACCCTCACTTTGAGATGATTTAGAAATCTCTTACCCTTCTTGACCGCTCCAATATCATTTTGTTGACCAGACAAATTTGACTCTCCACTGATTAAGTTGACCTTCTCCTTGCTTAAAATAGTTAAATTTTGCATTTTTCGGAGACTCACTAAGTACCCTTCGCAACTCTGGAAACGAGATGTGAAGTTTCATTCGCGTACCTTGGTATACGAGGAGTCATCTGGATTTTTGGTTTGACCCAAAATGATCATATGACATCCTTTTGACGCTCTTGTAGGAGCCTCGTTACACTGATTTACAACAGTAGAAAGTTGTTAAAACTAGAAAGTTGGCTTTCATTTTGGACCACCATTTGAAACCCGGAAAGAGAAATCACGTTCCGTCTTCACAAACCTCTAGCATTTATACTAGACAAATGCATGGAACATTTAGTATAGGAAAGAACACTTTTCGGGATAGTTTGGTGAAGCCATTTTGTAGGCCTCCGGTCGCAATTTGACGAGGTCAAACTGGTCCAATTTCATCTTGTCGCTCCAGAAAACTTGTCGCCATTTGAAAATAGTTTACTAGTTCTCTCGTCCCGTCGACTCTGATGAAATCTCCTTATATAGGGGAACTAGTAGGAGATGTCTCATTGCATGCTTCTCCATCGAACGTCAGTTATGGATGTGGTTTTCTAGGCCTCGAGTTAACTTTTGGCATTTTACAACTGGGTGAACTATGACCAGTGGCCCCAAAGAACTAACCACCAAACGCAAACCATTCGCTCTTTTTCAATTCCATCAGTTGCTATGAATTCTTGGTATATCTGGGGACACATAGAAAGTTAATCATGGAGTGCGTGCTCATCGGAAGATAACCTTTGGAAGTAGTTTCTTAGCCTCCGAGCCCTTTTTGAATGTTTTGTAGCTAGTGAGAAAATGTAAGAATAGTAAGTTGTGGGACCTCGTAAGGTTGCCAAATCACCCTGAAAACATTTAAACACACTTAAATAACTATTTAAAACACTATAATGAAACTTGTGTGTATTAGAAATTTTGGCAAAACGATGTTTTCTCTCTCTTCCCTTCTCTTTCTCTCTCTAGGTTACAAAATGAAGAAAAATGAAATGCAATGGATACATATTCCTAGACCTTTTTATTTCGATTGCAAATTGTAATTATTGTTAGATGTAAATGGGAATCTGAAATATGATACTTATGATTGCTTAGGGTGGATGCCATGCTAGCGATTTATCGATGATATCATGCTCATGTGGGTTTTGTAGGATGGAATAATGACGACGAAAAGGGAAATGTGTGATTTAATTATTATTATTGTAATTTGTATAGGTCATTGTAAAATGAATAACTATCTAATGTAGTCTCTTGTTACCAAAAAGTTATAATTGAAATTCGTTAATATGCATGATATTCTAGTTTTAGGGATAACTTAGGAAATGTGCATCTAATCATCGGTTCAATTTGATTCTTAGTTGTGTATGGCAAAAAGGGTTTGATTTATATAAAGTAAATTTGAAATTGAAGTTAAGATATTGTAGTACCTTCTCAGTATTCCATAAATGATTAAATTAATTACTGGGTTATCTTCTTACCTTGCAAATTTAATAAAGAGTTTTAATGGGAACACTCGACCTTAATAAAATATTCATGCATAACTCGCCTGCTTGTGTGATCCTTTTTACCATATAAGAAAATTAAGACCGTAGGATGAACTTAAGCTTTGCCCTCGATGAGACCTCCTAGGTTAGGTAAATAAAAAAACCCCTAGTCGGAGTTTACCGTCACAGTCATTAGGTTTAGTGACATTGTCATGAACCCATACTTTAGGAATGACATGGTCCAACTTTATTCAGAGTATGCGGTTCCCTTCTAGTTTTGGTAATCACGAGAAGAATGTCCTCTCATCAGGTCCGACACCAGGCTAAGTGGTGAAGACCGCCTTGGAAGTCACCTTATGAGTCCTTGTTAGAAGGAATGACTAAGCGGAGTAACCTTCCCATCTATGGAGTAGGTAGATATATTACTCCCTTGTATCCTATTGGATTTCCAGGCCTTACAAAATTAGATTTAGAAATTAACTTCATCAGTGAATGGAATCCCTGTTGGATCCAAATGACCTAAATGAAGGTCGTGATATAGTTGTTCTATGTCTTGCATTCTCGTTAGTGAACCCTTTTGTCCCTTGTAGATAAATGTCTTGTCTTGGGCTTGTGAAAATTTAGTGCCTTGATCTTTCACGAAAGGAATATAGGGTAAATACATTTTAACCTTAATCACACCTATAATAGAGATTGAAGCCCTGGGTGAAACTGGAAGTAAGCTTAACCATGTGCTTCGTTAATATGTCAGATAAGTACTTTGGTAACTCTTGTGTTTAAAATGATAGTAATAATGAGATCCTAGTGCGACGCGAAAGTAAATCATATGAGAGTAAAACCAAAATTTGAGGTTGGGAATAATGTCACTGGGAGTCCTTGTGACTTAATTTAAGCAACTTCATGTGATACAAAGAATATGAATTGTCAAATGGTGTGATCAAACTTCGAGAAAACAAAGGATGTATATATATATATATATATATATATATATATATATATATATATCAAATTTGGAATTCAGCAAGTTATTGTACTATAATAATAATGATAGGGAAATAACTATTCCGTGATCGAAGGATGTTCTTGGAAAAAGGCTATCTCGAATCTATGTCTTCCTTAATCCCAAGATTTCATCTTGACATCACGTTAGATTTTCTTGTGTAGCAAGAGTAAGTTTTATACATTAAATAAACATTTGAGAAGCAAAATCTTAACATAAGAATGGGAGATTTAAAATCTGGTAGGCATTTTGAAATATGGAAAAATACTTATGTAAGTTATGAAGATTTGTCATAAGGGTAAAGAGCAAATTAAATGGAATGAACTTAAGATTTTGTAGATGGAAAAAGAGAGAAAATTATGCTTACATAACCATGTTCTTGGGATGCTAATCGTAACTAAAATACCTTTGAAGTAGTGATGTGTTGTGGGTTCACCATTCTTGAAGTCAGGTTCTTGTGGTTGGGTCTCTACTAGCAACCTTCCGTTGGGAAAAGTGTAGCGTCAGCATGTATTTGGTGTTATCATGTGTCTATGTGGTTTGATGAATTTTGTAAGTGTCGTATACGTTGTCGAGTTTCCTACTTGGAGCCCTTACTGTGTTGTGTGTAGTGAGCAATGTAAGTCAAAAAAATTTATCCTGGTATTTTACTGTTGTTGTATTTGGGTGTGTAAAATGTGGGCACAACAGTATATGGAAGGGAAGCTTCCAATTTGGGCCTCTCTACACTAGTGTGCTTATTAACTTACCTTTGATAACATCAAAATCTTGTTGGCATGCTTCTGTACATTCAAATTCATAATCTTTAGTTAGGAGAGCATAATGGAGAATAATTTTTGTTAAAATATGAAATAAACCTTCAATAATAACGAGCATGAACAAGAAATCTTATTACGTAGTAAAATGGACAAGCGAGGAGAGTTGGGCTTGGGAAATATATTGAGCTTTGCGGAAGAATCAGGGGTATTTTAGTTGAAATTCAGGGTTTGGGAAGCATCTGCAGATTATATAAGAAGGTTTTGGAACAAAAGAATATTTTTTTCCTCTTCTTGGTTTTAGGGTTTCATATCTCTACCAAGGTGAGAGAATAGGCCCCGGGGCCCACATCTAGCCAAAAACAAGTAAAACGAGCAAAATTGAGAAAATAAATTTAAAAGTGACCCAGGACAAAACCCCATAACTTCCTCTAAACTAAACATATTTTAACAAAAATATAGTCATTATAATCATGATTTAGAGCCCCATATCATGGAATCATAAAAAATTAGAAGTTTTAAGAGTAGGTGAATGAAAAATAAGGAGAAATTTCTAGGTCAAAATAATCACTTTTAGGTACAATAAATTAAGGCATGGAGGCCCATTCCTTCTCCCACAAGCCATAGTACAAGATAGTATGGGTCTTGTAGGTCATCCCATACCTTTTTAGGTGAAATGATTATTTTGATGCATGGTTGAAGAAATAATTCTATATCCTTCTCTCTCTTCACATTATTTCTTCATATATATTGTAAAGTGCAACATTTTTATAAGGGTTTCGACATATTTTTCTTCTCTCTCCCTTCTTCTCATTTGTGAGTTAGTTATGGAAATCCCAACCTTATATTTTGGTCATTGTAATACAATATCTTGCCTCTATATCTCAATGTAATGGCCTATGCATTTTAATGGAGCAATAAAATTTCAGTTGTGTGATTCTCTTGCTATCCTAGCTATGTTTATTGTTTTCTCTTGCCTCTCCTCCACATTTGTAGGTATTATGTGCATTTCATATCTCTCATTGCATGCTTAAATGTTGTTGTGCTTATGGAAATGTTGTATTGTATGTATCTTGGTCTATGATATTTAACCATCCTCTCCATTTTCACCTTTCCCATTTCCATGTAGTGTGGAATGTCCAACACCCCCTTTCTTGGTGTTACCACCTCCGTAGTGTAGTATTTCTCTTCTTTCACCCCTCTCTCTCTCTCTCATGTATCCTTGGAATTTATAGGATAGAAATAGATATGTGTTTTTCTTATATTTAGGAATAGTTCAATACTAGGATTAGAAAGAGGAAATAGACTTCTCTAAAGAGTTATATCAATTGCAAGGTCCCACACCTTGAGATAACTCCATGTTTCCCAATTACAGCAGTAGCTCAAGCACACACACACACACACATGAAAAATTAGAGGGTGTTTTGGTTTGGTGTTAACATAAACATATGCCAAAATGAGCTCGATGAATTCTATGTAATCCCAAGTCATCACATTATCATTTCTAGGTCATTTGGATACCATATCAAACACATATTCTAAGTTGCTCAACTGCCATGGTTTTAGGATGGTTTTGAAAAAACTTATCTTCTTAACATTCATTTATAAAATTGTGACGATGAAAATTCCTCATTATGTTTGAAAAATGGTCTTATCTCAATGGAAAATCAACCCCCAAATCCTCGGTTACCATACAAAATTTGTGAGAGCGGTGAGGATCACAAGTTACTAATTCAAGTTGTATTTTGCTTCTACAAAATGGATTTTACCAAAAACATAATAACTTGAGATTCCTTAAAAAAATTGACCTAAAATTTTCAAGAAGCATCATGACAACATCCTAGATCATAAAAATCACCACTAGTTCAGACAGGCCTGATACTCTCTATCCACATCGACTTACTTGTGCTTATTTAGTTTGTCTTCACTTTAGTACTTACCAAGGACCAAGAAACACCATCATACCTCTGAGAAATAACGTAAAACTAATCATACACCTCATATGAAACATCACCATACTCTTAACATGCTTTAACATGACTGTTATGCACCAAAACTCATACCTCCATACCAAAACAAATGCTCTAGGTCTAGGAATAAACCTAGAATGACATGAATCAACCCATGAACCTCATGAATTTATCATGGAGACCATATTCAGAAAATTTTACACCTTTAATGAACCTATTAGACCATGTTTGACCTCATAATATCCTTCAATCAACTTAGGAGAGATCAAACTATGACTATGGTCACTAGACCATGCTCCAAAACACCATAAGACTTCACCAAAACATGACACTATCAATCAACATTCATGTATGACCATGGTTGACACCTCATGGGAAATGATATGACATCATGACACCCTTTTCCATCAATGTATTTTACATCAATGATGACCCCTAGACATAATTGCCAATAATCTCCCCCTTTATCATTAATGGAAACCACATTCAAAAACATTGATGGAAACCAACAAGACCAAACACCTACTTGAGCTCATTTTCATGTTTATGATTCTATTCTCCCCCTTTGATATCTATGACAAAGGATATAATTATGAAAAAACATGAAAATAAAAATTCAAGACAAGACACAAGGGAAACAATAACTTGCTTGATTTACTAACACCCCCTTCAACTATACTTTCACTTTCTCTTGTCTTTTTAGCAGCAAAATTGATCCATGGACCTGATATAAGCATCCATAATAGATCCCCCGAGTGTATACTCTCCAATTTTGTCTTCAACTCAAGTATATACCACCATCTAGGATTGTTCCATGCTTAAAACTCAATTTTTACCTCTAAGCACTAACAAGATCACTTTTAGGACTGAAGTCCCTAAATCAAACTCTTAGATAAAAATATCAAATTTCATCATGTCATACAAGCATACACATCGCATTAATATTCATTTTCTAGATCCCCAATCATTATACTATCTCCCTCTAAATTACAATGTAAAAATTTCAAGTAATTACCTTGATTGGATCCCTAAATATGGGTCTACTCATTTTCCATAGCCCTGAATCAATTCCTTAGAGTTCTCTACCCTTATTTCACCAAATTCACACCTAAAGTCATGATACTTGCTCCTCTTGAAACTATGTTTGTTAATACCCATCAATCTTTCTTACTAGCTTCCTTGGCACCTAAACCACCTGATTCAAGATAAAAAAATGGCTCCACTAATTTAGTATGAATTTATAGACATGTAGAACATCATTACATCACTTCACAGCCTCCACAATCATATTGTACCATGAAATCTTAATTTATTAACCTTTTAGGACCCAATCATCTTCATAGATTGTTTTCTTACAAACTCTGTTAGGCCTTAAGATACATAAATGAGGATCATTACCAAATCTTCATGACATGTAGCTCATCATTTCTCCACTTTATAGCCTTTTTTTTCCTTATTCCTAAGAAAAACACTTATAATCCTCGTAGTATCACTTCCTCTTGATTCCACAAATCATGATATTACTTTACATTCTTTATACTACATCCATGATAAATGATAGCACAAGATAAACCTCAACAAAATGAATCGAGAGACTGGGATAGAGATTAACATACCTTGAATGTACTAGTTATGTAATGATAAGTTCTTGAGATGCACACTTTTGAGCATGAGTACAGATCATACCATATTTCATTCACATATTGTAAACTATCTGGAATTAGCTTCTCAAAATTCATTCTTTCATCAACAAACCTTTCATCAACTTCATTTTTTCTATCAAAACCTCTACTAGTAAGGTCTTCAGATGGACTTTCTTGATGCAAAAAAACCTAAATCACAAATCATTCCTTCTATAAGCATATTGATGTCTTAAAAGTAAAAAAACTTTCTTTATCACTTATATAAAGACTTTCATGGCTAATTAGGCTTCTCAAACTTATGAGGGCACAAAAATACATACATCCATCACTCCAATCCTTCAAGGAAGATATTATTTACATTACATGCCTTTAGCAAAAAAATTATATGAGAAGAATCATAGAATTATCAAACATTCTATCTATCATTTTTCAGACCCTCATGGCATACCTATACCTTCATGAGATCACTTTGTGATTATACACAAATCTGCATTGCTTCTATAAAGCTATCCAACTATTTATAGGTCCAGAACATACACCTCCAAGTATCACCATGCTTAAGTTCTATATCTTCTCCCCTTAATCTTATGTTGTAATACAAGGCATAAAAAATATTCCACGTACAAGCTTGTGACCATGCATACCAACTGAGGAACATACCATCTATCTTTCATGGTCCTAATTGTGTCTTGTATAATTTCAAATAAAACTTAAGATGTATGAACATACTTATTACATCTCAAAGCATACGAGTTACATAATGAGTCACATCATATATAATTTCTTTACTTATAATCATACATGTGAAGCTTCATTTTACTTTTTTTTAGAAAATATTGTCTGGATAATGTCTATAAAGACTCAAGGGATAACAAAATTTTTTCAAACACAAGATTTTATTCACTTGATACATGAACTCGTATCACTGCAACATATCTTGAATGAAGTTCTTGAGAGAACATACCACTTCCACCAAGACATTTAGCTTTCAATTTTGACCTTCATCTTATCACACTTGATTTGGTGTAAAAATATTGTCTGAGACTTCTAGAAACTTGACTGTTGATACTTGCATACTCCTAGGTACCTTGAATCATTTAATCTCTCATCAAATTTGCATACACCTTCTTGGCTATTCAAACAATAATCACATGTATCTTTTATATAGTACCTGATATCAAGCATTCATGTTATTATACCTACTTAGATCTTGAACATCTTAGACCTTGGAAATTGTTGAGCATGCCTTTTTTCACTATAACACCTCTTTTTTCTATCATGGTAGTATATAAGAACACATTGTACTTGATAAAATCAGGGCATTAGACCTTTGATGATATGAATCAATAAATAACACCACCAATATTTTTCATTTTTGAGAAAACACATACTAAGCACATATCTTGAAACCACTATGTCTTGTTCTAGATGTACCTCTACAATTTTGATGTCTCCAAAGAAAGAGACAGAAAGTCACACAACCTTGATTTGACACTTGTGTACAGTAATTTATAGGATCAATTCCCTTCTTTTATATATACAAAATTCTTCATGGTTACCAACTTTATTATGCCATCTTGATAGATAATATCAAGGCTTCAAAGACTCACTCTTACATTTCTACCGTTGAAAATCATAGATCTCCACTCAAGACTTGGGTTCATTCTCACAATAATTTCCAATATATACTTCAAACTTATTTTAACCTTGTACCATAAGTTATATTATAGAACACCCTATTGATTCAATAGTTTACCGATTATATACATAGATTCATGGCATATATCAAACACAATCCATACTAGCAACATGGAGTTCTTAAACTTGATACATTCATACTTTGACTAAAATAAATACTCTTGTACCCAATATATAGACTCTAGGACACATGATAAGGACTCCTTTGATGGATGATAATAATGAAAGACACAAAGCAATAACCTTCTAACCTTGTACTACCTACTCAAAGCCTGGGACTTCTTGGGACTCAAATAACATAGAACTTGTTGAAAATCACATGATAAGCTGAGGGCATGAAAATCACACCTCTGTTAGAACTTCTACAAGACATAATGATACTTAGGGACATAAAAAAAAGCTGAGATGACCTTATACTTCATGAAAAAACTAGAACATTATAACCTTTTCATAGACACCTTTTTCCACATAGATGCTTGATGTAACTTTTAAGAACAAACCTTTCCTATGATAGACTTCTAAAATTTCACCTTGACATACCATCAAAAACCAAAACTCTAAGATGCATATAGGAATAACTAAGGCAACATCTCATCTTGATATTTTCTTAATTTTGAAGCATTTATAAACCCCGATTTCACTTTGTAGATCCTTTCTTCCACTTTTATATTGTCCTATGATCCTTCAACTTAAATGAAAAATAATATTCATTAAAAAAATTATACCTTTCTTGATGAAATGATGATACTTATTATTCTTCTAATAAAATCATGTCTAACATCTAATCATAATATCCTTCAAACTCTTCATCACTCCTTCTTGGTGGATGATAACTAATAGAATCTTCAAATGGCTCCTTAGATTAAATGTAGACATCATCACACTAAAGATCACTAAATTATATCTCAACCACACTCAGGATCACTAAATTCTATCGCAACCACACTAAATAACTCTAGAGAACATTGAAATTTGGGTAGAAGATGAAAAAGATAAGTTTTGTAGTGTTATAGCACTTTGGACTTGATTTTAATGCACGATGATGGAAGGAAGATAATCTTTATCATGAGATCTATGAGACATTCTTCAGCTTCTTTCCAATATAATTATATGAGTGGTTGGAAGCATATGCATTAGGGAAGTGTTGGGGTCCAAGGCCGAAGCTTTGGACACATGAATATTACCAGACTCTTTTTTATGCAAATGTGGAGTGGACTAGAACCGTAGATCATTTGTGGACTCGAGTGTTGCACAATTATACATTGGAGTACATTGTTTCTACGTATTTTTGTCCTAAGGAGGCTGAGTTTCAGTTATTATGTGATCCTATAGGATCTTATCTATGTGTTATACCTCTAGTAATCAATATCTTCATCATAGAACTAGATTTAGGAGCCTCCCTATGGATAACTAAACCCCCATAATGCAAAAAATAAGGAATAGGTGAGGAGAAGGATGGCATAAATTATGGAAGAATGAAAGAGAGAGGAAATATGGATCAAATTTAATGAAGCGTGAGAGAGGGACATGATATGTGCATGGGATATTGAGGAGGCACTAGAGTTGAGGAGGATGCTGGCTCATGAATGTTTTGAATCTCTCATGGAAGATGAGGAGCCACATCATCAGGATCTCCCAACTTTGGGTAAGCCTAGTAGATAATCCCCCTCGATGTTAAATGAGATCTCTTTAAAGGAAAGAATAAGGACCATGGGCACATATTTGATCCCAGCTAGCCACCTATCCCTTGTTCAAAGTGCTTCAGATCCATAGGTATTAATTGATAAATATGATAGTGTATGTATGTAAACATATATGGGTAGATTTAATTTTACGTTAAATTTAGAAGGGAATCTAGTTAGTAATGCACCCATGATAGCACATAAGGTGTCCTTTTTGGGATCACCATGCGGGAATATTTTCAGGCATGTCTCCAGGATAGAGTGTTGGTGTGCGAGACTATTGGAAGTACTTCATGAGCATCTCACGACCATGCAGTACCATTGGTGTGTAGTTCAAGACTATAACTAGAACACAAGGAAGTTCATTAACTAGACCGTAGCCCGCAGAGGTAGTGTGGGATGTTTATGAGTATTAGGTCATCCATCTAGAAGAAATTCTAGTGGAAGTTCTAGTTTTGGATCTGGTGGATAGTGTCCACATCCACAACAACCACCACCAAATCAACCACCACCTTAGCACCCGGTCAACCGACACCTCAAGGTTTCTTTGAGTTTTCTCTTCATTTACCAAATTATAGAGGAATAGAGGATGCAACATAGCATGTCCATAAGTGTGAACTATTATGGCGTGAGAAGTGGATTACAACCTCAAATAGAAATAAAGTTATTTTTCCACTACACTTTGCAAGGGCATACATATAGTTGGTATCGAAAATATGATCCACATCAGAATGTGGTGGACTGTAATGCTTTGTACAATATATTTTGGGCTAAGTTTCACATACCAAAGTTTGAATAGCAAAGCATCGGTATGCTCAAGGATATCGGGAATTTTTTTTTGAAAGTGTGAGGAAGTATGACATGTGTTTTAAGACTCTTTTGTCTAAATTGTCTTATGATATACATCCTAGTCAACATGGAAATTGGTTTTGGAGGATTTCTAAAAACATTCCAAAGATCACTCCATCATAATACATATGTGGATCCGTGTGAGGCCTTGGAATGCTCTCTCACGTGCGGCGAGGATGTTGGAAGTGTTGATAATAGAGTGGTCCCATTCTTAGAGGTGCGAGATCACAACCATGGAGAAACAATTAGAGAAGCTTTCTTCCAACTCAACACATGAGACGTGCAATGGTATATAGTGCATTGATTATGAAGTTGAGGGACATACTAAGAATATTTTCAAGTGTGTTCATGTGTTGTTACTAGATTATGAAGTTTACCACTTAGAACATGATGTTCAAAACTATCCTCTTTTAAAGCACGTGATTCAAAAGAACATGTTCATGTATTTCTAAGATTTTGCATGACCATACCCACAACACAGTTTATTGTAGACTAATTGATCATATCCATGACACCATTGAAACTGGAATGCACTAAATTAGTTTAGCAAGTGGATCAAAGGAGAAGGAAGGAAAACATAATGAAGGGCCTATTGTATATATCTTCCCCCCGGGTAGATATAGACAAGAAGAAGAATATGGAAATCAAAGAAACTCGGACACGATGTTTATTAAGGCACATGTAAGAGGCGCACAACAAGAGGTGTTGACATGAAAAATTTTGCGCCAAGGCGCAGGTAAGAGGTGCACAACAAGAGGTGTCGACATGTAAAAAGTCATGCCAAGGTACAGGTAAGAGGTGCACAACAAGAGGTGTCGACATGCAAAAAGTCGCGCCAAGGCACAGGTAAGAGGTGCACAACAAGAGGTGTCGACATGAAAAATTCATGCCAAGGCATAGGTAAGAGGTGCACAACAAGAGGTGTCGACATGTAAAAATTCGCACCAAGGCGCAAGTAAGAGGCGCACAACAAGGGATGTCGACATGAAAATGGATGCGCCTTTGGCGCAAGTAAGAAGATGTCGACACAAAAATGGATGCACCCTAGCACAGGTAAAGGGCACACATCAGAGGATGTTGACACAAATATGGATGCACCTATGGCACAGGTAAGAAGATGTCGACACAAATATGGATGCGCCTATGGCACACGTAAAGGGCGCATGACACAGTGTCGACATGGAAAAAGTCACGCCTTGGCGCATGTAAAGGGTGCATGACACAGAGTGTTGACATGGAAAAATTCACACCTTGGTGCATGTAAGGGTATGTCGACATAAGGATGGATGCACCAAGGTGTACCTTCAGGAGGCGCAACATTTTGAGCGCTGACAAGAAGAAAACCCTGGCGCAGATATTCAAATGGTCATAACTTTTCACAGGGAGCTCGGATTCATAAAAGGTTGGAATTTTTGGAAAGCTTACGAGGTCCTCTTTAATTGGGTGAGAAAAATTCTTTAAAATGCAAAATACAGTAAACCACTTTTTGGGTTTTCTAGCGTTCTCACCTACCACCATAATGAAATGAATTAAATGCAACCTAGAGGTGGTTGGGGTAGATTTGGATTTCCTCTCTCTTCCCTCTCTCATTTTCCTATAAATTTTAAGGAGGAGATTCTTTCTAAAGGTTGGAAATTCTTGTTTTCCCCTCCCTTCTTCTCTTCGGTAGGTGAATTTGTGGAGTTCGAACCTCCCATTTAAAGCTGTAGTAATGCAACTTTGCCTCTTGCAATTTTGTAGTGTATTGTGTTAATATTTGGAGCAAATAATGCATATCTGTGGATGATTCTCAACCCTATTTGTGTTCATTTTTATCCTCCTAACCTTTCACTACAAATCAGTTATCTGTGTATGATCTTGCATTGCATTTTAATGGTTTGTGTTTATTGGCAAGACAGTGTTCTTCATTTCTTGGTGCATCACCTTTGTTAGTTTAGGTTTATTTTAATGCATCCTCTTACCTTATCTCCTTGGAAAGTTAGTTTAGGTTTTGAGCAAAACCTCTGCATTTTTTACGTGTGCATCTGAATAGAGGAATAGGAACTAGCCTTCATCCGGAGAGCTTTTCCGATTTCGCAAGGTCCCACACTTGGGAAAAGCTCCATGTTATGCAATCACACTGAGAGTCTCAACCCATCAAGTTGTAAACATTCAGGGGTGCTATGAGTCACCATCAACAGGGCCCAACAATGGAGATAATAGAAATGGAGGCTTCTGAGGAGGATATCGATGTCAAGGTCGTAGTGGTGGTAGAGGTAGGTTTACTCAAGGAACTTATCATACTTGTGGTTCCTCTTATCATTATCAATAATATTTTCCTTAGAACACAACTTTCTCATGGTGTGGGAAGTAGCATAAGTTAGAGGATTGTCCAGGACTTATATGAGCACATGAGCAAAACCACTAAGAAGTACAAGGGCATGGGGATGATCAATGTGCAATGCATGAATGTTGATCAATAAATGTCTGATCCATAATTATAACCCATGTTGGTTACAATGCACACCAAGGAATCATGTGCATGAAATCCTATGAAGGCCAAGCCTCTCGTCACATGGGAGGAAGTGATATATGCCAAGTATCCAAATGCATCACATCAAAAGTAATTATATCAAGAGACCATGGGGGTTATCAAATAGCTATAAGGGAAATATAATTCTTTAAAGAGCAAGCGTGTGAGAGGGAGTGTGTGAAGAATGTTGATCTCCCACGTAAGGGTATGAATGACTTGAAATAGGTGTATAAGATGTTGTGATAGGAAAATATTATTCTGCTATTAGGGGAATGGCTACAGGATAAGGTACCAAGCATTGGAGGTGATTGCGAGAGGCATATATTTCATGTAAATATACCACCTCAGGACCATGAATTTTATAAAGAGATCACACTTGATGTAGGTATTGATGGGTGATTAGTAAGTAATATCTTGATAGATACAAACTCTGAGGTAAATGTGCTAACTCTAGAAGCATGGAATCAGATGGGGAAGCCTACATTACATCCATCTTAGAATTTGTTGTATATGGAAAACAAAAATAAAGATATGCTTATTGGGGTACTAAAGGATGCATCCATTATTATTCAGGAGCCAAGTTTACTGGGGACTTTGAGGTATTGGATCTTGTCAAAGTAGACAACTTTCCAAAGATTACTTGGATGGCCTTGGTGTTATGCGAACAATGATGATTTGTGATTTAATAAGAGATACATCAGTTTTGAGAACAAGGATGAGCAAGTTATTATACCTTTGGATGATAAGAAGGTGGAGCCCTATGTTGAGCCTTTGAGTGAAGAAGAGATTAATCAAATTTATGCACGATGGTGTGTGATCCAAATAATGTAGAACCATCAAAGGAAGGAGTTCTTCAGGTGGGAAGATGTGAATTATGTAATTTACACTACTAGTGTTTCTTGTGATAATTCGTCTTATGGAACATACAATGTGGTCACGCGTGAAGTCAAAGGGTGAGTCATGAGGATGATCGGGCCATACATGGTGAGGTGTCTAGGCTCACTCAGTACCAATATATACTTGGAGAAGGGAAGCTGATACATTCTTGCATGCCATGGAGACTCGGAGGAAGAATTATGGAGATAGAAGAAACATGTTGTTCTATACCTTGTGTAGAACAATAGTATGTTGGTTGGTAACACATAGAGATAATCTCTTGGAATGGTAAGAAGTGAGAATTTCCTTTTCCACCAGGTTTACTTAGATCAATGTACCTAAACACATATGTGAATTTCATGGGAAGAATCCTACCTCATTCCACATCCATAATTTTGATAGATTATGGGTGCAAGGCCAAGAAGCCTTACCACCATACCTCTAGGAACATAACTTCTATTCCACACTATGCATATGTGTGCACACATGGTATGTTCATGTTGAGCTAAAAGGGAGATGAAAAAATCGCAAGAGATGAATGCGGTATGATTCAAACCTTTAATTAATTTTCTACTAAACCTCTATTCTATGAAGCATTACAGATCATGAAGTGCATCACATTGGGGATAATGAAAAGGTAGAAGAGATCATGCTAGATATTTTTGGTGAACATGATTCGGAGGCATGCCTTAATCTTGAGGAGACATAAGAATTACTAATGGATCAAACCTAGAAAGAGAAAGAGAAAGAGAAAGGAAAACTAGTGTACATGATTAATGATGAGGAAGTAGACCACCTGGATGTTAGCCACACGAGGGTGCACATGAGGTCATGGATTCTACAAATGAGAAGGCACACATGTACCATGCCCCCATGAAAAAAATAAGGTGAATATTGGCATGGAGGATGAGCCTAAGGAAGCAATCATTGGAGATTACTGGTCAAAACAAGAAGTAGCCAAGATCATTGAGCTTTTGCACAAATTTTAGGATCTCTTTCTAAGAGGTTACCATGAATTAAAGGGTGTGCATCCTTATTTAGGAGAGATGATGCTAAAGTTTAAAGAAGGCACATGACTTGTTAGGAAGAGTCCTTATATGATGAACCCAAATTTTCATGTCAAGGTGAAAGAGGAAATTGATAAAATGCTCAAATCTGGAATAATTGAGCCTATTGAAGAGTCTGAATGGGTTATCCCTATGGTTATCAGTATAAAGAAGGATGGCCATATTAGGATCTCTATGGACTACAAAGAGTTGAATTATTCATGTGTTATAAATCCCTTTCCCATGCCTTTTATTTCAGAATCTTTAGAAGGATTATCTCGTGAGCGAGATATAATCCTTTACGGTTTTTAGAATACCATGAGGTGTGCACCATGAAATAAGTCCAAGAGAAGAAAAATTTTACCACTGAGTGGGGAAATTTTTCATATATAGTCATGTCCTTTGGATTGAAAAATGCGCTTGGTCGTGTTCTTTGCATCATCGTATAAACATTTTAGTATTTTATTCATAAGTTCCTACAAGTATATTTAGATTATTGGACTATTTATGGGTTAGTTAAATATCACCGTGACAACTTGATGCTCATGTTTAATAGATGTAGATAGTTAAGCATATCTCTTAACATTAAGAAGTGTATTTTTGCTACACCTTTTAGCACTTTACTTTGGCACATAATTTACAAGGAGGGATTATTGGTGGAACCAACCAAGATAGTTGTGATATTGGGTTTAAAATATCTTACCAATCGAATGAAGTGCACGAATCTGAGACATACGAGATATTACGGAAGTTTATCAAGGTTTATGCAATTTTACCATGCCCATGGAAGAATTGCTCAATGATAAATGGAAATTTTATTGGGGTAATGTGAAACAATACAATTTTTATAAATTGAAGGAAAATCTTACTACTACACCAATTTTGTGTTTTCTTTCATGGGAAAAACCATTTCATGTACATGTTGATGCCTCTAGTATGGAAATTGGCATATTCTTGGTGTAACCGGGAGAAGGTATTGTATATCATTCTATTTTTTTTTGCAAGTAGGAAGTTGAAACCTATAGAGACAAATTACACTACCTTAAAGTGCGAAGCTTTTTCTATGATCTATGCATTGTATAAATTTAGAAAATATTTTTTGTATATCTCATTTATTCTCTATACATATCATATGACACTGAAATACTTAGTCAACAAGCTTGTTTTGTAAGGGCACATTTGCGGTGGATACTGCTTTTTAATAATTTAATTTCACGAATGTTGTAAATCTAATAAAGAGCAATTTAGGGCCTGATCATATATCAAGGATTAATTCTAGTGAGGACACATAGAGTATTGAAGATATTATGCTTGATGTGTAGTTATTTAGGTTAAACTACACGCATACGATTTGGAAGCCATAGTTTTATTTTTGTGTACTAGGTTGACATCCGAGGTGATGAAGACTCTAGATTAGAAGCATATTTATATATGCGTGAATTTGTATCATTTTATTAGAGGATACTTATACAAACTAAGAAGAGATGAGATATTACATCATTATGTACTTATGCATGAGCATGATGCCATTATGGAGGAGGCTCGTGGTGGAATAATGGGATGACATTATGTAGGTGATGTGAGTGCACACAAAATCCTTATGATTGGCCTTTGGTGGGAGATATTGTACAAGGATACCAAGGAGTATGTAAAAGTGTGTGATCATTTTCAGCACCATGGAAAATCTGTACATATAGATGAGATGTCACTCGAAATATTGCAAGTGTGAAACCTTTTAAGAACTAGGCAATTGACTTGTAGAACCTATTGCACCACCTATGTGCAGGACTAGAGCACACTACATTATCACTTACACAAATTATCTGAGAAGGTGGGTAGATGATGTGCCTACAAATGATTGTATTGCATCCCCAACACTAAGATTTCTTTGGTAAAACTTTATTAGCTGGTACAATTGTCCATTGAGCTTTGTAAATGACATAGGAACTCATTTCTTAAATGAGACAATTAGAATTTTGTTGGAAGAGTTTATGGTTGCACACCATAAAATTACCCCTCATCAACCTCAAGCTAATGGCATTGCATAGAAGCTTTTAACAATATTTTAGGACAAATATTGACCAATATTTGTGATGTTGGAAGAAATGATTGGGATGATAGAGTGTTAGTTATACTTTGGGCTTATAGGACCACCTATAAAAGGTTGACTAAGGCCATACCTTTTCAATTGGTGTTAGGAACAAATGTTGTACTACCCATTGAATTCATGTTTCCATCCTGTGTATCACACACGTTGGTGGACTAGCTGATGAATGGGATGTTGAAGAACGTATTGACAAAATCGATGCAACTAGACAAGTGGCATGCCATTGTGTGTTGGAACCAAAATACCGAGAAGGAAAGATAGAAAGCATGACATGATATGAACATTAAAAACAAGACATTTACAGTTTTCAAGATGGTCCTTCTCTATGACTCCAAATTTACGTGTCACCTAGGGAAGTTGAAGGTGTATTAGTTGGGACCTTTTGTAGTAACCAAGATGCTTGATTCAAGCACATGTCAATTGCAGATGTTGGATGACACCATGTTGCCTAGTTAATTCAATTGGAGTAGGTTAAATCCCTACTATAAATAAATCTTTTTTTTTTTTTTTTTTAATAAGGTATTATTGCCACTTAGATTAGGTTTCCTTTTCATATGTTTCTTTCATTTTTTTCTTTTTCATTGATATTTTGTTCTTTGTTTTTTTGTAATAAGTGTGTTTGTGAGCAAGAAGCTACTTAGTATATATTTATTTCATGTGCGAGAGGATCACACATACTTTTAGTGTGGTTTGAAATAGGTACAAGTGTGTGAAGGAGACCTTATTGGTGATTTGAATCAATAGTGTGCATTGGTAGAAGGCTAGTGTGTCGGTTGTGGAGTGTTCACGTAGGGAAAAGAGGAAAATGTTTCATAAAAATGAGGATGGTGATAATAAGGAAATTGTTCAAGATTAAAGAGCACACATAAAAAAAATGGATTGTATAGTGTAAGGTGAGATAAGCAGCAACATGATAACCTATTTGGTATATGGCATAAAGGTTTATGTACTACAACATAGGGAAGCACGTGAGAGGAGATTTGTGGCCTATATAATAGTACGTGCATCAAAAGGTTACGATTTCAACACATAAAGGAAAGAAGCAAAGAATTAGGAAAATCATATTTAAATTTTTGTATGGTGCTTGGTGGTGAGCATTTATTACAATAAAAATTAAAAGCCTATAAAAGGATCGTCAAGGTAATTTAATTTTTACCTTACCTTGTGAAGAGTTTGTGTATTTTCAAGAGTGAACTCAAGAAATTTCCTGTGAAATTGAGTGCAGAGATAGAAAATCAATTGAATCAGATCGAAATAAGGACACGACCAATTATAATATCTCCTTTGGAAGGAAGTTTGAGGCCTAGTGTGGCATGGAGGATGGTTTTCAAAGTTGATGTGTTTTCTGGTTAGGGTTTCCGAGTTAGGGTACATAATTAAGTGAAGATAATAAGGTGAAAACAATAGTTGGTGTGGATGGTTTGAAGAAATAAATTCAAGGCACTTAAGGCTCCTAAGGCATAGGAAAGTAGTAGTATCAAAGTTTGGATTTGTACATGGAAATTACACCCGGAAGGCCGCAACTATATCACCGAAAGGAAAATGATAAGGCAAGGAAAATCCTTCCCTAGCTAAATATGTATAAGAGGAGTGGTATTTGGAGATGAAATTCCCAGTGAGTTCTTTTGGGGAAATATTAGGTTTCACATGTTTGTAAGATGACACTTAGCAATTACAACCATGGCACTTGATACAAACTTGCGTGAGATAGAATTTGAACTTGTTTGAAGGATAGAAGAGAGGACTACATATGATAAGCTTATTTATGACAATGAGGGGCATCACATCTTGTAAAACATGGGAGTTATTCAGCTATACAAACTCCCCTACTTTCGCAAACCTAAGTGGTTATATCAATGGTTGATGTTACAAGCTCACAAATATTTAATCTATTTTGTAGGAAGGAGGATGCATCTTACCATTCCCTTGATTGGAAAATTTATTGGTCTCCACAGTAGAGGGATAGAACTTCTAGTGGATTTGAATGATGATGATGAAGTAAAGAAAACTACCAAATCAATAGGGAGGGCACACCATGGAAATTTCTAAACTAGATGATCATGTTATAAGAATGGTTGTGCATTTTCTCATGAAGTTGATTCGATAAGAGAGATGGGGTCAAGTGAGTAAGTCATGGATCCATATTACAAAGAAGATATCAAAAGGCAATGTATATAATATTGCTAGATTTATAGTTGATGAAATCATTAAGGAGGAGCACATAGGGGACAAGATATTGTTTGGAAACATCCTACTATTGATTTTTTTCAAAGTTATGGGTATTTGATGGGCCTAAGGACAACATATGGGAGTTCCCTAAGGAAAACACATCCCCTACAAAAATATTTTCTAACTACACCTATGATAGTAATATCACCCCAACATATAAGGCCAGGGGAGATAAATGGTATAAAAGGATGCGTGAGGAATTTGGAGAATAATGGTGCATTCCAAGTGAACTACCTCCGTAATTGGAAGGAAAGGCTGATTTTG
The DNA here is from genome assembly GCA_018340775.1 of Taxus wallichiana var. yunnanensis. Classification (NCBI taxonomy): domain Eukaryota; kingdom Viridiplantae; phylum Streptophyta; class Pinopsida; order Cupressales; family Taxaceae; genus Taxus; species Taxus wallichiana. The sequence continues at coordinate 152,726,156 of CM031234.1, read as the reverse complement.
TTGTCTATCAGCACTTGTCCATTGAATGATTCTATTTGAAGGATGGGTCAAAGGGTCCTTGGTGTAAAATTTCATTTTCTTTCACAAAGGCAAAATTTTTCAGCCTATGGTGAACAAATTTTTAAGGCACACAAACTAAGCTTTGATGGTGATAAAGTAGACTATGAGTATCATACTTTGTGCAAGACACTTTTTTATCCAAAGAAGAGCATGTATGAGGAGACATTGATATCGATGATATCAATGTGACCAATTCTATCACTCGACAATTGCTAATATGGAAGTGGAAAAGTTATATATCTACCCTAAGGTGAGAAGAGTGGATGGTAAGTATCTAGAGGATGATTTGACAATTCAAAAATAACCCAAAGGGAGAAGATGGTGGAGCTGAAAATAATGCATAAGGAAACTCCCCACTAGTGAGGAGGAATAAAAAGTGAAGATGAACCTCCTATTCGAGCAAAAATACAAAGAAGACACTAGCGCCAAGGCAAGGATATGAAATAAAATGGAAGTTCATAGAATCCACCAAAGAAGAAGAAGTCTCTAGTAAAGAATAAACATAATATTGTGTAAACACTAAAATCAGGTCACACTCCCCTTTCGTACCTCGACTAATAAGCACCCTTTATTACATTTACCAAACCATGACCCCCCTTCACCCCACTAATATTAATTTAATTAAATTAATGCATTATCCTCACTATATTTATTATTTGAATATTTTATTTAAATAATATCCACACATACACTTCACTTAGACACCTCATCAAACCAACTCAACCTAAGACCTATTCTTAGTAAGTTGCCATAACTAATTAAGACTTACCCAAACCCTAAAAATCAATGCCTACATTCTCTCTAACCACATTCCCGCATGCTCAAATGAGACTCTTAGTCTAATCAGGGATAATGGCATGAGATCCAAGGAAATTAGGAGGATCTCCTAGTTTAGTAAACCTAGGAAATCCTACCTTGATCGATGCCGATTGCCCCTAGCCATCGTTAGTTAAGCCAGACCACCATTGGTTACCCCTTTTAACCCCTAAACTACCTTATTCTCAAGGTTGCTAAACATTGGGAGGAGGTTGGTGAGAAAGAACACATCTCAGAGAGATAACACATCTTCAGAGAGAAAATTCTAGCGAAAACTCACATCCAAGGAAGGAGATTGAGCATCTTCTCCTACATAGCCATCCCAACCATGATTTGATCTATCCAAGCAAAGAGGAGTGTACATACAGCCCATGCAGAAGATTTTCTTCAGTTGGTGATCACTTGCAACCTTCAAACCCATCATCAAGCACCTCCATCCCTCACACACAGGCATTCAAAAATGGAATCCAAGTAAGTATAACATCATACTTTCTTGGTTTATTTCATTTCATCATCATTTTATCATCCATTGTTTATCTTGCCCCCTATTGACCTTCTCCAACATTTTCACCTCCATATACCCATTAAAACCTTGCCAAATCCTACTCTAGTAACCCAATATTTCACCCCGACTCACCAAAGTCCTTTGTGTAATCACAAAAGAGACCATAACTTGTTCTATGACATTTCCAGATCTCATAGTAACTGGCACCGGTTACACCTAACCACCGTCGGTCACCCTTAACCGGCACCGGTCTCTGTATTTGCCCACAAAACCTAGAACAGAGACCTACCCACCAAATTTCATCTCACCCCCATTCACCTATGAACTACCCGAGACCTCTATCAAACCTGCAGAGACCCAAAACCAATCATTTGACCCTTGGATTCTATTCTAGCTTAGCTTTGTTAGATTAGATGTATTTCTTATTGTGTTTTAAGTCGATACCTAAATCATTTTAAATAAAAAAGGATTTACTTTGTTTACAAGATTAAATTGTTTAAAATAGTGGACTGAAAACCATATATGAAGTATCATACTTCCTGGATCTAGCATACGCTAGGCGTTCACTACCCATATTGTTTAATTCCTTATGGTGGTCTTGTTTTCATTACAGGTAGTTCCTCTTAGCCAAAAGGAAGCTCTCATGATCAGTTGTGGATCTGGAAGTCATACGCACGTAACAACCCATCAACCAACATTTGAACAGGTATTCCTCCTATGCCCGTTATGCTATCTGTTTTGTCAACACTTCAAAGAAATGATTTAAGAATACAAGAAACATTTTAGCATGCCTAGTGGGACCCATCCGAGGTTCCTTGCATTTCATTCATTCCTAGGAAAAAATGTGTGTTTGTTTCCCTTCTAAAAATCGTACACACTAATTTTCTTCCTTGGTAACCCACCTCTTCTTTCTATTTTCTCTAAAGGAAACTTTTTCTTTTGGTGTGATTAAAAAGAACCATTTCTTCATGTTTTCTTGCATTGTAGTGAAAGAGCATCCCTCTTCCTCTTCATCTTATTTTATCATCCAATTTCATATTTTTGATTTGGGTTTAAAAATAAGTGTATTTCATTCTGATTTATTACATTAGCTCACATTAATTGAGGGCAACCTATACGCTGGAAGTCATGCCCAGCTGATGGTTGACAAACGAATCATAGAAAATCACTTCTATCCTTTTCTCTTTCTCTGAGTCTTACCAAACCACACAAAAATTCAAGATACATACATTCTTAAACAACATCCTACCTAGAATAAGTTGTAGGTGATCACATGATCATGACACAGTGAGCACCCAACTCGTTGCTCTGTTGAGTCATACTTGAGAGTGAAGCCCCGCCCTCACCATAACATACCTAAATCCTCACCTTTTAGATCTCCTTCTTTGTAGGAAGCCATCCACACCAAAAATCTATTTCACAATTCATGTGTCAGTCCCTAAATAGCATAAGCTCAACAAACATAATAGAAAAGGCACTCCTAGGATCGCATTTTCTTAGTGTTTCTGCTTATGCTTGCGTTTTGAGGTGAAAGATCATGTTCGTCACTTTTTTTGTTCATCCTTGCATGCTCCTCATCATAGCTGGTGTATTTAAGATTCCCCAGTGTACTTGGGCCATATTGTGATGCCTACTTCAACTACCACTTGAGACCAAGAAACAAACTAGGAAAATTATGGAATAAATTTTTTTTTGTAAGAAGGGTCTACAAACAAGTAGCAAGACACTAGTTGAAACTAAATAGGTTCCTAATAGATTATAATTAACCAAACACAATATTTCCATATTTTTATCTTATAACAAGTTTACAAGGCTCCAATCTGGAGGTTACAAGTTTTACTAAAGTTTAGGGAGAAATTTATCGCCAAGCCTGCTCTCTATCAAGCCCTGAACTTCAACTAGATTTTTTAAATACTTAGATTTATCAAAACTTTCCTAAACTAGGCTCATTGGATAGGAAATTTCCTCACCTTTCCAACCATATAAATAAGTCCTCCTAACTCCTTGTAAAACTCAAGTTATGGCCGGGCGGAGTTTTAGGGAAAATTTTCCCTTGGAGGTCCGTGGGGATAGGGAGAAAATTGGGAAAAATTTCCCAATGCCACGTGTCATCACGTGATTGGTGCGGGTGAGAGGGTCGAGGGGAAAAATTTGAAATTTTTCCCAAAACCAAAGTCTCAATTTTCCAAAGGAAAATTTTCCTCCATGCCTCCACACTTGCTCAAATGGCCACGTGGCGCTTTGTGATTGGCCACGGGCCGGCGGAGGAAAAAGTGAAATTTTTCCAAAAGGGGCAAAAAGTTAAGTTTTTCCATTTTGATCAGTGCACCCCCTACCATGTGTCAGCACGTGATTGGTTGGGGGCCGTGGAATTTTTTTGGAATTTTTTTCTAAAGTTCAAAATTTAAATTTTTCTAAGGTCGAATTAATTTATTTTTGGTTTGGGATGGCCATTTTGAAGTAAAACTTCAAATGGCCATAACTTTTGATAGGAAGCTCCATTTTAGGAAAACGAGGACTTTCCAGAAATCTCTCGAGTCCTCTTTGCATAGAAATCATCAATTTTAGAATTTGATAATGTTTCAAGGGTCAATTTTAAGAAATAGATCTGCAGGGTTTGTAATTTAAGACTGGCAATTTTTATAACTTTTAAGTTTTGTTCAATTTGATTTCTTTTCTCCTCAGCATGCAACCAGAACATGAAGGGATGGTCTAGGATGAGTTTAAGATTTTTTCCAAGATTCAATTCATTGATTGCTTTCCCATTTGCATTTTTACATCTTTTGACAGAATTCAAATTACGCAAGTATAATTTCTAGTTTTGAAGGGGATCTTGTTGTTCATTTTAATTGCTGAGTGCCACAAGGTTTCTTATACATTAGTACATCTTAATTTCATTGTCTCATTCCTTAATTTTAGTCATAACTCTAAACTGTACATCAGTTGCATTATTATTTAAAAAAGAAAAAGCCAGAGTTACAATTTAAAACAGAGTTATTTCTTGCACGAGTTTACAATTTAATATGCAGATTTCAATTAAGGGAAAACATACCAATTTCCTCTCTCAGTCATCAAATTGATTCAACACACACTTACATTCAAAATGCAAAGTGGATTTCAATTCTAAGACTTAATTCAAAGTATCTAATTTCTGTCAGTTTCCTTTATACAGGATTCTCTTTTCCAACATAGAATTCATAAGATATAACAATCATTAAATTTCTAATACAACAATGCAATACATTTAATGACAACACTTTTTATTTATTCTCTTTCAGAACAGAGTCTCATTCTTTCACATGATTTTCAAAATAGAATATGAGTAATATTTCTTTTCATTGCCCAAATGAGATTCAATCTTTCATTTCTAATGCAAAGCATCTTTTCATTACAACCATGTAAGTCATAATAGCTACAATCCTTTTATTGAATTCTAATAAGGACATCTTTACAACTGAACTCCTTTCCAATTTGTATTAGATTTCCAACTTTCAAAATACAAGTATAAAACTCCTTCCACACTTTCTTTCCAAGGTAAAATAGAGAGATAGGATTCTTCTCTACATTCCTCAATGCAAATACAATCACTTCACATTACAATATATAAATATACACTCATCCACTCAAGTGGGAAGGGTTACATTAAAATTGCTCAAAGGAATGACTGTCAAACTGTGATGTTTTTTTCTTCTTCTCCAAACAGCAGCATGCTGATTTCTTCATTCTTATAACTTAAATCACAACAAGGAAGGGGGAAAGGCAACACTTTCCACCCAACCAAGATACCCAATGGGAAAATAGAAGCCATATTTCCCCATTTGCCCCCGAACCCCAACCATATTGAAATGGAGCATGATAAAACAACACATGGCAACATAGCTTCTTTCACATATAACATACATTCACATGCATAAGAAATGCACAAACAAAAAGATGTAGTTATCAACTACAACAACAATTCCAATAAAAACAAAGGATCCTTATCCAAGAAATCAAGACAAGCAAGAGCAAGAACTATGGAGGTCTCCTTATGCCTCCCATGTTGAAATTGGGCATCCACCTAAAACAATCTGCCAAAACATAACCATCCCATAAACCTTATCCCTCCTCAACCCCTCCTTATCCCTCCTCCAAATTTATCCCTTATACCTCCCCAAAGTAAGAAATGCAAGCATATTCTTTTCCCTAGGTGGATCCCAACCAACACTCCCTCCACAAGACAAGTGCCAATGGTAAATCCCTTATCCCTCCTCTGATAAACCTCATAGTCTTCTCTCCACACCATGCCCTAAGCATTCTACCCATCCCTCTAAGAATTGCAAACACAAATACATTCAAATTTCATGCTAAAAGAGGGAACAACAGCAATTTTAAAAAGTGAGAGCCTACCTCTCCATGATGGAGACTTGCTTCCAAAACAACAGTCTTTATTACACCAAAACCCAGTCCCAAATCAGCAAGGTAAATGTATGCACAATCAAATCCTCTTCTTCCACCAAGAAAGCTCCAAAATGCAAGAGAAATTTGACCCAAGAATCAAATTTCCAACCTTCAACAACCTCAAAATGAGGAGGAATTCAAATTTTAAAGGAGAGGGTGGAAGAGGATGATGTGGATTCCAAGTGGGATGCCACATCATTTTTCCTCACCCTAAAATGCAATCAACATCAAGTCAATTAAATCCTAATAAATGTGAATGACAAACCACTTACACACTTCATTTTTGCCCATCCTTAAAAAAGGAATGCATTTAAAATTTGTAAGATAAGTGCAATCAATACTTACAATAAATCATGTCAAAATGTAATAAAATAAGTTGATTTTGACTCCAAATTAATAAACAAGGTTGGTGGAGGATTTTGAGAGGTGTGGGACAAGTTTAACTTGTCCCACAAGCCTCTAAATTTGTCCTCCAAGCTCAAATTCAAATTTCAAGAGAGAGATGGAGTGTTTGACCTTCCAAACTCTTCTTACAACCTCTTACAATTTCTTACACAATCTATCACTTCACTTACACAACCCATACTTGGTAACTTACACACTCTTTTAAAATGCATTTATTTCTATGACATTTATTTATTACAAACTTTAGACACAACCATATATTTAATTACCATATGGTTATAAAATATATAAATAAATTTCATTTTCAACCAAGACAATAACATTTAATTTCACCTTCCACATCCTATTTAATTTAATTAAATTTTAACTATATGACTCTCACATCATACTATCACTTTTAAATAATTAAAACAAAAGCACATTACAAATAAAATACACACAACAATAATTAAAAAGGGAACACATAATAAAAACACACATATGCCCCTATGGTCACAATAATGGAAATCCCCCATGGGAAATCCTAACAACTAAACACACAATCAAACACAGTTGCCATGGTGACCTTGTTGATTTCACACTGAATTCCAATATGGTTAGTCTCCAGTCCCCCAACATTGTTGTGATTTTAACCTGCAAAATGCAAAATACCTCCTTCGGCCTCGTGGCCACATCAGAACATCCAAATGACATAAGCAACATAAAATTATTAATTTTAAATCACAACAATATCAAGGATTCAATATTTATCATTAAAATTCAATTTGTAACTATATCATCATCCAATAGATTTCTATACTAGAGCTATTCATAATAATCAATGTCACATGTCTAAAATTAACATCAATAACCTGTCCATGTCAACTAGTATATCATTATCCACATAATAATAAAAATGTCTCAATGATCCTCAAGCACAATAACTGAATCCAGATCAATATTAATCCATAGTCTAACATCTAACCATCATGCTAATCAAAACATGATAATGTCCATAATGATCCATGAGCTAGTATATACACATCCTGTTACATCAAAATATAATAATATCCAAAATATGATCAATAGAGTCAGGATCGAAACAACTTCTAAACAAAGGTCAAAAGGAAGTGGGCACTACACATATCATCATCATTATTAGAATTCTAGGTCTGATTCTACATCATATTTTAATTCACAACCACTTTCTTTCATCACTGTTTCAATTTCACAGTAACCGTCGACGGTTACCTCTGACCACCATCGGTTATACCTAACCGACATCGGTTCCAGGTCCTTTTGCTAACCTACTCAAAAGGACATTTTACTTCACTTTCTGCCACTTTTCATAGTCTCTATCACTGTCATTATTCCCATTAACATTTTAAAAATCCTCAAATTTGGCATACCTATAATATTTTACCTTTTGCCTCGTTGTTTACTCACTATCCATTTTCTACAATAACCGGTATTCGGTTACCCTTGATCGGCGTTAGTTTTACATAACCACCATCGGTTAGCTTGTTTTACATTCCAACCACCATTTGGTACTTAATATACTTTTTGTCACCGAGATTCACCTCTCCTCGCTGTTCTTTGTGTCATTTACGAGAGAAGTAGCCCTACGATCGAGTACTAGTTCACATGGTGTTGACCCAAGACAAGCAAGAACCCTCGTATTTCACACTAGTTGTCAACCACTCCCACCTAGTCCTTCACCACCTTCTATTTTATCACCAGCCAATCCTATCCTATTATTATTCACTACTAGAGATGAGAGTTTTCATGACTCCTTGACTAGAACCCCGCCGCCTTGTAGTTTTACCTTTCCCACTCATCCACTCGAGACACCTCGGGTCGGTTGATATACGAATGCCCGTATCTATAACCTCGACTCTTGCACCCACTCCTACATCATCTCCATCGAGCTCCATGTAGCCCATATCCACCTTACCCCAGTCGTTTCGTAGTTAGGTCCTATACCTGCTATGACTGCCATGTCTATTACCTCCATGGCCCCCATTACATCCACCATACCCTCAATGAATACCCCAAACACAACTTCATCTACCCCTAATGTCTCACACATACCAGCCAGCTACATTACCACCTCCATTATTAGTGACCCCTACCCCATTCGAACGTAGTTCTTTCCATTCCACAATCATTAGCCCCTATTTCCACTAGGGTTACCACGACCCTTCTACCCCCATATACATACTACCAACAACCTCCTATTTCATCTATTATTCATTCTGGGTATGTACCCCTTTTTTCACTGCCTTATTCTCCACCACCCTACATGGAAGCCCCATACACTAGAATGGCATCCCTGTTATATGCCCAAAACCAACCTTCTCATGCTACAGGAGGCATCCAATCATCACAACCCACCAACGACCTAATTAAATTGATGTTGGACAAGATGCAGACATTGGAGGCATCGGTTTCCGGCTCTTGCAACACTCTCACCTACGATGAGATTTGCAACGAGCCTATTCACCCATTCATTCCTATCCATTTATAGCATGTGTATTTTGGTAAATGCTTAAATTCAATCATTTTAATAAAAAGAAGACCCACAGCAGCATTTCCGGTCATCAAACACGGTGTTGTCTCGATCACTCATGATGATGCCTTGCTTTTGAGAACCATTCCCATGTCCCTCACTAGACTGTATTAGATTGGTATAGTGGGTTACCTAAACACTCTATATTCTCATTCAATCGGTATCCTAAGCCTTCTTAGATCATTTCTCTATCAATATCATCAAGAAGGTTACCATGACCGATCTATGTTCCACATGTCAGTATAAGGACGAATCTATCATATATTTTGTTGCTCACTTGCGTAGCCTGATCAATCAACTTACCTTCCAACTGTCACAAACTAAACTCATCGAGCTCTTCCCACGGGCTTGTGCTAGAAATATCTCCCCAACCTTTCTAGTCTAAACCTTCCGAACATTCGATGAGGCATTCACTATGGCACAAAAGTTAGAGATTCGGGCCATCAAAGAGAAGAAAATATAATTACACAATAATAATTCGGCATTCAAGTCGAATGATACCTCTTCTTTTTCCAAACCACAAACCAATTATTCAAAATATAAGGGCACCACTAACACAATGGTACTCAAGGCTGGCCTAGCTCATCCATCAAATCAAGCTACACCATCATCTAATCTCTCACCTGTCCATACTTTTCAATTCAGATGAGAGCAGCAAAAATATACCCCAATTAGGGAACCTTAATCTTCTATCTTAGAAAATCTTATCAAAGCTAGAGCCATCACCCTTCCACCTATAAAACCACACACTGGTTTTGACCCTACTCACCCCATGCCCGCATGGTATAAAGAACATGATTTCTGTAACTATCATCAAGTAAAGGGTCATAGTGATGATAACTGCATCACTTTCAAAAATATTGTCCAAGAAATGCTCGAGAAAGGTGAGTTAACTATGGATAATCCCAACACCAACCCCAACAAAAATCTAAAATCTTCAAAAAACCGTTTCCCAACCATACCCCTTCATCTAATCAAACCGGTGAGACATCAACTCATGATACCCATACCCGTGAGGTTCATTCTATCTTTAACGAGGTACCTGTCACCTCCCAATTACCTCATATTCCTTCCATAGATGAGATCCTAGCCCAAAATCCTCCTTCCACATTGGAACCAACCTCCTTTGTTCCTTCACCAACAGAGGAACACCTTTCATCTCCTTCACCGCCAACGGAGGGGTCTTCTGCTAACATTGAGCCCATCTCACCCCTAGCTTCACCACTTAGAGAACCTTTACCTACATTACCTCCTCCACCCATAGAGCAGCTCTCATTATCTCCTCCACCCACGAGAGGAGAACCCATTGACTATCCACCCACGGAGGATACCCATTTGTTCCTCCACTTATAGAGGAGCTCCCATCATCTCCTCCACCTATCATTAACCAAGTTGATATACCTTTTCCTCTTGGCGAGCATTCTCCATCCACTACCCAAAATCCAATGACCTACTTTCGGCTCTCTTACCCAAGTGAAGCTAGCCAATTCCCCATCTCTAAGACACATTTTATGAGAATTGCCATTAGGTCCTCACCAACTCCACCCACAAATGTGTCATTCTCATGTTTGGATGATAACTTAGATTATGTGGATAGGGCTTTACTATGGGGGTGCATCTTACTCCCCGTCTCAACATAGATGCAGAGATCCCTCAATGATACCTCCACTATCTACCCAAACACATTTCGACCAATCAAACCAAATACAACCACCTCTATCACAACCCCCTTCCATGATGGTTGTTAGTGCTCAAACCACACCCTTACCCATAACCCAACCTACATATAAACCCAAAACCACACCTATAACATTTTCCTCAACTAAACCTATTATAACAATAAGGGTCACCCCAACCACTAGCCTTACTCATCCAATTATTAAACTAGATTTATCTACATCCTCCAACGTCAATACCACACCCACTCGACACCCAAACCAAAGAAACAAAATCATCGACCTCATACCCCCGATTGCACGAATCACACCGCACTTGTCTCATTTGTCTTAGGACCTCAACCGCCCAACATAGTCAAGCAACCTTCACCCATCCATAAACCAATAACGCAACAACCCATTCCTTCCTCGAAACCTCTAACCTACCTAGGCACACAACATGACTTACGCCCACACTGGGTCTTTTTACCACCAATACCCCTAATGCCTTTAGCTATTGTTTCACTACCCACTACACTTCAATCATTGTCCCTCACACCCCAAGTATGACCCGCATCATCTACCTTCACAAACCCTATTATCCCCTGTGGGTAACTCACACTCTTCCTCCATCTGATTTTCCTGCTAGACCTCATGTACCCCATCACCTTTACCCAAGAAAGTACAACCCAAAAACAAAACCCCACTACCCCATAATAAGGTAGTCAAAATAACCACACACCCTCCTACCCTTTAATTTATTGTACCCCTACCTGAACAAACACGACCGATACCTAAAACCATATTGGTACCTAAACCCATGCTTGACCCATTCCTCCTCTTCCAAAAATAGTTCCTCGACAATCAATCACACCTGCACCAAAACCCACGTTCACTTCCCATTATGATCCACTAGCGGAATCCTATGCCCAAATTTTAACCAACCTCCTCGAGACCTCTGTTATCACATACCGCCACTCCGACCTACGACTCCCTCAAACCCAATCCAAAAGGGTTTGATGATATTAAAATTTATGCATACCATCATGTTCCAGGGCATGATGTGGAGAACTGAAAGGCCTTGAAAACTGTCCTTATCTAATTGTGTCCACTGGAAACCAACTTTGATGATAATGACCTTCTTGATGAGGATCTTGTTTCACCGACACCCATTCTCACACTGCCCACTCAAAAACCACAACCTCCACCCTCAAAACTACTAGATCCACCCTCAAGATTTGAAATTAACATGGTTTGCATAAGAGAACTTGCCATGCCACCACCCCAATGTCATTACACCCATCTCACCTCACAAGGCTTTTCTCCTCTAGTAGGTTTTTTCCATTCATGTCATTATACCACTCATCCTACACCTTCTCCATTTTCCAACTCCCCTCAAATCAACATGATACACATCACTACACGTGCGTAAAAGGAAAAGAAAAGGAAACTGACCTACCAACCAATCCTATACCCAAGATACCATCTACACCCATAACTGAAATAACTATACGCGGCCCTATGTACCCCATTTCTAATGGCATCACACATTACACCATGCTCAAACAATTACACGAATATCCCCTCAAAATGTCCTTATATGATCTCATCCAAACCTCACAATCCCATCGTTAAGCCCTCATGGAGGTTCTTCAATCTATTTAGGTTTTACCCAATGACCCTACACCCGTAACCTCCATTATCACACCCCATCATGTAGCCTCTCTCACCAAATTACCACCATCATCCTCACCTCACCTTTTTCACCAAGTGGCCTCCCTTAGCTTCTTAGAGGAAGAGATTTCACCACACCAAAATGATTACCCAGACCCACCCTCTTCATCTCCGTCCACATTGATGACATACGGGTACACCGTGTGATGATTGAAGGAGGTGCTAGCATTAACATCATTTCATCCCATGCATTTTCTCAAATGCGTGTACCTGAAAATTACATGCATAAACATCCGGTCATGTTGCAATCATTCAATGACACTATCACCTCCACACTAGGCACTATCATCCTTCACATTCACATGGGTCCCTGCACTATTTTTGAATTGTTTTATGTTTTGGAAGGGGAATTCCAATATAACTTGTTGCTTGGTAGACCCTGGATCCGTGTCATGGGTTGTGTTCCTTCCACTTTGCATAATTTTGTAAAGTTTGAACATGAAGGACACACTTATACCATTCCATCGACCCTTCACCTTTCCAAACATGCAATATGCTTTACCAACCTAATGATGTGCTCATACCTATCAAGTTTTCTACCTTTGTAACCAATACCACTTCACCTATACCTCCACCTACTAGTACACTACTACTCTCACCACACATACCTCCTCCATTCCTACCATTACTATAACCTCCATGGCTGACCCATTACCTTCCCAATCTGTAACTCCACCTCTACATTAATCTCGACACATCATCCATTCCAGCTACCTACATACAACCCAATGACCCCTTGGAAGGTGTTTTTCAATGCCTCACTCTGGGGGAGTACCACCTATAAAGTGTCAACACATTCGTTACTCCACATGAGTATGGAATCCTTCACCAACTCCCTCACTATGATCACCGTATAGGAGAATGCCTCCTTTATGGTCCTCCTCATATTCGTACTAGTCTCACCTATGGGGGACTTGATACTACCACTTACACACCTGAACCACCATCACAAACCCACCCATTTTCCACTAACTTCCAATCACTTACCAATTTCCATTTTTCCCACACCTTCTTGCACCGTTGTGCGTGGAAGGGTTTTGGTTTTGGATTTTATGAGTAAGGCTGCCATACTATTATTCCATGTACCACCCACAAACATAACGACCATAGTGGTATTAGCTTCCCCGAACCTCCTACCAAACAGGCCCGCATTGAACTCATTGAGGACCCTAGCCCTTCTCTACCTTCATCTTCATCACCACCTTCACCCACTCCACCTTCATCACCACCCTCACCGACGGAGTTGATGGATCCTGAATCTATCCCCCTAACTTTTTTTTTTTTTTCATAAACACCATTTCCTTGGGGCCTTTGACTTATCAACGCGAAGGCAAAGCCCCTTCCACTCTTCCATTCCTATATCCTGAGATGATCGATGAAGACACACCTATAATTAATGTCATTCAATGTCAGGATGATAAATCCATACTCACCTACCTTAGTGCGAAGACTCATATATACATCGGTCATTTCCCTCTCGGATGTAAACCATGTTGAATGAATCAACTATCAAGATCAACATTCATACTCGGGATGACTTGCACATCCTAAAGATCGACACGCTTTAGATGTTCTTTGAACAAGAAGCCATCACTTCTTTTCTCTGAGATCATAACCATGCTTTCACTTGGTCTTATGCGAGACATGCCTAATATTGACCCCACCATAGTGGACCATAATATCGTAACCATTCCCGATGCCAAACATATCAAATAAAAGGCTGAGGAAAATGCACCCTCGCATTTCTCTTCTCATCAAAGAAGAACTTCAGCACCTTCTTTCTATCTCCTTCATCTTACCCATTGATTATCCTCATTGGATTTATAACATTGTCCCTATTACTAAAGTGACAGGGGGACTCCACATTTACACGAACTTCCATGACCTCAACCTAGCCTGCCTAAAAGATGACTTTCCCTTGCCCGCTATTGATCAACTGGTTGACCTCACCGTTGGTCATGAGATCCTTTCACTCATGGATGGCTTCTCGGGATATAAATTTTTTTTTCTTGCCCCATAAGATCAACACAAAACTACCTTCATCACCCCTTAGGGAACCTTTTGCTATCGAGTCATGCCTTTTGGCCTTAAAAATGTTGGTGCTACATATTAGCGTGTTATGACTTACATCTTCCATGATATCATGCATCGCATATTGGAAGATTACGTGGATGATCTCTTGGCCAAATCTAAATGTCACGCCGAGCACCTCACCATCCTCAAAACCATATTTGATCACCTCATTAAATATATGCGTTCGATTTCAACCTAAAAAGTACATCTTCGTGATTCTCTTAGGAAAGCTATTGGGATTTATTGTTTCCCTCCGTGGTATAGAAGTTGACCCTGCTAAAGTCAAGGCCATCCTCAAAATGCCTCTACCTACTAACCTTCACCAACTTCGTAGCTTACAAGGTAAATTGCAGTCCATTCACCATTTCATTTCACAATTATCTGATTGGTGTCAACCATTTCATCATTTTCTTAGGAAGGATGTTTCCTTTAAATGGGATGATGACTATCACAAATATTTTGAGGCCCTAAAACAATACCTTCTCCAACCACTTGTACTCATTCCACCTAAATACGATCAACCTTTTTACCTATACATATCAGCTACCGATCATTCCTTGGGAGCCATGCTCACTCATCACGATGAACAACACAGGGAGAAAGTGGTTTATTACATAAGTCATACTCTTTTGGACTATGAAACCCGATACAACCATCCAGAAATTTTTTTCTTAGCCTTAGTTTTCATTGCCACCAAACTCCACCATTACCTACTCAACCACAAAACCTATGTCGTGACCAACACCGATCCCTTACACTTCATGTATGCAAAACCTTATCAAAATCAGTGTGCCATGTGATGGCTTATGATTTTAGCTGATCTTGACCTCAAATTCATTCATCAAAATTCCATCTAGGGCCAACCTATCACCGACCAACCGGCCGACGACACCTATTTTCGGGGATCAACCTCTATAATTTTGACTTTCCCGATGAGTCAATTCTACTCTTTCCTTGGATGAACCCCTTACCAAATGACATTGTTATTGATGGTTCCAAGTGTCAACATGGGGGCGGGGTTGGTATTATCCTCATTCCTCTGGATGGATAACCCATGCCTTTGTATTTCAAACTAGACTTTGAATGCACCAACAATATTTACAGAGTACAAAGTGCTCGTACTAGGTCTCAAGCCATATGCCCTAGATGTCAAATCAATCTACATATTTTATGATTAACAATTGGTTGTCATAAATCAAGTCAATGGTATATACCAATGTCATAATGAGATACTTCAAAAGTATAAACATCATGTAGACATACTTTTTACCATCTTTGATCGTTACACCCTTCAAACCATCCCACGTTCAACCAAAAATTTACCAATACCATGGCCTGCTTAGCTTCCCAAATACCCACTTCCCCTTCCAATTCCAAAATATTTGTCACCATACAATGCCTCCATTCACCTTCTTATTTACCTCACGATGTTTACTCAATTAGAACCGACACCCCTGACCCGAGTGACCTTTGGTATAAAAATACTCCAACTACCTTTCTCTCTCCATCTTACCTCCTGATCTCACCCATAACGGACAACATGCACCTTCCTTAAAAAGGTCTCTTGTTTCATCATTCTAGGGGGACTCCTCTATAAACATGGCTTTGATGGTATTCTCTTACGATGCCTCACAAGTTTTGAAATTCCTTATACCATTAAGGAGGTTCATGATGGCATATGTGGAGGTCACTTTAGTGGCCTTGTTGTTGCTAAGCGTATTCTTTTCCTAGGCTATTATTGGCTGACCCTTAACCATGATTGTTGCGACTATGTCAAACGTTGTGTAAAATTCCATCAACATTCCAAAATTTATCATAAACCTAGTCATGCCTTACAGGTTGCTCGTGACATTTGGCCCTTCTCTTAATGGGGTTTGGATCTTGTCAGAGAAATCAACCCTCATTCTTTCCAACGCCATCAATGGATCATAACTACTACTTGAATACTACACAAAATGGGTGGAAGCCATACCACTCATCTCCATGAAATCGAGAAGATCTCATAGTTCATTAACCATCACATCATTGATCACTTTGGTGTTCCTCATCGCCTCATCACTCACAATGATGAAAACAATTAAAAACAAAACATTGCAAAAATTTACGACGCGCCTTTGGCATTCAGCTTAGTTTCTCATCACCTTATTACCCACAAACCAATAGCCAAGCCGAATCCACTAAAAAAACCCTCAACAAAATTCTCATGAAAGTGGTTGATGATATTGGGAAGGATTGGCATACACACATTCCTTTTTCCCTATGGGCATACCGCACTAGTATTCACACTTCCACTGCAGCCACACCCTTTTCACTGGTCTACGGTATAGAGGTTGTTCTACCTCTCAAAGTCTAGATCCCCTCACTCTGCATTTCTCTCCATGACATGCTTACTGATGATGACTTTCATCAGGACCGCTTAGCACAACTAGAGTTATTAGATGAATGTCGTCTTAATGCTCTGGATCACCTTCAAGTTTACCAACAATGTATCAAACGTGCTTATGAAAAACATGTTCATGAATGAACCTTCCAAGTCGGTGACCTTGTCTTGAAAGAAAATCAACACGTAACCAAAGTAGAAAAAAGTAAACATGGAAAATTTGCTCCTAATTAGCTTGGACCATACATCGTAACTCATACCTATGGATTAGGTACCTATCGTTTATCCTCACTTGATGGTAAACCCAAACATGAGCCCCTTAACACATTACATCTTCTACCATTCTATTATTGACTCGTTGCCCTACATCACCCTTTGTCTCTTTACAAGCTTGTACCCTTGAGCGCTATCCAATCCATACACCTCCTAATGATTAAACAAGAATCATGTGAGTACCCATCACTTGTTATCTTCTCTTGAATATGTGTACCATGGAACTACACATAGCATGATTCTCATAGATACTTTTCATCTACCTTTAGATAAGATCCCATGGTCGTTACACCTTTCCTTTTGATCAAGAGTCCTATCCTCCACCTTGGTCTTGTCCATGACTTCAATGACCTCACATGGGAGTAAAATCCTTAAGTCAAACTTCTAATAAAATATGATTCCCTCAAAAGGGACATCTTCCTCTTGATAAATTGCTGCTATAAATAGATTGCTCCCTCAAAGGACAACTATGTAAAGCTTTCAAAAAAAAAAAAAATGAGAGAAACCGAAGCTTCCCGCATCGATCAGCTTCATGAAGACCTCAAGGAGTACCATATTATTTATCCCATATAGACTTCCCGCATCGATCAATCTATCAAAACACAAAAAAATTAGTCATGGACTTGCCCACTGTGACCTAGGACCTCTTTCCCAAAAGCCCTATCACTCAAAACATATAAAATTAACTACCTTTCACCCTCCTTACAACTTCCACTCTCATTGTCTCAATTGCCTCAAGGGACATCTTGGAATTTAGAAATTTGGTGATCCTGTGACTACCTTCATCATAAAACTATTAATTGTGTAATGCCTTTTGGGTCTTATGTTCATCACCCCCTCCAGGTATGATCTACTCGGTATAATCCTACCTAATCAGTGTGGCTTTATTACCTCATTCTTATCTTTTAACCATCTTTGTTTACGTTTTGATTACCTTATACAAGACTTGGTCCTTGATTCTTACCTTTGAGTTAATCCTTCCCTTTCTCCATAATCGCCTTTCCCTACATCATTTTACCTATAATCTACCCACACCTATTACACCTAAACCCACAACATGCCCAAAAACCTACCAACTCTTTTTCATATTCTTCCCTAGCTCATGGGAGAACTACATCACTGAGGTCCCTTGTTATTGGGACTATGTAGGTAGCACTCTGAGTGCATGGGGCCCTTGGAGGTTAGCTCATCCATTCTCTACCCTAAAAAATTCATCAACCATGCCTAACTCACCATTTACATCACATTTCACTTAGTTCCCCTTTTATAGCAAAATTGGAAATCAAGCCACATACATAACATGTTGCTTACACAGCATACATTTATTACTCCTACCATTTCTCTACCATCACTATGCATAGATTATAGAACATTTCACATATGACCCATAGTATCATTCATTTCCAAAATAATGAATCATAACTAAACCTACTTTCAACTCGACCAAGCCTACCCATAACCTAACTCAACCATGCCTATAACCTGACTCGATCCATGCCTAACTCCTATTTTAGCTTCTCACTAATTTAAAACCACATTAAAGTAACAGATCCATATCTCATCTAATACATGCCATAAACCAATGTCTCATACACACATCAAAAAATCATGAAATACCATGAATCTCATCATAAAAATCAATGAATATGTATTTCAATATACATGTTTATCTCATCTTGTCCATCATCTCAAAATGTCGCAAGCATGACGATATTATATATAATATAGTACAAAATGTCATTGACACATGAGCTAGTCTCATATATACAAAAATAATGAATGAATCAATACACAATATCTTGACATACGAGGTTGGTATATGCTCGACATATACAAAAAAATCACTCATACATCCTCACTATCTTCGACACACAGCCAATATGTGATAAAAAATACAATGACCTTCGGCACGTGGTGGCATATATATCCATAAATCACTAGTATACATCAAAAATCGGGTGATGAATCTTAAGGCATCTCACTGGATGTCCTCCATCTTTGTGTCACCTGCACCCTTGGCCTCTTGTGTCCCTGCTAGCACATCACCTAGCTCTAGTCACCATGCACTTTGGTGGCATCTCCCCTGATCGGGCCTTAGAGCTTGATGATCTCTGTGCTCTCCACACTATGTGTGTGGGATCTCATCCTCTCACTAGACACCTATTGTGCTCTGTACTCTTTGTAGGATAGGAAGTCTATCCTAGCTGCCATGAGCTAATCCTGATAATATCTCACCTCACCTAGGGCATCCGTAACCTAGATACATACACGGTCTATGGTGGTCCCATAGGTCTCGGCCCTTGTACCTACCCTGCAGCCGACTTGCCCTGCGTCGACCTCGTGAACTGGGACTAGCTCCCTATGCCTGTGGTGGTACCCCCTACCCCTGTGCCTATATTTAGGCTTGTAAGGCCCCAATCTTAGCTCGGGATGTGGCCAATGGCCCTCTAAAACTACCCCTAAAATAGTAAGGTTGTCACCTAACCATCTCTATCTCCATCTCCTCCATCTCCTCCACCCTCTCCCTCTGCCATCTAGTCCTGTAGATTGGCCACCTGTACTCATAGCTCTGCTACCTCTACCTTTGACCCCTCTAACTATGTTTATAGTATACCTATCTTGGTAATCAACATCACTACCTACCCCTGTAGGGTCTCTCTACACTGTAATGGTAGCTAAGTAAGGATGCCCCTCTAGGTGGTATGGCTCATAATTGAGCCACCCACCACTGCATGTACCTGTCATACATTCAAATTCATCTATCTGCTGATCCACTGGCTCCTCCTCCTCCCCTATAGGCATTGTAGGCTATGGTAGAGGTAGAGGCCTCTCCACATCATCTCTCTAATACTGTGGGAAGGATGGAGGAATATCTGTACAAGCCCAAATTTATGCCGGACCCTATCTACCGGGATCATCTCATCCTCCCGACACGATGACCCTATATCCACCTCTATAGATAGAGTTAGCTAGCTCATCATGCATGTGCCTCTATGATGGGAATCACACATATGGCCTCTAGATAATGTCCACTCTGGATAACCCCTCTAACAACTACAAAAATGGGCCACATCATATGTCGGCCTATCCGATCTCCGCTCTCCTACAACCGACATCCATCTCCTGTATCCCACCCACACACATCTCATCGAAATGCATCTACTCGAGGAATCCCTATCGGTTGAACACAGACTATGTGCTCATAGGCCCAACAGTGTAGTATAAAGGTATAGCATAGGCTAAACCAGTGCAGCCACCCATATGCCCACAACTCTCTGTATAGTTGCACCAAAAATGTTGGTGCCTAGGAAAAGCATGTCTCATGCACCATCATATCGTGGAGCACCCCATCAATGATCAGGGAAAGCATCCACTCTCTACATCTGATAATGCATAGTAGCACACTACCTCCATCAATAGAACCACTAGCCTCATCTCATCCGGAAGGGGCTAGGTACATCTTTCCATAGCTCAAACTGGCACTATGGAATCTCAGATCCACCGCCCCCTCACTAAACACTATCTTGATTAGCTCCTCTGAGGCCTTGGAGGAGATAGAGTAAACCTGGGCACCTAATATGGGTAACCGCAAAATCTGGAACATGTCCTCTAGGGTGATAGTCATCTCACCCGTCGGAAGGTGGAACGTGTTGGTCACGGAGTTCCATCTATCGATGAGTGTGGCCATCAAGTTGGGCTGCCAAAAAGCATGTCGGTAGCACCAATCCCACTCAATCCCACTACCTCCATGTGCTGCAACTCCAAAGGGGTCACTAATCTATGTAATGTCACTAGTAGAGGCGGAACCCTATCCCGCATGTGTAACTGCACTCTCCCCTACATCTAATCCACACACGGCATTAATCCCTATTTTACCATGACCATATTCACTAATTATCATTACCCTCCACCCTATTTTTACCCTACCCATCTCAACCACCTAACCTACATCACTTTTGCTACCTTTTACCTAAAATCTTGACTGATACCAGTTCATTCTAACTGACTTCAGTCACCTTTAAACCGGCATCGATCACCTATTTGGTGACAAATACCGGTTCTACCCAATGTTGGCCAAGCTTGACCAATGCTAGTCACCGTCCCAGAAAATTCTACAACTTCCCAAACCCCCTTTTCTATAAACCTCCCCCTACCCCTTTTACCCCACCCTACAATGACCTAAACTCCCCCCCCTAGACCCCCCCCACCCCACCTATACAATTTACTACTCCCCCTATTTTTTTCCCATTATTTCCCCCATACCCAAATTTAAATTTTTCCCACCCACAAAAACAAAACACCCACCAAACCCTACAAATAACAAATACCAAAACTTCTACTCTATTTAATCAACAATGTAGCATTGGGCGCTTACCTTGTCGCACTATTGTTGTCTCGCTGGCATGTCTTTTCATTGTGTCGGTGGTCTACCTGATCCCTCTCCGGCCTCTGCCATCACCGAATACCTACTCATAACCTCCAACCAATAAAATCTCTCACCTTGATCCCATGGACCCGCTGCTCACCCACCCAACCCTTGTCAAATTAGACTGCCAACTCACTATCCCATTTCCTCCAGACACTTTTCTCTCTTTTCTCTCTTTTTTTGTCATTTCTTCACTTCATAAATAACAAATGAATTATAAAAATGTGGATTTTTTGTTTTTATAACAAACCCGACCTAACCGATGTCGGTTCCCCTTGACCGACATTGGTCTCATGCCCTACCTCACATCGTCGGTTTTCCTATACCGATGTCAATTATCCATGACCGCCATCGGTCACCCTCACCTACACATTGCCCTTACTTTGCCATTTTACCCCACCCTTTACCTTGCTTCTTTACCCCATCCAACTTTTACCCAACCCATTACCTTACCTTTCCTGACCTCATCACTTCCTACCTCCATTTGTCCTCCTTTATGGACTTCTTATTCTTTACCCTACCTTGGCCTTACCCATGTTGTGACCTATATATTTGGACCTAGACCATCGCTAGTGACCTTTGACCTCATGTGTTTGTTATACCTTGTGGCATTGTTACCTGTGTTGATTGACCTAATGACCTTACCTAGCCTATTTCCGTGACCGTTTATCCTGACCCTACCTTAGGTGTCTTTGAAACATACCTAAATGTTCATAAACCTAACCTACATTGTGTTTCTTGACCATATCCTATACCTTAGATACCGGATTCACTTCAACCTTGTTTGGATAAACCTATCGACCTTAGATGATGTAGAGTTTGCCTGCTCTTCAACCTAGTAGTGTGCTTTGTATTTTATACGTGTGTGTGTGTTTGACTGTTGCTACCTTTGACCCTGACCCATTCCCTAGATTTCCTGAGTAGACCTTTCACCCTTTTCCCCTATACCCACTTGCCTTTTCCTCACATTTACCTTTTATCAAACCACTTACCACTTCAGCATGCTACTTTACTTCATCGCTTTCCTCATTTGAGGGGATCACCTTCACCCACACATGGGGCAACCCCATCTTATTTTTGCTAGTGTCACTTATCAATACAAGATACACAACAAAAATTGGTAAACTATAGACACTAAAATTAGGTCACACTCCCCTTTCGTACCTCAACCAATAAGCACCCTTTATTACATTTACCTAACCATGACCCCCTTCACCCCACTAATATTAATTTAATTAATTTAATTAAATTAATGCATTATCCTCACTATATTTATTATTTGAATATTTTATTTAAATAATATCCACACATACACTTCACTTAGACACCTCATCAAACCAACTCAACCTAAGACCTATTCTTAGTAAGTTGCCATAACTAACTAAGACTTACCCAAACCCTAAAAATCAATGCCTACATTCCCTCTAACCACATTCTCACATGCTCACAAGAGGCTCTCAGTCTAATCCACAAGATAATGGCACGAGATCCAAGGAAATTAGGAGGATCTCCCTAGTTTAGTAAACCTAGGAAATCCCACCTTGACCGACGTTGGTTACCCCTAACCATCACCGGTTAAGCCGAACCACCATCGGTTACCCCTTTTAACCCCTAAACTACCTTATTCTCAAGGTTGGAAAACATTGGGAGAAGGTTGATGAGCAAGACCATATCTCGGAGAGAGATAATGCATCTTCGAGAGAAAATTCCATTGAAAACTCGCATGCAAGGAAGGAGATTGAGCATCTTCTCTTACACAACCATCCCAGCCATGATCTGATCTATCCAAGCAAAGAGGAGTGTACATGCAGCCCATGTAGAATATTTTATTTATTTTTGATCACTTGCAACCTTCAAACCCATCATCGCCTCCATCCCTCACACACAGGCATTCAGGAATGGAATCCAAGTAAGTATAACATCATAGTTTCTAGTTTATTTCATTTTGTCATCATTTTATCATCCATTGTTTATCTTTCCCCTATTGACCTTATCCAACATTTTCACCTCCATATACCCATTATAATCTTTCCAAAGCCTACTCCAAAGTAACCCAATATTTCACCCTAACTTACCAAAGTCCTTTGTGCAATCACAAAAGAGACCACATCTTATTCTCGTGACATTTTTAGATCTCATAATGCTAACCGCACCGGTTACACCTAACCACCATCGATCACCCCCGATCGACACCAGTCTCTATATTTTCCCACACAACCTAGAATGTATACCTACCCACTAAATTTCATCTCACCCCATTCACTTGTGATCTACCCGAGACCTCTATCAAACTTGCAGAGACCCAGAACCAATCATTTGACCCTTGGATTATATTCTAGCTTAGCTTGTTAGATTAGATATATTTCTTATTGTTTTTAAGTGAGATACCTAAATCATTTCAAATAACAATAGGATTTACTTTGTTTACAACATTAAATTGTTTAAAATAGTGGACTGATAACCATCTAAGAAGTATCATACTTCCCGGATCTAGCATACGCTAGGCAGTTCACTACCCATATTGTTTAATTCCTTCTGGTGGTCTTGTTTTCATTACAGGTAGTTCCTCCTAGCCAAAAGGAATCTCTCATGATCAACTATGGATCTGAAGTCATACGCACACAAAAACCCATCAACCAACATTTGAACAGGTATTCCTCCTATGCCCGTTACCCTATCTCGTTTCAAATCAACACTTCAAAAAATGATCTAAGAATCGGGTGAAACAATTGTATCTAGAAAAGAAACAAAGGAGTTTGTAGGGAATGAAGAAGAGGTTGGAAGAGATGATGAAGAGGAAGTATTGCAAAAATACCCCCCTGTGCACAAAATTGAGGAGTCGGATATAGAAACGAGGAGATGTGTAGTATGGGGAGATTCACTCAAGAAGCCGAATAAGAAGGCCATGAAGTGCCTTTTACTCATATGTTGGAGGCAAGTCAAGCACCTACTAAGCATCATGTAGTTGAGAACATAGTTGAGCTTGAATTAGGCAAATGTATTGAGCATGAGGTAAAGTACATTATGGAGAACATTGTGGAACAAGAGATTAAGTATGGGGAAGGAAAAGAAAAGATTATTGAATAATCAAGTGGTGCAAATAACACCCTTGTGCTAAGTTTTCTCGAAAGGGACCTATGGGAAGAATAGGAAGCCAAGGTACACACCCCAGGGCCCTATGATGTAGTATGATGATGATCCTAGAAAATTTACGTGTGCGAGATATCATAGCACAATAGAAATGGATTATCTCTTCCGTGGTCATTCTTTAAGGAGTAAGCCTTACCATGCATAAGGAATATGTTCTCCGTGCATTTCAGGTCACACATGGAAGAGGCATAGTTTGAGGTTAGCACGTAAGTGATAACCAAAACTATACTTAATTCTAAGCTAGGGGAAGCACACACGATAGTTGATGCATAGGTGCACATGGATTAACAAGTGTGTAACGTTCTTAGTAAACTATTGGTGGACATAATGGTACAATTTTTGATAAAGACTACCACATAAGGAATATACGCAAGGAGTTAGGAGAAAAGAATGAGTAGATAAAGTATGGGGATACGAATATTGAGAAGAAATATCGATAAACTATGAGGCTAAAGAAAGAGATCGGGGAAGAGAAGGGGAGGATGCATGCTTGTTTATAATAAGGAAGAATGCATTGTAGATGTAATTACACTCACGCGCCCATATCTACTTGACCAAGTCCAACCTTCTTATGAAACTCAACTTCATTATTTAGAGGACTTGGCATGCATGATCACACATGAGAAGGAGGTCCTCACAATAGAGTCTCTAGAAGAAGTCTTGGTGTGAAAATAGAAAAGTGGCAGGGAACATATCGAAGAACACCTCACATAGTATGATGTGTTGGCTTTATAGGCTAAAGAGGTTACGCAAATGGAAGGATTTTCATATGATAACTATCGGGACCTCGATCGGGTTGTGATTTTTTTCATGATGAAGTGGAGTTAAAGGAGTTTTAAGCCAAGAATAAGAATAATAGGGTAGAATAGTAAAAGGTATTGGCCCATGTAGAACAAATGAGGGAAATAATAAACATGTTGAAATCATCTCTCAAGGATAGGTTGAAGGATCTCTTCCCACGAGATAATGTGCGGGATGGATGCATTGGATGATGTGGCTAAGAAATTAGAGGCCTTGTCTGAATAGTTAAAGGGGAATATTGATGTATTAACTCCTACAAATGTCCCCGAAATTGTGGATAATGCACCCATTTAGACAAGCAAGGAATTGGAAGGGTGGAAGGAACTAGAGAAAATATTGGTTAAGGAATTTCCAGTTCTCCTCCCACCTAAAAAAGATTGATTTTTTCATTCTTTTGCACAAGTTGTATTCTTTATTCTTCATTCTTTGGTTTGTTGTGGGTACACTACTATTCTTTTTGTGGGCGATTTCTAATATTTTTGAGGATGAACAACATACCTAGTGTGGGGTAATTTTGGTTGCCAGAATTGGTTAAGTATCAAGGTGGATGAAATTTGACGCATAAGAATGTGTGCATGCATAGGGGTTGGATAATCATGCATGAGGTTACATGCGTAAGAGGAATAGGATTGCATGCGGGACTACGTAGGAAGTCGATTAAGGACTTAGCCATTTTACGGGAACAAGTTAAAAATAGACTTGGAGTGCTTATCACACAAAGGCTACTTTGGCGAAAAGTATTGGTTATTTTTTGGAGAAGGCACTACATGATTTTATCTATTAATAGGATTAAAGAAGGATATTATTAGGCAATATATTATTATAAAATGTTTTGTAAAGCATGATGTAAGTACGTATGGCTATTTTGACCACATCTATTATTAGGAAGTTATAATGCCCACATTTTCAACACCAAAATACAACAATAAAATTATCCAAATAATTTTTTGTCTTTAATTTCTCGCTACACAACACCACATGGGCTCCAATAGAGAAACTCAACATCACATAAGACACTTAAAAAACATCGACCCACATAGACAACATGATAACACCATATACATGTTGATGCCACACTTTCCCTAATGAACAAATACTAGCAATGACCCAACCACAAAAGGGACCCAAGGATTGGAAAATCCACAACACATCATTACCATGGTTACATCTTAGTTACAATTAAAATTCCAAGAGCATTTTTTGTGCAAGGATAAATTCTCCTTTTCCACCTACATATTCTTAATTTCATTAATAATCAACTTACAATACGAACACTTAATTGATTTCTTTCTCCCTTACAATAATATCCATAACTAAATAATTATTTTCCACATTTCAAAATGCATACAAAATTCCTAATGTTCTCATTCTTATTGTAATTTTCTACTTCTCAAAACATTTTATTTGATGTTTAAATTTTTACCCTTATTACATAAGGAAAACTAATATGAATGTAAAGAAGAAATCTTAGGATTTAAGGGAGATTTAGATTCAAGATACCTCTTCCCATAAACATCCTTCCATTATGGTACCTTTATTTTCCTGTTATAGTTGCTATAGTTCAATAACTTGTTTGAATCCATTCAACATTTTCACATCATGAAATTTTATTTATATATTTATATTTAAGATCTTATGTTTGCTCGAAAGTTTGATCTCACCAAGAGCAATTCATATTTATTTTTACAACATGAAAATGTATAGTTAATTTATAAGGACTTTAAGTATGAAATTATTCCTAACCCAAAATCTTGTTTACTCTTATACTATTTACACTTACGTTGCACCTTGGGTCTCACTATTGGCATTGTTTTAGAACAATTGTAATTCATGTAACACTTAGGGATAGAAGACTATATGGAGAACAATCTCACATGATACAACTTATCTCATTTCTCTTAGACACTCAAGTATTAAATGCATATTACAAGTGAGACAACCCAACAATTATATGCTTTTCAAATTTCTTCCAAGGAACTATTTAAATCATTGAGTAAATATGCATCAACGTTTCTTTCACCAATAACCTTAAGAGAGGCTCCACGATCTATTAGATTTATGGATGGCGAGGAAACTACACCCTATGAGCAGCACATGGTAATCCACTACTACACACCAAGGGACACATTTATCTAAGAGGGACAAAAGGGGTTCAAATGAAAAATTTATAAAATTTTACACATTCAAAATCCTTCTAAAGAAATATTTACAATCATTGGTAACAATACATCATAGCTCCTTTTTCCATTAACATCATGAGAGGTCACTTGATCTATTACATTCATTAGTGCTTGAGGGTTTCTACACCCTACCACAAGACAAAATTAGAGAAATCAAATGTCCCTGTCTTGCAAAGCCTTCATGCCACTTGAGGTATTCCAAGACTACATTTTCTCACTTTCGTTTAACACTTAGCTTATAAAGGGTTCCATTAGGTTTGGTTCGTTTATTTGACTTCCAATAAAATATATCACTTGATTGTTAATTTGAATTATCTTAACATGTACACATTTTAAGTTTTGATTCTCAAATGAGAAACTATGTTTTCTCAATCACTTGTTCTCACGTGGATCAATTCACATCCACTTTCACATCATAAGAAATATTTATTAAGTTACGAGTAATCTCCATGACACTTAAAATTATTAGGCCAACATCACAAGGGTACATTCTCAAATAAGGCCAAGTTGTAAATTTTCCTTTACAATTAAAAATTAAAAGTGCATTAATGCATAACCTAATTATCCCTATGGTCCCAACCATTGTTCATTATATTCCACTTCTAATGTTGTTTAGTCTCTAAAACAACCATGATATTTCAAGCTCAACATGTCATCTTGTATGCCACTAAAGTGATGTTATGCCTCACACTAAGGCATCTTACACACTTTCATACCCACATGAATGCTCTCAACTAGGTTCCTAGGAGGAACACACAAACACATATGGTACCTCTAAGTCTCTAGGACTACGAAAGATGTTTGGAGCCAACATAACTCAAGGCTTACCATAGAGAGGATCATTCCATTCAACAAAGGTAAATATTTCAAGCTATATGTTTGTTTTGTCACTTCCCACTCAAAATAAAAACACACAAACGTAAGTTGATATTTTTCTTTGAAGATTAAGTGATTTCCTATGTCAATGCAACACTAGTAGATAGGTAAAAACACACCATTTTAAATTATTACCAACAATTTTACTGGCACAATCATATCCAAAATTATGATGACACTAAAAATTTTAAATGAAAAGGTTCCAGTTTCATCCTCCTATACTTATTTTGACACTAAAAGAAAGGATTCTTTGACATCGTTTTCCAAAGCAACATGATACAATCAACTTCATTTACTTAACAAAATATACACAATTATGACTAAGAGTAACATTTGTCAAACAGAAAAAGTACAACTATGTATGAAATAATACATTTTCCCAATACGCAACACTATCATATACATCATGGAAATAATGAAAATAATACATTCTATTCATAAAAATATCACTGAAATATTCTAAAAAATTACATTTCCTTCAAATAGTATGCTAATAAAATACACAAGTGTCATTTTACTACTCCTATTGTCTACGTACCTGCAACCACTGGACGGTCAATCCTAGAAATGGTATGGAAATACCCTACACTCAAGAATAAATCCACACATTTATTATTTCTAACAATTTCAATTAAAGAGTAGAGAGAGGGAGAGAGAAGAAAATCAATATCATTTCTCACACATTCACACTTTCACATTCATTTTCACTTAATGTTTTGGTACTAGAGAGATAGAGATAGTAAGGATGAGAGAGAAAGTTAAGAGACATTTTATTTTCCATTCACAATGTTGTAACCATTTTTATTTCATGTCCATTTTCATTTCATTTCAAACCAATTTACATTTCCCAATTCATTTACGTTTTCAAATCAACCAAAGTATCATAGTCATTTCTGGAGAGAGAAGAGGGTGGAGAGAGAAAAACACCATATATTTCAAAATCCATTCATATAAGATAAAATATCAAATAATATTCTACATAGAATTGTGACGGTATTACGAGGTCACACGTGTGGCTAGAATTCAAATGATACTTTCAGAAGGATATTCTAGCTAAAGTAGTAAGTTGAGAAAACTGACCAAAACAACAAAAGTGCTTATAAACTGGGTCTTGAACATACTCATTTTAAACTTGATCAAAAAGTTTTTATGATTACTACTCTCTCCATATATAAAGAATTCATTATGTCTAATGCAAGTTGATTACGATGAGAAAATATCAAATTACAAGGTAAAATCTAGGGCCAATTATCTTAATTACATTAGCAAACTCTTATTGCACAACAACCAAAGGGCCCCAAAACCCACTTGTGAAAATTTTCTTTGAAGGAATTTTTATTAAAATGAATGTTGGTTATGATTCCCTTGTTATAATTTTAGATGTAGATGGCAGTGGTTTTCAGTTTCACTCAAATTAAGTGGCAACTGTGAGCCGAAACTGATCGTGTTTTATAAAATATGAGCATGCCACTACAAGTGACTAATAAAATAAGTGGGATTATAAATTTGACTTGTAAGGGCATTAAATATTTTTAAACAACTTGGTTAAGGTTCCCCATGGTGTCCCACATTACCAGGGGTTATGTTAGGAATTTTGGATTTGCGGTACATTTAAGTGTGATGCTCCATGCACATAACTTTCGGGGTCGAAATTTTTTGCGCTTAACAGTTCCAATTGAAGTAAGTTTTTATCATTGGTTGGAGTTAAATTTCCTGATAATTAACATTTAATTTCCAAATTCAAGAAATGATGAAAGAGGAATTTAGTGCAGAAGAAAAAGGGAAACTCCATACCTTTTACGCTAAACACATGATCACCATATTCAATAAGACCGCATCAACTTCAAGAATTCGCAGAAACAATTTACGAGATTTTTCACGCTTCCTCACTTCACATCACCAAAAAGGTTATGACCCAACTAAACACATGTCTTGAGGCTTTCAAATGGAGAAAAAAATAAATTGACTCCACCGAACTTGATCCATCAATAGGTATCTCAACATATCTTCCCAGGAACTATTAGACATAAAATTCCCTTCCATATTATTACCATAATTTTATGATCGAGAGGGGGCTCCAAGAAGGACATCTAATTGATAATCATATTGAATCTGAGATAGGAAATACTTGGACATCTCCATTCCTCCTAAAAGATATATTACAATCACAAACAACAATTTTCTTCTATTCTAAATAATTAAAATATTTCTACACTAAAACTAAACAAGTGAGATAACCCGGTGTGGTTATTCACCTATGCTAGTGTATTGAAACTAAACTAACTTAAAACAAGAACTTTTCCAAATGATCTATGATATGTAGAAAACCTCCTATAGATATTTCTCTCCTTCAGATCCACAGGGATGGGAAGAAGAGGATCCATCACCGGGAGCTGCTATTAATGATTTAAACCCTCTTGGAAATTAACTAATTACTTGCAAATGAAAGGAAATTGATTTCTACTCTATTTGATATGATGTAACAATGATAAATTGCAAGAATGAAGGAAATCAAACAACAAAATCCAACCTGAATTCACATAACAAAGGTAAATCTAGTTGTGTAGTAATTTTCCCCTCAGTTTATCCTTTCTTTCTCTGTGTGTCCATATGAGTCCAAGGAATTGGGAATGCAAAGGAAGTAATAGGAGAAGGCACTTGAGAAATGGAAACTTGAAGGTAGTCTGGTTGCAATGCAAGTGGAAGAGAGATAACACAAGTGAACAAAGCTTGGCTATGCAATTTCCAGCAGGATTGTGGCAGCAATACTATGCAAGATACACAAAATTCTCAGGCCATTTTCTTGAATACAAGCATGGAATATATAGGAATTGGCTGGATGTGCCTTCATGCACAAGGAAGCCTTGGAGTGCCAAATCATTGGGTGAAGAGGTAGTTCAAACTAATTAAATCTATTTAAAAATAGAAGAGGGAAGGAATACCAAGCAATCAAGACTATTTTTAGGCAATTTGGTTCACAAACACACCCTAAAAGTCAAGTTAAGTGAAACACACATGTTAAAATTACACACATGAAGATTCTGAAAAAATCAAGATGAGACCACCACTACCATGGGGTGGTGGTCACCCGCCTGCCCTAGGTGGTGGTTTCAGAACCACCCCAGGTAGGGTGGTGGTCCTGCACTAAAGGCCAAAACATGCACAAAATGAAGTGGGAAGCTGGAAGAAAGCATGGAAAAGCTAAGTAAGGATGTCTAGGCTACAAATATACATATGAATGGGTTTAGAACTCAAACACCTTCTGAAAGGACATGAATCATCATTGGGGACTTTTGTAACCATTTTTCGATAATGTAGCACATGTAATTTTGGGTGCGTACATATTTCCCCCTCGAGAAGTGTCTTAGCCATGAAAAGGCATAAAACATAGAGTCTGAGTATGGTGTTCCCAAAATGGGGAGTTAGAAGCTATACCACACACCCCGTGTGTCAAATGTGTCACCATCCAAACTCCCACTACCTACAAAATGAAGAGAAGACTCAAGTGCAGATAGATAAAATATCAAAAAATAAACACTAAATTAAAATGACAAGAGGACTTACCATTTGTGTGGGGATATAGAAATATACCTACGCCAACGCTCCAACCCTATGAACATATGCACTCAAAATGAGTTATAACAACATATATATATATATATATATATATATATATAAATCATTTTCAAATTCATTTTCAATTCATTTGTGACATATTGATTTGGTGATTTTTGAGCTCTAGGCCCACGGTGACCATTTTTCATTGAAAATAGTCAAAATGTTTCATTTTGAGATCATCATGATCATGCCTCCGCATGAGCGGGAGATCGACCAACATGGTCTCAATAGTTTTTCTCACTTTGTGTTTTTAAACCTAAAATGTAAAAATGTTGAAAATTTTACCTAGGGGGGATCATTTTTAAAATTTCTTGTTTTAAATGAGTCTCTAGGGGGCACCCATAGGGTAGTCTTTTATTTCATCTTAAAAATGGTCTTTTTTTGCATTTTTTTTGAGCATTTTTAGGGTTAAAAAACCATTTGGCAAATTAGGTTTAGACCACCCCTAAGTGAGGGTGGCAAACGGTAGGGGGTGCCAAACCACCCCTACACCGGGGTGGTGGTTCTAAACAAAATGACCAAAACTCCATGCTAACTTGATTTTTTTTTTGGATTTTTAATGTTTTGTTATGTTTTTTGATGAGCTTATTTTTGAAATATGTTACTAACTTGCTCTTTTTTATGTTTTGGTGGATGCAAAAGAAGGAAGAGTATATCTGTTGGAGTCATGAGAGGGAGTGTGATTGGCTCCCAATGATATTGGATCAGTTGACTCAGGATGAGACCGATACTCTTCAGAGAGAGGGGATATATGGAGGATTACATGGGTGCCCCATGTTACTCCTACCAGTCACATACTATGTGTGACTTATTTTCTTATTGGGATGCAGACTGAATACCTTTTGGTTCAGTGTGCTAGGGGGTGAGTGGACTATCACCCTAGAGGATGTGTACCATATTCTTGGGGTTCCGATACTAGAAGAGATTGACTCTTGAGAGAAGAAGATCCAAGAGCCATGATGACTCTATGGGCCACTTATATGGGGGATGTCATGGTATCTTTTGGTTCAAGAAGGGGATGAAGGTCTGATCTATTGCTACTTCTCCCATCCCTATTATCATTCACAAGGCCATCATGGGTATCTTGGCCTCACGGTTGATCGGGGACAAGGGAGGTGACACTCTTCTTTATTGTGGGCTCCCATCATTACACAAATTTAGATTGAGGCACATGGTCATATCTATGCCTGGGGAGAAGATATCTTGGGACTACTATCATGACTGTATACTAGGGTCATTAATCATTAGGATATAGGGGAAGTCTTTGAGCCACCCCACATTAGTTATGAGCTGGGTGTATGAGTGGATCATCCCCTATGGGAGGGGAGTACCAAGTATAGACCTAGGGGCCATCAGGGCCACTAGGTGGACAAGGATGATAGTTCTTAGAGTGCCACATCAGCCAATGGCTTCTTTGACTACAACAAACATGGTGGCCACCCCATACCATGACATGGTAGGTTGTGGGGATAGGAGGGGACCACAATGGTGGCTTGTTCCACTACTGGTCAGTTAGTTGATAGATGGGAAGCTTCAAGATTCACCCATTTGGTCGAGTTCCTCAAGTTTGGCCTTCCCTTACATTATATGCTTCCCCTAGTGGCACCTTTGTATAGGACTATTCAAGGAGGAGGCCCAAAAGGGCCCTATAGGAGATCCTAGTTGACAAAGGTGGTTACTTTAGGAGTGCCCATTATAGTTAGGTGAGTTTTTCATGCCCGATGGGAAGCTCAGTGCCACTCTCACACCTTACTTTAGATTGAGGCCACACTCCCACTCATAGTGGAGAGGAGGATGAGCCCATTGATGTAGACTCCACTCTAAGGAGTACATAGGGATGAGACCGAGAGAGGAGTCAGAGAGAGAGAGACCGAGAGAGAGAGGAGACAATGAGAGGAGGGATGGGGGTGGTGGTGAGGCTAGTGGGATAGCTCACATGGAGGAGGAGAGAGGAGAGTGATCCCGAGTGGCATGATACTCGGATGTTCTTGAGAGTGGAGCAGAGGAGGCGAGCGTGAGAGAGAGAGACACTTGTCTCGGGGGACCACTTCCTCAGATGGAGAGGGGATGATGAGTCCATGATGGGACAACATCTCTTACCTCTTGGTTTTGGGGAGGCCCCACATACCATCAAAAATAACAAGCAGTATCACCACTGACCCTACATGGATGCCTAGAGATCCGAGTATGTTGATCCTCTTCTCTTGACCTTTTAGTTGGAAATGTTAGTTGGTATTTCTTTTTTTTTTTTTTTTGTAACTTTCTAACTCATTTTTCTTTTTTTTTTTTTTTGCAAAAGACTACACAGAGAGAGTGAGAGATTATTCAATGGGTGTGCATGGACACCTTTGATGATCCCTTTGGGAAGACCCGAGAGATGAGATGACTGAGGATATAGGACAACCACTTGCATCCGAAGACACACTGATGTGTTTGCACCCATCTGGAGGGTAGTGGAGGTTATGACTTCTCTCTCACTCAGTGACCACATATGAGACAATTGAGCATTTGATGAGGTGGAGTCACTCTCATAGTGAGACCACAACCAGTGGCCACCACCACGAGCACTCCCACCATTTAGTACATTCTCATCATCGTAGCCAGCAGTAGAGAGTCCTGATGTAAATCCATGCACCATCTCAGGGATCCCACAGGGATTGATAGGCCATGGGCCTTTTATTTCTTGGTTGTGATTTTTTCAGGCATTATATGATTTTTTTTTATATTTTGGGCTCATTGTGAGCATTTTGACCATGCCTAGTGTGTGATGGCATTGTATATAAAACTTGATTTATTATGATATATATACATACTCTTCTTTTTGGTTTGGTAATTCATTGTATCTTGAGTTGACTTCCTCTTGGCTCACTTCACATGTGTACTCTAGATGTTTAGAACTTCCATTTTTATATGCTTTTTAGAATGTATGTAATGGATATGAATGCTAATAGAATGATTTTTTTTTTTTTTTTTAATGTTGATATATGATAATGCAATCACATTGTAATGTTGAACTTTAGTTTCTCTAAGAAAATTTTGGTACTTCATATTGTTTTGGAAAAACATGGTGAAAGAGTGATATGATAAGTGAATGAACTTTCCCCACTCCTAACTCCACACAACCAATAAGATGTGAGGGCTCAACACCAAGAGCCAGAAAGGGCACAAGTTATAGAAATTTGTTGAATGGTAATGATGAGAGAAAGACAAGGATTTGAAAAACCAAATTGAGACACTACAACCTCACTCTACTCAAGTTTTTCTTCATAGTTTAAAATGTGAATTACTTTCCATTTATCTAGACTTAGATCCATAGATGGCCACTTGGTTGAAAAATCTGGTTTTGAGGTTTTAAACTCTTTTGGAATTTTGGACATCTAACTCACTTTGTTTTGATTTATGATTTCACAGAATTTGAATGAACTATTTCTAACTTTCAAATTTTTCAAAGAGACCCCCTACACCTTGCCCCATGCTACCAAAAGGAAGTATGGGCTCATCACCATGGACAAGGCATAGGTGAGTAAGGGCACTTCTCTCCTTTCCCAACCCTACATCACTAGTAAGAGATGCAGCTCAACACCGAAGGTTGGTAGGGAAAAGAAATGTGTAAAATAAAAAAATTTTTTTTGGATTTGCATTGACTTATTTATCTAGGAAAATGTCTAGAATGTTCTTATTTCCAAAGAGATGTATATGGGATAGATGTGACACCATGAAGCTTCTAGAACAAACTATAGGAAAAGACACCTAATCTAGAAGAAACTATAAGTAGAACCAAGTATGCAGGCCTTGGTATGGTTATTGTTAAAGCTTTGTCTTATCTTGCTTGAATGATGAAATGATTCAAAACAATTGATGATACCATGAAGATTTGAAGAGACATGATTTGAATGTTTTGCCAATGTTTTCTAAGTTTTTAGGAATTTCTATAAGAATAAGTCCCTTGATCACAAATTTTATGAAATGAACTGGAAGATGAAAATGCAATGCGAGATGCAATAATGTACATATGGAAATGCAGGTGAAACTACATGTCATGATGTCTAAGGTGAAGAAAGTTGATGAATATCAAATTCTTCACCCCTAAAAGTACACAACAGAGAACCATGATCCTCAAAATTTCCATTCTCTTGACAAGGGCCTACCATTCTAGGTTTAAACTTACAACCCTTTCCCAAAAGTGTATATGTCCAATCATTAAAATCATTTTTCTGAAAGAGGCATTCATGACCTCTTTGTCACATTCTTGAGACATGGTGTGTGGGTGAGCATGACTATGTTGCTCGGCCTTGTTTCCTATGTAGAGCATTATGTTTATTTGTGACACTTGTTGAATGATGAGGCCTTGCCCCATGGATATGGAAATCTTAGTTTCAGATGCACATGGGTTGAAACTAGGGTTTAGAATAGAAAAACCTCAGAGATGGTTTTGATGGGCATCATTTCAATCTCAAATTTCCTTCTTCATTTGTTAATTCTATCATGTTTACACCTAGACCTAGGTCATCGGAGGGAAGAGATGCTAAACCGAGAAGACTACCCATCCCCTATGGTTCAAATGGGAGGAAGATCGATCATCACTCTCTAAGAGTTTCATAATTTCCATTGTGGTTTTAGTGGACACTATTTCCATAGATATTGATTTACCCTTATCTATTTTTTCCACCTCAAATGTTTTTGGGTCAACAACTTCAACCTTTGGCAATGCACACCCATGGGTGATCGGGACTAACTCTTTTGATGGAGGTGGTTTGTTCAATTGATTCACATAGAATTTCATACTCCATATGGACTCCTTTCTTCTTCTTGAGGTTTTCTAAGTGTATATCAAAGGGCTTAGGATCCCCTTGAGTGATGAAGACCTTCCCAAATGGAGGAATCTAATCTCCTGAATATGGTAGAAGGGATAGCCTTCATTCGATGAATCCAGGTCTCCCAAGGATCATGTTATAACTTGTTTCCTATCGATAATGTAAAACTCCATCAAGATGGTTTTTGACCAAGCATGACTGGAAGAACTATGGTTCCAATCGAGGTCACTTTAAGACTGTCATACCCCCGTAACATGTTTCTTGTAGAGGAACAATTTGTCTCTCCATATCCCAAATTCTACAAGAAAGAAGAGAAGGAACCACATTTACAACAGCCCCATCATCAATCATGGCTCTCTTAATGCAATTTTTATAAACCCAGACTTGTAAAAATAAGGCAGGATCACCTCTTCGGGAAATTTCAACGTCGATGATCTCTTCTATATCAAAAAAAACCCAATATCCCTATCATTCTATCCTGGAGGATGTATGTCAAAGTCAATATGATTTATTTGAGTGCTAGGAGGTGGCGTAACATGGATTAGATGACCAAGACCTAGTGCATTGAGAAACGCAGAATGATGATGCATGTGAATTCTTCAAAGAAATCTAGAAACAAATGTGAGAAAAGGTCTTGTTCAAATCTGATATTAAATCATAGGCTCCTACTAGTTTTGAGATTGTAGGAACATCATCCTATGGGAAGGAAAGAGTGGGTAGGGGTTGTGAAACATACTCCTTTTGAAGTTGTTGCATTAATTTCTAGCTCAACCTCTAGCTCAACTAACCCCAAGATTTTTGTATTATCATTTGAACCAAGGTTAGGAGCAACCCGAGAGTTGTCAAAAGTTGAGGCTTCATGGTCATTGTTTCCTATAGGAATGCCCTTGTTTATATTTTGAGGATTCACTTGGGAATCCCTAGGATGTTTAGGGT
The DNA here is from genome assembly GCA_018340775.1 of Taxus wallichiana var. yunnanensis. Lineage (NCBI taxonomy): Eukaryota > Viridiplantae > Streptophyta > Pinopsida > Cupressales > Taxaceae > Taxus > Taxus wallichiana. Next base: position 152,688,466 of record CM031234.1, on the reverse strand, counting down.
TCACATTTTGAGGTGTGACAAGTCCGATATGACTAGGTTGTGGGTTTGTTTTAGGATTTTCTAGGAACATGTCTACAAAGAGCTACCTTTGGTTTTCATGGGAAGTCTTTGCAAAAAACTTGTTGCAATCACGGAAAGTCCTATCATCATGACCTCAAACCTTATGGAAACCACAATATAGGTTAGGGTCATAATCTCTTGGCCTTTGATAAGCATCTTGTTGTTGTTGATTATAACCTCGGTTATAATTTTGAAATTGGTTGTTATAACCATGATTTTTTTCCCCTTGCCAAGTTTTGATACTAGTTTTGGGCCTTGGGTTTGATTTTTATTTTGAGAGGGATGATTTACATCAACTATGTTGATAGATGACACAGTGTTAGGGCCTCTTTGATTTCTTGAGTTTTTTTATTGTTATTTACCATTGTTTTTGGAAAACCAACATTCTTGGCTTGATCAAGAAGACACTATTCATGGTAGCACCATGATTGTGATTCACACCCTTAGGTCCTTGGTTGTTGGCACCATTTTTTGATAATTTGCATTATTTTGATTTGGGGATACCAATTTCCCATTGGGACCATAGATCTTATGCCCACTTCTATAGCGGCTTTGGTCAATCCAAAGCGCACCTTCCAATACTTCCTCATAACTACGGAAAGGAAACTTTTGACTTCCTCCCTAGTCTCTCGATTGAGCGAGTGAAGGAAAAGATCACAAAGTTCCATCTAGTCCATGTTGGGTGCACTTGCAGAGGAATAGAGAACTTGGCACCATCTCTGGATGAAATGGGTGGAATTCATTTTTCTCCTATCTAATATGCAGAACTCCCTAATCCATATACACAACAACTTGTTCATGTCAAATGCTTTGATGAACTCGAAACAAAATTTTTAAAGGAATGTATAGAAGCTTCCAAATATGGTAATACCAATCCAATGTGATTCCTTTCAAGAGTCTTTGAAATATCTTAGCCACTACAACATCCCAAGGAAGTAATTCCCTAATAGTAAATAGTGTAGGCCTTGATATGAGCATTCGGGTCTCCTTCTCCCTTAAATTTTGGAAGATCCGAAATGGGCACATGGGAAGCATGACACCACATATGGTGAAGTCAAGAGGCTCCTTTAAGTACTTATCATATGTACCCATTGCATAAGATTCCACCATTGAAGATCCTTGATGAGGAGGTGGAGGAGGAGGAGTTGGATAAGCTGCATTATAAGCATTGATGGAACATATGGGGTCCCTTGATATGGCATGTAGGGAGTAGGAATGGTATATGGGTCCATCTAGGGGTTTTTGAATACATATGCATGTAAGGTGGGATAGTACCAGGATATGGACTAGTGGGTGTAAAACTAGGGAACGTCACATTTCCTATTGTGGTGGCATTCGAGAACACACTTCCGGCCAACCCTTACATAGGATAAGCTTGAGAAGGATGAGGACCCATCCCTAGTGTGTCTAACCCTATGAGAAGATCACCTAGATTTGAATGAACCGATAACCTTGTTGTATATAGATATTGTGTTGGTTTCTCATTGAAGGGATGTATCCTTTGTTGTCAACTGATACCCCATGTTCTTCCCTACTACATGTGTTGGTTGTGAAGTCTGGGAACTTTCTAGTTCTCTAATCCTCCCTACTAAAGTAGAAATAAGATCATTGGGAGAGGATTGAGTCCCTTGTTGGGGTGCATGTGGCATAGGGTTTGATTGAGCAGGCTCATGATACCCTATCATGAATTGTTCAATGTTATAATTCTTTTCTTCCTCAAAAATAAGAATCTTAGGATAGGCATTTGAAATCTCAGAGGTTATAGCCTTCATTCTATCCAAAGACTCATCTATCTAGAAAAGAGGATTCTATTCATGTGTGAATGTATCATCTTCTATTGATTTTAGGGAAATGTGAGGTCTTGACAAGACTCTATGGTAAGAACCTATTTCCATTTGTGATAACAACGTGGTTTACATTGGGTTGAATGTTTTATGTTTAACGGTTGATCAACCTCCTCCATCCTTACATAGCTAATGGGGTTTTAAGTGTAACTAGGGGAGGTTTGGATGTTGCTTGTGTAATTGTCACCCCATCTCAAAAGAGAAGGGGACTGTTGTGGTTGAACGTTGGTGTAATATCTATCAGAGCCAAATGGCCCACCAAACTCTCTTCTAGACATATTTTAGAAAGTATAAAATACCTACCAAAATAGGGGAAGAAATGGAAAGATGAGGTAATAAAAATGAAAGAAAAGGAAACAAGAAGGAATTAATCCTTCATGTCGGGTTCACCAATTTTACGATGAAAATTGACATGCAACCTTCAACCGCACTCAACCCCCCGAGGTCATGCCGAGCAACCATGTTGAATGTGTGTGGTTAATTATAGTCATGACTAAGATCTAGTGTGATCTCTATAGCTGAATTGGCAAGGAGATTTGGAGGCTATGACTAAGATCCTATGGTTTGTGGCTGATCTATGTACTAAAATAGTTAGAAGTGTCCATGTAAACTAAATGAAACTAACAATCTATGATTTAGAGGCTAATTTAAACAAATCACAAAATTGAAATATTATAATCACAAACAACAATTTGCTTCTATGGTAAATTATTTTTTCTACACTAAAACTAAACTAAGCGAGATCTAAGTGTGGTTATTAGTTTGAAGTGTAAAATAACTTAAAAACTAAATGATCTATGAATATAGACAACCTCTATGATATTCTCTCCTTGAAATAGGGAAAGAAGAATCCAAACAAATCACAAAAAACCCTCTTGAAATATTACTAATTACTTGTAAATGAACAAATTTATTTCTAGAATATTTTATATGATAAACAATGATAAATTACAAGAATGAAGGAAATCAAATAGCATATCAAACTATTCAAAGAACAAAGGTAAATCCAACTATATAGTAATTTGTCCCATCGGTTTGTCCTTTCTTTATCTATATTTCCATATGAGTCCAAGGAATTAGGAATGCAAAGGAAACAATAGGAGAAGGTGCTTAAGTAATGGTAGCAAGAAGGCATTTTTAGTATAATTGATTGGGTGATTAAGTAAAATAAATTTTATTCTGGTGTAATCTAATGTTATAGGAGTAGTAAATAAATGATAATAAAATATAGAAAATACACCTAAGAAATCTAAAAATGAAATGTGAAACCCTTATGTGCAAAAAGGGTAAAGAGATCCTTAGCTAATTCAACAAATGTGTGAGACTGTGTCACAGTGGAGAGTGGGTGAACAGGAGGAAACCTTCATACAAGATCCCAAGAATATACATATCCAAGTTTTTGGGTGGATTGGGGTGTATGGAAGAGGATAGGAGCACCGGGGGTGCCTAGTCTCGAGATTTGGGTGCCCCAATCTATGGAAATGACCAGAAAATATCCTTTGAGGTGTCATTAGACTTATGTTTATGTTCCTTTTCTATACCACTAATGTCATTGTATGATCGCCAATGTCATTGTAATACCTACAATAAATAATCACCTACAAAACCCCAAGAAAAGCATCAAAACCCTAAAAATGAAAGATGCATATGAAGGGGTTGAACTATCCTCAATGGCCATAATGGTGGACTTACTAACTGAGTGTTTCACTACATCTTAGACCCAATGTAGTTCTAGGTGTGTGTGTGTGTGCAATCTTTTCATAGGTTGCTCTTGTGTCAATCACACTTTAAGAAGTAACGAGAAAATAACTAAATGTAGAATGTAGTAAATGTGTGTATGGAAACAATAGAATCCCCTCCTATGAAGTGTGATATAGATGAATCAGCCTTGTGTGCCTTGTGATGGAGCTAGATGGATGCAAATGTAGCTTTAAGTGCCTTTGATAGATGTAACTCTAGATGGTGATAGTAGATTCTTAGTGCTTGGTCCCTCATTATGGTCACACAACTTTATATTTATATGGTTCTCTTGTTCTAATTTTGTAACTAATCCCAAAAATTCCCACCACTAGAAATATAAGAAGCTCAAATGGCTAGAAAGTGCCCAAAAGGTAAGAGTAAAGTGTAAAGAGGATCAAGGTGCCCAGAGGGGACCAAGGTGCCCGAGGCGCCTAGTCGAAATATGAAAATGTGGAATGAAAATATAGACAGAAAGCAATATAAAAATGGCCAAAGACATGGGTTGATTATTACTCTTTTCACTTAAGAACCATATGAATAGTAATATGAGACCAGAATTAAATAATCACTCAAAGTGCGTGATTTTGTGTCTATAATGGGTACTTAGTTATCATCATTAATATGTATGTGTTTCACCTAATTTGTTTCTTTTTGGTTAAAACTGGATAGGAAATAGGTTAGGAGGAATACATGTGAGATGTAGGTCGAAGGCTAAATGTGTGCATTACTGAATTTTTATCCAAGCAGATCATGAAGAGTTTTCCTTTGGCTAGGAGGAGTGACTGTATAAGAAACATAACAAGACCACTAAATAGTATTAAAAATATAGGTTAGTGGACTACCTAGTGAGTGTTATATCTAGGAAGCAAGTGTTTCCTATAAGGTTGTCAATCCACTTTCAAATATAATTTAATGCAAATATCATGAAGTAAGGAAATCCTACTGTAGTTATATGATTTAGGTATCTCATGCAAATACAATAAGAAAATATAATCTAACAGGAAAGGTTATGATTAAATCTAGAGGTTTGGTAGGTTATTTTGGGTTTTTGCAGGTCTGACAGGGTCTAGGGTTGATTGGGTGAGGTTTGGGTTAGTTTTAGTTGATCGAGAGGCTTGCTAGTCAAAAGGAATGAAATTACATAGAAACGATATCGGTCAGGTGACTGACATCGGTATAGAGGTGAAACCGATGGTTAGGTAACCAATGTCGGTAGGGGAAATTGACAATAATTTGATAAAAATGGTTTTGGGGATTCTCTGTGATTGCACAGAGAGTAAGAAGGGTGTGGTTAGGTTCATGATATTACTAATAAGACTTGGGGATATAGAGGGGGAAGTCACGGAAGGTAAAAATGCTATAGGTGGTTAGGTTTGGTAGATTGGTGAGGAGGTGGAGAAAAATAATACATGAAGAAATAAAGTATAATGAAAGAGGTAAGGAATCTATACTTTAATAAAGCACAATATGATTGAAATCACATATACTTACTTGTATTTATAAATATAGTAGGAGAAGGTGGCGGGTAGTTGATCCGTGAAGAGATTATGGAGTCATTGTCACCGCAGTACTCTCGTAATGTTCCCGTGAGTATTCCAATGTTCTAGAAGGATAAAGGAATGCTTGTTTGGGCTTGTGGTTGAGTATTTTGTGTCATATGGATGTTGAGAGGATTTGGATTTGTGCTTGAATGTAATAGTTATCTCAAAATGGAAAATGAGAAACCTAGGTAAAAGGTTGTAAAATTGTATATAAAGTAACCAATGGCGGTTAGGTGACCGACACTGGTTGAGGAATAACCAGCATAGGTTAAGGCGGATAAGTCTAGGTTTTGCAAAAATGGCTTGATCTTTACTATTTTTGGCATGATTTGTACCCTTAATCCAGGTCTAAAGTGATGGAATCCACCCAGATAAGTATTAGTTCTTTTAGGAGAGGTAGTGGGAGTTAATGTTAGGTTTAGAATAAGTATTAGTTGGTTAGGATTGGTATAGAATTAGTCTTAATTAATTAATAGGTTGTGAATGGGTCTTTGAGTGAGGTGGATAGGTGAGTTGGTTGTAGGTGAGGTGGATGGGTGAGGTAATTAATTAATTTGATTATTACAATGAAATTAATTAACATGTGTGCACTAGGGACATGAGTGGGTATAATATGAATTTATTTAATTGACAAGGGTTAAGGGAAGTTGTCCCAATTTTTAGTGTCTACATTTTCCCCTTTTTCATGTAGATTGTATTTGGTAAGAAATCCTGACAAAAGAATAAGTGGTTTTCCAAAATATAGGTGAGAGTGGGGTTAGCCCAGGTAGGAGTGAAGGTGATCCCCCTCAAACTAGGAACTATTGAAGTTGTAGGTAGAGAACATGAGTGGTTTGATAAATAGGTTGTTAATAAAAACAAGGGTGGATGGGTTATAGGTAAAGGTAATGGTCGGTCGGGTAAAAGGTAATGGCAATCAAACACATGCACATGTATATATTGTAATAAGGTACCAGGTTGAAGATCTTATAAACTCTACTTTGTTAAAGGTTGATAGGTTTATCTAAATGAGTTTGGAGTGGTTCAGGTATTCAAGGTATAGGATATGGTCTTGAATCACAACTAGGTAAGGTGTAGGAATGGATAATAAGTTTTTTTACTGAGAACCAAAGGTTTGGTTAGGATAAACATCACAACATCATGAAAGGTGAGGTCATCGGGCTAAAAAACATGGGTAGCATCATCGCAAGGTATAGTGAGTACACAAATTTGAACGTCCAATTGGAAAGTTGGGTGCGGGTGTGTAGGTGGGGTCATGGGTAGGGCCGAGGTATATGAAAAAGACATGTCCCTAAACATAATTAGGGAATGGAATAGGTAGGAAAAGATTTTGGGTGATCCTAATAGATAATGATAAGGGTAAATGGTACAAGAACGGAACATTTTTAGGAAAAACAAGTATTTTTGAGACCATATGGCTAATTGAGGTGATTGATGTCGGTTAGATTTTAACTGATATCTGTTTACTAGGGCACAACTTGACCGATGTTGCTCATGTCAATTTTGGGATAAAAAAGGAAAAATCCACTTTTCACGAATTCATTTAAGCTAAGGTAAAATGTGAATATAAAAGGGGGAAATTGGTTAGGGGAAAAAATTGTCGACCTAAACTCCAAGGGCCCCATTTCCTCGAGTGCTTCCTACATAGCCCTAATAAAAATTAGCCTCGGTGATGTAGTTCTCCCATATGCGAGGAAGAATATGATAGGGGAGATGAATGGGTCGGTAGGTTTAGGCATGAGTAAGTCTAGGTCATCTAGGCATGGTTGAGTCTAGGTCTTGTAGGCATGGTTGATTTTAGGTCACTTAGGCGGGATTGGGTTTAGGTCATAGGCATGGTTGAGTTTAGGTCATTTAGGCATGGTTGAGTTTAGGTCATAGGCATGGTTGAGTCTAGGTCATTTAGGCATTATTGAGTCTAGGGTGAATATGCATGGTTGAGTGTAGGTCATTTAGGCATGATTGAGTTTAGGTCATTTAGATATGGGTGATGTTGGTGGAAGAGGTATTCCTACAATGTAGGTGTCGAAGGTCGGGTCTAGTGAAGGAGGAGAAATAAGTAAGAAAATAGTTGAATGGTAAGAGGATACAAAAAGCCACCTAAGTGGTAAGAACCATTACAAGTCTATCATACCAAAGATTGGCTTATGAACATAAAACCTAAAGGCATTGCATGATTGACTGTTCTAAGGGTGAAGAAGGTCACATGATAACAAAATTTCACATTTGTGGCACATTCCCTAAGTAGGCAAAATTTTAGAAAGGAAAGGAGGTGAGGTGAAAGAGGCTTTTTTAACGTAACTGGTGTGAGACAAAGATGCCTCTTCGGTAAGATACCCAGATCAAAATAGGCGAGTCCATGACGAAAAATTATCTTTTTATTTTTACTTTTTTTTATAGATTGATCAATGCAGGAAGTATATGTGGGATGATTAGAATATCCCCTTGAGGTATTCATGAAGTTTATCAATGCAGGAAGATTTAGAATATTTTTATTTTATTTATATATAACTAGAATTATTTTTTGATAGACTAAGTAAGGTATGGCTAGCTTTGTATAGTTGTCCTTTGAGGGAGCATTCTATTTATAGCTTCAAGATAGAAAGATAAATGTCCTTTTTGAGGGAGTCATCTATTTTTTAGAATTTTAACTCAAGGATTTTGAATTTGAAAATCTCATATATTACTTTTGAATTGTTTGTGGACTTTTAGGTCATGGACAAGACTATAGAGAAGTATAGGCTTCTTTTATGAAGACAAAACCATAGCACACAGGGTAGCTATGAAAAAGAGGTTTTAAGTGATGAATGACCATGGGATTCCATCTTGAAAAGGATTAAAAGTATCCATGAGAATCATGCCATGAGTAGATTCATGGTACTCATATTGAAGATAAGGCTAAAAAGTGACGGGTAATCACATGATTCTTATTTAGTCATTAATCCTTTAAATAGGTAAGTGGAAGTTGAATGTTGCTTAAGGGACAAGCATTTAGTAGAAAAAGATTATCTAGGACTTGATTAACTAATAGAATGGTCAAAGATGCAAATCATTGAGGGGCTTAGGTTCAGGTTTACCTTCAAGTGAAGACAAACGATAAGCACCTGATCCGTAGAAATGAGTAATGATATAGGGTCCAAGCCAATTAGGAGAAAACTTTCCCCATTCAGTTTTCTCTACTTTTGTTACATGTTTATTTTCCTTCAGGATGAGGTCATTGACCTAGAAGGTTCCTTCTTAGAAACATTTATCATAGTAATTTTTGATACGTTTTTGGTATATTTGGAGGTGAGTGAGAGAATTTAGACGGCGTTAGTCCTAATAACTCAAGTTGTGCTAAATGGTCCTAGTGAAAATCATCATCATTGAGCATATCTTTGGCATCAGGAATGGTTGTGATATTTTAGACCACAATGTTTGGGTCAATACCGAGCATATCAGCGTAGCACAAAGCAAAAGTGTTGTTATGATCATGAAGGAAAGAAGTGAAAGCTTCTTGTTCAAAGAACATCTAAAGATTGGAGTATTTTTAGAATGTGCTGGTCATCTTGAGTATGAATGTTGATTAATATGTTCGATTCATTCAACATGGTTTACATCTCATAAGGTAATGATAGGTGAATATAAGAATCTTCTGCACTAAGGTAGGTGAGAATAGATTCATTGTCCTGACATTGAACAATGATAATAGAAGGTGTATCGTCATTGATCATGTCGGGATACAGGAAGGGAAGAGAAGAGGGAGCCTTGCCATCACATTGATAAGTTAGAGGTCCCATTGAAATTGTGTTCACAAAAAAAAAGTTAGGAGGAATGGATTCTGGATCCATAAACACTATAGGTGAAGGTGGTGAAGTTGGTGAATGGGGTGGGGAATATTTATCATCCTCAATGAGTTCGACTCTAACCTTTCTAGAAGGTGGTTTGTAAAATCCAATACCACTATGGTCTTTATGTTTACGAGTGGTTCCAGAATGACAATATGGTAGCCTTGTTCATAGAAACCAAAGCCAAATCCCCTCCAAGCACAACAATGGAGGAAGGTGTGGGTGAAGAAGAGGTTGATGAGAGATTTAAGGTCAGAGGAAAATGGTCAAGTTTGGGAAGGTGGATCCAAAGTGAGTAGGTAGAGGTATCAATTCCCCATATGTTAATTTGGTGAGAATGTGAGGAGGACCACAGAGGAAAACCTCACCTATACGGTGATCATATCGGGATGTTGGTGAAGCTTACCATAATCTTGAGGAATAAGGAATATGTCAATGTTATAAATGCAGTATTGTATGTACCCAAAATTGTAGGTATTGTACTACCAAAAGAGGTTATAGAAACCCCAATGATGATTCAGATCTCTTTGCAAGGTGTTTAGAATCTAGAAATCTCACCAAGTATACATTTGCATCCTAAAATACCTTATCCGACCTTTGCATGCTTCATTCTAAACCCTGTCCCCCTTTTCCTTGCATTTCTATCATTAGTTTTAGGACTGCCACCCTTCCTAGGTGGCGGTCCCATGACCACTTCCCAAGACATGGTGGTGGTCCTAAAACTTGTGCACTACGTAGGGCAGCCATCCTATGCACATTTTCTATAACTTTTCAATGCTTTCGTCAACGTAAAAAATCAAGTGGCGCTCACATTTCTCAACCACTCTTGCTTGCATTTATGTTTTAGCCACCTGGTAAATAGTAATTTCTCTTTGTTTATAATAGAAGAGTTCAATTCAAACTTACCCTCTGGTAAATCCAAATGCTATAAATACCAAGCTTGTTTACAAGAAAATGGCCCCTCACCTTCTATGAATTATTATTCAGTGTGTTTTGAAAGTTCTTCAATAAGTTTCAATAAGTTTAGATTTTGTAAAAGCTTTCAGCCTCTCAGTTCAAGGCTCCATAGTTCTAGTCCTAGATCATGTCCATTTGAATCTTGATTCTACTTAGAATTATAGGTTGTTGTTTTGTCACAGGAAGTATAAGTCTTATAGATTTCAGTATGCTTGTATTGTATCCCTATAACAATCCCGCTAGGAATTGAATAGTCAAGCTCTGTTCTCTTGCACTATCCCTCTCCTACTCACATTTTTTTGGATTATGTCCAAGATGCCACTATTTGAGCATCTTCTCCTACTGCCATTGTCACATTCCCCACTTTTCTAGATTCACGAGAATACAAAAGAATGAAGAGATCACACTGAGGGGATAAGTCACGATACAAATGGATTTGTCATTGTTCTGTAAACTCCAGGTTTGAATTGTCAAAGTTATAGTTATAATATATCAAATAGAATAGCAAATCATTTTATTTCAGTTAATCTTGCTTTCAGTATTACCAGGAAACTATGGGGAATGATATAGCTTCGAGAAGTCATGATTTATTCCTCACTTCTGAGGTAAGATTGAAGTTCTTTCAGTTAAATTAGTTAGTTATTTAATATTTAGGATAAATTCACAAGTGCATAGGTAAACTTGTTTGTTTTAATTTTGTTATTAGATTAATTGTTCATTATCTAAATATATTAGAATAGTTTCTCTTTAAATTTCATTCAAATTCACATCCTTGAAAATACAAAAAAAAAAGAATATAAGCATAGTGTAGATTTATTTTCATAATTAGTTTACTTATTTAAGTTAGAGTCTTATTATCTCTTGCATGACAATTACAGGACCCAGAGAGCCCAGGGATTATGTATTCGAACTAGTAGTACCTTATCCAAATATCTTCACAACATTAACGAATATAGATCAAGGTCTTAGAATTCACATCTTTCAAACATCAATAATGTAACATCCTCATTTTTATACATTAGAACAAGTAAATTTTTTTGATAAATGCTTCCCGGTTCTAAATACATAATTTACAACTCAAAAATAAAAACAACCATTCTCACAATAGATAACCATATGCATTTGTAATGACTCGGAGCACCTCCAATCTATTCATTCCATGACTCAAGAATCTACCAATCTATTCATGAGTATCAAGAGTTGGCATTTTTATTTAACACATCACTCTTGTGGTTCTCTTCCCTAATATGGGATTCATAATGCTCATCGAGGAACCTAACTTGAATAATTGTTACCATTATTCATTGGCATCTCATCCCTTAGACTAGGTGACTTAGGACAACGCAATCAAGGCGACTTGCGATACTTTGGCCAAAGATTTGAAACATACTGCTTATGTCTCGTGTTCATTGACAGCATACTCGTCAATCTAGAATACATCCTTCACCCCATTCCTATGTTATGTAGAATGTCTTATACTGACTTCTGTCAGACTCTCCTATCCCAAGTTATTCACTCAGGAATGGATTAATAAGATGACAATGTTATAGGGATGCTCCCAAGGACTAGGGATACGCTAACATACTAGGTCAACCCTAGTTAATCCAGTGTGTCAAGATACCCCAAGTCTCCTAGGGCAGCCTTAAAACATGACCACATTCATAATCAGTCCCAGAGTAACTTGTTCAAGTTTAAGGTGTAAATCTTAACTATCAATGCAAAGGGTGTCGTCATAAGTCACCTGCATTGTTGTATCTTTGAGAAGATCCTAATCTTCTCGAAGGTACAACCCTGCAGTTGACTTGTGCCATCAACCTTTAAATCCACCTCAAAAAGATCTACTTATTGATAAGTGTTACATACGTTGAGATAAAATTATACTATAAGACGCTCCCTTAAGGTTAGTCTTCCCAATCCCTGGGTTCCTCACCTTAGAATTACCTTTCATAGCAAAACCCTTTACACAAGAGAAGTTATTAAGACTAGCGGTCCCCTCCAAGGAGTTCATAGAATATACATAATTCTAAATCAATGAAATTGGACAATAACCCTCAACCTTCACATGAGATTGCTAACCAAACCCTTTTTAGGTTTATATCAGTTCTCTTAACTGAATTTTATATCTTACTTATTAGTATCGAGATATAGTGATTAAGAATCCAATTAAACGTTGTCTTGACTTAGATCAAGACTAGGAAGTAATAATTTATTCAGCTTGTTTAGCTTCCTGCTCAGGTTTATTTTAACCCTAGCTTTCAGAAAGACAGTGATCTAAATTCCAATTTAGCTTTAGATAGAACATACTAGAACTACTAAACAATCATAAGCATTCAGTTACATAATCTTGCAAGTATACTTAGATAATCACAAAAGTCTCCAAATTATACAATAATAATAATGCTCTCAAGATCATTCGAACCAAGAAGGTCAAACCATCAAGATACGAATACAAACATATAAGTAACGAATATCTCTTTTCATTCCTTTCAAGCTAATCAAATACATTTTATGCATTCAGCATATTTGATACAATACTCAACAGCAAAGAACATCTTTCTTCAAGTAGTATATTTAGAGAATCAAGCTGTAATTCATCATAAAACCAAATTAAACAATCTGAACATCCTATCAGATCTGTGTGCTTTTACCACTTACGGCAACCATCTGCAAAAATTGTCAACACGGGTCAGTTCGATGAACTGAGCATGATAAGCACTAACTCTTAAAACAATTGCAATCCACCAATTGTTTTCATTAAACAACCTGTTTAAATGAAATCATTTCACCAAACATGTAAACATATTTCAGACTATGCTCTCTTGTAATACAAACATGACTATAAACGCGTAACTCATATTATAGTTACTAAATAGTCCTAGGTACTTTTCAGATATTTCATCATAAATATTAGTGACCAAGAAGAACAAATGTATCCAAAACAACTATCCATCTGAATCCCAAGGACAACAAACATCAGACAGACCATTACATTCAACATAATAAAATGAATATCATAATAATTCATGATTCCATCAGTATGTTAAAACAATTCCAACAGTTAGATAAAAATATATCAACATATACTTTACAGCAGAAGAGAAAGAAACCGAGACATTCAGATGTCCCTTCCCAACATGCTCATGACTGTACTGTCCACTTAAGAGTAATGCAATCACATTATACACCTGCGACTAAGCCAGTCGAGACCACAAGAAGATCTACAGTTCGTCAAAATACACAAATAGAAATTGCCTGTAACTTACTGAACAACACAGTAGCTCTCGTGACAAGGCAGTGATGAATAATCCATCAAATAGACTCCACATAACCTTCCATATTAATCAACAAATGAGAAAATATCCAACGCCATCGCTTATCAAGGTACAGTTAATAGCTCTTTACTTCAGTCAAGCACACGACTAGATAGTCATGATAACAGAAGACGTAATCATGCACAAACACAAGAGCAATCCCACTGAGTCGAAACACTCAGCAACATACAGCTCAATCTAATCCCTACTAACACAGCAAGGACTTAAATCCAAGGCCGAAATCAAAAGAATAACCTTTTTATCACAGTCAAACAAGAGGCTAGATAGCATTAAAACAAATGACGTTTCCATATGCATACCTAGTGACATTCACACTGAATCCAACACAAACCTGCACAGCTTCATTCAACTGAAACAAATCTCCACGTTTATACAACATGGGTGTGAATTAGAAGACGCTTACCGGAAATAATAACCTCAACAAGGTCTTCATAAAGGTCATCATCAATTCATTATTTTCAACAAAGTTTCATCCAAGCCGTGATAGTGCGAATATAGCAAGGACTCATACAGAGTCGAGTTTAAAAAGAAAACACAGCGTGGACAAGGTCAGTAGCCGAATTCCTACGAAAGCATTCAAGGTTTTCCACTAATTCAACACCAGCAGTTTTCACAACTAAATTTCTACAGAAGTCTAGATACAAGATATATATTAAGGACTCAAACAGAGCCAATATCAATAGGTATTCACAACCAAGCTTATACAGAAGTCGAATCACCGGTTACATTTCTAGATCTCCAACTGAGTCAATAAGCACAGTATTCACAAATAAACTTCTACAGAAGTAGTAAGATAAAAGATACCTATAAAATTCTAGAATTCCAACCAAAACAATAACATACCGTAATCACAACTGAACTCCTTCAGGAGTAGAAATGTATGGCATTCACGACTAACTTCTACAGAAGCCGAAATACAAGATATATATATATATATATATATATATATATTAAGGATTCCAACAGTGCCAATAATAATAATTATTCACAAACAGGCTTATACAGAAGTAGAATACTGGTTTCATAACAAGGACTCCAACTGAGTCCAATACAACAATATTCGCTCTAAGCTTATACAGAAGAGGAAAACATAATATACGCTTCAATAGTTCAAAAGGAGTCGAACCCAAGTAATATTCTCAATCTAAAACTCCTTCAGAAGTCAAATACTATCTACTCAAGGATTCCAACGGAATTCAATAACATAATGTATTCACGACTGTACTTCTTCAGAAGCCAAGACATAATTTCATTTCAAGAAGTTCAACAACATCAATAACATATATTAATCATGACATAACTTATACAGAAGTCGAAATATCATGTACATTCAAGAATTCCAACAGTATCCTTTTCAACAAGTGAAAACATGAGGTATCAACTGAAGTCTAAATCAAACAAGAAAACAATTCATGGACTCCCACAGAACCGAATTCATGTATTTTCCTTGCAAGCATTTCTATAAAATCTAACCGAAATGAAAAACACAGCAAGATAGTGAAACAGTTTGAAACACAATACACACCCATCAAGGGTTCACTTGAAAAATCAAGCCAATAAGAAGATACAGCGACCAAATCACACAAAGCTACCATAAAAACCAAATGAACCCAAAATCATCTCGACAGTTGTTCTAATGAAATCATTTGAAAGAAAGCAAGGTTTTTAAAGGTTAGGGCCTAACATGCCTTGTAATGTTGCTTAAAAATCAAGAAGACCACTGAAAGAGCTCGAGCCTTCTCCTCTTTTTCCACGTTAGATTCAACAACAATAATTTGTTATTTCCATGCCTTATAAACTTTCCTTGACAGAGAAAAGAGCGAGTTACACTCATATTTGCCATGCAACACCAAGTAGACTGGTGCGAAGAACCAGTGATCAAACAGAGAGAAAACCGGAGTGCATGAAAAACCAAACAAACTACCAGTTTTCCATTTTACATGTCTTCCCGAGAAATCCGAGCTCGAAGACCGAGTTCATTAATTGTATTAACTCCAAAATTCCCACTCAATCTCCATTGCCACCGACCGCCATAGTTGGCGATGGACAAATGCAAGTCAAAGACCATTTCTAACTTTGGTGACTCTGCCACGTCGGCCTCACTAGCCGTTTGAAACTTCCACTAAATCCCTGTCCTTCATACTTATCCATCCCATTTAATGCCATAGAAACTACCGCCCATGGCTCGCACCCCTTCATAGGTCCCCTTCCTCCACTAACATTTGTTAGGTTAGAAGCATAGGTTAGGATTTAAGATGATACTTAGTCTAACCTCCTTAGCGCTAGGTCACTAACTTTAGAACATTAGTTTATAGCTTAGGCCTAGGTTAGCACTAACCTAACCCATAGGTTATAGTTTAGGTTTAGGTTATTAACCTTATTAAATCCAGTTTAGGTCTAACATTTAAAATGTTCAGAATAAGAACCTAAAGACATACATTCACGAAAAGGATTCACTCCAGCACTGCCAATAGGCTAGTTGAATAAATATATCTGAATTTATTACCTGGTCCACGATAAAGACCTTCCTGATATTACGATATCGGGAACCAATTCATTTAACACGATCAGCCTGAGTTAGACTCCGGAATATCTTATTCAACGCATTCAGACCTTGCAACCTGTGTAAGGTCTATAATTTTTGTTCATCCCGAATAAACTTAAAGCATCTCTTGGATCAATGCCACTGATCCAAGGCTAGGTCTTATAGATGGATAAATCCACAATTCATTCCAAGATCAGATTAAACTCAGGTGTAAAATGAAAGAAATAAAAGAGTCCAATCATATTCCGACTCAGTCAAAGATCTTCAATTGCAAAGAAGATACAGTCCATATCAAGCATGACTTCACAATCAAAGGAACATATCCTTTTATAGAAGAAATCATATATCAACACTTGAATGCTCAGGAGGAAGTAACAATAGTTTAGAGTGTTACATACCCACAAGTAGTTAGTGAACATTTGAGAGAATTGAATATTTAATTTGACAAAGCATACGCATTCTAGTCAAGTTAACCCAACTATAGATTTCCTTGATAGAATATCCACATGACCATACAAGAATCCAAAAGAGAGAAAATATTTAGTTGTGATCCATTAGTTCCGCAGCCAAACGCAGGAGACTTTCTCATTGACATATACATAGGTTTATGTATACAAGTTGCCAAAACACATGTAAGGTATTCTTAGAACAACTCCTAGTATTAAACATAGAAGCTAAAAAATATTATGACTATTGGATAGTTGGAAGAAGAGATTGATTCTTCACATGACCATAATAGGTCCACAACAACCACAAACTCATGGTTGTGATCCCTAGGTCCCACAACCCAACGGGCCTGCTAATCAGTTAAACATTGACACTAGTTTATGTATGCTGGTATTTAGATCCTCGCCACTCCCGCCAGATATCATAACACAATTTTCCACATTAAACACAGAAGCCAATCAAGCTAATATTTTCTGGGTTAGACCAAAAAACCACCCATAGTTTCCTATAAATCCACTACCATTTTCATGACCTTGTCTAGAAATATACATGAAGCACCTACAAGTCACTTTCCACACATCCAACAGCCAATAGATAGGATCTTGGTAGAGCTCGACATTGATTGGAGCCTCCGAGCATATTATATCTAAACGATCCATTACACCAATTCAAGTTAGGAGAGCTTTCTTTGCCTTAGACTCACAAATCCCATTATTGCATGTTGAGGATATAAGATTACCCAACTAGTTTTTCTATACCCACATATATTTCATTTCCACCGGTTGTCTCGGCATGACCTCGGGAGGTCAGGTACGAAGAAGGGATACTTGTAGATTCTCATGCTCGCATGTCACTTTTCTATCATACAAAATTGGTGAACCCAACATGAACACAACAACTATTTTTTTTTTTCTTATCTCCATTTCTTTCATCCATCTTCGCTCTTTCCCATTATTCTGTGGGTATTTATATACCCCTAAATATGTCAAGATACAATGCATATGGCAGACCTCTCTCAGGTCTCAAAGCATATTATGGTCAAACAAATAGACAACCTGTCACCCTCACTTTCCACATGGGCTGACAACTATTCAAGAAACTACTTGTCATCACAAACTCCTCCTCAAATAACTAGCTCTAGTTCTTCATTCCGAATTGAGGTTCTGGATCATCTCACACAAACACAACAACCCAGAGCCTTCGGTCTCTAAAAATATGAATTTTATTGTAGAATCCATTTCATCTCCTTAGGTTTTATTCAGACCACAAATCAGTAGGCAATCAGATCCACTCCCATTATTGGATGAGGAGTACTTAGTGCGCTACGCCAGAAATGAGCAATACTTCCAAAACATGTATCCATCTCTAGGAAGTTTGCAAACACAACCCGATACCCCACTTCAAGAAAATACCCCCATTCCTCCACCAATGGAAAATAATCTTGGTGAACTTGGGCAGAGTAATGATCAATTCATAGCAGGGTACCATACGCCTCTACAACCTCAAAGAGTACCACAACAGCCATCAAGGCAAAACACTGGGCCATCACCAATTGAGGTCATCTCAACTTTGGTCGAGAGAGTCAGAGGACTAGAGCTTGCTCAAGAAAATCAAACTTCATATTCGGGGCAAGTGGGAACTTCCAACCCTCTCGCATCATCCCAGCCAAGTTGACCTCCTCATAGGAGAGCAGTACATTATGCATGCATCTTAAACATTCATATAACTACCCACAAAAAACACCAACTAGAATCGCATTTTCAAACACTTTTCTAGTTGAAAGTATGTTGGTTGGATACTTTGTCACGCCAAAATATGAGGTTCAAACACAAAGTACATGGGATTAAATCCCTCCTCAAAGACTCAGTAACACCCTGAACTGTTGTTACTTTCTCCTAAGCATTCAAGTGTTGATATGTGATTTCTAGTAAATGGATTGTGTACCTCGATTCGGAAATCATGCTTGATATGTATTAAATTTCTTGCAGATTGCAGATCTTGACTGAGTCAAAATATTAATAGACTCTTTTATTTATTTCATTTTGTGATTGAATATTAATCTGATCACGGAATGAATTATACAGGTATTCATCAATAATATCTAGACTTGGACCAGAGGAATTGATCCAAGTAATGCTTTAATTTTGCGAAGTGATAAAATTAGATCACGAACCTTGAACAGGTTGCAAGGTATGGAAGCATTTAGAAAGCGGGTCAGGAGTATGACTCAGGCTGATCTCGAGAAATGAAACGGTTCCCGATATTTAGTATATCTGGAAGGTCTCGATTAAAGACCAGGTAATAATTCATTGACATACAATTCTGTAATAAGAACAGGAGTGGCTCTGTTCTAGAAAGTATGATACAGGTCTCTCCGGGTTTTCAGGAGAAGGACCAAATTGAATTACTAAGGGTTAGTAACCTAAAACAATAACCTAACCTAGGGGTTAGATTATTGTTAGTCTAACCTAGACCTAGGCTATGTGTTATGATCCTAAAATAAAAACTAAGTGTAAAATGGTTAGCATGGTCATTACCCTAAAACTCTAACCTAAGATACTAACCTAGCTAACTAAGAGTTTTTGGGAAGGGGCCTTTGAAGGGTGGCGAACCATGGGCGCTATTCTCTATGGCAATAAATGGGAAGGATAAGGATGAGGGACAGACATATGGCGGAGGCTTAGGCGGCGGCTAACCTTGGCAGACTTGGCAATTACTAAGTTTGGAAATGAACTTGAGTTTTTGGATGGACTGTCGCCAATTTCGGCGGTCGGTGGGAGTTGAGATTAAGCGGGAAAATTGGTTTAATGGCACTTAATGTCTAGGGAGTCGAGCCGGAGCTCGCGAACAACATGCAAACGAGAAGTTGGAAAGTTTGTTTGGTGTATCGCGATTTTCGGTCTTCTTCTCTCTCTTTCTCTGCTAGTTTACTTCTTCTTAGCACCAGATTCTCTTGAGTTGCATGGCGAGAATGAAATTCTCTCGGCTCTTTTCTCGGCCATGGAGGATATATTGTGAATAGGACAGGTGAAATTTTGTTGGTCGCTGTATTTGGGAAAAGAAAAGGAAGTTTGAGCTCTTCCCGTGGTCTCGTGCCTTGGAAATTTGATCAACAAACAGGCATGCTAGGCCCTAACCTTTAAATATCTTGCTGTTTTTCAAGTGATTTCATTAAAACAACTCTGTTCAAATGTTCTGTGATGATTGGATGAATTTTCTCACGAGATCTAGTTTGATTATTGGCATCGTATTTCTTACGTTCGATTTTTCTTCAAATCCGTTTGTTGGGTGTTTGTGGAAATCGAATTTTAACTCTACTTGTTTGTACATTCTTCTGGATTATGCATGAGAGGTATTTATTAACAATATGCGAGTGTTCGGCCTGTTTGGCGTGAGCCCTTGGAATATACCTATGAGAAGTATAGGACCACTGTATGTCTTGATTCGTGGTCGTTGTTTCTTGATATAGAAACTGTATTAATGATTTGAAGGAATACTGTAAGAATGATTGGTATTATCGCTTCTTTGGGTGCTCGGTCATGGGATTGTTGACAACGACTAGTGATACTTTCGGGTTTCATTTTGTTTTCAATTTTTGGCTTGGAACAGGTAACTGTAGTGTTACCATAGTCTTTTCGACCTAGCGGAAGTTGTTTTCCCTGTTATTAGGTTAGCGGGAATATTTGTGCACTGTGTATAATATAAATACACCTGTACTTTGTTGTATCGACTCAGTGGAGTCGATGACTGAATCGTATTGCTTTCTTTTGCTGGAATGTAGATTTATCCGCAAGTTTTGTGATTGGATTCTTGTAAAAGCTGATAAGAAGAAACAGGGGCTTTTGTCTCAAGTATTTGAAGTAGTTAAAAGATAAAGACTTCCTGTATATGCATTTTCCTTTCTATGTGAAAGCTGTTAGAAAGTTCGAAGCGGCTTAGTTGCTTTTCCTTGCTAGAAATGGATATTCAATTTGCTTCGCTTGTTCTTTCTGAATGTTATCCATGAATAGCATATATGGATTTATCAATCTATGTCATTGTACGTTGCTGTAGGGTTCAGTGGTTATGCGTGCAAACCTTTATCAGTCACTGTGTGAATATATAGATTATGCTATTTCGACTTGGACGACTCTGAGGAGTCGAATGAATGATTCATTTTGTTCATGAGCTGAATAAAGTTAAGTGTTGGTATTTTAAGTGCCGGCGACTTAATGGAATAACATGTATTTCGATTTTGTTATTGCAATTTGGAATTCCTTCGTGTTTTTGGGATTTGAGGTACAGATTCTTAGGTGGACATGTATGTCTTTGACCTGAGCAAATTAGTGTAAAATGATTGGCAGAGAGTATTTTGCTGTCTGACTATTGATATGCTTTGTTGAGGATTGTCTGTATGAATTCTTAAGCTTTTGCATGAATTGATACCTCCGTTTGAATCATTGGAAATTCCGGGAAGGTAACTTGTACTACTGTCTTTTTTTTGAGCTTGACCTTGGACTGTCTTTGTTACTTGTGAGGTCCTTGTGTTTGGATGACTGTTTCGTGTTTTGACCTTGTTAGGGTAAGTCGCGAATAACGCACCAAGACTTGCATGCTGCAAGGTAAGGATCGTTTGGTTGAATTCCTTTCCTTCACTTCAGTCCGATTTTGACTGAGCAAGAATATGTATGCTATGATTCCTTCCATTTTGATCTGTCCGATCGACTGTGCATGATTTGGAAGTACCGTGTGGGCAACATAGCATAGTCCTTTGGGAAACCTTAGATTGTTGATGCAATAGTTGTTGTTTTCAGCGATACGCTTGTAGCTCTTGTTTTCAACTGGGGATAAGGCTTTCTTGCAAAAGGAACTTGCATTGGGCTTATGGTTGTTACATGAAATGTTGATGTGTTAGTTGCTGTACAAGAGATTTGCTGAGTTTCTATTTTCGTGATTTAGAACAGTGATCTTGATTTCGGCCTGTCTAACTTGTTCATTTATATACTGGTTGACTGTTTTCATATGTGAAGGCAGTACAGTGATGAACTTATGTAAAAGGAAGTATGAATGGTTTGAATTCTTTCTCTTCCTTTATTTAATATTATTGATAATGAACTATCAGTAGGAAATTGTTTGTAACATATTGGTGGAATCCCGAATTGTTATGATATTTCCTTTTTGGAGAATGAAACAATCTGACCAATGTTGTGATTGTGGGTTTAATGATTGTTGTGTGCATTCGTTCCTTGTTTCTTAATATTTGATGAAATATTAGAAAATGATTAAGACTAACTGTAACAATGATAGAGTTACATAATTGTAATCATTCAGTATTACAAGGGCATAGTCTAATCATGTTTACTTATGTGAATATCTGATTTCATTTAAACAGGGTGTTTAATGAAAACAATTGATGGATTGCAATTGTTTTAAAAGTTAGTGCTTATCATGCTCAGTTCATTGAACTGACTCATGTTGACTATTTTTGCAGATGGTTGCCGTAAGAGGTAAATACAATGCAGATCTGGCAGTCCGATCAGATAGTTTATTTGATTTATTATGAATTACAGCTTGATTTTATGGATGTACTATATGAGAAAAGATGTTTCTTTTCCGTTAGCATTATATCAAGTATGCTGTTGCATAAAATGTAATTGTTCGAGTTTCGAAAGGAATGAAAATAAGTGTTTGATACTTATGTGCTTTGTATTCTATTATGAATGATGAACTTCTTCGGTTTACGTAACGAAGAGGCATAGTTATCTTTGTATAATATGGATGCTTTTGTGATTGTTGACAATGATGAAAGCTTGTAAGTAATTAGACTAAATTCTTATGAGTATTTAGTAGTTCTAATTTGATCTGGATAATGCAATATTGTAATTTAATTATTGTCTCTCAAGAGGATAGGTTAAAATTGAGCCTAAAAGATAACGCTAAACAAGTTGGATTGAATTACTAATCCCTAGTCCTAAGTATAACAGGACAATAGTAAATTGGATTCTAAATCATTTATATCTTTAAACTAAAAAGTATGATATAAATTCAGTTAAGAGAACTGATAGGCAATCAATGGAGTTCAGGTGGCAATCTCAAGCATAGGTTATGAGATATTGTCTGAATCTGTTGCTTAGAATCAGATGTATTCTAATGACTCCTTGATAGAAGCTAGACCTTAATACCTCTACCAAGTGATGGGATTAATGGAGGAGGGTCGTCTTAAGAAAATGAATCCAGGGATTGGAAATGGCTAACCTTAGGGAAAAGTCTTAAGAAGTAATTTAATCTCTAGTGCGTAACGCTTGTTTTTGGGTAGATCTTCTCGAGGCGGATTTAAAGGATGACGACATAAGGTCGACTGCAGGGCTGTACCTCCGAGAAGATTAGGATCTTCTCGAAGTTACAACAATGCAGGTGACTTATGGCGACACCCTTTGCATTGATCGCTAAGATTTACACTTGATTTCGCACGAGTTACCTTGGGACCGATTAAGAACGTGACCATGTTATAAGACTGCCTCGGAGATTTGGGGTATCATGACACACTGGTTGAATTGCAAGGTTGAACCAGTATGTCCTCATATCCCTAATCCTCGTAGGCATCCATATAACATTATCACCTTGTTAATCTGCCTCCGAGTGATTCAGCTGTGAAAGAAAGGACTGACAGTAGTCAGTATAAGACATTCTATATAACATATGAATGGGGTGAAGGACGTATTCAGATTGGCGAGTATGCCGTTAAGGAATACGAGACATGAACAAGATGTTTCAAATCTTTGGCCAAAGTATCGCAAGCTGCTGATTGCGTTGTCCTAATTCACCTAGTCTAAGGGATGAGATGCCGATGAATAATGGTAACAGTTATTCAGTTAGATTCCTTGGACAGAACATTCTGAATCCCAGATTAGGGAAGAGAACCGCCAGAGTATTGTGTTAATTAAGAACACTAACTCTTTTTACTCATGAATAGATCGGTAGTTTACCGAGTCATGGAATGAATAGATCGGAGGTATTCCGAGTCATTACAGCTGCATATGGTTGTCTGTTATATAAATGGTTATTTGAATTGTGAGTTCTAAATTATGTATTTAGAACCAGTATGCAATTATCAAAAAAAAAAATTTGACTTGTTCTATTGTCTAAAATGAGGATGTTACAAAGACAGGTGAGGCTACCTGTTTATTACTAATCTAAAACACAACAAAAATAATATGTACAACATTCACATTAATCTAACCATTGGGGTTGGGATAAAATCCCAAAATTCATATCCATGATAGGTAAAGATGTTGTTGTTCCGAAATGGAATGGATCGAGAAAAGAATACAAAATGGAAAGGAAATGACGGGAACATATTTTCTTTTAAGGAAACACGAGATCACAAAATAATCATACGAGTTCTAGATAACAAATGTAATGTAATGTTTGAAACAATTAAAATGTTTGAGAATACTAAACCAAGAATAGCTTAAGATCCTAACATAAGAAAATATCATAAGGTAGATGAATCTCACAACACAAAGTTTGTAAAAATAACATCGATTTCTATTCCTCAATGATTAAAAGAAAACACAAAGTTTTTCTTCTTCATAATAGTTCTCAATATTCAAAAATCTCAACCCATTGGAATTCATAATAATACCTTATTTATAATAAAAGGCGTTGAGAGAAAATAGGATAAATTCTAGAAAATAGTCTTTTTAAAGAGAGTCCTATTTTGCTTAACTCTCACATAGAAGACCAAGTCAAATTTTTCTTCCATATATGAAAAACAAAATGAAAAAGACATGTCGATTTCAAGATTGAAATGACATGTCCCATTGTGATTATTCTATATCATCATCTTTATCTTCCTCTAGAAAATCCTACTTGTCTCAAAACTCTTAGAATTTTTGGATTATACCCTACATCTCATTCTCGTCGGTGCGCTGGAATGATCACTCATAACTTCACATGTTTCCTGAGTATCACTAGCATTACCAGGAAGCTTCTTCAATCTTTTGTTGAGTTTCCTCAGGGTCTCCAAAGAATGTTCGATTTTCACAAACATGTCAATGATTTCCATGTTGAACCCGTAAGTTGGTTCATGCTGAATTAATTCTTGGATCTGTTTGTAAAGATCATCAATAGGTAGGATACAGGAGCCTTCACTCAATACCATTTTGCACATATTTTAACCAGATCATCTTCTAAGTTGTTCTTGCCATCGACCAATTGATCTCTTGATTCTCTCAATTTTCTGCAAGCTTCATTGAGAATATTTATTTTGAATCTAATGGCTTTAGTTAGCTGAAAATTTTTATCCCCATGTGGAATGATTCCCTCCTCAACCAAGATATGGGATGGAATCTATTTAAGTGTTTGGAGAGCTTCGAAAGTCAATTCTAGCTTTCCAATTTCCGCTAAAAACTCATCGTCCATTTTCTCTCCATCTTTCTTTATATCCTCCAAAGATTGATAGACTTCCACAGTATCTTTGATGACTTCTTTTCCTTACGGGAGTAGCCTTTAATTCCATTCATCGATTTCTCTCCCTTTTCATTAATTTCTCAATCATGGGTACCGATGAGAAATCGAACCCGATAGGAGTAGAGGATGATGGTGTTAACTCAAGAGGCTTTGAGAGCTTGAATAACACTTCGGTAAACTTCTTCACTTTCTCTTTAATATTATCCCTACTTTCCTTTGTTTCTTTTAATTTTTGACACAGTACGTTCATAGCATCCCATGCATCTTGTTGTGCTCCTTCTGCCATCACCTTCCCTAGATCGACCCTAGTTATCTGATAGTTAGAGGACATTATGTCCTCTCTACTCTTGTCAGCTGTGGGAGTGGCGATCTCTACAAATTTGTGCCCCATAGCATCCACTAAAACCCTTGAAACTGTTTTGGGTTTCTTGGTTGATTTAGTAGGAGAAGCTTTGAGTGAACTGAAATCAAAGGCTGGTAGGGGAACTACCACCTTCCTCTTCCTCGAGTCTAATCAAGCAACCATTGAGGTGTGCTAGAAGAAGTTTCTACTGTTGCAGGAGTTAGGGTCACACTTGCAGGTGGAGGAAGACTCACTGGTGGAGTGGGAACAACCACAAGTGTGGTAATGGATTCAGTGAAAAGAGGTGCAGAAGGAGGAGGCATATCTATAGTCACTTTGGTTCTAGTAGAGAGAGGTGAGAGACTGGAGAAGATGCTGGCCATGGCTGATGAAGAAGATGGAGAAAGAGGAGGTGGAAGTGGTTGTAAAGGAGGAGGTGCAGATCCTAAAGCCAAATCTTGAGAAGCGAGAGATAAACTTACTTCTATTGGGCAATTAACAAAAGGTGAAATTAGAGGTTGACTCACCTCTACCTCCAAATAGATTTCTCCTATTTCTAGTGGGATTGGTGAATCTGGTATATTCACCATCTTAGTTGGAGTAGCAGATGAAGGTGCTTCTTGTTCTCCTCCCTTCTTGAAAAATTTGACCTTTATAGACCTCTTTGAAGAGCTCTTGTCCATTTCCTTTTTGGAGGGCCCCACTTCCAAAAGCAACCAATTCTAAAAAACTCTCTTCTTTGTAACTCATTCCCCAAGAAATGAGCCATGCCTTAGTGTGTACAAGAATTGGAGCTGATCTATCTGCAATAGAGCCTTTTTCACCTATAGACCAATCAATAGCTGGGAAAATGTATTGATCCTTGTTCAATCCATCATATGAAGCATCCGAATAATTTCATTGTTGCCGGCACCCTCTGGGATGTCAGTGAGCTCAAGTTTCTGAATCTCTTCAAGTGTTAACCTGCTATGATCCTTTCTGCGGATAGCAACTTCATCATGAAGATCAACCCAAATGTATTCTATGCTAGGCACATGTAGGTACAGGTTCCATATGACTTAAGAACTCCTCGGAAGTCAAACCCATCTCTATGCTTCATGTGCTTCTTTAACTTCTCTTGAAGCTCATGCACTACATTCTTTTCTTTTACCACCATTGAGCAGGTATACCTTCCAATAGAAATTTTGAAGGATACGGTGGCCTTGTGCTTACTCTGTTGGAACTTGTGGAAATCCAACAATTTCCTGACCAACTCCATCAGGATCAGCTTGTCTCCTGGGTATCTAGGGAAATCAAAAGGATCACCCAGGTACATGACCACTCGAAGGTACGTGAACTTCTTAAATTGCAAGAAGACACAACCCCATTTTGAAACTTCAGCCCATGCCTCATCAGAGACTCTTGTTTTCCTCAGTTCGGGATTCATCTTGCAAATGTTCTCGTAAAAGAAAGCATCATTTACTCTTCTGAATTGGTCCTCGGACCCCTTTCTTGTTAGCTGAGGAAAATACCGATAAATGTGTTTAATTGCCTTGTTCCCCTTTGTGTCCAATCCGGGATAATTCCTCATACCAGCTGCTACATAGGTGACATATGAGGACATATAAAACTTTCCCATAGACAAGATTGTTTTCATTTGGGAGTCTATCTCATCACTGATAAGACTACCCCAATCAATCCCTTGTTCGTTCTTCTTCATGATCACCATGAATTGATACATCCATCCTTGAAAGTCCCTTAACTCAGGGAGTCCAAATACTCAACTTAGCAAGGTGATGATGTTGTTGATCTCAAGGATGAAATCAATCTTGGGGATAAACTTGGGAACCTTGAGATGGTGGCTTGGCCTTGATCAAGAATTTCCTATTCACATGCACGATGCAATTAGCTTGATCCTTGTCCCACAATTTCTATCTTTGACTTGAGTTCTACGTCCACATACTCCTCGAAATTAGGCAATTAGAGAAGGTCATCAAAGTAACCTCCATCTAACTTAACTATGAGCTCTCCCACCGATTCCTTCTTGAGCGAGAAACAAAGTCATAATTCAAGCACATGCCAAGATGAACTTAGGGCACTTTGAGCGACACATGGGGAATCCTGCTTTGTAAGAGGGAGGCCACTTTGCTAGCTATTTATCTCATCCAGGGGTTTGGGAAGAATCCTTGATTCTATTCCAAATATCTTCCATATCTATATTTCCGAGTTTTGTATCCCGGATGTCATAATTGCAATCAATGTAGGAAGGAGACTCCACCTTCCTAAATTTGTACTTCATCTTCCCTGACTTATCTAACTTATCCTATGATGGTCTAGGATCCGACATGAGGAGTTTCAGAGGAGGAGTGTATTGATCACTTTTGGTTTTGATATTCGGGTTTGAGGACTTGCTAAGCAACCCCACAGACTGATGTACTATAGAGTGTGTCAGAGATTAGGCTTTGTCATACACTTTGCAAAATCTAACAAATAGCTAAGTGTGTTGGAAAATATTAGGTGTTTGACACTTGTTAAAACCTGAAACACTGCGGAAAGTTGAGGGTGTTAAACACACCACAAGACTTGACACACTACAGAAAGTTGAGGATGTCGAACACACCACTAGACCCGACACACTATGAAATTAGGTGTAGGAAGATGTTAGATGCCCAGCACGCTACAAGACCCGACACACTCCTGGAAGTGGAAGATGTAAAACACCCTGCAAAACCCGAAATAGAGTGATAGGGTTTTGTGATGTCGAGACATGCAAATTTTCCGTCATTTCAATTAGTTAGGATTTTTGTATTCTTCTCTTTTGCTTTGAACAACAAAATGGTATATTCCAAGGTATAAAAATAGGAAAACACCCAAAGGGTGAATTCTAAGCAACAATTCTATTGGAATGAAACCTAATAATGAAGAAAACAATAAAAACCCTAAACCTAAAAGGAAAAGTAGGAAAGGGGGAAGAATGTCAAAATATCATCACAAAAATAGATCCAATAGACCTCAAAAGTAAAGGGTAGAGAAAATACCTTCAGCGTTGAAAAAATAATCGAAAATGGATCAAGCAAATGAGCATGAAATCAAATTAGGTTTGGAGGTTGGAAGAGCATGCATGAGAAAATCCATGCAACAAAAATCATGACTAGTAAAAATGACGTGTAAATCCAGCTATTTATAAAAACCCACATTTATTACACCTCACATGACACATGTGTGAACCACCCAACAACTTAGCATTAAATGCCATGTCATCATGCTTGGAGTGTCCAGAAACCTGACACAAAGGATTTCCTACCAATTTAGGTTTCGGGTTTCGAGAAGCATGAAACATGAAGCATGGCATGTTTAGATGTTCGAAGGTTCTAAAAACCTGACACAAGGGAACATATCGGGTTTGGGTTTGAAACATGTGACATGGAACATGTTTTTGGCAAGACATGTTCGATGCTTGAGTTCAAAACCCGATAGACTAGCTTGTTTCGGGTTTCGGGTTTTGGGGAACAATTTGCATGAAGCATCTAAAAAACATGTTGTCATGTTGTTGAAACTGAAAACCCAAAAATCTTCTCAAAAGAGCATTTTAGAAGATTTTTTCCAAAAGTTTTCTATGGTTATCTTGATTTTAGCTGGAAACACTAAAATGGGATAACATATGGCTCCATTTGGGAAATTTCTTTGTGACATCAAAGGAAGAGAACTCAAAATCTCTGGCTTTATCCATTGCGCTACGGAGTCTGAAAGAAGAAAACCAAAAACCAACAAAGAAAGAAACAAACAAACAACAAACACACGACAGAAAAACAAAATATATACAATGCAAGAGAGCATCTTGCATTACTGATGGAACAAATTTAGATGTTGACCACTGAAAGGTAGAGGAAGTAACTCTCCATCAAGATATGATAGACAGAAGCTATTTTCACCATTCAACTAATGAATCTTGAAAGGTCCTTTCCACAAAGAATCAAACTTTCCATGCATTCCTTTCTATTCCCTTCTCTTATCCCAAAGAAGCACCAGATCTCCAATTTGAAAGTCACATTGCTTTGATTTCTTATTAAATATATTTTTTAATTTTCTCTAATGATTTGTAATGTGATCAACCACCTTGCTTCTTTCCTCTTCCAACCTGGCTAGGTACATAACCCTCTTCTCAATAGAACTTTGAAAAGTTTCATCTTCAATTGCTTTGGCCAACCACAAGGCTGGAAATTCTATAGAGATAGGGATCTCAACATTAATCCCATACAACACCTAGAATGGAGACATCCCAATAGCTCATTTAGGAGTAATTCAATTGGCCCACAATGCATCATACAATGCTTTGTGCCATGTCCGTTGATTTTCATCAACCAACTTTCTAATTATGCTCACCAATGGTTTTGTTTTTGATTCACTTGGCCATTACCTTGAGGGTAGTGATCAAATGAATGAGCCAACGTGATCCCAAATTTGTAAAAAAATATGTCAACTCGTGGGATGAAAAATTGGAGGCGTTATCGGTAACAATCTTGTGAGGCACACCAAATCTGACAATTATATTTTCTTTAAGGAAATTACAGACAACTTCAGAGGTTACCTGCTTGATGGGTGCAGCTTCCACCCACTTGGTGAAATAGTCTATGGTAGTGAGCACGTAGTTGTGTCCCAAACTAGAGGAAGGATTCAATGCTCCAATGAAATCAATTCCCCACTAGCGAAAAGGTTCTTCAATGACCACAGGCTTCAAGGGAAGAGCTGTTAACTGAGGGTGACCAACAAAATGCTGACAAGCTTCACATTTGGATACCCATTCTGCCGAGTCTCGAAAGAGAGTAAGCCAATAGTACCTAGCCTATAGGATATTATAATTATTCACAAAGGAGGAGAAATTCCTCCGCATGTTAGATTATGGAAGGACTCTAGCAACCTCACCTACTATAACTTATCAACACAGAGTAGGAATACACCATCAATACCTTTCTTATACATTCCATTATCCCACGAGAATGTATCTTGCATATCTTAACTTAACTTGCCCTATTCTCCTTTTTGATTAAATGTGGGGTAATTCACCATAAGTTATAAATAAATCAATATCTATGTACCATTTGTCGGTTGTGCTCACAAAAAGCACCATGGGTGATTCCGAAGAAGTATCTTTAGTTTTTTCACATCCTGTCTCAACATTATTTTCTGAAATCAATTGGCACAGGACCCTTCCTCGTACCAACTTGGTAGGTTTTATGTCCAAGTAATACTCTTGGACTTTATCTATCCAGTTACCCGTTGACTACCCAACTCTTGTTGAGTTGGAATGGATTTAAGCTTCTGATATCGAGAACGAGAATGAGGGTATGAGAACTCAACACATAGTATCTAAAATGTTTCACTACTCGTACCACCACATAAGCATGCTTTTCAATCTGTGACATCTTTAGTTCATGTTCCTTTAATGGGAAGCTCATGAAAGTGATGGGAGCTTCAATGCCTTCTTTGTTCTCCTGCATCAGGATGGTGACTATATGTGTGGAAGCATAACCTTGTACATGATGAAATCCTTTTTGAAATCTAGACATACCAGAATAGGAGCATGAGCAATTTCCTTTTTGACTTCATGTCAAACGCAAGCTTCCCTTTGGTACTCCATTGAAATGGAGTTTTACCTTTCATCATCCCAAGGATATCCTTGGTTTTAGAACCTCCTTAGGAAATTGACCTTTCCAAAAAAGGAATGCACTCCAGTTTTACTTGTGGGTAAGGTAAGGCCTTGGATGGCCTTAACTCGCTCTGGGTCAATTTTAGTTCCTTCTCTAGTCACAATGTGACCCAGTAATTTTCCTTCAGTTGCCCCAAACATAGATTTCTTAGGATTCAATGAAATCCCATAATGCCTGCACCTTAGGAGTACCTACTCTAAGTGATCATAATGATCACTTCACTTCTTAGAGAAAATGTTCAAGTCATCCAAATATACAACTATAACTTTTCCCATCAGATCTCTGAAAGCCAAGTCCATAGCTCTCTGAAATGTAGCTCTGGCATTGATCAAACCGAAAGGCATTCTCCTATAAGCAAAGGTCCCCCATGGGGTTGTGAATGCCATTTTATGTTGATCCTCAACAGCTACCTCAACTTGATTATATCCTAAAATTTGTCAAGCATGGATAGCATCTCTGATCTAGTAACAATCTATAACACCTGATCCATGATAGGCAAGGGATAGTTGTCTTTTAACGAAGACTGATTCAAGTTCTAGAAATCCACACAAATCTAGATTTCACCATTCTTCTTCCTGACAGGGGATGATGTTAGCAACCCAGGTAGAATGGTGGATTGGAAAGATAATCCTTGCATCTAACATTTTCTAAATTTCTGCAAGAATAGTCCCTGAGATCTTGGGGTTGTAATGTCTTTGCTTCTACCTGTGGGGTTTAACTTTAGGCTTCAAAGGAATACTATGTTGCACATCTTTGGGCTTGAAGGATTTTAAATCTACATAGGACCAGGCCAAGACATCCATGTATCTCTTCAGGAGTGAAGTGAATTTTTCTTTCTCCTCAGGGGAACAACATTTCTGATATTCACCATCCATGGTTGATCAGGAGATCCTAGATTAACTTGGTCTACTTCTGACGAAGAAGTGCCTTCAGTCTACCTTTTATTCTAGATAAAATGATCATGTTTATCAAACAAACCTTCCAGAGAAACCAATCCCTTGGGAATCTTATTTCCTTTTAGCTGAATGAACTCACCATCAACCTCTTGATATGAATTCAAAACAGATTCATGGAAAGCTGATTCTGACCCTTCAAAATACAGTTCACTAAAATTATCAGCTTTTTCCAGAAAAGACAATATCTGTTGATCATCATTAAATACTTGCCAATGTGCTGAGTTATCTGGAACACTGGGATGATATACAATTTCAATGGTGTACGTGTCTTGTTTGAACTATGGATGAGGAAGGAGAAGAGATGTAGACACGGCTAAAGAATCGGCTTTGTCATTATGATCCCTCAAAACTACCTTGATGGAAAAAGCATCAAAGCATTCTATGTTATCCCATACCTTATTCCTGTAATGTCTTAGGTGATCATTTTTCACTTGATAGATCCCTTTCACCTGGTTAACAATCAGCTTTGCATCTCCTTGAACCTTGAGATTTCAAATTCCCTTTTGTCTAGCCATTTCTAATCCTAATAACAAGGCTTCATACTCAGTATATTATTAGTGTTATCAAACTGCAGCTTGAAGGTAGAGGGAAATATTTTAGAATCTAGAGATATAAGAACTACACCAGCTCCTGATCCGGTAGTTGAACAACTCCCATCAAATTCAAGGGTCCAAATAGCATTATAATCCTCTTGTTTGATGTCTACAGCTTGTACCTCTAATGTCATGAAGTAATTTCCCAAGCTAGCATCTTCAAAAGAATTTGAGCCTTGGGGTCGTCTAATTTAGTGACCAAATACTTTGCTTGAGGTTCAGGATGAGAATGTGAGAAACTCCATTAACTAGGATTTTAGCCTTAGTCCAATCCATGTTGATCTCTCCTCCAACGTCTTTACAAAAACCTCTTCCTAAGATAATACCATAAGCAATCTGGAATATCAACGCAACCAGAATGGTCATTTTTACTCTCTTCTCTAGGAAGGCAACGAATGCAAATTGTGCATCTTTGATTTGAC
The DNA here is from genome assembly GCA_018340775.1 of Taxus wallichiana var. yunnanensis. Taxonomy (NCBI): domain Eukaryota; kingdom Viridiplantae; phylum Streptophyta; class Pinopsida; order Cupressales; family Taxaceae; genus Taxus; species Taxus wallichiana. The sequence continues at coordinate 152,655,721 of CM031234.1, read as the reverse complement.
CAATCAAGGGAACTTGCTTGGTTTCCATGGAGTAACACCATCCATATGATTTAGTCAAAGTAATTCCAAGGGCATGGGATACTTTTGTAGGCATCACGTTATCGGAGGCTCCTGAGTCAATGATGCAATTGCTGAGTTTGAATCCGTTTATGAGTAAGGACAAATAAAATGGTTCAATCTTCCCTGAAGAAGGAGCAAAGGTCATATTGTTCTGAGGTGAAGGTTGAATAGGACTAGACAAAATGCCTTTCAAAGATGAAGGAATAGCAGCCTTGCTTCTAATGAATTTGGCAAGTTTCTCGAATTGCTCCGGGTTTGATTGAAGATATTCTGCTTCGACATTTGGATCTTGGTTCTTTTGGCATGGTCAATGATGTCAAAATCAGTGTATGAAGGAGTGATGGTAGGTTTAGTTCTGATCACATGGGCCTGAGTTGAGGTATTGGTCTTAGGAGCAGAGAAGGAGAATAGGAGGAAGTTGTTACTTTTTTAGTCATCTCCTTTTCAGTTTGTCTTTGAGATAGGAGATCCTCTCTTAGCTATGAGCATTGGAGCTTCTTTACTCTTCTCCTTGGAGCTTTCCACTAGTTTTTGGGATTCTAAGATTGAGATCGAGTGAAGACCACAAATGACTAACCATCAGGTTCGCATCCATCTTCCTCATATTCTAAATACCCAATGCTGGAGTCACCAGTTGAATCCTCATAAGACTCATCAGCATATCCCGAAGCTTCAAAAGCTTCGTGATAATCTTGTTCTTTTGATTCTTCATCTTCTTTGACTATCTCTACTATTGCATTAACAGGAGGAGCTTCGATGGCCAGCCTTGGTTGAGCAGTAGTTAACCGTGGTCTATCTCTTGTGTGCACACCATTAGTATTATTGAAATTCCATCTAGGGATATCTTGATATGGAACATTGCTCACCTATTGAGAAATTTTCTTTTTCAAAGCGATCAAGTCATTAGCCATCTTTTGAATCATGGGATTGGTAGTACTCTGAGAAGAAATCTGATTTTTAGGCTTGGATGATTATTTTTTTATTTTTCTAGCCAGAATAAGATCGTCTTCTATTTCGGTGGTCATAGCTTGAGCGGTGGCCAAATCGGGCATAACATATCTTCTTAACAAAAAGCTCACATCCGAAGGTTGAACATTGATAAAGAAACATTTCTAATTCTCAAGAATAAGAACAGCGCGATCTGGAATCTTGTGAATCAGCTTGTTGAATTTGGCTATGAAGTCCCACATGGGTTCGTAAGACTCTTTCTTCATGTGGGTAAGTTGTGCCAACAAGGCATGAGAATATTTAGTTGGTTTGAACCTTGCTTTGAATATAGATCTCATGGTATCCCGATTGGTGATACATGCATTTGGGAGATGATAGAACCATTCTACGGCTACGCCATGTAATGTTTCAATGAAGATTCAAATAGAGACATCTTTGTGAACAACCCCAAGAACACCACATGCAAAAGAATGAGGCATTGTGTTTGTTAGGATGTTGTTTCCCATCACCATTGAACTTATTAATATTCTTCTATGTGATCCATGGGTAGGTCATGCAATGGTGGAGTTAGGGAAATAGGACCAATAGTTGTGCCCCAGGGCACAGGCTACGCTGCCATTCTTTTGAATGAAGTGTGAACAGGAATCTGAATATCTAGAAAGAATAATGCACAACAAGTTGCAGATACTTTTTGTTCTTGAGGAATTCTATTCCTTTGGATGGGCGAAGAACTTCTTGCTCAACTAGATGCAACACTTTGGGGAAAAAGCCTGAAATTATGCTATTGTTGAAGCAGATCAAAAATGGATCAATTTCACCATTGGCTCAAACTTAACCAAGTGAAGATCTTCTGGCTAGCTTGAACTGGAAAATGGATCTTCTTGAAAATAAGTCGAATACGAGTCACCAGACACCAAAATGATAAGATTAGTCTTATCAATCCGTATTTCCCCAGTAGAGTCACCAAAAACTATTGGTTGGATATTTTTCACGCCAAAATATGAGGTTCAACCATAGTACATGGGATTAAATCCCTCCTCAAATATAGGTGAGGCTACCTATTTATTACTAATCTAAAACACAACAAAAATAATATGTACAGTATTCACATTAATCTAACCATTGGGTTGGGATAAAATCCCAAAATCCATATCCATGATAGGTAAAGATGTTGTTGTTCCGAAATGGAATGGATTAGAAAAGAATACACAATGGAAAGGAAATGACAAGAATGTATTTTCTTTCGAGAAAACACAGATCACGAAATAATCATACGAGTTCTAGATAAAAAATGTAATGTAATGTTTGAAATGATTAAAATGATTGAGAATACTAAACAAAGAATAGCTTAAGATCCTAAACATAAGAACAATATCTTAAGAGAGATGAATCTCACAACACAAAGTTTGTAAAAATAACATCGATTTCTATTCCTCAAATGATTAAAAGAAAACACAAAGTTTTTCTTCTTCATAATAGTTCTCAATATTCAAAAATCTCAACCCATTGGAATGCATAACCATCCTTATTTATAATAAAAGGTGTTGAGAGAAAATAGGATAAATCCTAGAAAATAGTCTTTTAAAAGAGAGTCCTATTTTGCTTGACTCTCACGTAGGAGACCAAGTCAAAATTTGCTTCCTATATAACGAAACAGAAATGAAAAAGACATGTCGATTTCAAGATTGAAATGACATGTTTCATTGTGCTTATTTTGTATCATCATCTTTATCTTCCTCCAAAAAAGCTTTCTTGTCTCGAAAATTCTTAGAATTTTTGGATTATACCCTACATCTCATTCTTGTCGGGTGTGGTGGAATGATCACTCAGAACTTCACATGTTTCCTGAGTATCACTAGCATTACTAGGCAAGCTTCTTCAATCTTTTGTTGAGTTTCCTCAGGGTCTCCAAAGAATGTTTGATTTTCACAAACCTATCAATGATTTCCATGATGAACCCATAAGTTGGTTCATGTTGAATTAATTCTTGGATCTATTTGTAAAGATCATCAACAGTAAGATACCCAAGCCTTCACTCAACACCTTTTGCACATATTTTAACCAGCTCTTCTTCTAATTCATTCTTGCCATCGACCAATTGATCTCTTGATTCTCTCAATTTTCCACAAGCTTCATTGAGAATATTTATTCTGAATCTGATGGCTTTAGTTAGCTGAAAATGTTTATCCCCATGTGGAATGATGCCCTCCTCAACCAAGATACGGGATGGAATCTGTTTCAGCATTTGGAGAGCTTCAAAAGTCAATTCTAGGTTCCCAATTTTTGCTGAAAACTCATCGTCCATTTTCTCTCCATCTTTCTTTATATCCTCCAAAGATTGATAGACTTCCACAATATCTTTGATGACTTCTTTTCCTTATAGGAGCAGCCTTTGGGTCCATTCATCGACCGCTCTCCCCTTTTCATTAATCTTCTCAATCATGGGTACCGATGAGAAATCAAACCCGATAGGAGTAGAGGATGATGGTGTTAACTCAAGAGGCTTTGAGAGCTTGAGTAACACTTCGGTCAACTACTCCACTTTCTCTTTAAGCTCATCCCTACTTTCCTTTATTTCTTTTAATTTTTGACACAACACATTCATAGCATCCTGTGCATCTTGTTGTGCTCCTTCTTCATCACCTTCCCTAGATCAACCCAGTTATCTAATAGTCAGAGGACATTATGTCCTCTTTGGTCTTGTCAGCTACGGGAGTGGTGATCTCTACAAATTTGTGCCCCGAAGCATCCACTAAAACCCTTGAAACTATTTTGGGTTTCTTGGCTGATTTAGCAGTAGAAACCTTGAGTGAACTGAAATCAAAGGCTAGTAGGGGAACTACCACCTTCCTCTTCCTCGAGTCTGATCAAGAAACCATTGAGGTGTGCTAGAAGAAGTTTTTACTATTGTTGCAGGAGTTAGGGTTGCACTTGCAGGTGGAGGAAGACTCACTGGTGGAGTGGGAATAGCCACAAGTGTGGTAATGGATTTAGTGAAAAGAGGTGTAGAAGGAGGAGGCATATCTATAGTCACTTTGGTTCCAGCAGAGAGAGGTGAGAGACTGGAGAAGATGTTGGCCATGGCTGATGAAGAAGATGGAGAAAGAGGAGGTGGAAGTGGTTGCAAAGGAGGAGGTGCAGATCCTGAAGCCAAAGCTTGAGAAGTGAGAGATAAACTTACTTTTGTTGGGCAATCAGCAAAAGGTGAAATTAGAGGTTGACTCACCTCTACCTCCAAAGAGATTTCTCCTATTTCGTGGGGTTGGTGAATCTGGTATATTCACCATCTCAGTTGGAGTGGCAGATGAAGGTGCTTCTTGTTCTCCTCCCTTCTTGAAAAATTTGACCTTTATAGACCTCTTAGAAGAGCTCTTGTCCTTTTCCTTTTTGGAGGGCCCCACTTCCAAAGCAACCAACTTTGAAAAACTCTCTTCTTTGTAACTCATTCCCCAAGAAATGAGCCATGCCTTAGTGCATGAGAATTAGAGCTGATCTATCCACAATAGAGGCTTTTTCACCTATAGACCAATCAATAGCTAGGAAAATGTATTGATCCTCATTCAATCCATCATATGAAGCATCTAGAACACTTTCATTATCACCAGTACCCTCTAGGATGTTCGAGCTCAAGTGTCTGAATCTCTTCAAGTGTTAACCTGTTATGATCCTTTCTGCACGGATAGAAACTTCATCACGAAGATCAACCCAGATGTCTTCTATGCTAGGCACATGTAGGTATAAGGTTCCATATGACTTAAGAACTCCTCGAAAGTTGAACCCATCCATGTGCTTCATGTGCTTCTTTAACTTCTCTGAAGCTCATGCACTACGTTCTTGGATTTTACCACAGTTGAGTATATATACCTTCTAATAGAAATTGGGAAGTATACGGTGGCCTTGTGCTTACTCTGTTGGAACTTGTGGAAATCCAAAATTGTCGACCAACTCCATCAAGATCAGCTTATCTCCGGGTATCTGGGAATCGGAAAGGATCACCTGGTACATGACCACTTGAAGGTATGTGAACTTCTTAAATTGTAAAGAAGACACAACCCCATTTTGAAACTTTAGCCCATGCCTCATCAGAGACTTTTGTGTTCCTCAGTTTGGGGTTCATCCTGCAGATGTTCTCATAAAAGAAAGCATCATTTACTCTTCTAAATTGGTCCTCGGACCCCTTTCTTGTTAGCTGAGGAAAATAACAATAAATGTGTTTAGTTTCCTTGTTCCCCTTTGTGTCCAATCCGGGATAATTCCTCATACCAGTTGCTGCATAAGTGACATATGAGGACATATAAAAATTTCCCATAGACAAGACTATTTTCATCTGGGAGTCTATCTCATCACTGATAAGACTACCCCAATCAATCCCTTGTTCATTCTTCTTCATGATCACCATGAATTGATACATCCATCCTTGGAAGTCCCTTGACTCAGGGAGTCCAAATACTCAACTTAGCAAGGTGATGATGTCATTGATCTCAAGGATGAAATCACTCCTGGGGACAAACTTGGGGAACCTTGAGATGGCCGGCTTGGCCTTGATCAAGAATTTCCTATTCACATGCCTGATGCAGTCATCTTGATCCTTGTCCCAGGATTTCTATGCTGACTTGAGGTCTACGTCCACATACTCCTTGAAGTTAGGAAATTTGAGAAGGTCATCAAAGTAACCTCCATCTAACTTAACTATGACCTCTCCCACCTGATTTCTTACTGAACGAGAAGAAGAGTCATAATTCAAAGCACATGCCAAGATGAACTTAGGGGCCGAGTAGACATGGGGAATCTTACTGTAAGAGGGAGGCCACTGCCAGCTATTGATCTCATCTAGGGGGTTTGGGAAGAATCCTTGATTCTATTCCAAAAATCTTCCATGTCTATATTTTCGAGTTCTGTATCCCATATGTCATGATTGCAATCAATGTAGGAAGGAGAATCCACCTTCCTAAATTTGTACTTCATCTTGCCTTGCTTATCGACTTATCTTGTGATGGTCCGGATCGACATGAGGAGTTTTGGAGGAGGAGTGTACTAATCACTTTTTGTTTGGATATTCAGGTTTGAGAACTTGGTAAGCAACCCCATGACCTGATGCATTGTAGAGTGTGTCGGAATTAGGCTTTATTAGACACTTTGAAAAACCTAATAGATCAGAGAGTGCATCGAAAAATAGTAGGTGTTGGACACTTGTTGAAACCTGAAACATCTGGGAAATTTGAGGGTGTCGAACACACCACAAGACCCGACACACTGTGGAAAGTTGAGGATGTCGAACACACCGCGACTGACACACTTTGAAATCAGGTGTAGGAATATGTTAGATGCCCAAAACGCTACAAGACCCAAACACTTTGCGGAAGTGGAAGATGTAAAACACCTGCCGCAAACCTGAAAAATAGAGTGATAGGGTTTTGTGATGTCGAGACATGTAAATTTTCCGTCATTTCATTAGTTAGGATTTTTGTATTCTTCTCTTTTTCTTTGAACAACAAAATGGTATATTCCAAGGTATAAAAATAGGAAAACACCCAAAGGGTGAATTCTAAGAAACAATTCTATTGGAATGAAACCTAAAAATGAAGAAAACAATAAAAACCCTAAACCTAAAAGGAAAAGTAGGAAAGGGAGGAGAATGTCAAAAATATTATCACAAAACACATCCAACAGACCTCATAAAAATAAAAAATGGGGCAGAAAATACCTTCATTCCACGTTGAAAAATAATCAAAAATGGATCAAGCAAAGTCATCTGGTATGATAAATCCAACTATTTATAAAAACCCTAGCATTTATTTCAAAATGTGCCAACATGACAAACTTGGTATTAATGCCATGTCATCATGCTTGGAGTTTAAAAGCATGACCTGAGGATTTCTTATCGTTTGAGTTTCGAAACATGTGACAAGCATGATTTTTAGATAAGGCATGTTCGAAGATGCTTCAAAACCCGACAGTATACCTTGGGAAGTGTGACCTGAAGCATGTTTTTGGAGGCATGTTGAATCGGTTCAAAGTTTCAGGTTTCGGGTTTTGGGAAACAATTTACATGATAGCATGTAAAAATATGTTTCATGTTGTTGAAACCGAAAACCCAAAAATCTCCTCAAAAAGGGCATTTTAGGGAGATTTTTCTAAAAATTTCTATGGTTATCTTAATTTTAGTGGAATCACTAAAATGGGATAACAAGCAGCTCCGATTGGGGACTTTCTTTGTGACATCAAAGGAAGAGGAACTCAGAATCTCTTGGCTTTATCCATTGGGCTATGGAGTCTGAAAGAAGAAAACCAAAAACCAAAAGAAAGAAAGAAAGAAACAAAAAAGCAAACACACGATAAAAAGAAAATATATACAATGCGAGAGCATCTTGCATTACTATGGAACAACTTTAGATGTTGACCACTTTGAAAGGTAGAGGAAGTAACTCTCCATCAAGATATGATAGAAGAGAAAGCTATTTTCACCATTCTTTGATGGATCTTGAAAGGTCCTTTCCACAAAGAATCAAACTTTCCATGCATCCCTTTACTTTCCTTCTCTTATCCCAGAAGTACTAGATCTCGAATTTGAAATCATGTTGCTTTGATTTCTTATCAAATATCTTCTTTACTTTTCTCGATTGATCTACGTGATGTGATCAACCACCTTTCTTCTTTCCTCTTCTCAACAGGCTGGGTACATAACCCTCTTCTCAATAGAACTTTGAAAAGTTTCATCTTGATTGCTTTGGCCAACCATGGCAAGGCTGGCAAATTCTACGAAGAGATAGGGATCTCAACATCAATCCCATACACACTAGAATGGAGACATTCCAATAGCTCATTTAGGAGTAATCCCGATCTGCCCACAATGCATCATACAATGCTTTGTGCCATGTTCTTTGATTCTCGTCAACTAACTTTCTAATTATGGTTACCAGGTTTTTGTTGTTGATTCAGTTGGCCATTGCCTTGGGGTAATAGTCGGATGAATGAATGCCACAGTGATCCCAAATCCATAAAAAAATTTTCAACTCATGTGATGAGAAATTGGAGGCATTATCAGCGATGATCTTGTGAGGAACACCAAATCTGATAATTATATTTTCCTTAAGGAAATTACACATGACTTTAGAGGTTGCCTACTTAATAGGTGCAGCTTCCACCCACTTGGTGAAATAATCCATGGCGGTGAGCACGTAGTTGTGGCTAGCACTAGAGGTAGGATTTAATACTCCAATGAAATCAATTCCCCCTTGGTGAAAAGGTTCTTGATCAATCACCACATGCTTCGGGAAGAGGCTTGTCAACTTAGGATGACCAATGAAATGTTGACAAGCTTCACATTTGGATACCCATTTTGCTGAGTCTCGAAAGAGAGTAGGCCAATAGTACTAGCCCATAGGATCTTATAAGCTATCATGGAGGAAGAGAAATGTCCTCCGCATGCTAGATTATGGAAGGATTCTAAATCCTTTACTCTTGCTTGAGTTATCGACACAACGCTGAGGAATACACCATCAATACCTTTCTTGTATATTCCATTATCCCATAAAATGTATCTTGCAGATCTTAACTTAACTATTCTCTTCTCCTTTTGGCTTAAATGTGGGGGGCATTCACCATAAGTCAAAAAGAAAGCAATATTTGTACCATTCGTCAGTTGTGCTCACAAAAAACACCATGGGCAATTCCAAAGAGGTATCTTGGTTTTTCACATTCTGTCTCAGCATTATTTTCTATAATCAATTGGCACAATGCCCCTTCCTCATACCAACTTGGTAGGTCTGATGTCCAAGTCATACTCTTGGACTTTAGCTATCCAGTTACCCGTTGACTACCCAGCTCTTGTTGAGTCAAGATGGATTTAACTGCAGTATCAGGAATGAGAACGAGGTATGAGAACTCAACACATAGTATCTGAAATGTTTCACCACTCGTACCACTGCATAAGCATGCTTTTCAATCTATGACATCTTTAGTTCATGTTCCTTTAATGGGCAGCTCATGAAAGTGATGGGAGCTTCAATTCCTTCTTCATTCTCTGCATCAAGGATGGCTTACCTTTGTATGTGCGGAAGCATAGCTATACATGATGAAATATTTTTGAAATCTGGACATACTAGAATAGGAGCATGAGAAATTGCCTTTTTGACTTCATCAAATGCAAGCTTCCCTTCAGTACTCCATCGAAATGGAGTTTTACCTTTCATCATCCCAAGGATATCCTTGGTTTTATCAGCAAAATCAGGTACAAACCTCCTTAGGAAATTGACCTTTCCGAAAAAGGAATGAACTCCAGTTTTGCTTGTGGGTAGGTAAGGCCTTGGATGGCCTTCACCCTCTGGGTCAATTTTGGTTCCTTCTCTAGTCATGATGTGACCCGGCCCAAGAATTTTCCTTTGATTACTCAGAATTATAGGATTTCTTAGGATTTAATGAAATCCCATGGCGCTGCACCTCAGAGTACACTCCAGTGATCATAATGATCACTCACTTTTAGAGAAAATGGTCAAGTCATCCAAATATACAACTATAACTTTTCCCATCAGATCTCTGAAAGCTAAGTCCATAGCTCTCTGAAATGTGGCTCCGCATTGATCAAACCGAAAGGCATCCTCCTGTAAGCAAAAAGGTCCCCCATGGGGTTGTGAATGTTGTTTTATGTTGATCTTCAGCAACTACCTCAACTTGATTATATCTAAAAATCCATCAAGAATGGATAGCATCTCTGATCTAGTAATAATCTGTAACACTTGATCCATGATAGGAAAGGGATAGTTGTCTTTTAATGAAGACTGATTTAGGTTCCGGAAATCAACACAAATCTGGATTTCACCATTCTTCTTCCTGATAGGGATGATGTTAGCAACCTAGGTGGAATGATGGATCGGAAAGATAATCCTTGCATCTAACATTTTCTAAATTTCTGCAAGAATAGTCCCTAAGATCTTGGGGTTGTAATGTCTTTGCTTACTGGGCACTGTATGAGGGTTTAACTTCGGGCTTGAAGGAATCTATGTTTGCACATCTTTGGGCTTGAAGGATTTTAAATCTGCATAGGACCAGGCCAAGACATCCATGTATCTCTTCAAGAGTGAAGTGAATTTTCTTTCTCCTTAGGGGAACAACATTTCTTGATATTCACCATCCACGGTTGATCTGGAGAGCCCAGATTAACTTGGTCTACTTTTGATGAGGAAGTGCCTTCAATCTGCCTTTTATTCTGGATAAAATGATCATGTTTATCAAACAGACCTTCCAGAGAAACCAATCCCTTGGGAATCTTATTTCCTTTTAGCTGAATGAACTCACCATCAACCTCTTGATATGAATTCGAAATAGATTCACGAAAGTGATTCTGACCCTTCAAAATATAGTTCACTAAAATTATCAGCTTTCTCCAAAAAAGACAATATCTGTTGATCATCATTAAATACTTGCCAATGTGCTGAGTTATCGGAACACTAGGGATGATATACAATTTCAATGGTGTACGTGTCCCATTTGAACTATGGATGAGGAAGGAGAAGAGATGCAAACATGGCTAAAAGAATCAGCTTTGTCATTATGATCCCTCAAAACTACCTTGATGGAAAAATCATCAAAGCATTCTATGTTATCCCATACCTTATTCCTGTAATGCTTTAGGTGATCATTTTTCACTTGATAGATCCCTTTCACTGATTAACAATCAGCTCTGCATCTCCTTGAACCTTGAGATTTCAAATTCCCTTTTGTCTGGCCATTTCTAATCCTAATAACAAGGCTTCATACTCATTGTATTATTAGTGTTATCAAACTGCAGCTTGAAGGTGAAGGGAAAGATTTCAGAATCTAGAGATATAAGAACTACACTCCTCCTGATCCGAGTAGTTGAACAGCTCCCATCAAATTCAAGGGTCCAAATAGCATTAGAATCCTCTTCTTTGACATCTACAGCTGGTACCTCTGATGTCATGAAGTAATTTCCCAAGCCAACATCTTCAAAAAGAATTTGAGCCTTGGGGTCATCTAATTTAGTGACCAAATACTTCGCTTGAGGTTCAGGATGGAGAATGTGAGAAACTCCATTAACTAGGATTTTAGCCTTGGTCCAGTCCATGTTGATCTCTCCCCTGACATCTTTACAAAAACCTCTTCCTAAGAGAATACCATAAGCAGCTGGAATATCAGCAACTAAATGGTCATTTTTACTCTCTTCTCCGGAAGGTGATAGAATGCAAATTGTGCATCTTTGATTTGACCAATCAAGGGGACTTTCTTGGTTTCCATGGAGTAACACCATCCATATGATTTAGTCAAAGTAATTCCAAGGGCATGGGCTACTTTTGTGGGCATCACATTATCGGAAGGCTCCTGAGTCAATGATGCAATTGTTGAGTTTGAATCCATTTATGAGTAAGGACAAATAAAATGGTTCGATCTTCCTAAAAAAGAAGGAGCAGAGGTCATATTGTTCTAAGGTGAAGGCTGAATAGGACTAGAAAAAATGCCTTTTGAAGATGAAGGAATAACAACCTTACTTCTAATGAATTTGGCAAGTTTCTCGAATTGCTCTGGGTTTGATTGAAGGTATTCTGACTTCTAACATTTGGATCTTGGTTCTTTTTGCATGGTCAATGATGTCAAAAGTAGTGTATGAAGGAGTGATGGTAGGTTCAGTTCTGATCACATGGGCCTGAGTTGAGGTACTGGTCTTAGGAGTAGGAGAAGGAGAATAGGAGGAAGTTGTTACTTTTTAGTTATCTCCTTTTCGGTTTGTGCTGAGATAGGAGAGCCTCTCTTAGCTTATGACCATGGGATTCTTTACTCTTCTCCTTGGAGCTTTCCAATTTGACATTTTCTAGGATTAAAGATTGAGATCGAGTGAAGACCACAAATTACTAACCATCATGTTCACATCCATCTTCCTCGTATTCCAAATACCCAATGTTGGAGTCATATTTGTTGAATCATCATAGGACTCATCAGCATATCCGAGAAGCTTCAAAGCTTCATGAGAATCTTGTTCTTCGATTCTTCATCTTCTTCAACTATCTCTCTTCTATAGCATTAATAGGAGGGCTTCGATAGCCAGCCTTGGTTGAGCAAGATTAACCATGTGTCTATCTCTTGTGGGCACCCATTAGTATTATTGAAATTCCATCTAGGATATCTCGATACTGGAACATTGCTCACTTGTTGAGACATTTTATTTTCAAAGTGATCAAGTCATTAGCCATCTTCTGAATCATTGGATCAGTAGTACTTTGAGAAGAACTCTGATTTTTAGGCTTGGATGATTCTTTTCTGATCTTTCCAGCTAGAATAAGATCATCTTCTATTTTAGGTGGCGTAGCTTGAGCGGTGGCCAAATCGGGGATAACAGATCTTCTTAACAAAAGCTTACATCCCGGAGTTGAGCGTTGATGAAGAAACATTTCTGATTCTCAAGAGTAGGAACAGCATGATCTGGAATCTTGTGAATCAGCTTGTTGAATTTGGCTATGAAGTCCCACATGGGTTCGTAAGACTCTTTCTTCATGTGGGTAAGGCCCTGTGCCAACAAGGCATGAGAATCTTCATTGGTTTGAACCTTGCTTCAAATATAGATCTCATGGTATCCCGATTAGTAATGCATGCATTTGGGAGATGATAGAACCATTCTACGGCTACGCCATGTCTGATGTTTCATGAAGAGTCAAACAGAGACATCTTTGTGCCAAAGTAACCCGAAGAACACCACATGCAACAAATAATGAGGCAATGTGTTTTTAGGATGTTGTTTCCCATCACCTGTTGAACTTAGGAATATTCTTCCGTGATCCATGAGGTAGGTCATGTAATGGTGGAGTAAGGAAGAGGACCAATAGCTACCCCCGAAGGCACGGGGTTGTGCTTGCCATTCTTCTAAATGAAGTGTGAATAGGAATCTAAATATTGGTAAGAATAATGCATGACAAGTTACGAGAGACTTCTTGTTCTTGAGGAATCTATTCCTTTAGGATGGGTGAAGAACTTCTTGCCCTTAGATGCTGTGACATTGTTGGGTGAAATCCTGAAATTATGTTGTTAAAGTAGATCAAAAAGAATGGATCAGTTTCACCCCTTGGCTTGGCTTAACCGAGGTGAAGATATTCTAGCTAAGCAACTGGAAAATGGATCTTCTTGAAAATAAGGCAAATATGGAGTCACAGGACACCAAAAGGATAAGCTTAGTCTTATCAATCCGTATATCCCAGGTGGAGTCACCAAAAATAGTTGGTTGGATATTTTGTCAAGACAAAATTTGAGGTTCAACCATAGTGCATGGGGATTAAATCCTCCTCAAAGATAGTGAGGCTGCCTATTTATTACTAATCTAAAACACAAAAAATAATATATACATTATTCACATTAATCTAACCATTGGGGTTGGTATAGAATCCCCAAAATCCATATCCACATAGGTAAAGATATTGTTGTTTTCGAAATGGAATGGATCTTGGAAAGAATACCTGGAAAAACACAATGGAAAGGAAATGATGGGAACGTATTTTCTTTCGAGAAAACACAGATCACGAAATAATCATATGAGTTCTAGATAACAAATGTAATGTAATGTTTGAAATGATTAAAATGATTGAGAATGCTAAACAAAGAATAGCTTAAGATCCTAAACATAAGAACAATATCTTAAGAAGATGAATCTCACAACACAAATTTGCAAAATAGCATCATCTTATTCCTCAAATGATTAAAAAAAGCACAAAGTTTTCTTCTTCATGATAGTTCTCAATATTCCAAAAATATCAACCCTTTGGAATGCATAAGCATCCTTATTTATAATAAAAGGCGTTGAGAGAAAATAGGATAAATCCTAGAAAATAGTCTTTTTAAAGAGAGTCCTATTTTTGCTTGACTCTCACGTGGGAGACTAAGTCAAAATTTGCTTCCTATGTGATGAAACAAAAATGAAAAAGACATGTTTATTTCAAGATTGAAATGACATGTCGCATTGCTTATTACGTATCATCATCTTTATCTTCCTCAACAAATCTGCTTGTTAGAAATTTTGGAATTTTCAGATTATACCATACGTTTCTCATTCTCATCTAAGCGCGGTGGAATGATCACTCAGAAACTTCACATGTTTCTCCGAGTATCACTAGCATTATTCGGAAGCTTTTTCAATCTCTTGTTGAGTTTCCTCGGGTCTCCAAGAATGTTCAATTTTTCACAAACACTTTCCATGTATTTCCATGCTGAATCTATAAAGTTGGTTTCATGTTGAATTGATTCTTGGATCTATTGTTTGTAAAAAGATCATTAATGGAGTAGGATACCACGAGCCTTCCTCAACACTTTCCTGATTTTGACCAGCTCTTCTTCTAAGTCGTTCTTGCCATTGACCAATTGGTCTCTTGGATTCTCTCATTTTCTACAAGCTTCATTGAGAATCTTTATTCTAAATCTGATGGCTTTAGTCAGTTGAAAATGTTTATCCCCATGTGGAATGATGCCTCTCAAGCAAGATGCTGGGATGGAATGCATGTTCAGCATTTGGAGAGTTTCGAAAGTCAACTCATAGGTTCTTGATTTCTGAAGAAAACTCATCATCCATTTTCTCTCCATCTTTCTTTATATCCTCCAAAGATTGATAGACTTCCATAGTATCTTTGATGACTTCTTTTCCTTGTAGGCAGTAACCTTTGGGTCCATTCATCAATTGCTTCTCCCCTTTTCATTAATCTTTTCAATCATGGGTGCATGATTAAGGAAATCAAACCTGAATAGGAGTAGAGGATGATGAGTGTTGGATTTCGAGGCTTTGAGAGCTTAAGTAACACTTCGGTCACTTCTCCACTTTCTCTTTTAAGCTCATCCCTACTTTCCTTTGTTTCTTTTAACTTGCTTTGACATAGCACGTTCAAATCATCTTGCATCTTGTTGTGCTCCTTCTCATTATTTCCACTAGATTACCTTGGTTATTTACGATAGTCGGAGGACATTATGTCCTCTTTAGTCTTATCGGTAGGAGTGGCGATCTCTACAAATTTGTGCCACTGAGGCATCCTCACCAAAACCCTTGAAAGCTGTTTTGGGTTTCTTGGCTGATTTAGTTGGGTAGAAGCCTTGAGTGAATTGAAATCAAAGGATGAGTATGGGAACTACCACCTTCCTCTTCCTTGGAGTCTGATCAAGCAACCATTGAGGCATGCTTGAGAAGAAGTTGCTACTATTACGTAGAGTTAGGGTTGCACTTGCGGTGGGAGGAAGACTCAGCTTTGGTGGCATGGAACAACCACGAAGTGTAGTAGTGGATTGATATGAAAAGAGCGTGTAGAGAGGAGGAGGCATATCTATAGTCACTTTGGTTCCAGGGAAGAGAGGTGAGATGACTAGAAAAGATCTTTGCGTGTGGCTGATGAAGAAGATACAGAGGTAAAGAGAGGTGGAAGTTGGGTTCACAGAGGAGGTAATGTAGATTCCGTAAGCCAGATCCACGAGAAGTGGGAGAAATACTTCACTGATGCAACTCGTCACCAAAAGGAGGAATGAGAGGCTGAATAATCTCTACCTCAAGAAAGATATTTCCCTATGTTCCGTTAGTGGGAGTTGGTGAGATCAAGATATATTCAACCTGAGCCATTTGAGAAGTGGCCACCAGTGTAATTACTTCATCTTCTCACTCCCTTCTTAAGCAAACTTAACCTTCATATCAGAACTTTTCGAATGGTTCTATCCTTTTCCTTTTTCCTTTGAGGGACCTCTTCCAAAGCATCTAGCTTTGGTAAAACTCCTTATAACTCATTCCCCAAGAAATGAGCCATGCCTTAGTGCATATAATAATTGAGAACAATCTTATCTGATAGGGAAGCTTTTTCTGTAGAATGATATTACTTTAGGAAATGTGTGCAGTCCTCATTGATCCATCATATGAAGCATCTAGAACACTTTCATTATCACCCCAGGAAGCCCTGCTAAGTTTGGTGGGCTCAAGTGTCTTAATCTCTTGATATTAGCTGTTATGATCAGCTGGCAATGCATAACT